>CM027388.1:10747178-10782618 GCA_015711505.1 Sylvilagus bachmani | reverse complement strand
CGTGGGGTGGGAGCTTCTCACAGGAGTGAGGGTCTCTGTGGCCCGGCCGGTGCTCGTGCCACAGTGGAGAAGGCAGGTGCAGGTGACAAAAGCAACTGGTGAAATTCATGGGTGTGCCAAGTGCAGGGGAGCCAGGGGCCCGGGAGGCTGAGCAGTGGCTTCTGGGATAGACCCTGAGGGTGCGGGGTGAGGGGGGACAGTGGGGATGCATTCCAGGTGGGGACTCGGATGGAACTGGCTCTTGTCACCAACATTCACCCTTCCTCTTCCAGCCTCTCTTCTGGTCTCTGGCTCTCCCTTCCCCAGAGGAGGGACCCCCTGGAATCCTGTGAGGTGGGCTAGACTGTGTGAAGGTCCTGGAAGGCTGCCTGGAGGAAGAGTCATCTAGCAACTCTGGCTTCTTGACCCTATGAGCCTCCACCAGGAGCGGCAGGATCATGAGTGAGACTCCCACCTGCCCGGGCCCCGCCCACCTGCTGCCCACCCTGAGGCACAGCCTCCTGCCCGTCACAGGAACATTCGAGCACCAGGTCCACAGTAGCCGGGAGCACGTGGGTAGGGGCCCAGCACAGGGCAGGGGACTGATGGAGCCGGCCCCAGACTCCCAGAGCCGAGAGGGCTGAGCGGTTGCCCAGTTCTCACCCAAGGCAGCCCTAGCAAGTGAGCAAACACAGGTGGCCTGAAGCCAGAGACTGGAACGAAAGACGTGAGGGCAGGGAAGGCAGCAGGGAGCGGTGGGGACTGGGGCGCCCTGACCCGCCCCACTGGTCACGGACTTGAACACGGAGCCTCCGCTGGCCCCTGGGATGGAGCCTTGGTCCCTCCAACTCCAGACCAGACCCTCCCCACACCCCCTTATCATTCACCAGCAGGCTGGGTACAGAGGACCCAGTGGGGACCTGAGGGGGTGACCGACACGACTGGGGCCTCGGGTGAATCCATCCCGTGTCGTCTGAGCACAATGTGCACTCTCTCTGTGTTCCCTCACCAGCAGTGGAGCGGCTGCTGTCCGTCAACCTGACCTTGCACGTGGCCAGTGAAGGCCTCTCTGAGGAGGAAGCATTCGCGCAGGACCTCAGTGCCGTGAGGGAGGACCAGCCTGTGCAGCGGGCGCCGCAGGTGCCAAGGCCCTGGGGCGCTCGGCGATCCGTGAGCAGCCAGAGGCCCATGATTCCTGACGGCTGAGTCACGTCCTTCTCCGCCTGGCGCCCCCGCCCTGGTCCCTTTGCTGGACACTTTGCTTTCTCCAGGGACAGCAGGACAGACACTGGTCTGGCTTCCTCTCCTCAAGGCACCAAGGTGGGAAGGCCGACGTGGTAACAGACACAGTGGGCCTCAGGACCGGGCTGCCAACCCAGCAGACGGCACGCTCTCTCCTCCCAGCGGTCCAGACGCCAGCAGCACCCGTGATCTCCCTGGGAGAGACCCCACTGTGGTGGCTCTGATGGGGTCGCGAGGGTCACAGGGTGCCTGGTGGACCCGGAGGGCTCTGAGCTCAGGGCTCTCAGCTCCCTGGGAGGACACGCCTCCGGGACTCAAGAGGAGGGCGGGGCCAGGCGGGGCGCTGGTTTGCCTGCCCTGGATTAGGTATTCACACGCCCATCCTCCCAGCCCCCAGCCCCCAGCCCCGTGAGCAGCACCTCAAGGAAGCCAGAGAGCTACAGCTGGCCACGGCGCTGCGGACGCCTGTGGCTGAAACAGATTCGCAGCCCCAGGTGCGGCCCGTGGTTGGAGCTCAGTGAAACCCCTGTGCCAGGCGTCATGCCAGGGGCTGCCTGTGCACCACACCGCATCTTCCCAACCTCCTCTTACGGCAGCACCTGTACCCCGTGGGAGACCCGGAAGACTCCTGGCTCCTGGCTGTGGATCTGCGCGGCTCCAGCCATTGCAGCCATCTGGGGGAGTAAACCAGCAGATGAAAGACTTTCTCTCTCTCTCTCTTCCTCTGCCTCTGCCTCTGCCTCTGCCTCTCCTTCTCTCTCTGTGTAACTCTGACTTTCAAATAAACAGATAAATCTTTAAAAAAAAAAAAAAGGAATAAGATATCTCAGGTATGGGGTCTGAGCCTACACTTCTATAACCTCCAGCACACTTAGCCTGGAGGTAAATTTATACAATGTTTCAATAGTTTTGTGCATGAAACAAAGTTTTGTGCTGTGGAATCGTCTGCTTGTGGCACGGAGTCGGCTCTCCAAGATGCACGCTTGCATTTCGTGTGTTCAGATCAGACGCACAGTTTGCATGAGTGTACGCGAACCCTGAGCCCAGGTTCTGCCCAGGCTGTCACTCAAACCGCCTTATAGGAACCCAGGAACCACCTTTGTGGCTGGCATTACAAGCCCATTTTACGGATGAGAAACTGAGGCAGGAAACAACTCATGCAAGGTCAGGGAAACACAGCTGGAGAGAAACGATTAAACGCATGCTCAGAAAGACACCCAGGATCCCAGGACCAGCCCACATGATGGAGAGCCAGCGGGCCATGCGGCGGGGCTGGCCTGTCTCCGAGGCAGCTAGCTGAGCAGGCCTGGGGAGGCAGGGCCGTGGAGCTGGGATCCAACACCCCTTATCGTCAGCAACATCAGCCACGCGATTCACGAGCACTCACGCCTCTGATGCTGAAGGCAGACACAGCCATGCCAGCAAGGCCTGCTCCGTCCGCCCCGGCCCGGAAGCCTCACCAGAGAGCACAGGTGTGTGACGCACACCTGGCCCGACTCTCGTCCGGAGGAGGTGGGCTGCAAAGCTGCCGTGGAGCTGGTAGGCCCCCGAGCCCTGCTGCGTGCACCTGGCCGGTCAGCCACCGCGGGGGCCACCGGCTGGCGGGCAAGTCTTGAGGGGGCCAGAGGGCTCCCCACATTTGTTTCCAGTATTCGGCTTGTGCCCTGGGTTCTTTTTTTTCTAAAGATTGATTTATTTATTTGAGAGGTCGAGTTACAGACAGAGGGAGAGGCAGAGAGGGAGAGAGGTCTTCCATCTGCTGGTTCACTCCCCAAATGGCCAATCCAAAGCCAGGAGCCAGGAGCTTCTTCTGGGTCTCCCACGTGAGTGCAGGGGCCCAAGGACCTGGGCCATCTTCTACAGCTTTCCCAGGCCACAGCAGGGAGCTGGATGGAAGTGGAGCCGCCGGGACTTGAACTGGCGCCCATATGGGATGCAGGCACTGCAGGCAGAGGCTGAGCCCACTACGCTACAGCGCCAGCCCCAGCTCTGGCTTTTTTGATGCACATGACCATGAACTGGTTTGCACAGGGGCCGGCGAGCTCTGCCGTGTCACTGCAGACAACCTCACTCGCCCGAGGGTAAAACATTCGCTCTGTAAATTATACAGGCGTGTTTTTTCCACTTCTTCGCTTTACTGCCCTGTGTCTTCCGAGCAGTGAAAAGACATCCCTGGGGCGGGGCCCGTGTCGCGCTCACGGAGCTGCACAGCCCTTCACTCCGCCTTTGTCTTCCGTGCACCTGCCCGAGTGAGAGCTAGGGCTGAGC
This sequence comes from Sylvilagus bachmani, assembly GCA_015711505.1. Taxonomy (NCBI): domain Eukaryota; kingdom Metazoa; phylum Chordata; class Mammalia; order Lagomorpha; family Leporidae; genus Sylvilagus; species Sylvilagus bachmani. Next base: position 10,779,129 of record CM027388.1, on the reverse strand, counting down.
AGCAGCGAGGCAGCTGGCGACCAAGCGGACCTGGCCACTGCCTGGTGGCAGCTTCCAGCCCAGCCCAGGGACTGGCAGACTGGAGACTGCCTGGCTTCCGACCCCAGCTTCACCGCTACCAGCTGTGTGGCCTTGGGCAACTTACTTAACTCTCCTGGGCTTTAGTGTTGGGACCATGGGGGCAATGGCAGCTGTCATGAATTTACATCAGCTGTACCTATATGGGCCCCAGGATGCAGGAGGTGCGAACCGCTTCCTGATACTGGTAACGGGGACATTCTATCTGTCTGGGGGCTCGCATGATGAGCAGGTGACCAGGCAAACTCACTAACGCAAGGAAGCAGGGCCTGAGGTCGGCTCAGATGTGTGGATAGAGGGAGACCCCGGCGGGGGGAGGCAGCATCTGCGGGGTTCGGGAAAGGCACCTGTGCCCTGGTAGCCCGAGGAAGAGCCTGGTGAGGGAGAGGAGCGGAGGTAACTCCAAGTTCAAAGGCCCCAGGCTGGGCAGCTCCTGGCACCAGGAGGCAAGGGGGTGGGGCAGCCCTGGAGTGGCTGGAGCAGGCGCGCTGACGCCGGCCAGGCCGCCCGGGCTGGTGGGACTGGACTCGCTGCTCCATGGCAAACCGCGGAGGGGCTTAGGCTGGGAAGGGATCTGATCTGATTTACATTTTAATAACGTCTCCGGGTGCCCAGAGCACAGAGGGTGAAAGTGGCGGCGCTGGGGCCAGCTGGGAGGCCGTGGCAGGCACAGAGGGACTGGGGGCTGGCGGGGGCGGTGGTAGGGGAGTCGGGGGAGAAGCAGCCGCATTCGGGATGTGCAGGGGCAGAGCTGCCAGGGCTCCTGGATGGAGCTTGGGAGGAGAGAGAAGTCCTTCTTCTGACCCCGCCGTCACCGGCTGTGCCACCCTGCGCGCGTCACCCGACACCTGGGGGCCTGGCCCCCTCCTGTCCCAGCGGCAAGACTGGCAGGGCAAAGGGTGGGGAGGGATTGGCACCATCACTCCCTCTCTACTGCATTCCTCCCAAGGTCACCTATCCAGGATCAGAGAGGGCAGGAGATCTGCCAAGGTCACCCAGCAGGGCCGGGCTCAGTGCCAAGTCCACCCCATGCTCCCTGCCTTGACAGAAGCCACATTATTTCTCCCCTGAAAATCGGTGCTTCTGCCCCTTTCACCTGGAAAAGTCTGGGTGAGAGGGCGGAGCCTAAAACACCTATTGGGAGGATGAAGAAAGAAGCCATGGAGGCCCCCTCCAGGTCTGGGTCCTGCACCCCCACCCCCAGCAGAAGGTCAGCTCAGCAGGGGACCCAAGGGGGAAGCGGCTCACCTAACCTCCAGCCCGCCCCCCACCTTAGGCACCTGCTGCCCGTCCACGGCTGCCCAGGGAGGCCAACACGAGCAGCGCCACTTGCTTGTTCCTCCCCTTCTCTTCTCTTTGGACTTCAAACATCTACGTCCATCACACACAGACACGCACACCCCAGTCCCTGCTCGGCACCGTGCAGGAAGGGGTGTGTGCACCCGGCGGGAAGGTCACCCTTAGGATGCTCCCGGGGGCCCAGGGCCGGCTGGGGCAGCAGCGCCCAGGGCCCCAGGGGACGAGGCTGGGGGTGCGGGCAGCTCGCAGGGAGCGGGCGCCGTGCCTTTTTACGGCGGACTTCTCACATGGTTGGTTTTGCCATTAACTTTGAATGCCTTTGTGGGACTATAAAGTCCCCTGTGGTGGGTGACAGGGAGCATGAATTGAGGAAATTGGTGGCAAAAGCAGGGTAATGGGTGGCTTTCAGACACTGCGGAAGGGTCAGGGACAAAGGCGGGGAGAAGCCGTCGCTCCACGGAAAGCGCTCCAGCGATAACTTTTTAAAAAGAAGCCCATAAATCCCTTTCTGCTTCCTCCCGGAATTCTGTGTCCCCAGCTCGGAAGAGGCGGGCGGGATAATGACCACGGCGCTGATGGCTGCGGAGCGCTGTTTTCCTTTGTGTCCCGTCCTAAAAGCCCCAAATGATGTTCAGCTTGTGGCTAATACCCTCGGATTCAAAAGGAAAAGTTACTTATTCAAGTCGGCAGGAAGGGATGTATTCAGGGCCCCTCCGACAGTCGTCCGTCGTCTCACCGTGAGCCTGACACTCCAGTCTGTGGGTAGGACAGATGGGGAAACTGAGGCACAGAGACAGTAACTGACTCAAGCAATGACAGGGCCGGGACAGGGACCAGCACCCTGCTCCCCCCAACCTGACCTTCACCCTCCGGCTGGGCTGGCCCTGAGAGGAAGGGGCTCTCACCTGGGAGGGCCAGGGGCAATCTTTCTGGGTGGTCTGGGAGGCTGTTTCCTGGAGGCCACTTTGAGGAGCTGAGGAGGGGGTGACTGGACCTAGATGCTTCCAGAAGGTTCCAGAGCCAGGTTAGGCTAGGTCGGAGTTGGGCAGGGGCAGAAGCTGGGCGGGGAAGGAAAGGTAGACAGGGTTCCCTTGGGCTGAGGAGTGGAATGGAATCCACTGCTGTAGTCGTGGGAAGCTTGGGCAGGGGGCGCCAGGGAGCAGCCCACCTCTGGGAAGGAGTTGCTGGACAGGGGTGCGAGGGGACGTGGGCGCCTGCACGTCACCTGCCCACCCCAGTCCTGCTCCGTCCTGGAGAGGGGCTGGGAGGGTGGCACAGGAGGGGCGGGGGGCTCCCCGCAGCCGCCCTCCTCCCTCTGCGGGCGTCTTCCCCAGTGTGGAATTGAGATGAGGCAGGAGGAGCACTCACAGGGACCCCGACTGAAGCATGACAGAGTCCAGGGGCCTGACCCTGCCCTTATGGGGCTCCCAGCCTGAAGGGGGAGACCCAGGCCCTGCCCTGGGGAGCTCCCAGTCTGATGGGGGAGCTGTCTGAAGCGGGGACAGCCCCTGCCCTGGGGAGCCCCCAGTCTGATGGGGGAGCTGTCTGAAGCGGGGACAGCCCCTGCCCTGGGGAGCCCCCAGTCTGATGGGGGAGCTGTCTGAAGCGGGGACAGCCCCTGCCCTGGGGAGGCCCCAGTCTGGCAGGGCATCTGTACCCCGTGACCTTCTGAGAGCTCCCAAGAAAAGGATTCTGGATTCTTTAAGAGCAGAAGTGAGGGTGGTGGCCCAGAGGCCTGTGTCTGTAGAGGATTTTCCCCGGGGCTGTGGGAAGGGGCGGGCACAGCTGGAAGGCCCCTGGGGGTCTCTCCCTGGCGCCAGCAGGTCCAGCCCAGCTCAGTCCCTCTCGGAGGACACAGTAGACGACGGGACTCATCCTCACCCTCTTCATGGTGTGAGAGCTGAGCCCCGACAGGCGAGGAGGGGAATGGACACCCAGGCCGTGGCTAGGGGTTAGGCCAGGGCCGGACGCGGGGGAGCCATGGGCAGTTCTTAGCAGGAAGGAGAGGGATCGGCCTGTGATCACAAAGGATGGGCAGGCAGACCAAGGAGGAGCAGAGGAGGAGACCAGCTGTGGTGTCACCGGGCAGGAGCCCAGGGGCTGGTGTGGGACCCAGGGTCTGTGTGGGGCGGTGGAAGGCAGTGGGCCCCCCACCTTGTGTCCAGCCTGATGGAATAAACCATTGCAGCCACGTGGAGTCTGCCCACGAGCAGCTGTGTGACTTGGCTCAGGGACATAGCCCAGGCCCCCGCCCCCACCCCGCCCCGTCCAGATGCCCGCTCGTCTGCAGGAGCCCTCGGAGCCGGGCAGCGGACATCTGCTGCTCTGCAGAACGGGAGGCACCCGCGTCCTGCCCCCACGAGGAGTCTACGCTGGGGCCTCCAGACTGCGAGGGGATCTGGGAGACATGAGCCTCTGGCTCTGCCACCAGAGCATGCAGGTCAGGCTGGACCCCTGGGTTGGATGCCGAGGCCGCGGCCACCCCTGCCCTCTGCGTCTCCCATCTGCACGGGCATTCGGCCCGCTGGCTGGCGAGGCCTTCAAGCCAGGCAGTGCAGGGGTCAGGTGGAGGCCTGAACTGACCCATCTGTGAGAGGAGCTAATAAGCCCCTCAATTTGCAGATATGCAAACAAGGCTCCTCTGTCCACAGAGCAATTAGCATCGCCTAATGCCCGGCCGGGCCACCAGGATTGGCTGAGCGGCCTGGGACTTTATCTGCTGGGCTCGGAGCCGGCTCCTTCTCAGCCGAGGCCTGGATGATGAAGTCCCAGTCCAGGCCCGGCGCCCTCGTCCAAGGCCGGGAGCTCGGGCCAGGCTGGCTGGGGAGGAGCGGGGAGGGCCCAAGGGCCTGGGGAGACCTCCTGGGTCTCCTCTCCCTGTCTCTGATTTGGGCACAGGGCGAGGGGTGATCAGGCGATCCCGTGAAGGTGAGACGCCTGTGCATCCCGGGTCCAATGCCACGGCCAAGGGCACTGGCCAGGGCTTTGAGCTCCACTCAGAGCCTGAATCCTGATCCCGCCTCGACTCTTGCTGCTGTGTGGTGATGCACAAGGTGACCGACCTCTCTGGGCCTCTCATGTGTGAAATGGAGAGAAAGCCTCTGGCAGAGGCCCCTGGGGGGGATGGTGGGCAGGGAGAGGGGAGCTGTGGCCTCCATGATGGCGCTCTGGTGAGAGACGGGGAGCACCTCTCTCACTCCACCTGTTGTGTCTGGTGTTCCTGTTTCCTCTGGACCGTGTGGTGTTTTTCCATTCAGCCATGCGTGGCCCTTGGCCTGGGCCCATCATCATCCTCACTATGACAGATGATGAGCCGGGGCCCACGGGCATCCACAAGCCACCGATGCCCAGACACCGGCCTCTGCTAGGGGGCACAGGCTCCCAGCCCCCCACCCCCAGACCAGTCTGCCTTCTCCCTGCCCCCCACCCCCAGGTCTAGGCTCTTGCCTGTCACTCCGCTGGGCCAGCTCAACCAGAGCCGGAAGTTCCTTCTTGTATCCGACTGCTTCCAAGTCAGCCCTGGCAGATGGGGAAACTGGCTCCCCAGCCTCCTCCCTGTGCACCGGAGACAATGAGGATCATGGCAAACACAAAGCGAAGGAGGCCTCGAGGCTCTGATCCTGCCCCACCCCCACCAGGGGACCCCTGAATTCTCCCTTCTGGAAGCCAGTTCTATCGCCCTGAAGGTCACCCTCCTGCGTCAAGTTCCACGTGCCCCGCCCCGCTGGGTGACCCCGAGAGGTGGTGAGCAAAGAGGAGAGTCTGGGGAAGGGGCTGAGTCCCGGGTCCCGAGCTAGTGTTGCTCTCCCGGGGCAGGGTGTCTGTCGGTCTGTCTGTCTGTCCCCATCACTCCCGTCTGCAGGGTGCTGGCGCGGGCTGACACAGGTCAGGGGCTCTGGGAGCAGAGAGCCGAGAACGACACGAGCCCTGCACCCGTGCTCCCTGGTCCCTGGAGCACAGAGGGAAAGAGGCGCCATCTCAGGCCCCAGGGAGCACCCGGGGTGAAGGGGCAGCCAGCAGGGGATTACCACCTTGGGGAGGAAGAAAGCCTGGGGCATCCAAGCGCAGGGGGTGGTCGGGGAAGGCGCCCCCAAAGAGGTGAATCCCCAGCTGACCCAGAAGGATGCCAGGGAAGAGGTGAGCAGGCAGAGGGAGGGGCAGGAGCAGAGGCCTAGCCGCCTGCAGAGTGCGACACAGGCGGGAGGGTTAGCCTCCCGCACCTGCACCTGCAGGCGCCCTGGGCTGGCTGCCTCCCATCGGAGCGACGGTGACCCCGTGGTTTGGGCTCTCCAGATGCAGCCTCGGGGGGGGGGGGGGGGGGGGGAAGAGTTTGAGCTCAGGGAGCTTACTAGGGAGGTGACGCCAGGACACAGAGAGAGGGAGGGGCTGGAGGCCAGCGCTGTCAGGCCAGCCGCCTCTGCAGACAGCCGGGACTCCGTCCTTCCGGGGGAACCTGGGAGGCAGTGCAGGAGACGCATCTCAGAGTAGCCACAAGCGGGGCAAGAAAGCCAGGACAGTCACCCCGAATCCCCGTCTGTCCTCAGCTGGGGGCTGATCCCTGCACATCTGGCCCACCCCGTGCAAGGCGGTGGGGGGTGTGGGGGCACTGGCCTCGACAGAGCTGCATTGCTGGGAGCTGACTTCGGCGGAGAGACACACAGAGCAGGTATGGCCCGGCACTGGCAGCGCCTGCTACAGTAGTGAGCCCGTCTCACGGACGAGGGAACCGAGGTTGAGAGCACCCACGTCCCTGGGGCCGGGTCCCACGGCAGCACGCAGTGGGGCCAGCCTTCCCAGCCAGGGGTCTGCACAGCCATCTCACCCCCGAAAAGGACATAGCATGGCAACTGAACCCCTAGTTCACATCCTGACGGCATCGGGAGGTGGCTCCTTTGGGGAGTCCTCAGGGCTAGACACGGTCGTGAGCCTGGGGCCCCCTGGACGGCCTGCGCGGCCTGCCTGAGCTGGCAACTTGCCACTCTCACCGCGCGATGCCCTGAGCCATGTGGGGACACAGCAAGAAGACCCACGCCGGACGCTCAGCGGCTGCCCAGCACCGCCCTCCCAGACTACCAGACACCCCCAAAAAGTCCCTTTCCTACACATCACCTCAGTATGGATGCTGTTCCAGAAAACAGACACAGGCGGTAACCACTGAGCCGCACTGCCTGACTGTGGTCCACTCCCGACCCAGGGGTGGAGGCACTTCAGGGAGTGGAGAAAGGTGAAGGTGACAGAGGGCTGCAGGGGCATCATCAGGTGGCATGTGGGAGGTCCCTGCACCGGGGAGGGATTGGGGAGCCCCCCGACCTCCTCGTGGGCCTGGCCCCGCGCTGCCTCCCCTCCCTCTCGCTCGATGAAGGCATTATCCCAGCCCAAACGGGAACCGAGACAAGACTCCCCCGGCGGGAAGCCAAGAGCGAATGTATTCATGCGAGAAGGTTTCAACACGAGTGTGCGTTTGGTTGTACACATCACAAATTGCCCTTGTCAGAAAGGACACAGAACACTTGCACATGGAGGATTCCTGGAGAATCCAGCAAACAGGGACTCTGCACGCAGGAGGGGGAGGGCTCCCTCGGAGCAGCACAGAGTGGAAAGGAAAGAAGGCGGGTTTTGGAGTCAGAGCCAGGCCTGAGCACACAGTAGGTGCTCAGTAAGGGCTCGGTGACCAAGCAAGAGGCTTTCAATCCTGTCTCCCCGGACTCCCGTGCCTCAGTGTCCCTATCTGCGGAAAAAGCACAATGATGCTGACCCACGGGGATTTATGGGACATCAGCAGGGAGGCCCTCGGCTAGGTGCTCAGTCCGCGGTGATGGGAGCAGCAGACGCTGGACCTGTCTCTCTGTGCATGCGCCTACAGGGAGCTCCCCACGCATGCGCTTGGCCCTAATGTGAGGCAGGCTGGGGTATTCCTGCCCCCAAGGGACCCTCAGTTCCGGGCCCCTTGGGAACCCTGTGTCCACGGTCTTCCTTGCCCTGCTGCGCAGGCTTCCCAGGGTCACGACCCCCAGAGAAACCACCTGCACCAGACTGTTGCCTCAGGCCCCGCCTTGAGGGTCCCCGTCCCTCCGAGTGACAGCCAAGGCAGCCGCATTGATGCGGGCCCTGGGGTTGAGCCCCTGAGGGGTGAGGAACCGAGCCAGAGCCTGCTGTGCCTGCTCACGTCGCGGGCCCGGGGAGGACTGATGGAGATCAGCAGCAGGACAAAGCTGTGAAGCACAAGAAAGAACGGTACAATGTCCTCAGACGGATTATTATATTTCTGCGGTGAGATAAGGATCTTACAGCATGCGGATTCCATAGCCCGCGTGTGGGGCTCAGGCGCAGACCGTCTCCGGCGCTGCTAATCCCAGCTCAGGCTCTGCCTGTCAAGTTATCTTCAGTCCCAACCCTGGGGCAGGTACACGCTTCCCGGAGAGGCGTCCAATCTCGTCAACCTTGGCCTTGAGACAAAGAGCAGCCTGGATGTTAGGGACCTGACGGGTCCCAGGCCAGGGAAAGAGGTGCTCGGAGCTCAACCACAGCCATTCCTCGAACCGAGTCAAACTCTGCCTCTTCCTCTAAAGAGTGGAGCCTGGGACGTCTGCAGGGGGAGGGTGGAGAGCCAGGAGCCAGACTGCAGGGCGTGGAGGTCCAGCTCTGTCTCTCACTAGCTCTGTGGTCCCGAGTCAGTTTCTTAACCTCTCTGTGCCTCCGTTTTCCTTGTTTACATCTACTAGGATCTAAACGATAGAGTTTTTAATGCAGATTAAACATATTAATATTTATAGAGTGCTTAGGAGCCTTCCAGGCACACACTACTAAGTAGTCCGTAAGTATTTGTTAAATAAATATCTGTCTGCTTACCTCAAAGGGCTGTCGCAGGACCACCAGATAAACACACAAAGACCGTCCGTATGTGGCAGGAACCCGTGCAAACATAGTACACTCAGGGATTCTCCTTACAGCTCCACTCCCTGCACGGCGGCTGCCTCGGGGGGTTTCGCAGGGGTGGAAGCCAACAGCGGACCCTGCAGCTTCCCGCAGTGGGCACGAGACATGGCGCTGCCTCTCCCCAGCCCTGGGACTTGAGCGAGTGAATTCACACCTCCACGCCTCAGTGTCCACATCTGGGAAGGCAGGGTTGAGGGGAGCACTGGGGCAGACAGGCATGGAAGTAACCTTGAGACCGGGCCTGGCCCCACCAAGCACCCACAGGGTGACTTTCTCTCCCCAGCCCCTCAGGGGAAGTCACTTCACTTTGGGGGAGGGGTGTTCAGGGTCCTCCCCCGCAGCGGGGGCCCAATGCACCTGCTCACTGGGGGCTCTTGGAGCTGACAGCCCAGGACTGGGGAGAGCATATGATCGGAGACAGCCTTTTTCCTCGGGAAAAAATCTGTTGATCAATCTAAATCGCAGACAATCCTCTAATCTCCTAGGCATGGCCGTGGGACTCAATGCAGGATTTCTCTGCCTGGCTGTGATTGACTGGGGCCCATGTCTGAGCAGGCCGGGTGGGGGAAGCAGGCAGCCACAGCTGAGCCCCGCTGTGCACGATCCCTGGGGTGCAGCCCCCGCACTTGGGTGTCTTCCAAGAGCTGCAGCTCCATCCTGAAGACATGGGCCAGGCCAGCCCTGGGGACAGGGGCCCTGAGGAGAACAGGGTAGCCCCGTGCTCATCTTCGCCCAAGGAGGAGCCCAGAGATGTTTGTCCAAAGGCTCTGGCCTGCTCTGGACTAATGTGTTTGCCTAAACGCTTGTGTCTCTGATAAGAGATGAGCAGATAATGCCTGGGAGTAATTGCCCTCCCCGTGGGAGCAGAGCTGGCGTCCAAGCTGCAGGTCTAGACCAGAACCCAGCCAGGAGGACGGCTACAGGTTCTCTGCCCTGGACGTCTTGGAGACCATGTCTACAAGGGATCCCGACACGCCTGGCAGCCCAAAGGGAGTTTGAGTGACAGCCCTACTGCCTCTCCTTGCAGATGGGGCACGGGAGGCTCAGACAGGGCGAGAGGCGAACACGCAGCACAGAAGTCAACGCTCCCAGATAAGGAGAATGCTCCTGCGGTGGGGGCTGAGGGAGTCGCAGGCGGAATGCGCTAGATACTCCTTTCACTCGCTCACCCACTCATGAGCGGCAGTCGGCCAAGGGGAACTGGCGGAGCGCTCTCCGAGGTGCTGAAACACATCGTCCTCCCCTGGCTGGCAGCTCCTGGGAGGTGTGGCCCTCACCTGGACTGCTCCCGCTCCATCTCCAAACCCCGGCATATGGTAAGAACTGGATCTCACACATAGTTTATCTCGTTTAATTCTCACCTGCATGGTGAATATTCTCACCACCTTCGTTTCACATGGAGGAACCCGAGGTCTGAGAGGCAAAGGGGTTGGCCCACGTGGTGGTCACGATGAATTCTCTCAGCCCATGGTCAGCGTTACGTCCTGCTGTAGGTAGGCCAACTGGGCTCTGCGGGGGCCTCCAGCTTCACGGGGGCCTCAGCTGTGGTTAAACTGTGAATATGCTCTGGGTGGGCTGTGACCAGCAGAGCAGGGGCTACCACGGAGGGAATGGCCATTATTTCATATTCTGACTTCCATGGCACAGGTCTGCAGGCCCAGGTTGCCAGGCACCGCCCTGACAAGCCCAGAGAGGCTCAAGGTTGTAGGCTGGGGCATCTCTAATCCCAAACCCTAAATCCAAAGTTCCCGATTCCTAAACTTCCTGAGCATCCACACAACACCTCAAGTGATGAATTCCGTCCCACAAAACTTGGTTCCACCCACAAAATTGTTTCAAAATAATGCATAAAATTACCTTTCAGCTACATGGATTAGGTGTATTTAGAACATAAATGAATTTTGTGTTTAGACCTGGATCCCATCCCCCAAGATAACTCACTATGTGTATGGTAAAAATTCAAAACTTGGGGGCCTGTACTGTGGTATAGCTGGTAAAGCCACCACCTGCAGTGCCGACATCCCATATGGGCGTCAGTTTGAGTCCCGGCTGCTCCACTTCTGATCCAGCTCTCTGCTGTGGCCTGGGAAAGCAGTGGAAGATGGCCCAAGTCCTTGGGCCCCTACACCTGTGTGGGAGACCCGGAAGAAGCTCCTGGCTCCTGGCTTCAGATTGGCCCAGCTCTGTTGCAGCCATTTGGAGAGTGGATGGAAGACCTCTCACTCTCTCTCTACCTTTGTCTCTGTAAATCTGCCTTTCAAATAAATAAATAAATCTTCTTAGAAAATTGTGTTTTTTTAAAAAAATTCAAAATCTGCCAGACTTCTGGTCCTAAGCATTTCTGGCCCAGGACCCTCCACTCGGACCTGCAGGAAATACAGTTTCCCCTTTTCACACGCGTTTGTTCAGGTGACCATGGTAGACAACCCAGTAAGGGCGAGATCAGGGCCTGTTTGTCACACTACAAGGCAAGTGACCTGCCCAAGGCCACACCAAGACCTAAGGTGTGGATGAAGCCCGAGCTCAGACCTTGTCTCTGCAAACCCGCGCTCTCCTATCCTTGGGAAATAGAGGACGACTTGACACGGGGCTGGACCAGAGAAGGCGTGCTGGCCAGCAGAGGCCAGAACGGACGAAGGGCTAGGAGCCCAGGATGCCCACTGTGCTGGGCCTCGGGGCAGCTGAGGCCTCACCCGGGCCTCAGTGAATGGGTGTCTTGAAGCCAATGCAGCCCTCCCCTCCCCCTCCTGCCTCTTGCTTTATGGAGGCGCTAATTTTAGCCAGCCAGAGTCAGCCTGAGCTTTTAAACCCCGGGCTGATTTATGCTTTGCCTTAATTGCTCCAAAAAAGCGCTTTGCATCTAGAGGGAGAGAATGAATATAACTCTATTTAGGTTAAAAATTTAAAGCCAAATTCTCCCTGCTCTGGCGCGGGGAGAAGAACACACTTCGCTCTGTCTCGGGGGCCTCCCTCCCCCTTCTCTGCCCCACAGGCCAGATGCCAGCAGGGAAGAAAGCCGCTGGCGGGACACAGGGCACTTGTTACGGGCCCCAGGGGCACCTGTGCGGCCCCCTGAAGGCAGCAGCCGCCGCTCACCACATGCCCCTCAAGGGACCCGTGAGCACAGGGCAGGGTGGACAGGGCCCTTCGTTAAGTGTGTGTCCATCCACCAGCCACCCAGCCAGATACCAGATACACGCACAATCTGTGCGCAGCACAGCGCCAGGGTAGAGACAACCGGGGCTCGTCACTGAAGCACAGGCAGCAGGCCCCCACCCACAGCCCACGAGTGCAGGTGGGACTTGTGTGTGCTGTGCCACAGCCAGGCTGCCACGCAGAGGGAGACACCTCTCTACTTCCCCTAGCTGGCAAGGAGGCCAGGGAGGCCCGAGAAGATGGCAGAGCCCAGAGAAGGGGCCCGGGTCCCCGAGTCTCCACGCGGGGGGCAGCCGCCTGCCGACCGCGATACCAGCATTGGTCATCACGTGAGTGAGAGCGTGAGCTTTCGTACAGCCGCTCAGAGTGTCTGTGGCTGTGCATCGCAGAAAGCCCATGCCGTAAGTGAACAAAGGAATAGAGCCATGATAGCGGGTGCCTGCACGAGCGGTGCGCGGCTGCTGTCCGTTCTCAGACGAGATAATCAAGGCTAGGGAAGCAGGATGACTTGCCCAGGGTCAGGTGCCTGGTAGCGGGGGTCCGGGACTTGAACCTGACTGCCCCGTGCACTGCCAGTCCCCGGGCTGCAGCTGGGGGAATCGGTGTTGCACACGCCCTTGTCACTCCCTGGGTGCAGAAGCTGGGGCTGGGGATTTGCCCGGGGCCACCGGTGTGGCTTCTCTTTCCAAGACACGGGGAAGAAACCGCAAATCTGCTGCTCCCATCTCCGCCCCAGGCAGGGACGAGACGCCCTGGGCTGCGCCCACCTCCTCTGGGTGGACGTCTCCCATCCACAAGGACCAAACGCCCTTGTCTCCTCCCAGGACAGGGAAGAAGCAGGACATTGAGACACTGGGCCTCCCTGAGGCCTGGCCCCGTCCATGGCAGCCAGGCAGACCTCCACGGCATCTTCGCGGGCCAGCCTGCGGGGCACTCTAGGCCCTCCCAGCCAGGCTGCTGGGACTGTGCCCTCCATGCCTGGCTCCGCCATCAGGACAGAGCGGCCAGCAAGCGGCAGCCACATACAGACGGTCCTGGGGGTGGGCGGGTGGCAGGCGCCCTGTCGCACGCTCACGGGAGGCTGCTGCTCACCACTGATGGCCAGTTCCGTCCCGGCTAACACTCTCTTCCTCCGTGAGCTTGTGACGGTCAGAGAAGGAGGTGGTGCCGTGTCCAGGCTGACCTGCGCTTAAATCCAGGCTCGGACACTCACTTGATGTGCAACCTTGGGCAAGCTACTAATCCTCTCCGAGGCTCTCAGTTTACCCATCCATAAAATGGGGCTAATCCAGCTTTTGGCACAGGGACTGAAGAGAGGATTAAATGATACAGTGGAAATTTGATAGCTTAACCAGAGAGAGATGGAATCAGAGGACGCTGTAGCTAGGAGACTTCAGTCACCTGGTGGGGAGAGCCGACAGGGTCAGGGCCCTGCCGAGGGCGGCAGATGAGGTACACGCTCAGGGTTACCCTCAACCACTCTGGGGCTTTTCCCCTTTACCCACCTTTTGCTCTGTCTCCCGATCCCCTTCCCCTAGACCTTTCTGGTCCTGGTGGAGAGGAGAGCCCAGGAAGAAGACGAGGGTGTCCTCCTTCTAAGCCCCTTGTCACAGGCAAAGGCCGGACCTTGGGGGACTTCCCGCGGCTTCTGCTGATCTTTGAGTGAGGGCGAGGTTTCGCCGTGATGGGAAGGCCCCGGGCTTCAGCTGCTCAGACGCAGGTCCCATCCTGGCCCTGTTAGACCTGAGCAAGTCCATGTACGGCCTGCACCTGCTCCCTTGGTCCGCTTCGTGGTGCTGCTAAAGGCCACAGCCAGTATCTTTTTAAAAAAACACACTTGTCACTTATTAATAGTTTATTTTTCATTCTTTTAAAAAAAGTTTTAGAGGTAGAATTACAGAGAGAGAGAGAGACAGAGACAGAGACAGAGAGGTCTTCCATCTGCTGATTCACTCCCCAAATGGCCACAGCAGCCAGAGTTAGGCCGATCTGAAGCCAGGAGCTTTTCTCTGTCTCTCACAGATGCAGGGGCCCAAGGACTTGGTCCATCTTCTACTGCTTTCCCAGGCCATAGCAGAGAGCTGGATAGGAAGTGGAGCAGCCGGGACTGGAACTGGCACCATATGGGATGCTGGCACTGCAGGCGGCAACTTTACCCACTACGCCACAGCGTCGGCCCCACACAGTATCGTTTTTATGATGAACAGAAATCGGCTCACAGTGCTGGAGGCTGGGAGATCCGCGCCCAAGGGGCTGGCAGCTGGCAAAGGCCTGCCTGCTGCCTCGTCCCATGGCGGAACAGAGAGGGGCAAGGGAGCAGGAGACTGTGCTGTTTTAAGGACACCTACCGCCGTCCGGGGGCGCGGCCCTCAATGACCAGGCCCCCTGCCCTCACCCCCGAGCCCCTCCCACAGCTTTTGAGCCTCCCCGTTGGGCATGGAGAGGAGGAGAGGCCAGGCAGAGCGGGGGCCAGAGGCAGAGCCCAGGCCAGGTGGAGCCGCTGAGCCCAGGTCTGCTCCTGGGTAGGATCCAGAGGGGGGGCGCACAGTAGGACTAGAACTGCAGCAGGAAGCCCTGGATGCCGCAGGCTCCCCTCCCTCCCTGTCCCACCTCCCACCGCCCCTGCCTCGTCCCCCACAGAGGTCAAGGTGCCCCATCTTCCTGCCAGCCCCTGTGGCCCAAGCCCCTCTCCCCGGCTCCTCCGAGCCAGGCCCCTGGAGTGAGGGAGTCTCCCGCCTGGCTCCCGCAGTACTATCCCGCTAATAAGATTAAAACATATCTCCGTCTCCCAGCATCGATTCATAGGCTGATTTACTGTTTCTTCTCAGCTGCTACAAAACGGATGCACGGGCCGCCACCTTCATCTCCATCCGTCTCCTCCGTGCCAGGGAAGCGCTAATTAATATGTCTCTGCCTCCCACGCCGCCAGCACTGAGGGCTCCCTGCCACCCGGCCCACAGGCCACACTTGTTCCAGGCTGCAGCCCCAGCCCTGGAGCGTCCCCGTTCTAGGTGGACCGGGGAGGGGAAGGGTGAGTGAGCTCCTTCCCTCCCCCACTCCTCCTCCCAGCAAGGCACACAGGGTGAGCAAGGGGCGGGGTCAGATGGCCGCTGTGGGGATCTGCTCTCTGCGACTCAGTCTTCAGATCTGCAGGATGGGGTCAACGGGATCCATTCACCAGAATGACGAGAGAGCAGGCGCAAAACGCACTCAGCGCAGCCCCCGCTTCCTGCCCCCGCCCAGCCTTTGCCCTGGCTGGTCTGTGGACCTGCCCTGGGCCAGGGTTCAAGGTCATGGACCAGCTGACTCTGCATCACAGGCATCCCTCAGTGACGGGACCAGGGTCCGGAAAACAGCGGAGCCAACGACAAGCATAGCCCGGGGCCAGGTGACACCGGCCCTGCGGCTGAGCCAGTGCTATTCCTGCTTCTGTTCTCCCCATCAGCTCAAAAGCCAACTCCTCCAGGAAGCCTTCCTTCCTTGATCCAGAGAAGCTGCTCTGGCCCAAGTCCCTCCTCCTCCTCACAGCAGGGCTCCAAGTCCCAGGCGCATTGTAGAAGATCAATCGGTATTTGACAAATGAATAACAAGCATCCACTCCTATTAACTGATAATGATGAAGACGACAATAACAGAGCAAGTGAGGTGGTCACGCCTCTCTCCCCTGAATGAAGATCTGGTTAACCTCTCTCTCCTTCAGCGAGGGATCCCGGTAAAAACCACAGCACCTTGGGACTGGCGCCATGGTGTAGCGGGTAAGGCCGCCGCTTACAGTGCCAGCATCCCATATGGATGCTGGTTCGAGTCTGGCTGCTCCACTTCCGATCCAGCTCTCCGCTGTGGCCTGGGAAAGCAGTGGAAGATGGCCCAAGTCCTTGAGCCCCTGCACCCGTGTGGGAGACCCGGAGGAAGCTCCTGGCTCCTGGGTTCGGATTGGCGCAGCTCCGGCCATTGCAGCCAATTGGGGAGTGAATCAGGGGATGAAAGACCTCTCTCTCTCTCTGCGTCTCCTTCTCTCTCTATGTAACTCTGAATTTCAAATAAATAAGTGAATAAATGTCTAAAATAAATAAATAAATAAATAAACCCAGCACCATGCACTCATTGGCCATGGGTGTCAGAGCTCAGAAGCCCCATTTATGGGACCCAGGAGAGCCACACCCTGAGCCCCACCCCCATGGCCCCTGACATGACACAGCACATTCCACTGTGGGGGAGGGGAGGGCTTCTCCATCAGAACCATCTGAGGCCAGAGCTGTCCCTGAGGCCCCACACCTGGTGGGGGGAACACGCACGGCCCCCCGGGAGCCCACGCAACCTGTTGTTGAATCCACACAAGGCCGTTCGCACGTGCAGGGTTGAGAGTGAGGGCCTCGGGGCGTCCACGGGGCTGCGTGACCCCTGGCTCCCCCTCAGCCAGGATTAGGACCCTAAATCCCCCATCTGTGCTCACCTGCAGGGTCGCCTTTGATCTCAGCAGCACCTGCCACCCTGGGGGGGTCTCCCTGGGAGCCCGGCGGGGAGAAGCCGCAGGACTGGGGCCAGCAGCTGTGCCAGCAGAAGCCACATGGGCGCTTTTAATAAAACATAACGAAGCGTGGGATCATAAAATATTTCATTTAATTCAAGACTCCCACGAGGGTGGGGCAGACCAGCTGTGCTGGAAGGGGAGATGGGTTTATGGGCGGTGTCCTGAGGCTGGGGGGGGTGGGGTCACGTGGGCTTCCTCCATGGCCTCCCTCGGATCCCGGAAGGAGACAGAAATCCCAGAACCACAGTGGCCTCCTGCCGGGACCTGGGGGGACTCACTGGCCCCTCTGGCCTCGGTGGAATCTTCAGGGAAAAGCTGCAGCCCGCCCCCAGCCCTGAGGGCTGCCCCCCCCCCCCCGCCTCCCCCACGTGGCCCGCTCACTGCAGACTCCTCTCCTGGCTGTTAACACTTGCACTCAGAGCCCAGCCTCAGTCCTGTTAACCCAGGCAAAGCAGAGCTCAAGGCAAGATCTGGGGACGAGGACCCCCCTCCGCTAGCGTCCTGACCCATACTCTCGCTTCCCATGGGAATCAGGGGTTCCCAGGAACACAGTTTGGAAATGATGGGCCAGTTGAAGCCTCTCCACTTGCTCCCACCCTCCCAGGCCTGCAGGACCTCCCTGGAGCACCCGCCCCCCGCCAGCCGCAGGCCTCCCCTAGCCGCCACCAGACCTGTCCCCTTGGCTCCCGCTGGCTGCACAACCCTGGCACACCGTGGGTGCTATAAGGCCCCTCCCCAACCCCGACCCCTACACCTTGCCGGGTCTCTTCCCAGCCTACTCCGTGGCAGGTGCCCCCTCCCACTCCTGGAGGTGCTCCAGGACCCAGGCCAGGCATCTCCAGGGCCCAGCCCTCGGCAGGAATCCAGCAGGTATCCAATGTGGGGGAGGGGGGAGTGAATGAATGAATGAATGATCCAAGGAAGCAAGGAAGTCTCCCTTCCTCCTGGGCCAGCATGGCTCTGTCGGGCCCACCAGGGTCATTTAGGGTCCACAGTGCCCCTGGGTGTGCCCCTCCGCTAGGCTCTAAGCTCCTTCCTCCAGACCCCACAGCCTCCACGCAGTTCCCTAAACGCTCACCCAGGCCTGCTCTGTGCCAGCCCCTGTGCCAGGGCAGGAAGCTGAGTCACAATGAATCCCCGCACCCTGCGGCATCGTGAACATCGTACATGCAGAGATGTTTGTGGAATGAATGAGTGACGTCTCAGCTGAGACCTGAATCACAGAGAAGGCTCAGAGCCTTCCTCAGAGGAAGGTGGATTTCAACAGAGGGAACAGCATGTGTGAAGGTCCTGGGGCAGCTCAGAGCCGTGTCTTTAGGTCTGGAGGCCTGTGTGCAGGTGGTGAGGCTTTCAGGTGGCATCCAGCCCCTCTTCTCCCCAGAGCACTGCACACACTGGGTTCTCTCTGAGGCTGCGCTTGCTAGGGTTTGAGAGCGAGGAGAGGTTAACTGCAGATCCCCACCTCAAGTGCCCTGGGCCTGGCTGCATCGCCCTGGACCACGCCTCTGCAGCCACTGAGCGCCACACTCGTGGGCTCGGTTCTGCACGCTGCCTCTTCCGTCTCCTTCCCAAGGGAGATCATAGTCTAAGTAAAGCCTGTTACCTTTTTCAGAGCTGGGTTGCGTGCTGTCTGCAGGAAGCCATGAGCCATGTGCTACGAAGAAATAGTAATAATAACGAGAGCAGGGACACACAGCGGAGCCACCGCCCAGGGCCTGCCGAGCACCGTGGGGCCAGGCCTGCGGCCTCTCCCAGCCCGTGCGGTCCAGGGCCATGTCTGGCCGCCGCAGCACCTGAGCCTCTGAGAGCCACATGGGATCAGGAAGAGAGGCCCGAAGGGCCCCAGGGTCACAAAAGGTCAAGTCAGAAGGGACGAGTGGGGACCGGTGCCATGGAGCAGTGAGCTAAGCCTCTGCCTCCAGTGCCAGCATCCCATATGGGCGCCGGTTCAAGTCCTGGCTGCTCCACTTCCAATCCAGCTCTCTGTTGTGGCCTGGGAAGGCAGTAGAAGATGGCTCAGGTGCTTGGGCCCCTGCACCCACGTGGGGCACCCGGAGGAAGCTCCTGGCTCCTGGCTTTGGATTGGTCTAGCTCTGGCCATTGTGGTCATCTGGGAAGTGAATCAGTAGATGGAAGACCTCTTTTTCTATAATTCCGCCTCTCAAATAAATAAAGTCTTTTTAAAGGGGGGGGGGGTTGGCTGGCAGAGAAGCAAGTAGACAGAGAGCACAGAAAGCAATCTGATGAGTTCAAAACCCAGCCACTGGGGCCGGCGCCGTGGCTCACGTGGTTAATCCTCCACCTGCTACCTTCGGCGCCGGCATCCCGTATGGGCGCTGGTTCTAGTCCCGGCTGCTCCTCTTCCAGTCCAGCTCTCTGCTGTGGCCCGGGAGTGAAGTGGAGGATGGCCCAGGTGCTTGGGCCCTGCACCTGCATGGGAGACCAGAAGCACCTGGCTCCTGGCTTTGGATTGGTGCAGCGCAGGCTGTAGCGGCCATTTGGGGAGTGAACCAACAGAGGGAAGACTTTTATTTCTCTCTCTCTCTCTCTCTCTCTCTCTTACTTTCTATAACTCTACCTGTCAAATAAAGAAAAAAAAGAACCCAGTCACTAAACACCTGTGCTGCCCTGAGCCAGTGATGTGAACTCTGTGCTACAGTCTCACCCTCTTCTTCTTTTTAATTTTTTAAATTTATTTTGTTTTTTGAAAGGGCAGAGTTACAGAGAGAGAGAGGCAAAGAGATAGAGATGGATCTTTTTTTTTTTAAAAGATTTATTTATTTATTTGAAAGTCAGAGTTACACAGAGAGAGAAGGAGAGGTAGAGAGAGAGAGAGAGGTCTTTCATCCGCTGGTTCACTCCCCAATTGGCCACAATGGCTGGAGCTGTGCCAATCTGAAGCCAGCAGCCAGGAGCTTCTTCTGGGTCTCCCACACTGGTGCAGGGGCTCAAGGACTTGGGCCATCTTCTGCTGCTTTCCCAGGGCACAGCAGAGAGCTGGATCAGAAGTGGAGCAGCTGGGACTCGAACCAGTGTCCATATGGGATGCCAGCACAGCAAGAGGCCGCTTTACCTGCTGTGCCACAGCGCTGGCCCCAACAGATCTTCTATCCACTGGTTCACTCACCAAATAGCAACCACAGCTGGGGCTGGGCCAGACCAAAGCCAGGAGCTTCCGCCAGGTCTTCCATGCGAGTGCAGGGGCCCAAGGACTTGGGCCATCTTCTACTGCTTTCCCAGGCCACAGCAGAGAGCTGGATCAGAAGTGGAGCAGCCAGGACTCAAACTGGCACCCATATGGGATGCCAGCACTGCAGGCGGTGGCTTTACCTGCTACGCCACAGCGCCCCTACAGTCTCATCTGCTATAACATGGAGATGATAGCAGCACACAGCACACAGCTCCTGGGGGGTCGTGAAGATGCAATGAATGTGTTCCTGCGAGCAGGGCTGCCCGTGCGCAGTAAGCACCCGCCGGCACGACCTCCTCGCTCTGTGGCCTGGGAGGCACAGGTGGAAGACAGCTGGATGGGGAAAGCTTCTTTTCTTTAAGACTTATTTTATTTGAAAGAAGAAGAGGGAGAGAGAGAAAGAGAGAGAGATCTTCCATCTGCTGGTTCACTCCCCAAATACCCACAACAGCTGGGGTTGGGCCACGCTGAAGCCAGGAGCTTCTTCCGGGTCTCCCAGGTGGGTGCAGGGGCCCAAGGACTTGGGTCACCTTCTCTTGCCTTCCCAGGTGCATTGGCAGGAGTTGGACCAGGAGTGGAGCAGCCAGAATTTGAACCAACGCTCTGATAAGGGATGGACTCTGGTGTCCCAAGCAATGGCCTAACCCGCTACGCCACAACATCCACCCCCACGGGGAGGCGTCCTCAGAAGCCCGGCCGCATACTTTTTACAGACATACAGCCGGCGGCACAAACCCACACAGCATTCCTTGGCACAACCCAAATCAGAAAGAAGACCTCCATTCACGCTTGGCTTTCAGGAGACAATGAGGACGGGATGGTCGGGATGGGCTGGAGCCAGGGTCATGGTCAGGAAGGATGGCAGGAGCCCAGGCAGAGCTCACCAGCCAGCGCCCTCCCCCCAACGAAATGGAGACTCGCGGGGACAAAAGCTGCCCTGGTGACTCACGACCTTGCCCGGGAGGCTGAGAGGATGCCCCGTGCCCTGATGGAGAGCCTGCCACCGGCCTAAGGAGCCCACCCCGCATTCGGCTGGAAAGCGAGTGCCCATTAGAGGCAGCTGCGGCAGTCGGGTAGGCGGAATGAAAGGGGCCGAACAAAGGACGTGACCTTGGCCAACTTGGACCCTGAGCGCCCATCCGGCTGTTGATGGAATTTGCCTCCAGGGCTGTTTATCCCCTGGAGGCAAGTCAGGAGCCCGCAGGACGATCCGAGCTGGACCTGGCTCCGGGCAGAGCGAGCCGCGGGGCTGGCGGTGCCGACAGATGGCGAGTCGGCGAGGGGCCGGGGCACACCATCTTTGCCCAGAGCGCCTGAGAGAATGAGCCAGAGAAGGAAATTGCCACTGGTATTTGTCACAGTGATTTCAAAAGCGCCAACTGTATAAGCCTCTCATGAGTTTCCACCGGCAAGAAAAAATTAGTTCTCATCAGAGTCGATTTGAACAGTCAGGTAAGTGGAAAACGGCACCGAACAAAGTCAAATCGGGGGTCACGAGGGAGTCCCCTCTGCCCGCGGAGCAGCTGGGCTCTGAGGGGGCTGCGGGAGGAAGTGTTCCCAAGGATCCAGAAGTCAGTACTTCCCTAAGTCCAGCTACTTCCCTCCGGGAAGGTCACTCCGCAGGTGGCAATGGCACAGGGGAAGAAGGGGCTTCCGTGGTCTCCTCCCTCCTCCCCACCAATGGGACAGAAGCAGCCCCTCCCCCTGCACCCAGGAGGAGTAGCCGAGGCTTGGAGGGAGCTCCTGCCTTGGCACGTAGAAGGCGCGAGCTCCGAACCCACTCAGGATCACACACAAGAGCCGGTGGGGAGGGGAGGATGGCGGTGCACGACCTACATGGATCCGTGGAGAGAGAAGTGTTGGTGGCAAGTGACGGAGAAATGATGAGTCATCAATCAGCAAGCAGGATCGGGGAGTTGGCGAGGGGCAAGGGTGTGGAGGAGAGGTCAGCCTCGGGCAGTGGAGGGGCCCACAGCACAAATCCACACTACGCAGAGTCACTGAGGCTGCGCGGGACGGCGCTGGATCTCTGCTGTGGGCGCCTCAGCCCGCTCGTGCCCCTTCCCCGCTGTGCGCTGGAGGCTGCTCTACCTGGACTTCTTCTTCTTCTTCTTTCTCTTCTTTTTTTTTTGACAGGCAGAGTGGACAGTGAGAGAGAGAGACAGAGAGAAAGGTCTTCCTTTGCCGTTGGTTCACCCTCCAATGGCCGCACCGCGCTGATCCGAAGGCAGGAGCCAGGTGCTTCTCCTGGTCTCCCATGGGGTGCAGGGCCCAAGCACTTGGGCCATCCTCCACTGCACTCCCGGGCCACAGCAGAGAGCTGGACCGGAAGAGGGGCAACTGGGACAGAATCCGGCGCCCCGACTGGGACTAGAACCCGGTGTGCCGGCACCGCAGGTGGAGGATTAGCCTATTGAGCCGCGGCGCCAGCCTCTACCTGGACTTCCAACAGGGGATGGCTGATGGGGAGGAGCGAGAGACCCAAAGGCAAGAGGAGGCTGACGCTGGGGTATTTTCCACCGGCTCCCTGTGGGGGTCTTCACGAGTGGCCACATCCTTCTAGGCAGGGCCACAGCGCGCGCTGCCCAGCAGCCCCCTCTGGTCCCGTCCAGTCCTCCAAGCTGCAGGTGTATGGGCTCCCTGATCCAGGAGAGCTACACCCTCCCCTGCCTCCCCTAAGCCCTGGGCAAACTGGGCCTTTGACCCCGCCGGAACCTGACCCACGGCAGGTGGAATAGCTCCTTCCAGAGTCCCAGACCTTGCACAGGGCAGCGCTGTGTGCAAAGCCCATGTGGCTCCACCTGACGCCAGGTTTCCAACTGCGGGCGCTCACCTCCACAGATCGGCGGGATCTGCGCGCCACCTGCTCTGCTACGTACTTAACATTTTTCTTTAACTTGTGGCTTTTTACTTAAATAAAGCCATTTAAAAGTGGGGGGTGGGGGATGTAAATCACAGCTCAAATGGCAAAGCAGCATCACCCTCTGGAACAGAGGGTTTCAATAATGACAGCGAAAACAAAACGTTGTCATTAAAAGCCTTGCTCCTCCTGCCCCGGATCTGTTCCTCTTGCTGGAAGGGAGCTGAGCAGTCAGAGGGAACAGCAGCAGCCTGAGGCTCTCTCCCAGGGGGAACTAGGACAGCTGAGCAAGGGCCATGTCCCACCCCACTGGGCCCATGCCACTGGTGCTGTGACGGACATGTCCTCCATCTGCACTGGCCCACGGGTGCATGTGGTCACCAGCCAGCGGTGGCTTCTCAAGCAGGAGCCCCTGAAATGCTGAATTAGGTGGAGTTCAGTTCGACAGAAGCTAAGACACTTTGGTTGTCATCAATGTCAATGGGCACACGGGGCCGAGGAGGGAACAGCCTCAGGTCTGCCGTGTACACCCCACGAGGGCAAGAGCGCACCTGCTCCTGCCCCCCGGGGCCTCGGGCCCCCAGGAAGCATCCTACAGATGGCTGTGGCAGGAGGAGGAAATGAAGGGATCGGGCGGGGGGCAGGGACAGAGAGGCCATGCTGCGTCCCGAGCCACGGAGCGGCTACCTGCAGCCCCGACTGACCTGGGGACCGCGGCCTCTCCATCCCCTGCCGGTGAGCTCACCCCTGTCTCCCCCCCACCCATGTTACTTGCTCTTCTCTGCTGCCCACCCCCCTCCAGGCTCCCCATCAGGCGACAGGCCCCAGGGATCCGCCTTGCTCTGCCTCTGGCCCTTGGAGCTGAGCTCAGACCCACGTCTCTGCTGCAGAAGTGAACAAAGAGGTCTTTGTGGTGTGGCTGCCTTTGCCACCCCCCCATCTCACTCCTTCCGCCCCTGCCCGGGGATGTTAGGTGCTGGGCGACAATTAGCAACTCATCACCTGCCTCCTGGACCAGGCACCTGGCCTTGGGCTATTGTGTGACTGAATACCCACTTGACCAAAGCAGAGTGCTCCTCAGCAGTGAGCGGGGGCTGTGGCTGCTGCAGCCTCCCCCACCCCCACCCCGGCCCCCGCCCTGCTCTCCCCCAGCCCTGCCGCTCCCGCCCAGTGCCAGGGCAGCCAGTGACGGGCAGCCTCCTCTCCTCGGAGCGGGTGTCAGGGAGCCCGCGCTATGGAGATAATGGCAGCGCCTGCGATTGGTGACGGCCAAGCCCATCAGAGGCGCTCCCAGGGCCTCTGCAGAGAGAGGAACAAAAGGGCAAAGGGAACAGCTTGGCAAAAGAACAAAAACCCAGGGGCTCAGCTGCTTCTCCCCGGGCGACTTCCAAGCCGCCCCTGTGATTCACAAGGCTGGGGCTGGCTCCCCACTGCCGCGAGGTTCTTCAGGCTGGGGCCGCCTGGCTGAGCCCTCTGACGAGCCCCCGGTACTCCAAAGGACAGCCCTGTGGCCCTGCACAGTGTGTGCCAAAGAGAGTCAAGCCTCTCTCTCTCTCTGGCCTCAGTTTTCTCATCTTTAAAATGGGGAGGAAGGGCATGGAGCCGCTCCCTCAGCTCCCTCGTGGCTCTGGGATTCTGTAGTTCTAACGCTCAAGTTTCCATCCATGTTCTCTTGGGAAAACCTGCACCAGCTCCACTCTGCCAGGCCCTGGGGGATCTAAACGCTCCTCTCCCTTCACACACGAGGGGGCTCTTACCACAGCGGGGGGCAACACCCCTTTGGAATAGCTACTCCTCAGCCAACACCTGTGGGGGCAGCAGAGCTACCCCTCCACCAGCAGGCCTCCCCACAAGCCCACCAGGAAGGGCCACGTGTGCAGTGGAGAAGCCCCGGCTGAAAGCAACAGAGGCCACTTGGGCTGACACATTGTGACACATTGTGCAAGTGGCGGAGACAGGAGCCGAGCCCCTGGCCAGCTCCCAGAGCCCATGCCAGTGGGGCTTCTAGAAGCTTCTCCCATCACTCCGGGGTCAAGCGCAAGGTGCCTGCTCTGGCAGAGGCAGCCCCACTCCAGCCTGGCAGGGCCTGTGTCCCCTCCTCGCCGGGTGCAGCCACTCTGGGAGACACCATTTCCTCCTGGATTCACCGGCGCCCCGAGCACCCCACGTGCATCCCAGGGGAGGCTCCTAAAGTTCTGGTGGCCCAGCAAAGCCAAATCCGCCCTCAGAGAGCACTGTTCCGGGGAGTCCCTCTTCTCTCTTCAGCCATCACCCTCCCCCCCGAGCCCACGGGCTCCAATTCAGACCCTCACCCCGGCACACAGACTTCTGCAAGTCCTCCTGCCGCATTTGCGGCCTCACCATGGGGGCCTTGAACTTGAGCGCAGCCAGCTGCCCCATTGCTTCTGCCCCCACATGCCCACATGGCACTGCTGTCTCTCCTCTGGGAGAGGAGAGGTGAGCCCACCCAGCTCCGCCGAATCTCCACGTCCAGCGGACCCCACCCCGGGGGCCAGGGGTGGGGGGGTGGGAGGGGCCTGTCACAGGCCAAGTGCTTTCGTGTCCTGTCTCATCCATCCCTTCCACACTCTCACTTTTGAAAAGACCAGCACACGAAGGCTCAGACAGGCAGCAGCTTGCCCCAGTGCACTCAGCTGGGAAGTGGCCAACAACGTGAGCCCAGAGCAGAGGAAAACCGAAGGTGGTGAACAGCAGGCGGCCGCCCTGAGACAGGGACGGGGGAAAGGTGGGCATGTCCGGGGCGTGTGACCAGTGCTCGGGGGCCGGAGCACTGATGGGCAGTGTCGGCCGGTTTCTGTGCTGCGGGTCCTCCCACCAGGGTCCGTCCACGTCAAGTCACCAACAGGACACGGTCACGTGATGCTCGGGTGTGGCTGCTACTCTGCCCCTTGCTAGCACATGGTGAGCACACGTGTGCGGCCCAGGACTTGGCCCAGAGTAGCTGCTCACTGAATGCTCCTTCCTTCCCCATTCCACCCTTTCTCCTTTTCCTCCCTAACTGCCCCCTCCCTGGAAAACCCAGAGGGACCAGGAGCCCCCGGTCTTCCCACCACTGTTGGCTCCTCCCCAAGATGCCATGCGAGTGCTGGTGGACAGAGCGGGACAATGAAGACATTCTCACACCACAAAGGACTCCCAGGAAACACCCCAGGGCCCACTGTCTCGACTCAACCTCAGACTCAGGAGAAACATTACTCATTCACTCAACAAACCCGACTTGAAGATCTGTGAGCTGAGAGCCAGGCCCGCTGCCAGGGCTGTGCAGCCTCACGAGCTCTGTGCAGTAGAAACCCAACCCACAGCCAGCTGCAGCCCCAGAGTGCTCCCCAAAGCGCCACACTCCCCAGCGTCACCCATGTCAGCAGGGACGGGAGGTGCGGCGGCAGGTCATGGGGTAGGGGGAGCAGAGACTCAGAGGAGGCTCACGAGAGCCAGGCACTGTGCTGGCCGGCTGTTGAGGGGGGACAGATGTCTGCTCTGGGAGCCAAGAAAGGGCGGAAGTGGGGGAGGGGGACAGAGATGGCGACACCAAGGCGAGAAACCTCTGGGCAGGCCAAGACTGTGGGGCCAGGGGGCGCCACTCTCTGCGCTGTGTGACCATGGGATAAAGCACACCCCTGCACGGCAGGGAAGGATGGAGGAGATCCCACCGGCCAAGCAACTCCAAGAGCACTCAGCTCACAGCGCGCGCTCTTTGTTCCAAGCTTCAGGCTGGTGAGACCACAGAGATGGCACCTGTACTCCAGACCCCTGAGGTGGGGGAGGAGGGCCCGCTGAGCCTGCAGCCACAAAACCTGGGGTCCCACCCGGCCACCGCCTACGGTTTGCAGCCATCTTTTTGTTGTGCCTCCTCTGTTTCACAGACAGAATCCTAGCTCCTTCATGGCTGATGCGCAGCCTAAAGGCTAGGATGGGTGTGGACCTCTCTGACCGCCCCCCCCCAGTGCTGCCCCCCCAGAGTCCCCAGCACTTTGAGCATCTCAGGTAGTTCCTGAGCCAGACATCTTTGCTGGCAGGAAGTTGGCCTGCCAATGCAGCCTGAATCCCACCTGCTGGGAGCCTCTCCCTGCACTTCCTCGAAGGAACAGAAAGCCTCACTCTCAGACCCCTTCTCAACCAGCTGGACACTGCTGGAGGCCAGAGGCAGCTGTGGCTGGAGACGCCCAGCCTGGCTGGAGTACCAGGAGGTGTCTTGGGGTGGGGTGGGCGTGGGGGGCAGATTCAGGTGGGGTAGGGGGTGGGAGGGCCCCAGAGACGCTGACCCACCCCGCCTTTCACTAGGAGGAAGCAACACGGGTGTCTGGCTGCACCCGGCGGGCCTCAGGCCTCCAGGGAAAGGCGGAGAGCAGGTGGAGGGCTTGTCCCCTGCAGCCATCAGGCCACCGCCCATCCTCCAGGTGCTCCTGCGCGGGCTGGCGGGCACCAGCCTTCACACCGAGGTGGGGTCTCAAGTGGTAGAAACGGACTCACCACCACGGTCAGCCCTGGGGACAGACACCAGAGCCCATGGACCGAGCTGGGAGCTCTCCACCACTGCCTCCTCTCTCAGGGCCCCGACTCATCACCATCAGCCCCCACAAAGCAGCAGAGTCATTCCCGGGAGACCCCACTGGCAAGGGGGCCTCTGCAATGAGCCCTGGTCTCTCTGACTCCTTGCTCTGCCGTCCCGGCGCAGGGCCTGTCCGATGGCCCATCTGCTGGTTTTGGCCCTCTCTGCTCCTGAAGTCCACTGCAAGTGCAAAGGGGGAGGGGGAGGGCCCCAGGAGCTTGACAGCCCGCTTCTCCCCAGGAACATATCCTGAGCACGGAGACTTCTCCGGAAGTGATGTCACGGGTTTTGCCACCACTACTTTAACATTTGCGGCCTCGCACCCTGGGACACGTGGTAGAGGCGGCTGCATTCCCTCCCCAGCGATGCAGAAGCAGCTGTCTCCGGATCGCTCCCGACCTGGATTGAAAACTCCCAGCTCCTCCACTCACAAAAGGCCCTGAGCCTCATTCATCATTTTAAAAAAGAGAGAAGAAAAGGGGGGTGAGGGAAGGGGAGAGGGGGCGGGGGAGGGGGGCCCGAGGTGCTGGCTGCCCCCCATCTTTTCAGGGAACACTCCCAGCCCCTGGCTGGCCGAGGGGGTCACACACGGCCAGGTCTCTCTGGCCAGATGTGCCCTGCCCACAGCAGCCGTCCACTCCTCCTCTCCCCCCTCCCAGCCGTGCACACCAACGCCCGGAGCCTCTGCATTTGGCTTGGCTGTGTGGCTGGGGCTGAGGAGGTGACAAAGGTACATTCTGCCCAGGGGACAGCAGAGCGCAGGCTTGGGGCCAGGCAGTCCTGTGTTTGCTTCGCTGCTGGCCGCTTGGGGACCAGGAAGCCCTGGGCAAGTTCCTTCACCTTGGACCTCAAGTTCTGCATCTGCACAATGGGTCTACGTTGACCTCTCTAGATCTTGGAAAGACCAAATGAGAAGAAGGGGAGAGCCCAGAGCACAGTGCCAGACCTGGCTGGGGCCACCAACAGCCCCTCCCTCTTCCGCTGGGGGTCATTTCCTTCTGAGCTGTAAATGTCCCAAAGGCCTCAGACTCCCTCCTAGTGCCCAGGGCCACGCCCTCATTGCTAGTGCCCTGCCTGGCACATAGTGGAGAGTAAGCATTCAAATTCCAGTGCCCTGGGATGGAGCAGAGGTGGGCACGGTGGTAAAGCCAGACTGCCCCCCCCCCCACCACCCAGGTTAAACACCTGGAGCCCAGAATCCCCGGCGACAGAACCAAACAGCCTCCTCTCTGTTGGCCTCTGCCTTTGAGGTCCTGGGCTGCCGTAAACCATGCAGTTCCTGGAAACACATCCATCTCCCTCCCCTTCTCCCCGTCTGCCAACTTGCCAGGTGCAGTAAGGTTCAACCGTGTGTGTGTGTGTGTGTGTGTGTGTGTGTGATCGACATTCTGAAAACTCAGGGTAGCCAGCTCGACTGGAGGCATCCCTCCCATGGCCGGCCTCTGTCCACCTCTCCCCGGGCCAGAGAGGAACCCTGGAAGGAAAGCCAGCCAGAGACTGGGGCAAGAGCAGCCAGGAGCTGGCAGGAGCCTCCACCTCTGTCATTAACAACATTAGAGCCCTGCACCCAGCGCCCATCTGGGAGGAGGGATCACCCATCTTGCAGCAGGAGCGAGGGCTGGGGAGCAGCGGGCACCAAGTCACCGTGGCAGTGGGAAAAACCAAAAGCCAGCCCCGCCATTAGGAAAGCAGCGATCTCAGACTGTTAAGGAGGACTTGTGTGTCAGGCTCCTTCGATGTGGGGTCTCGGCGCCCGCATCGACCCCGGCAGCTCCGCTCTCCAGTCTATTATCTTGCTCAAGGCGCTGGGACTTGAGGGCCGTGATAATCCGCCGCCCGTGAAAGGGTCCTCGCGCTTACAACACGCACGTTTCAGAACCTCCGAGGCCAGAGACCTAGGAGGTCGCTCCAGCTCTAACATCCTTCCCACTGAAAACGCAAACAGTCCAACAGCTCACCGAAAGGTCTCCTTCGGCACCGCCTTCTGGGGTGGGGAGTGGGTGTGGCTTATGGCTGGGGGCGGAGTTGAAACTCTGTGGTGCCCAAGCGCCTGCCTGGGGCAGGGTGCCTGCCGAGCCAGGTCTGCTACCTAGCCGGCACACCTGTTCTGGCGCGCGCGCAGCCCCTGCAGTCTGGGCGCGGCGGCCACCTGGGCCCAGCAGAGGCAACCCTTCCATCATGCCCACCTGCGGGCATTGGGGGCTCAGAGAACCAGCAGGGCCCCCCCCCTTGCCTCGACCAATCCCAAAGCCCCCCTGCTAGAGGCCTGCCCACCCACTCGCGACGGGGATTCCTCCAGGGCCCAAGGATCAGGTCTCTCCCCGCCGGCGCCCCCTCCCGCTGGGTCACTGCCCAGCTCTAAGTGCGGGACTTCCCGGAAGTGCCCCGAGGACTCAGAGCACCCCCAGGGCGCTCCTAGTGACCGGGTGACCCGAGAACCGCGGGTTTCCCCCAGGGAAAGGCTGGGACTGGGCGGTGGGCGCAGGGGCAGGCACTTCCGGCCCCGCCAGGACTGTGTGCACGGGCTCCTTCCTCCTTGGGCCACTGCACAGCCCCTCCTCTCCCACGCCAGGACCCGTAGCGGGCAGAAGGGACGAGGGCGCACCGACCGTGCCCCTTCCCCGTAAGGGACCACGGTGCTACCGCCTCCCCGCCAAGCCCCCCGAACTCGCAGGCAGCCGCTGGCAGGTGGCCCCTGCAGCCCACAGCCAGGTGCGCCGCTCACAACCAGGTGCCACGTCCGGCACGGGCGCCCTCCTCTGGCCCAGCCCGCCTCTCGCGGCTCGCACGGACCCTGCTGGAACTCCCGCCCCCGCTGTGGGCACGGGCTTGGCAGGAGGGAGGGGTGCTCCCACCCTCGTGCGCTCGCGTCTCCGCTGCGGAGAAGGGAGGGTCCCAGCGGCCGGGGACCTCCCCCTGCGCCCCAGTCACGGAAAGTTTCCTGCCCGGGATCCGCGCCTCCGCTCTCCCTGCACGCCAAGCCGCCGAGCTCAGAGGCTGCGCGGGCGCCCTGGGCCCAGATGCGCTCACCCTCCGCGCTCGCGCGACGCCCCTGCCACCCGCAGCTTGCGGAGACGGGAGAGGGGATCGGGGCGTCTGGATGCCTGGGGAGCCCCGCAGCCCAGTTCCGGAGAAAGCCCGCAGGGTGGGGCCTGCCCGAGCCGGGGGTTCCCCCTCAAACCAAGCCCGTCAGTCGCCGCCGCCACCCGCGTCGCCTGGCCGGGTTGTGCTGATTCTGGGGTGAGGGGTGTTCCTCTCCTGTCCCCAGCCCCCAACTCCCGCTCCCTGCGGTGTCCAGGTGAGGGCCCCCGTGCCTTGCAACCAAGTCGGCGCCCTCTGGGTAGCACCGGAGCCAGGACCTGCCTCCCCAAGGTACCTTCCCTCCTGACGCATCCGACGGGGGGAGCCCTTGCCCTAAAGTTGGGGGCAGATTTGATTCACTAAGTCTCTTGGCCAAGGGTAGGGGACAAAGTACAGAGCTTACATTCCCTCCGGGGTACACAGCCCCTCCCCCTCCTTCGAGACCACCTTCCAGGCTCAGCTGCAGCACCAACCGGAACTGCCCAAGGACTCTGGGTAGGGGGGATGGGGTTATTGCTGGGGAGTAGGGGGACACCCCTTCCTGGCAGGCGCTCTCGGAGCCTGACAAAGCACCTCCTGGAGGGACAAGGAATACGGCAGAGGGCAGAGCTGACGCCCGCCCCTACCTGCGGTTGGGCTGGGGGCTGAGACCCTACAATGGCTGCATGTTGGCACCGGGCACCCCCATCCCGCTCCCTGGTAGCACTGCTCTGTCCTGACTTGTGCCGGGCTGGTTCCGGGTACCCAGGGTGGCCGCTGGGCTTAGTGGGGGATCCAGGACGCCCACCCTCTCTGGTCCCCAAAGGCCATGGCTCTTCGCCTATCCCGCCTCCTTCTGCAGGGCTGGTGGCCGCCGCATCTGCTCTTCGCTCATTGCGCGAAAGGTGCTGGGGTCGCGGGGATCTGCTGTCACCATTTAAGACCCACCAGGCGGCGGCACTGGGCGGGAAGCCCCGAGGCGGGCGGCGGAGGACCCCAGACCAGGCACTGCGCAGCTCCATCGATCGCGCTTGCTCCGGGGAACCCGCTCTGCTTCAGTCTCTCCCAGCCGGCTCAGCCTCGCCCCCAGACCAAATCCTGTGGGCCACACAGGCTCAAACAGAGCTGCTCCCTCCCTGGGCCCAGAAAAGCAGAACACTGGCTCCAGGGCACACAGGCACCCTCCCAGCCTACCAAGCAACACGACCCCGGAACCTCCACGCGGCCCGGAGGTGCACTCCAGCAAGGGGCACATCCCCACCCCCTGGCACGAGGACAGGCATCTGCTGTCGCACGCCCCTGAAGACTCGGGACGCGCGTGAACCGCCGCACCTTTCATACCCGCCCGCCCCTAACACGCGCGCACACATGACACAAGCACACACACTTCACACCCTCCGGGGAAGCCAGCACTCGCTCACACTCACACACCTTCTCCGCGGAACTGACAGACCGGAGTCACCCCTGACACACGCAGACCCCGCGCCATCTCACCCGCACGCTCCCGTCTCTAAATACACTCCCGCACCCTCTCCATATACAGCTCCGTCCCGGACACCCTCACGCACAGGCGCAACAAAGACACGCGCATACACACACGACCCTGGTACAGACCCACGGGCGCCCGCGGCAAAAGCGACGTCCTCCCTCGCTCGCCCAGCGAACCAGCTCCACACGGCTGGCCGCTAGGACGGGTGCTCTGAGCCTGAGCCTCTCGGAGCGACCTCGGCCCGCGCCCCTCCCCGGCGGCCGTCCCCGCGCGCGTCCCCCGCCGGGCGTCCGCGCACTCACCGCGCGCCAGGTCCAGGATCGCGGCGAGCAGCAGGCAGGCGCAGCCGCGGAGGCTGGGGGCGGCTCGCATGGTGCCCGGGAGCTGGCAGCGGTGGCTGGGTGGCGGCGGCGGCGGGTCCCCTCGCCATGGGCTCAGGCGCGCTCCTGCCGCCGGCCCCCGGCCGAGACGGTGGCGGGCAGCGCGGGGCGCCGCGGGGGCGCCCTCATGCCGCCGCTGCCGGGCCGCCGGGCCCCGGGCTGCACTGGGCTCGGGCTCTGCGGGGCGCCGCGCCCTGGCGCTCCGGGCGTCCTCCGGGCGCGCCGCGGCTCCGGGCTGCTCGGCGGAGCGCGGCGCTCACTGCGACCCGGAGTCCGATCGGCGGCAGCGCCGGAGTTTGGAGCCGGATCGCTCTCGCTCTGCTTCGCACTGGTCTCTCCCGGCGGCGCGAGCGCCCCCTCCCCGCGCCCTCCCTACGTTCCTCCCCCTCTCCCCGCCCCCCG
>CM027388.1:10717039-10747078 GCA_015711505.1 Sylvilagus bachmani | reverse complement strand
CCACCTCAAGTTCTCTCCCCCACCCCACCCCACCCCCGCCGCCGCTCGCTGGCCGCCTTCAGCTCCGCAGCCCTCCCTCCGAGGGTGCCCGAGCCTCCCTCCCCGCCCCCCTCCCAGAGCCCGGCGTCCTCTGATCCCCTCCGCGGAGCCCCGGCCCGGGAATCGAGCCCCTAGCCCCCACTGCCCGCCCCCACTGCAGCCCCCCTCTGGTGAGGGCGCTGCGCCCTGGGACGGGGCAGGCAGGGTGTGGCTCGGGAGCTGTGGCCTTGGCAGCTGTGAACGCCCTCACTGGGCAGGATTAAGGGCTGGGCGGGCGCCCTGAACTCCCTAAACCACAGCCGCCCTCGCTGGCCCCAGAGCCCAGGGAGGCCGGGCAGGAGGTTTCCTGCAGGAGCAGCCGCGCTCCTGGGCGGGCAGAGCTGCTGCTTCCTGGTGGAGACCTACTCTCCTCCCGGGCCTGGGAAGCTGGGGTGTGGGACTTGTGTCATTATTGCTCCCCCCCCCCCACACACACACCTCCTGGCAGTGGGGCTGGGGCCTCCCAGGAGGGAGGAGGGGAGGCACTCTGGTCCTTGGGTGGGTTGGGGGGGCGAGGTGAGGTGGGGAAATTCTGGACATGGACTTGAAGCACTGGCAGAGCCCTGGGAGGAGACTAGCAAGGCCCAGAAAGGCCGGCGCCACCAGGGGCAAAGCCAGGCTCAGCCCCCTGGGTGTCGGCCCTTGGCCCAGTGCTTCCTTCGAGAATTCTCAGCTCTCCTAGCTCCAGCCGGCTGCTGGGACGGGGTGGACTCTGTTTACCCAGAAGGGCAATGGGTGCATAGCCGGTTCCATCTTCAGCAGCCCTCAGAGAGCAGTGGGTGCTGGGGGCAGAGGCGCCCCACGCCCCACAGCGGGGAGCTGCTCCAGCAATGGGCGGGCCCCTACCTCACCTCTCCAGGCAGCTGGGCTGCGGCTCACCGGTTGCCTGCCCTGGGGGGAAGGAGCGATTTGCATTTATGAAGATCTGAAAGCATACATTCACCTGACAGGCTTTAGAATGATCCTCTCAGTAAAATAATAATAATGATCGTAATAAACCCTTATAAATAGGTGTTTGATTACAGTTTGTCCCTACGCGGGTATTTTTTTTTTTCTTTGAATCAGCCTAATTGGTTGCCAGGCTGATGGGGCTGGATGTGGCTTGAACATGGGAGCCTTAGCCTCTTGCTTCTTCCTCCAGCTGCCTGTTCTGCCTCCTTCTCTCCCCTTCCCACCCAGGTCTCCCCTTCTCCAAGCTGCTGAGGTTCAGCTTGAGGTCACCCCTTTCCCCGTGCTGTTTGACCTGACCCAGCCATGCCCTGGGGCATGGTCCCTGACTACCTCCTTCCCTGCTCCCCCCACCCCTAACCCATCTCCACCCCCACCCCACCTCTGGCCCAGGAAATAGCCAGTAGAGTCAAAGACCCATCCCTGGTTTGAAGTCCTCTGTGGAGGGGGCTCCTGGTTGGAGGACGGATCAAGCTGGGAGGGCCCTGGTGCGGGCCTGGGCTCTGCAGGTCCATGCCATGCAGTGCTGTGTGGGCATTGCCCACCCTCTGGGCCCAGCTGCAAATCCAAGTGAAGCCAGGCGGGTGGACAGGAGACAGTTGCTCAGGTGAGGCCTGCATTGGAGAGGCTCCCTGGCTACACTGTCTGCACTGGAGAGGAGACCCAGGGAGCAGGGGGGTGGGGGCTCCCGGCCCTGCTGGGCTGCTTGCTCCCAGCTGGGAACGGGCACCAGCCCCAGAGGGCTAAAGAGCCTGCTCCGTGGTTCACACTGTGAAGGATGTGGGGGAGAAGTTGGTGAGGAGGGAAAGGGCTGATGGCCAAGGGGTGGGGCTCGCTTTCCAAGGCAGGACCAAGGATCGGGCCTGGGTGTTAGAGGCCCCAGTGTACTCTGCTTTGTCTCCAGAATTTCGGAGTCCCACACTGTCCTTAACATCACTCGAATTAGAATGATCGGTCTTCCTAGCCAGCAACACATAGTAGGTCGTTAGTTAATATTGGTTGAATGAGTGCATAGGTGGGTGGGTGGGCAGGTGGATGAGGGGATGGTGGATTGATGGGCGGATGGAAAGATAAAAGGACGAGCAGTGGGTGGGTGGATGGATGAATGAGGGTGGGTTGCTCTGTCTTATCCACTCCGTTCCTCAACTCCTGGCATAAGGCTGGCACTGAGTAGGTGCCAGTGGGTGCTCTGTGGCAGTGAACTTCCTCAGAGAACCCTGGGCTGTGTGTGCTCTGGCCGGCCCACCAGGGAGAAGCCCCCTGCCCAGGTGCACAGGTGGTTTTACCCACAAGGGCTCAGTGCCACACGCCTGGTCCTGGGTGGCACCTGCTAGTGGTAACACCACCACCCCCACCGTCCTCTCCAAGGGGGCCCATCCCCCCAGCTCCTGTTTCACAAAACCCAACTTCCTAGCCATTTCTTTAGCCCAGAAAAAGCCATCTCCAAAGCACAGTGAGGTAAGGGTGACTTAGCCACAGAAGTCACCCAGCCCAGCCCTAGGCGTCTCATTTGCTTACAGCACTTGGCTCCTGTCTCCTCGCTGACCTGCCGCCCACGGCAGGGCCTCCACTTTGTAGTCCAACCCTGAGACCCATGAGTCACAGCGGAACGTGCCTCTTCCTTGGGCCCTTGCTTTCAGGGTGGGGGTGGGGTGTGGAGGAGTGGGCATGAGCACACAGCACCCTCTGTCCATGGTGCTGAGCCGGCCTCTCCCAACAGAGGGCGCAACAGCACAAAGCAAGTGTCTCCTCTCCCCTTCCCCAGGGAGGTGCCCTCTGTGACTTCCACTTGATTCCAGTTTGGAGAAGGGAAGGTTGAGGCGTGGGATAGCCCCTTGTACCCTGGCGTTCAGAGGGATGGGCGATGCTGGCTTCGTAAGGTCACCTGGTGAGGTCTGGTGATGGTGTTAGGGAGCTTTTACAAAAGTGCTTCTGTGTCCAGGCACTGTATGAACGCACGTCCTCAGGATAACATATGAAGCGGGTCTATGGTTATTTGTATTTTAAAGATAACAAAGCTGGTGTCCAGGGAGATTAAGTGACTTGCCCAGTGCAGCACAGCTAGTAAAAGAGTCAGATCCAGGGGCCAACGCTATGGTGCAGCAGGTTAAACCTCAGCCTACAGCACTGGCATCCCATATGGGGCACTGGTTCAAGTCCTGGCTGCTCCTCTTCCGATCCAGCTCTCTGCTGTGGCCTGGGAAAGCAGTGGAAGATGGCCCAAGTCCTTGGGCCCCTGCACCTATGTGGGAGTCTCAGAGGAAGTTCCTGGATCCTGGATTCAGATCAGCTCAGCTCTGGCCATTGCAGTCATTTGGGGAGTGAAACAAAAGGTGGAAGACCTCTCTCTCTCTCTCTCTCTCTCTCTCTCTCTCTCTCTCTGCCTCTATGTGTATCTGTAACTCTGTCTTTCAAATAAATCTAAAAAACAAAGAGCCAGATCCAAATCATAGCACCCTTGCTAGCCAAAACACACACACACACACACACGTGTGCACACACACACATGCACACACTTGACCTGTACCAGCACACACCCTGGAAGAGAGTTATTTGGATAGCAAAACTGTCATGAGGTCTGTGGGTTCTGTCTTTCTTATCTCATTCAATTCTCCCAAGAGCCCTTTGTGGCAACTCTATTTATGTACAATTTACAGATAAGGAAACGAGACCCAAAGAAGTGAAAAGCATTGCCCGAGCCGGCCACGGTGGAGGAGCCCTGGATTCTGTGGGCAGGGATCTGATGTGGAGCCCCCAGCTCTGCCCAGAACCCCAGCCCACACACCTGCCTCTTCCTGTCTCTCATCAACACACCCGCACACACGTACACACAGACACAGCACACAGATGTGCATGCACACAGGCACACATGCAATGCACACACAGGAACACATGCACACTTGTGCACAGACACAGAGATACACACACTCACACAATGCATACACATGTGAACACATGCACACATGCATGTATACGTGGACACATGCACACACATATACATGCACTGTGTGCATACCCATGCATGCGTACATGTGCACACACGGGAACACACAGAGACACACATGTGCATACACAGGCACACATGCACGCAGGCACACACATATGTGCACACATGTGAACACATACTCACACATGAACACACATGCACACACATGTGAGTGCACATGCGCAAAAAGGAACACACCGGGCACACATGCGAACACATACGACCACACATACACACATGTGAACACATGTGAACACACGTTCACGCATGTGAACACGTATGCACACATGCATGCACACATGCAGGTGCACGCTCCCTCACATTGGCCTCCCGCCTTTCCTTCCCCGCCCTCCACCTTTCTGCGCTGGGATTAAACATCTCCCAGCAGCTTCCTGGTCCGGGCTGAGTTTTTACTGTTTGCTTAAATTAAGCACAACTGAAAGTGACTCCTGAACATCAGTGACCCAAATCGCTGTGGAACCGGCCGCTTGGAAGGAAGTTGAGCACGCGCCCTTCCTGGCCCGCCCCCTGCACTCCCACGTCTCCAGGCCTCTTCCCTGGGAATCCCAGGCCTTGGGTTGCTGGGGGAGGGAGGGGGCCTCCGCATTGCAGACCCCGGGGAAGGGACTGGATTCCCGGGGAGCAGCAGGGCTCAGCGACTGCAGAGACTACAGGCTGGCCCTGGGGACTGGGTCCCCCCACCAGCTCTGTGCTCACGCACAGCCCTTGGAAGAGGGTCCCAAGGCCAACCATGTTCTTAGAGCTTCCCCACTCGGCGAGCAAGGAGGCGCTGCGGGAGGCGCGGTGGCTGCCTGCGCTCTGCTCTGCTCGTCTGCTTTTCCGGTTCTATGTCACCGAAGTCCACCCACGCTGGGCCTCAGAACCCACTTCCTGTAAACACCTGGCGAGCATGTCTGGGATCACAGGGCGGAGACGGCTGCTGTGCCCGGGCGAGCCTCCTGGTCTCCTCCCAGACCACGGTGGCAGCAGCAATCCGAGCGGCAACCAGCACAGCCAACGGCTGGCCTTGAGCGCGTGCTCCCGGCGACCCAGATGGCGCTCCAGGTGCTTGGCTTGGGTTTACTCCCTGCCTCCTCCCCACGGCCCTGCGAGGTGCTTCCGTTTCCAGACTCATAGAATAGACAGGGAGGGGTGTCTGGCTTGGCGGTTGCGACGCCCACACCCGGTACTGCCGTTCGTGGGCCTGAGTCCTGGCGTCACCTCCTGCGAGCTCTGGGTGGCAACAATGGTAGCTCGGGCAGCCGAGTCCTTGCCACCCACCCAGAACACCTGGCTTGAGTTTCCAGCTCCTGGCTTCCGCTGGCTCTGTCCTGGCCACTGCAGGTATTTGGGGAGCTCTTGCTATCTCTGTCTGCCTCTGTTCCTCTCAGCAAAAGAAGAGACAAGGGAACGGGGGCACAGAGAGAGTTAGTGGGTAGTGACGCTGGCCTTGGACCCCAGTGGCCTCTCCCACCTGGTCCGTTTGCTCCCAGGCCCACCCTCCCCAGTCCTCGCCACAGCTGGAGGGAACTTTTCCCCCACGCATCTCAGCTTTGTCCTCTCAGGGCGCCCCACCGCCCAAGGCCCTGGCTCCTTCCTGTACCCCACAACGCTGTCAACTGGGGGCCCTTCTGGGTGTGGCTCATCCCCCTGTTTTTACACCCACTGTGTTGCTGGCGCCTTCCTTCTCTCTCTGCCTCTGTTTGTGCTGCGCTCTCTCCCTGGGTCTCCCTCTGCCCTCCTCTGCTGGCCAGTTTCCACTCCATCCAGGGTCAAGGTCGCTTCCCATTCCCCCGCCAGGGGCAGCCACATGTCCCACCTGTGCCGTGGCCTTTATCTCCGAGACTGTAACCAACATGAGGCAGGTGCCACCACTGCTCCATCTCTGGTTGTTGAGCCTGGAAGTAGTGGGTGTCAAGATGGTGGCTGCGGGATGGATGGAAGGGAGGAAGGAAAGAAGGAGAGGGAGATGACTGGGTGATGGAGCAATGGGTTGGGGAGAGAATGACCAGGCGCGCGGATGGGTGGCTGGAGACCAGAACGACTGGGTGGCCAAGGGGCTGGATGAGCAACAGTGGGGAGGCGGATGTGTGCACAGATGGATTAGGGAGAGGGCTGTTGGGTAGATGAGCACATGGAGGGAGGTGGGAACAGATGAATCAAGATCAGAAAGCATCAGCAAGATTTTTACTTTTTTTCCTCTAGGATTACATTCGCTAAGTGTGAGAGACCTGGACCCACAGGCATTAGTCATGGTTAGAAGATGCCAAAGATGTACTGTAGCACAGGGGATGACGGCACGGACTCTGGAGCAGCCTGTCCAGCCCCAGACCAGCCCTCAAGAAGAGGACTGCTGGAGGGAGGAGGGTAGGGAGGGATGGAGTAGGGATTAGGGAGGGAGGGAGTGGGAATGGAGGAGGGAGTGGGGAGGGAGAGAGTAGAGAGGGAGCAGGGAGTGGGGAGGGAGTGAGGGAGAGGGGAGGGAGGAGGGGGAGGAAGGACCTTGACCCTCTTGAGCTAAGATAACAGGCCTCCGAGTTGTGGGATTAAGACACGGGCACGCCATGCATGCCACTGGCTGGAGCCACTCCCAGCCACAGCCCAGGCAGCCACAGGACCTTGTCGGAGCCCACGGATTCTGAGGTGGAGCGAGCTGGACAAGGACTACAGGGTCAGGGTCTCACGGGACTCTGCAGATGTTGGCCGTGACTCCAAACCGAAGGAGAGGGACAGAGCAGAGAGGACCCGCAGCTCGCTCTCCTCGCTGGCTGCTCACCACGTTAGTCACCGTCCCAGCTGTCCTCCCTTCCTGGTTGCCACTTCCCGCTGGGATCTGAGCTCACCCCTGGACCCCCTTCTTCTTCTCCTTCCCAAACTGCAATACCACATGCAGACAACAGGTGGCGCCATCTAATATGCGATTTGCTCCATTATTACAACCTTCCAAATTGGCAGGCCAAGGGCTCTGTGAAGCGAATCCACTTCCTCTTTCTCAAAGTCTTTGTTTGGGTTTCAGTCCATGCACACTGAGGCCTGCTACCAGGAAACATGGATACTTGAGTTCCCTTGGTAGTCACGGCCGTATGATGGGTCCACGATACTACAGATGAGGGAACTGAGACCCAGAGCAAGGCAGTCTGCTCCCTGTGGGCCTCACTAGCCAGCCTAGGAATACTCTGGTCAGGGGATTGGCTGTGCATCCTGTCCCCTGGGGGTACGCCGTACTTTCTGGAAGGGCTGGGCCCACTTCCCTTGGTTTCCTGGCATCCTCCATGCCACCCTGCTTGGCCCACGCACTGCTGCAGGGGGTGAGAAGCGGGGACAGGAGGCCCGGCTGGCCAGCCCAGCATCCAGCTGGGAACAGGCGTGTCTGTTGGGAAGGTGTCCAGGGCGAGGGGGACAGGTGACAACCGACCATTGCCGCCTCTTCCCGGCAGCGTGCGTTCTCTCCGGAGTTCCTAGGCCCTGAGACATTTGAAAAGATCCGCATTTGATTTATAGGATTGGGGTGGGGGGAGCGATGTTGATTCTCTGGGCCTCACAGTTCTCGTTGGTAGGGGGCAGGGGCTGGGCTGATGTCTTGTCTGGGCACGAATCCACCTCCACTTTCCCTCTCCGTCATCCCCTCCTTCCCGGGCCACTGGAAGACACAGCTGCTCGGAACCTGGCGCCGAGCTACGGCTCGGGAGTCTGGCTCTCTGGGGGAGGCGAGACCTGCTGCTGGGGAGGATGCCTGCGTTAGCCGGGGAGAGAAAAGCTTCGGCGGGCAGAGCCACACGCGTGAAGCCTCACACACACCACACGCGTGACAGGCGCCGCCGTCCAGGGAACAGCATCGTCATTGGAGCCTTCACCTCCGTGCCTGCCACTCTTCCTCCTCCTTTCTCATCTCCCCAGCTGCCGATCGACACCAGAGACAACCACACCCCGCCCGCGGCTCGCCCATCTGTCTGCGTCCCTGGCTTCCTTGGGTCGGCCTCGTCTGCCCACGCCTGGCCTCCCGCCCTTCTTCCATGCACCCCGTGAGGAGGCCTCTGCTGGCCCAGCAGGCGTGGTTCTCTGAAATGGGGGGGTGTTGGGAGGCACGAGGGGAGAGGCCCTCACCCACAGAGCTCTCCGTCTCTCTGAAGGGATGCCAGGAAGACACGGACCAGCTGAAGCTTCTCACACCTCTGGGGAGGCGCCGGAGGGGGCTGGGTTCAGGGCGCAGTGCACCCTAGCGGCCTCACTCCAGTGCTCCTCAGCAAGTGGCCCTCATGGGTCATTGCTGCCACTGAGGGCGTTGACGGCCACACATGCAGGGTGGACGTCTCCTCTGGACCAGGCACTGAGCTGGGGGCCGGGGACACGGAAGCAAGAGGACACGGTTTGTGCCCTGGGAGCTCACAGCTGGCAGGGCTTGGACATAGCCAGCCTCAGGCTACCCATGCTGCGCCTGCTCATCCGTCCCTTCTGCTGCCAGAGTCCCACAGCCACCTGCACCATCCGCTTAGCTGCTGCTCCCCATTGGCTGCAACAGCTGAAGCTGGGCCAATCCAAAGCCAGGACCCAGGAGCTTCTTCTGGGTCTCCCACGTGGGTGCAGGGGCCCAAGGACTTGGGCCACACTTCTTTCCCAGGCCATAGCAGAGAGCTGGATCAGAAGTGGAGCAGCCAGGACTCAAACCGGTGCCCACATGGGATGCTGGCACTGCAGGCAGAGGTTTAGCCTGCTACACCACAGCACCGGCCCCAGGAAGTGGGGTTGAAGCTTCTCAAAACCGGCCTCTGCTCCACTCCTTGGCCTGGGGCTGAGTTAAGTGCCTCCCTCACCTGTCCCCGCCAGGTCTCTGGGCGCACCGAGGGTCACAGGCCCAGCAGGGCAGCCCTGGAAGCTGGGCTGCGGCTCCCCAGGCCTAGAGCAGAGCCGGCTCACGGCTCCGCGCTGGGCCCCTGCCGGGGCTCTGCTCACGTGTTCAGTTCTGGGAGTTCATTAGGCTCACGCTTGATTACAGACCTTCCTAGGCTGGGCGCTTCAAAGGGTTTGTGGAAAATGGAATTCCAAGATGTTTATTTGAGGGCAAAAAAATATTAAATCCATGCATACAAAGAGTCTTCCAAAAGTTCATGAAAAATGAGCAAATGAAGAAGTTCTGCACGGATCTCACAGTTTTTGCACCCAAATACATGTGTCGTATGATTTAATTTCCCCTGAATGCTTTGGAGTGCCCTCGGCCACGCTGTTCCCTCTGCCTGAAGCACCCTCCCTCCTCCAACCTCCCTCCCATCCTCACTCCCACCTCCCCGACCCCGTCCACACACCCCACTCTCCCACCCACCCCTGCACGCTTGCTCAGAGATGAATGGGGCGAGGAGGGAGGGAGGGAGGGAGAAGTCTCAGTCTGGAGCCAGGCTTGAGATCAGCAGTCAGCACGGGATCAAGGGCCCAGTCCCTGGTGGCAGCGGCCAGAAGACGCTTCCAGATCTCTTCTAGAATGACCCTTGTCCTACTCCTGCTGCCTGGAGCGCCAAAGGGGTGATCCTCA
Source organism: Sylvilagus bachmani (assembly GCA_015711505.1). Lineage (NCBI taxonomy): Eukaryota > Metazoa > Chordata > Mammalia > Lagomorpha > Leporidae > Sylvilagus > Sylvilagus bachmani. Next base: position 10,737,542 of record CM027388.1, on the reverse strand, counting down.
CCCCAGGGAAGCCCGGCCCATAGAAGCCTCCTAAGAGGTTCTCTTCAGAGAAGCCCTGGGGCCAGCACGGTGTGGTGAGCCACGGCATCCCTATGGGCACCAGTTCAAGTCCCGGCTGCTCCACTTCCAGTCCAGCTCCCTGCTAAGGTGCCTGGGAAGCAGCAGAGGGCGGCCTGAGTGTTTGTGCCCTGCACCCACGCCTGTCTTCCACACTGTCCAGCGCTGGCTCTTGAAGCCACTGGAGGAGTGAGCCAGTGGATGGAATCTCTCTCTCTCTCTCTCCTCTCTCTCTCTCCTCTCTCTCTCTGTTACTCTGCCTTTTAAGTAAATTTTAAAAGAAGAAGGAGGAGGAGGAAGAGGAGGACGGAGACAGAAGCAGTGCTTGGCGCGAGCCCGTAGCTGCAGGCCAGCTCTCAGGGCGCCAGGTTTGGGGTGACGTGAGGGGCGCACACCCCCTCCCAACACATCGTCCACTCCAGAAGGACCCTCTCCCCACCCAGGAGGGCCGAGGGGGCCCTGGCTTCCTGGGGGCCCATTACCTGCAGGGCCCCTGCTCCCAGGCCCAAGACTCAGTTACCAAGCTCAGGAAGCGCCCTTCCTGCCCGGGGTCCTTGCTGTGCCGGGGGGAGGGGGGGGGGGACAGGAGCCTCTCCCCGAGCCGCTCTGTAGCGCGTGTGCTAAGCCTGTATTGCGCACCCAGCACCGTGTGTCAGCCGCGGGGGAGGGGCTTTCATTTCTTTCTCACACACCGGCGTACAAATGTGCAGCTCGGGGGCTCTGGGGGCGCTTGGGGAAGGGCGCCTCCGTGTGAGCGTGGAGGAGCACAGTGATCAGCTCTTCCAGGGCCCAGAGCCGCGGGGACGCACGCGCCATGCCTGCCAGCGACCTTGACCCTGTCTCCCGGGATTGACGTCTCTCCTTGCAGGTTCCTGAGAACAGGGTGACGCCTTGGCAAACTTTCCAGGAAAAAAAAAATCCCAAAGAGATCAGGACCCCCCACCCCGCCCCGACCTGCCGATGCCAACTATGTGACCTTGACCCCAGCACCGCGTCCATATCTGTAAAACGGGTGCATCACAGCTTCCCGGGGCCTCCCCCAGGTTGGCTTTATTTTTCTTGCTTCAGAGAGCAAATAGGATGAAGAATCTGAAGTGGCCCTGAGAAGCGTGCACCTGTGAGAGGCAGCCGCGACTCCTTCCCGGCCGGCCATCGGGAGCAGGTGAGCCGGGTATCGGAATGCTGACTACGGTGCCCCGGATGTCGCAGGCTTTTCAGCCCCTATCGAGGGGAGCAGGAAGAGAAATCGCATTTACTGAGCTCCTGCCAAGGCCTGGGTGCTTCCCATGTCTCCTCGCGTTTGAACCTGCCAGCGTCACTGCGCTGCGGGATTATTCCTGTTTGTTGATGAGGAAGACTGACATTCGGGAGGTCGGGGATTTGTGCCAGGTCCCGAGCTGGCACGCTGGGCAGCATGGAGCCAGGACAGCGGCCCCAGAGCAAGCTGGCAGGGCCCGCGCCGCCTCTGCAGGCTGCCTCTCTCACAGACTGAAGGCGAGAGGGGCTGGCGTCCATCTGCCAGGGTCGGAGAGAGGCCGGGAGAGCGAGGGCTTTGCTGGGGCCGTGTCCAGAGGGAGGACGGACTTCAGAGCAATTACAGCTCTCTCAGGGCCCGGGGCAGGGGTCAGAGGGTGCTGAGCCGCAGCCTTTCATCTCCTGGACCGGCACCGCAGGCTGGGGCAGGTCAGGAAGGACCTCGGGCTGCTCTCTGCCCAGGGTGCTCGGCCATCCCAGGGCGCCCGCGGAGGACTGGGGACCCAGTGCCCCGGCATCTGTGGCCCTCCTCTCCCTAAAGGGCTCTCCTGGCTCAGCAGGTGACGAAGAACCTGCCCCACATCAGAGGTGCAGCTGCTATGGGCAAGGGCCAAGCTCAGGGGCCCCGTGACCAGGCCGGACAAGGAGATGGCCAGGGCCACATACAGGAGGGGCTGGGGGATGCTGAGCACCACGGGAAGGGACGGGCAGAGCCCATGAGGGGCAGCGGGTGGGAGCCACAGCGGTGGGTGCGGAAGGGGTCTGACCAGCACCCAAGCAGGAAGCTGTGGGAGAGCTTTTTTTTTTTTTTTTGAAAAAGATTTATTCATTTATCTGAAAGGCAGAGTTACAGAGAGAGACAGAGAGACAGACAGAGAGGGAGAGAGAGAGAGACAGAGAGAGAGAGACAGAGAGAGAGAGAGACAGACAGAGAGAGGTCTTCCATCCATTGGTTCACTCACCAAATGACCACAATGTCCAGAGCTGAGCTGATCCGAAGCCAGGAGCCAGGAGCTTCTTCCTGGTCTCCCGCATGGGTGCAGGGGCCCAAGGACTTGAGCCATCTTTTACTGCTTTCCCAGGCACATTAGCAGGGAGCTGGATCAGAAGTGGAGCAGCTGGGACTTGAACCAGCGCCCATATGGGATGCCGGCACTGCAGGCGGCGGCTTTACCTGCTGCACCACAGCGCCAGTCCCATGGGGGAGCTTTAAGGAGAAAGGTGTGATCTGATGCTTTAACGCGTGTGTGTTTTTAATTAAAAAAAATTATTTATTCAAGAGGCAGAGAGAGAAAGACAGCATTTCTGTCTGCTGGCTCACTCCGAATGCCTGCAGGAGGGGCTGGGCACTCACTCCAGGGCTCCACGTGGGCGCAGGCACCAGGCACAGGAGCCGTCCCCGCTGCTCCCAGGGCCTGCAACGGCAGGGCGCTGGCGTCGGGAGCCAGGGCCGGGCTCAGTCCCGGGCTCAGACCCGGGCTCTCTGGTCTGGCTTGCGGGTGGCCCGGTGTCTCCAGGGATGGGGCCCTGGGCCTCTTTCTGAAAGGCCCCTCTGGCTGCTGCTTTCAGAAGGTAGGAGAGAGGTGGGGTGGTAAGGAGGACGCCAGGCGGGGCCGGAGAGAGGGGACACTGGCTGGAGGGGCAGGGGCCAGGACGGGGCCAGCCTGCAGCTCCGACTCCAGCAGCAGCAAGGGGAGGGGAGTTGGGGGAGCGGGGGAGGGGGAGGGGTGGAGGAAGGGGGAGGGGAGGTCCGCGGGAGGAGTCCTTTAGAGAAACAGCCTCTGTATCCAAGGCAGGTGACAGCTGGGACAGCGCGGCAAGGTCTGACCCTGGCAGCAAATCCAATTTTCACACATCTCCTTCTGGACCGAGTCTGCCTTCCCCTGGAGTGGGAGGTCGGGGCAAACCACTGCAATGCAGCCAGGGGCTTCGCTGCCAGGGACAGGCTCCCCCGGAGGCGCGCTGGGCTCTGGGCTGCAGAACCCCGCCGCTCCCGGAGCAGGGAGGCAAGAGGAGGCCCCTCCCCAGCCGGCCCTGCATGGAGGGAGCCCCTCCCATACACTGGATAAATGTTTACTGAGCTCCGCGTGGTGCAGCATGGCTGGAGGTGTGAGGGCTGCAGCAATGCGGGATACACTGAGCCCGGCTCTCCTGGGGCCTTTGCACAGGCAGCCCCGCCCCTGGGGTGGGGGGGTACTGCGGGGCACACGGAAGCCCCGCCTCCCCGGCCCTCGCACCTGCACCAGCCCCTCCCGGCGGGCAGGAGCTGCCTCCAGTGCCTCTCTCCTGATGGACACAGCAGTCAAGCTGATGGGATGGCACTTCTGAGACGCGGTGACAAAAGATTGTGACTCGTGTCTGCCTGGCACTCTCTCGAGCCCGCTCCCTGGCTGGCGCTGGGAGGAGGCTGCGCGGTTGCCAGGAGAGGCCCACGTTGGGGGACAACAGCTGGATGACAGCTCCGGAGGCCCCCAGGCCCCACCCTGGCCAGCAGCCCAGGAGGAACGGGGCTTCGCTAGTCCTACAGAAGGAAGCAGCTGGCTCCGGAGTGGGTGCTGACGAGGGAGGCGCCACCCCTCCGCCAGGCGAGGGCCCAGACTGATGGAGGAGGCACATCCCCACTGAGGGCACTGCCGCCTCGCTGGAAAGTGGCTCTCCCAAGGTGCTTTGCACCTGCGTTTTACTCAGCCAGTGCGAGCCATGGCCGGGGGGGAGCCCGTCCACACGGCTTCCTGGAGCCAGGTTCTCCTCGTCTGGATCTTCCTGGAGGCCTCCCCTTTTGCACCTGTTTCCCATTGGCACCCCGCATTGGCTGCTTGCACCTAACCCTGCACCCTGCACCCTCCCTGCCTGGGGCCAGGCCTTGGTTATACACTGTATTCATATCAGCCCATTTACATCAAACAACCCCTTTTACAGATGGGGAAGCTGAGGCCTAGGGTCATGAACTGCCCATGATCCCAACCCACTCTAATTGTCCGTTTTCCTGGAGGTCTGGTTCCAGGCCCCATCCCTGCTCGGCTTCCTCCTCCACCTGCCCCAGCCCCGTTCCCTGGCTGCTTTCAGAGTCAAGTCCAGCTCCACTCGGGTCTCTTTCCCCGCGCCACAGTCCTGAGGGAGACCCGGCTCTGCTGCCTTCACTTCTGCTCGGCTCCGGCTTTCTTTGAAGGAACACAGAGCGAGAAGGCAGGTACAGCCGCAGGGGCCCTGCCTCATCTCTGGCTCAGCCACAGACAGGAGGCTCTGGCTGCCTGGCCTTGACCGTCTCCCTGCCTGCAGCTGGACCATCTCCAGCCCTCGGGCGCTGCCCGGCCGGCCTCTGCCTCTGCTCACCAGGATGCCAGATCCCATGCCTAAGCCCAAGGCTCTGTAACCTAGACAGGGTGAGGGAGAGTTTGCGTGCGGACCCTGGCTCGAGAGACAGATGCTCAGATCCCTCTAAGCCCCGGCCTGACCTCTGGGGCCCATCCAGGAGAGGGAGAAGCCCGGAGCCCGCGGCTGCCCTCCTCCTCTGAGCTTCCTGCCCGGTCCCCTTCCGAGCCATCATTGGCTCCCTCTTGGCCCGTGTCTTCCCCGACCTTCCCTGCCCCCCGCAAGCAGTCAGTGCGCTAATGAGCTAAGTAACGACATGGCAAGACTATGATTCCTCATTAGCTTGGGAGAGATCCCCTGCTACATGACTGATACGCATCTACAAGGAAATTAACTCCAGTGCAAGGGCTCCCTAATCAAGATTAATGAGGGGGTGGAGGGGCTGGCGCCTTGGCGTAGTGGGTTAAGCCTCTGCCTGCAGTGCCAGCATCCTGCATGGGCGCCGGTTCAAGTCCCAGCTGCTCCACTTCCCATCCGGCTCTCTGCTGTGGCCTGGGAAAGCAGCAGAAGATGGCCCAAGTGCTTGGGCCCCTGCACCTGCATGAGAGACCTGGAAGAAGCTCCTGGCTTCGGATTGGCCCAGCTCTGGCCATTGTGGCCATTTGGGGAGTGAACCAGCTGACAGAAGATCTCCCTCTCTGTCTCTCTCTGTACCTCTGCCTTTCAAATAAATAAAAATAAATCTTTTTTAAAAAATGAGGGGGTGAGGAGGGGAACGGGGGCAGGCCGTGGGTGGTGCAGACCTTCTGAGAGTAAAGGCCCCTTGGAATTAACTGTGCACCCTCAATGCGTCACCCTTGTGCCAGCCCTGGTCCTGCCACGTGGGCTGGAGCCGAAGTCTGCAGTGGGATGGAATCTGTAACTAAGCCCTTGTGTTCGCCAAGCAGCTCCGGAGGCCTTCCGGTGCCCTTTGCTGTCCACACCGAGTTCCCAAGTCCTTCCTGCCGGTGTCGCGGCAGAGACCAAAGGCCAGGCCACTGGGACCAGTGCTGGGCTTTCCATGTGCAGCCCACAGACCGCCTACCGCGTCCCTAAGTCCTGTGGACAAAGCTGGGCGCTGGGGACTGGGGTGGGCAGCTGCGCGCCTCCGTCAAGAGGCTCTGCCTGGCTGTTTGCTGTGCTCATCAGAACAGGGTGCACACGGCGCTGCTTGGTTCCGGGGGTCTCACCAGCCCCCAGTGCACCTGCAACACAGCGCAGGAGGCCGGGAAAGGCATGGAGCATGTGAGCCCTCGATCCAGGGTACCTGGACCCCGCCTTTTTCTGCCACATTCTCTGCATTATGGGGGTGCAGCACTCAGCGGGGAACTGGCTGGAGCGGCTCCCCTTGATAGCAAAGGGGCCACGTCTGCTGTCCGTGTCCCCCACATCGGTCTCCCGGTGCCCAACCCTTGGATACTGATTGGTTGACCACTCACCTTCCAGCCACACTCCCTATGTCTCACCCCATTCTTCACAGAGACAAAAAAGTCCAAGAGGGAGCCGTGTCTCCGATGGTCCAGGGAGGCTGAGAGAATCAGCAGGGGGTGAGGGCTGTAGGTGCTTCTGCCCTGGCTCCCAGGGAGCCCAGCTCCTACCCTGTGACCCCCTTGCCTTGAGCGCAGACTGGGCTGGGCCTCACTTCTCCTGACTGCAACAGGCAGAATCCATGGGATGGCACTCCCGGGAGCGGGTGACAAGGGACCACAACTCCCATCCGGCTGGCTCTGCCGTGTTGTCCGCAGCCATATGGAGATGCCCACCCAGCAAGGACCTGAGGGAGGTGCCCGTGGACCTCAGAACAGGCCCTGAAAAGCCAAAGGCATCCTCCAAGGGACCGAGGCTGGAGGGAGCTTAGAAGCAAGCCCACCCCAAGCCAAGCCTGCAGACCGGGGCAGCCCCAGCGAAGACCCAAAGCTGCAGAGCCCAGCAGGGCTGCACCGGGCCCCGGAGATGGTGAAGGCGCATGCGTGTCAAGCTTCTAAGTCTGGAAGTAACTCGCTATTCGGCCACAGATAAGTAGTACAGGAAGTGAGCCGGGAGCAGAGCAGCGTGAGGTCCTGGTCTGCAGGGATTTCCCAAAGCCCACGGCAAAGGGAATGAAAATTGTGAGTTGATTCAGGTGCCAAGTGGCTTTCAAATCTGGGCAGCGTTTCCCGAGCGGGCATCCTCCCTGTAGTATGGAAAAGAACAGTTGTTTCTCTTCTTTGCACCCAGAAATGTTTGCACCCAAATCAACTCGTTCTTTTAAGTCCGCTCTTTTCACGAACTTTCGGAAGGACCCTCGGGGAACCGAGCACAGGGTGAGATACATCTCAGAATTCCTGGGTCAAGGCTGAGCCGGGCCGCTGACTTCCTGGCCAGGATTTTTGTCTGCTGGACCGTGATTGGTCCAAAGTTGTTGTCTGGTCTCCGTGGGACTCCAGGTGTGGATTTAGGAAATGCTCACTTCTCTCACAGAGGCGGGGCTTTGTGTGCTAGAACATTCTCTGTCGCTCTCAAGACCTGCACAGTGGGGGATGGTGCTGGGGTGCAGGGCGGGGCAGGGGTGGGGGAGGATCTGTGATATTTCTCCACTGCAGGATTTCTAGAACACGCGTGGAGTGGAGCTCTCAGGAGGAGTGAGGCGCTGAGGGCCACTTCTCGGGCCCTGGACGAACGCAGCGTGCAGGGCTTCTCTCCCATCTTCCAGGTGAACGGTTCAGCAGCCGCGAGATTTTGCTTTGACATCAGACTTGGACCTGTTAGGAACCTGCTCGGTGAATTGCGAACAGTGAGCAGCGTGCGGTGTCCGTCAGCTCGGGCCTGAGGCTCCTCTCCCTATGCAGAGGTCTGAGTGCCTCCTCCCACATCCACCCACGGTCACTCAGTCCCTGCTGTGCACCTGCTAAGCCAAGAGGCCGGCCCTCCAGTGCGCAGGGGGCGGGGGGGGGGCAATGCCTGCCTAACAGTGAGTCAGCGGGGTGGTCTTGAGCGCGCTGGGCTCTCCACGTGCCGCTCTCCGTGCGGTCATTAGCAATGCCTGTTGGTTTAACTTCACTCTTATCAATTTAGTTTGCGGGGGGTGGTTTGGTTAATTTTCGCGTGTTCGGCTCATGCTGGGAGATTCGAGAATGTGTCTGGGTTGCAGAATGAATCATGCCTGCCTCGATGCCTAACGCGAGGGTGGGCGACCGCCCGGCCCAGGGCTGCCTTTCTGTTATCGGCGGCTTCCCTTGTTCCGCAGGGAAGGGGGCACACCCGGGAGCCGTGTGCCCCCTGAGGTGCTGAGGGAGCAGCTGGCCCTGCCCAGGGTCTCCCGCTCACCTGCAGGTGCAGCCCGGATGTCCCCTTCCGTACCAGAGCCAGCATTTCATTTGACATCCAACCAAGGCCTGTCCCTGGAGCTCTCGGCTCCCATTGTCTCCTGCAATCCCTCCATCGTAGCTCAGTAGTGCCACCACCCAATGTCTACACTGAAATCCTAACACCCAGCTTCTCAGATGTGACGATGGAGAGAGGGCCCTCACAGTGGGCATGAAAAGCAAAATGGGATCATCGCAGTGGGATCCACCCCGGGTGACTGGTGTTCCTGCATGGAGAGGAAACGCGGGCCCAGGCAGCAGCAGAGGGGACAACGTGCAGACGGGGAAGGTGGCTGTCCACCAGCTGGGGAGAGAGGCTGGAAGAAGCTGGCCCTGACCATTGGAAGTTAGGGCTTCCAGCCTGCAGAGCTGGGAGAAAAGACACGCCCCCTGCCCCTGCTACTATGGCATAGCAGTCCTAGCAAACTGTATACTTGTTTGTTTGTTTATATATATTTATTTTTATGTATTTGAAAGGCAGAGTGACAGAGAGAAGGAGAGACAGAGACAGAGAGAAAGATCTTCCACCTGCCGGTCCACTCCTGAGATGGCTGAGCCAAAGTCAGGAGCCTGGAACTCCATCTGGGTCTCCCACGCAGGTGCAGGGGCCCAAGGACTTGGGCCATCCTCCACTGCTTTCCCAGGCCACAGCAGAGAGCTGGATTGGAAGTGGAGCAGCCGGGACGTGAGCTGGTGCCCACATGGGATGCTGGCCTTACTAGTGGTGGCTCAACCTACTGTGCCATAATGCTGTGCCCGCTTGTTTGTTTCTTAATGTTCACTTCACATGTATTTCATCTACTTGAAAGGCAAAGAGAGAGAGAGAGAGAGAGAGAGAGAAAGAGAAATCTTCCATCCACCGATTTACTCCCCAAATGTCCACCCAGTCAGCATTGGACCAGGCTAAAGCCAGGAGCCAGGAACTCCATCCGGGTCTCCCAGGTGGGTGAGGGGGCCCAGGCTGGTGGGCCATCACCGGCTGCCTTCCCGGGCGCATCAGCAGGGAGTTGGGTGAGAAGCCAGCAGCCAGGCCTGAGCCTGCACTCTAACATGGGATGCTGGCATGGCAACGGGCAGCCTAGCCCACAGAGCCACACGCTGGGCACTCACAGGGCACCTTCTGGCCAGGCCCGGTGTCCCTCCTCGGGCCCCTACAGTGCCTTCAACTTAGCCTCACCACCTGGAACTGCCAGGGACACCTGTGTCCCATCGGTCTGTGGCAAGGACTCTGTGTGGCTCACCTTGGGGCCCGTAGGCCTGGCCCAGGGCGGCAGGGTGGGGGGCACGGCAGGGATCCCATGGGCCCCTCGGCTGACCTGGGAGCAGGATTTCCTGGACCTCTCAGCTCTGCACCGCGCATCCTGGCTGCTCCGCTGACCCAGCCTTGGCGTCACTGCCCAGGTCTGTGCTGAATCCTTGCTGTAGATCCAGGGCCTGGGTTGGCGGAGCCAAGCCTCCTTCTGACCTCGCCCGGGTCATCGGAGTGGACTCAAGGTTCGGAGGCTGGCCCGCCATCGAGGTTGGCAAACAGCAGGAGGGATTCAGACGGCACGGGGCTGTGGGGCCACAGTGCGATTACAGAGGCCATCCAGGCCAGCTCCCTGTCCACTGCCAGACTCTGCCACTGGCCGCTGGCTGCTCAGGACCTCAAGATAGCCCCTTCCACCATGGGCGACTCCCAGCCTCCACTCCTTATCCCTGGTCCTGGTCCCCAGGTGGCAGTGTCTAGGGGCTGGCTTGGCCATGATCCTCCACCCACATGCGTGGCTACACCTCCTTAAAACCTGGGCACACTGAATCTCCACGGCACCTGGGGAGTGAATCTTATCCCCATTTTACAGATGGAAACACTGAGGCCCCAAGTGGGTCCAAAATGCTGAAATGATGTCACTAATAGACGACGGAACCAGGGCTGGAACCGTGTCTGCAGGGGTCCCCGGGGTGGCTCTGGCTGGGCGCCCCGGTCGCCTGCCCTCACCGCCCCACAGCCTCCACTGATGGCTCCGGGAACTTGACCGCACCTGTGACCAGAGTCGGGGAGAGGTGGTATCCACTCCCCAAGCCAAGGGCTGGCAGCAGAGTGAAAAACCAGGCCCCTCTTCGCGCCTGCTGGTCCACTTTGTGGTACCCATGGGCAGACTGTGTGTTTCCCCACCCCCACGAGTCCCCCGGGCTGGGGTCCTGAGCCCATTCTAGAACCTGGAGAGGGGCAGTGCCACAGCCAGGGACACGGGGACAGATGACCAGCAGAGAGGCCCGACTCAGCGGGGCAGGGGACCCGAGCTGGCTGCAAGGCTGGGCCTGGTGCTACCGAGGCCCCGTGGCTGGAGGGGGCAGAGTGGCGTGAGTCAGCGGCCTGACGGTAGGTGGGTCACGGCACCTCTCCGAGACTCAGCTTCTGCATCTGTGCAGGGGCCATCAAAGCTCCCCCTTTTAGGACCCTGGAGACCACGACAGCCTATGCCAGGCTCGGGCCAGCAGCGGTTACAGGCTCTGTCTTGTGGACGCCCCTCCTCGCGGTCACTACACTGACCCACATCTGCGTAGCCCCCTGGGCATTCACGGAGCACGCCCCGGCCAGTGTTTCCTGTCCTGTGTCGGAGGCCCGTGGGGCTGCGAGCTTGGTTGGAGATGCGGATCAGGATGGACACTAACAGGGCCCCCGACGCTGTGCCCAGGACACATTCATTACCATTACTGGTTTCAGTGCACGGAGCGGGCAGAGCGTGGGCGGGGCCGGGAAGCGGAGTGGGGAGATAAAGGGCCTGGAAAGTAGGTCAGTGTGTATGCGGGGGGCTGGGCCAGCTGCACCTGCCTTCAGAGTTGATAACCACGGTGCTACGCTGCCCCAGCGCCCGCCCGCCCCGGCACCTGGCCCTCCCACTGTCCCCAGGCACACAGCCCCCTCCTCATTGCCTCTGCTGGTCTCCAGCCTCCCCTCTAAAGTTCAAGGCCCAAGTGCAGCCTGGTGGGCAGCAGCCTCTGACCTTTGTGGAGCTCAGTGTGTGTTCGAGGCCGACTCTGAGCGGGGCGAGCAGGGAGGAGGCCAGGCCGGGGGAGGCTCGGCGATCCGGGGCCTTTGTCTGAGCCTGGCCTGCCCAGAGCCACGCTGACAGCAGCCATTAAAACGTCGATGGCTCCCGGCCGGCCCCCGCCTCCCTGCAGACCCCCGGAGAAGCGGGGGGATTCGCTGTTTTGTGTTTCCCGGGCCCGTCGATGTCTCCTTCGGGGAGCCCGTTCGATGTGGGCTCCAGACAGCTTGAATAAAAACGGCCGCACAGAGCGACCCCCGCAGACCCCGGATTTCCAGAGGCTCGCAGATGAGAAGACAGAACCCGCTGCGTCCGCTCTCTCCCGCACGCCCCGGGTTTTATTCCTCACCCCCCACACACACCTTGCCCTCCTGCCCTCCTCCCTTCATCCCTGCTCAGCGCCGCTCTGCAAAGCGCTCCTCTCATCCGCTCGGCGCCCAGGCCCAGGGACGCGGAGGCTGGCAGGTGTCTTGTTCCCGGCCTCCAGCGTGGGATGCCCTGAGGAGAACGCTGACCCACGGCCCTGCCCACGAAGCAGCGGTGGCATGGCCGGCCCACGTGGCCCAGTGGCTGCAGGGAGTGTGGCCACACGGTGAGTGGCGCCAGGAGAGCTGGGCGGAGCATCTGCTCCTCCGTGGCATCACTGGCACATCCCAGCCCCAGGGGTGGGTGACGGGAAGAGCTAGTGTCCTGGCAGCGCCCCCGCCCCATCCGTGCTCTCACCCTTCCCACACTCCCCCCTCCCCCTCAGCTCCTTCTCTTCCCATTCTCGGTCCTAGGGTGGCCTCAGCTTCCCGTCTGCATTCTAAGGGCTGGCGTACTCAGCTCTGCACTCCCCAGACCACTCCCGTGCTGGGCGGTGTGGCCTTGGCCAAGCTGCTGACCTTCTCCGGGTACCAGGCCTCTGACTGTGGGACTGGACGCCGAGAGGGTGGAATGCACCGGTGTCGGCACAGGACCCACAAGAGGCCAGGGACTTCCCAGGCACTCCGTGCATCTGCTTTTGCTGGCATTTGTAAAGCAGAGTTCTTCACTTATTTGAAAGGCCGAGTGTCAGAGAGATCTTCCACCTACTGGTTCACTCCTCCCCCACTCCCAATGGCTACAATGATCAGGACAGGGACAGGCCAAAGCCAGGAGCCTAGAGCTCCGTCCAGCTGTCCCACATGGGTGGCAGGGACTGGAGCCATCTTCTGCTGCTTTTCCTGGTGCATTTGCAGGGAGCTGGATGGGGAAGTGGAGCAGCCGGGACTCGAACCAGCGCTCTGACATGGAAGGCAGGTGTTGCAATGGTGGCTTAACTCACTGCATGGCAACGCTGACCCCATCACTGCCATTGACCCCATTGTGTGTGCACCCCACATCCGGATGAATTTGGAAGGCTTGAAGGAGGAGGCACCACCTGCCCCTCCCCTCTGCCATCAGCGTTCCTTGCTCACCCACAGCCTTCCAGTCTCGGGAGAACTCCCTTTGTCTGCAGATGGGGGAGGGGCTTGCTCTCTGGGACCACGCCCATCTTGAGACTACTCCACCCACTTTCTCCTGCTTGTCACAAAGGGTTTGGGGGCGTCACGCTGCCCCTCCCCAATCTTACTGTCCTGAGGAGCCCGGTGGGAGCTATTTCTCACCTGCCTTTCCCTCCATGCTGAGTTGGAAAACTGTGTGTGTGCGTGTGTGTGCACCCACACTTCCCTCACCGCATGTGCAGCTCCACGTGTAACTCACATGTTTACACGTGTGTGGCTTGCCCATGTGTGTGGGAGTATGCATGAGCCTAAGCTCGCGCTCACATGTGCACAGCATCCCTTGCCTATGTGAGTGAAGCTGCACGCGCGCACAGCTTGCGTGCTCCACCCCGAGTGTGCCTGTGGGTGTGCGAGGCTGCTGTGCCCACAGCTGCTGCGGCACTCGAGTAACGAGACAGGGCTCTTGTTACCGCATAGTCTTATTTAACACGGGGCAAGTTAATAGCACCAACGAAGGCAGTTATAAAAGGCTCTTTATTAAAAATAATAAGAAATGGGCCTCTTGTTTCACGACTTCTGAGCCGCGTTTGGCTGCGCGGGCTGGCAGGTTATTAAAGCGGGATCAAGCAAACGTCTCTAATACGCCTTCTGCGGCTGCTCGCAGGCAGATCCGCCTCATTGCCAGCCGGCTGGCGCCAGCTGCCTCAGTCTCCCCGGCTCGGTCCCCGGGACAGGGGGCAGGCAGGAGAGAGGGCTTGTGGGAAACCTGCCCGGAGGAGGCATAGGCTCTGCCCCGCTGGTCTACCCCAGAGGAGCGCTTTGCTGGGGGAGGGGCACTGTTTGTTGGCCGGGCAGCCATCCCAAGGGCCACCTGCGTCCCTTTGGGAGCTTTCGGGGTCCCCGAACTGCTTCCACCTGCCTTTGCCTTCTTGGCCATGGGGAGGGGAGCCCTGTGGCAACGCTGAGCAGAGACAACCATCGGGCCCTCACCGTTGCAAATCAAACTTGGCCGTGCACATGAACTGGGAGCTCAGCCAAGCGCAGGTGCTGACACGGGTGCCTGGGCGGCCTGGGAGCCAGCATTTCTGATGCGATCCTGCTGTCGCGGCTGGTAGACCACACTCAGAGCACCAGGGCCCCCTGGGCTCCTTGGGGACGGACAAACGCATGTCACCTATGACAGCCAATGCTTCCTAGCTCACCAAGGACAGGCCCAGCTCGCTCTCAGACTAGCAGCGGCCCAAAGGCTGCACCTGCTGTCCCCCCTCCCGTCCCCGACTCTCCTAGGCACCCCAGCCGGGTTCTGCCCTCAAGAGGAATGGCCTGACGGGGAGAAGGGGAAGGAAGTGCACAGTGCTGAGCGCCTGCTGTGTGCCAGGCAGGCACTGTCGTAGGCTCCTCCCTGCCGCAGCCTGGGAAGAAGGGACTCAAGCCCACGGCCATGGGCTGCTGGGAGTCCAGGGCAGCCCTGACCACTGCTCCATCCATCCCTCCAAACCACGCTTCCCACCAAAGTAGCGCAAAGGGCTCCCTGGGGGTCGTCTGACCATTCCCCCAGCACTGCCCCCAGGGCCTGGCTGCAGACTGGACACAGGCAGGGAAGGTGTGCCTGTCTGCTGCTTGTCGGGACACCTCTCCCGGTAGATCCCCCACCCTTCACCAACGGGAGTCGCTACCACAAGCATGCCTGCACATCCCAGGACATCAGGGTGTGCGGCACGGGAGCTCCCCTTGCGGATAGAGTTCAAGGCCCGAGGCGCCCCGAGGGATACCCTGTTTAAAGGCCAGCCAAGCCTCTGGGGGCCCAGGAGAGCCCAGCTGTGCCTCAGGAGCCAGGGACTTCAGGATTTCACCTTGCTTCCCAGAAACCCCTGAGGACCATGGAAAACTCTCTTTTCTTTTCTTTTTATAATATTTATTTATTTGAAAGGCAAAGTTAGAGAGAGAGAGAGAGAGAGAGAGAGAGAGATCTTTCATCTGCTGGTTCACTCCCCGAGTGGCCGCCACAATGGCTGGATCTGGGTCAATCCGAAGCTAAGAGTTTGTTCCAGCTCTCCCACGTGGTGCAAGGGCCCACACTTGGGCCATTTCCCATTCTTTTCTCAGGTGCATTAGCAGGGAGCTGGATCAGAAGTAGAGCAGCCAGGACTCGAACCAACACCTCTATGGGATGCCGGCACTGCAGGCAGTGGCTTCACCTGCTACACTACAGTGCTGCCCCTGAGATAGTCATAGTCAGGAGTTTATCCCATAGTAAATTGATTTATATGCCAGACACACACACACACACACACACACACACACACACACACACCTGTATTTACAAAGCATTATTTATAATTGCAGAAGAGGGAAAATCCCCCAGATGCCCAGGACAAAGGAATGGGTTAGACAAAGCTTAGTTTGTTTGTACAATAAAACACCACCTTGAGGACCAGCATTGTGGTGCAGCAGGTTGAGCTGCTGCCCATATGGGCACCAGTTCGAGTCCTGACTGCTCCACTTTTGATCCAGCTCCCTGCTCACGTGCCGAAAGCTTGACTGGGCCCCTGCCACCCACGTGGGAGACTTGGACGGATTTTCTGGGTCCCGGCTTTGGCCTGGCCCAGCCCCAGCTGCTGTTGTGGCCATCTGGGGAGTGAACCAGGGAATGGAAGATGTGTGTGGGGGGTGTGGGGGTGTCTCCCTCTTTCTGTCACTCTGCCTTTCAAATACACAAAATCCATTTTAAATTAATAAATAAATAAAACCCTGCTTGGCTCAAGCTAGCAAGCTAAGTCTGGGAATGCGGACGCCTGAGTTGAGTCCCTGCTCTACAGGAGGGCGGTCCGCGTGTTCACACAGGGGCGGCCGTCCTGCAGGCCCCTTGTCCGTCACCACACGGAAGCTCCGCACCTGCCGAACGCCAGCTGCCCACGCTCCTCCCCAGCCCCCGAGGGAGGGGAGCCACCTCTCTGTTTCTAGCTCCTTGAGCATTCCGGAGCCTGCCCGCAAGTGGGATGAGGCCACGCCTGTCTCCCAGCCCGGCGTCCTCAGATCGCTGAAGGCTGCCGTGGGCCAGCGCCTCCTCTGCTTTACCCACTCATGCCCTGATGGCCGCCTGGGTTCTTCTGCCTCCTGGCTCCTGCGGCCGACGCCGCCCTGAGCAGGGTGCACGCACAGCCGTTGGCGCGCCTGCTGGCATTTCCTGCGGCTGCGTCTCCATCTGTAGATGTGGGGCACATGCTTTGCGGAAGTCCTGCTCTGTAGCTGTCTGGGATGGAGGGGTCCCACGCCTGCCTGACCGGAAGTGGCCGTGCCTCCAGCCCCAGCAAGGGAGACCACTGTCCCTGGTCCCCATGCAGCCAACAGCTCTCCCCGCATCCCTCAGGACAGAGAGGTGTCCAGGGCATTTCCAAACACTCAGGGACATTTGAATGACTCTGCTCTCTAGGACTGGAACGTGCCGCCAGGCTAGCAGCGGGCGGGAGCCCTGCGTGATGCTGAGCCCAGCACTGCCGAGGGCAGGACCGAGGTCGGCTCTTGTCTCCAGGTGGCTGCGACTTCCTCCTCTCGCCCGTGATGTTAGGGAAGAACACAGACTCCAGGCTGGTAGAATTGGCTGCTTCTCCATCTCGTTCTCTTTCGCAGAAGCGAAGGAGGCAGGGGGTTAAGTGTTGATTTCTAAAAAGCCTTCTCTTCCGTTTGCCCCTGGTTGGAGAGCAGGTAGCCCACTGGAACGCTGGCTGAGCACAGGTGGTCCCTGAGAGACGGTGCAGTCTCCTGGTGGCTGGCGGCTCTGCAGGCAGTGGAGGGTTAACAGCGCCATCCAGAGAGGCAGGCTCAGGGTTGAGTAACAAGAGTGGGGGTGGGGAGGGCAGCGCTGTGGTGTAGGGGGTAAAGCTGCCACCTGTAGCACTGGCATCCCATAAGGTCACCGGTTCGAGTCCCAGCTGCTCCTCTTCCATTCCAGCTCTCTGCTATGGCCTGGGAAAGCAGTAGGAGATGGCCCAGGTCCTTGAGCCCCTGCACCAGCATGAGAGACCCGGAGGAAGCTCTTGGCTCCTGGCTTCAGCCTGGCCCAGACCTGGCCATTATGACCATGTGGGGATGGAAGGATCTCTCCCTACCCGCCCCTGTAACTTTGCCTTTCAAATAAATAAAAAATAAATTAAAAACGAAGAAGAATCGGTGAGGACGAAAGGCCCTCCCCTGGGCACTGAGAGCCTCATCCTAGCGCAGCCAGGGTTCCTGGGGAGGGAGCGGGGGGCGTGGTCCAATACTGGGACCTGGGGAGCCGAGTGATGACTCCGCCTGTGCCTGCTGTCGCTGTCGCCAGGGGCTATGAGGAGCAGCCTGCCCCTCCCAAGGAGGGCTTTGCCCTGGGGGTCTCCAAGAGGCCGCGGCATCTCAGACAGCAGCTTGAGAGGCAGACGCGGGAGACAGTGTGTAGACCGAGGGCTGAGCAGAGAGCAGGTGGCAGAGAAGGTGAAGGTCAGGGCCGGTTACTCTCGTGGGCAGCTCTCGCCTGAGAAGACCCACGGCCTTGGCACAGCGCCTCTCGGCCTCGCTTGCCTTTCCCCCCCACGGCTTCTCCATCAGGTGTCTGTGGCCGTGACCTTGCCGCCTAACGAACACCCACAGAACCTCAGCGGCGTGAGCAGTGGACGTGTTCACAGCTCAGGGCCCTGCAGAGCCCGGCTCGTCTGCACATCTGCAGGCCAGCCCGGCCGCTCGGGTCTGGACTGGGCTTGGTCCCAGGGGAGGGTGGCTGCCGGGGGTGACTGGGAGGCCAGAGCAGCATGTCCCCTGCCCCAGGTGAAGGCGAAGAGGCCAAAGAGAGGCTGGAAACGCGGGAGGCCCCCCCGGGGGCAGGACTTGTGCTGGTTGGAGCTGCTCCAGATCCCCGGGTGGGAGATAACTGGGTTCTCTTTGGAGAGATGAATGACAGAGTCCCAGGCACGGGAGCAGGTGTAGGGAAGGGTGCGGCGTCGGCACTAGGGTGCAATCCACACGATTGGTTCCACGGCTTCAGAGAGAGCAGACAGGAGTGATGCGGGACCCGGGCAGAGAAGAGGCCGAGAGAGGCGCCACGGTATGCCCCGACTGTTTACTTTGTGCCACGCAACCACGTGTTTGCAGACCCGACCAGAGGCCGTCCTGACACAGTGCATGCGCTACAGATGCTGAAGTAGGAGATGCGTGGGGCGAACGGCAGGGCTCGGAGTCAGAGAACTTCCGAGGAAGAATCCAGCGACAGCTCGCCTGCGGCTCTGAGTGTGAGTAGGAGGAAGCCAGAGGAAGATGGGACGGGGGTGGAGGGTCGAGGCTCAGACGGAAGGCTCTGCAGTGACAGCTGGAGGGCAGACAGCAGCGTGGGGACCAAGAGCTGAGAAGAGACAGGCACAGGGGAGAGAGTGGGCAGGAAAGGCCAGGGCCAGCGGGTGCACTCGGGGATGTCGCCCCCCCCCCGAGGGCAATGGGGGCGCCACTGCGGGAGGTCAGCGTCCTGGGGTGTGACCCCTGACCCCACTTGTGCTGTGAAAGCTCACCTGGGGATGGGAGGCAGGCGGAGCTGTCCTGGGTGGAGGGCACGGTGGCCTGCACTCATGGTGGCTGTCAGGATGGAGATGGGGGAGGAGGGTGGATTTGGTGTCTGGACAGCGAACGGACAGGGCTTGGTGACAGACTGGACAGGAGGGGGAGGTGTCGAGGACGACAACGGTGACCCTTGAGTGGGCACACAGGTGTGCGTGTGCCACCTGCTCCCCAAGCATTTTCAGGTACTGTCCCATCATCCCCTAACCACAACCCAGCGATGCAGGTGCATCATCGCCTCCGCTGACCCGTGAGGGACCGAGGCTCCGAGAAGCGAAGTGGGCAGTGAGCAATGGGGCCACTCTGACCACACAGCCCGGGGTCTGAACCCTCCCAGGGCGGTGCCCTCGGGGTGGGCGTGGGGGCTGCCATTTGCTGAGATGGAAAACCCAAGGTGGGGGGGGGTAGGCCTGTCATCAAATGCGAGCTGTCTTTTCTTCAGGTTGTGTTGGCTCTGGGACACCCCGAGAAGTCTGACGGTCAGGCCTGGAGGCAGGAACCCCGGAACGAGCCCAGCCCTTGCCTGGCGCAGTGGTTAGTGTGTGGGTGTGGGTGCTGGGTGTCCCCAAAGAGACAGGCATGAAAGGCTTGGTCCCCGACGTCCCAAGAGGGAGACTGGAGGCAGAGGCTGGTGCGAGACTGAGTTGGGTCATTAGGGTGGAGCCTGAGACTGAACCCTGGTGACCTGTAAGTGACCATGGAGATTGAATAACGACGTGCGCCCACTTTCACCAGGCACCAAACCACTGGGGCTGCCCCATCCTGGACCTGAACCTCCAAACCTGCGAGCTAAATAAAACTGTTCTCTTCTTACAGCTGATCATCTCAGGCATTTTCATCGTAGGGACAAACCCAGGAAGGCGTCCTGCAAGAAGAGGGCCAACACCCCAGGTCCTGAAAGGTGATAGGGAGGGCGGCTGGGAGGAGGCAGGAGGGAACATTCCACGGAGACGCAGCCTCCAGGGCAGGAAGCCTCACCCAGCAGCTGATTGCAATCCCTGGGCACGGAGGAACATTAACAACACACAGCCCGCCCTCGGAACCAGAGACGGGTGGAGACCGCCTCGAGTCTTCCATGAAGCTCTCCCCGCCCCCGCCACCCTGGCCAGGCTGCCGCCAAGCTGACCTGTCGGGAAGGCACGCTGTCACAGAACAAACTAGGCGTGCCTTTCACTTTTTTGCGGCAAAGTGTATGTCCGAATTCCCTGTTCCATGAGCTTTCTGAAGCCCCTCGTAGTCTGCCTCTTCCACCTGCCTCTCCCCCGCTTGCCTTCGGCTACGATGTCCACTTCCAGGCGTCCTCCTGCAGTCTGTCCCGTGGGGAGGCCGTGTCCCCTGGACCTGCCCCGGTCAGCAGAGGTGAGGGGCAGGGGCCCCGCCTTTGAAGGGAACCGACCGCGGCGACTCTTGTCTCCCGAAAGTGCCTTAAACTCAAAAAGCAACACATTTCTTCCCGCTTGTGCTACAAAACACCCAGATACACAGAGCTGCTCAAGGAGGAGCCAGGGTGCCGGCCGGGAGCCTGGCTGCTGGGCTCAGATGGGCCTGGGCTGGAATTCCTGCTCTGACACCACTATTTGTGTGAGCTCGGGGGAATTACGACTCGATTTCTCCCTCTGTAAAATGGGAACAATAAGGTTGGCTCTGCTGCTGTGAGTTAGGTACTCAGCCAGTGTCTGGCCTTCAGAGGAAGGTTAACATCAACATGACCACTACTAATAACAGAGAAATAATTTTAACCTGTGATATGGAAACTAAAGCATGAAGTCTGCAGTTGGAATGTCCTGGCTTTGAATCCTGGCTGGCCACCCCCTGCCCCTGCCCCTGCCTAGCCCTGGGCATCTCCTGTCCTTGGAACACCGCGGCTTGGTCCTGTCTCAGGTCCTTCGCCTTGCTCCTCCCTCTGCCTGGCGTGCTCACTCCCTGCAGCCCCTCCCTGTGGAACTAGGCAGCAGCTGGCTCAGGCAGGGCCCATGGGCTGGGGGAGGGGTTTAGACTTCCTTCTGGTCAGTTCTTGCCACATGATGCTGCACAACAAACATCTACTGGCCCAAACAGCGATGCTAAGATCGTCAGCCATCGCTCATACCCTGGCTGGGCGTGGCTGGGCGTGCCTGGGCATGGCTGGGCATGCAGGTGGTATCCAGGTTGGCTGCCCACATATCCGTCCCATTTGGAGGCCAGTGGGCTGCTCCCAGCACACTTCTCCCATGACAGTGACAGATACACAGGACGCCAGCAGGTGACAGCTCTCACGGTCCAGTCTCAGAACAGATCTAGTATCCCATCCATTCTCGTTCCGTGAGCTAGAGCTAGTCTCTGGCTGAGCCCAGCCTCGATGGAATGAGGAAATGCACACTGCTGTCCTGAGTGTGACCACGAAGTCACGAGGCTGAGTGTGAGGATGAAGAATTGGTTATAT
>CM027388.1:10676488-10716939 GCA_015711505.1 Sylvilagus bachmani | reverse complement strand
TGCTTGGGCCCTGCACCCCATGGGAGACCAGGAAAAAGCACCTAGTACCTGGCTCCTGCCATCGGATGAGCGCGGTGCGCCGGCCGCAGCGCGCTGGCCGCGGCAGCCATTGGAGGGTGAACCAACGGCAAAGGAAGACCTTTCTCTCTGTCTCTCTCTCTCACTGTCCACTCTGCCTGTCAAAAAAAAAAAAAAAAAAGAATTGGTTATAACAGCGCCGTCCGCTGGGGAGGCCCCCTAGGACTTGCGGGGGCCACCTTGCTCCCCAGGGGGCCCTGGGCTGTAATGATTGCCTGGGACCCAGCGGAGGAGAGGCGGGGGCTGTAGCTGCACATCCTCAATGCACACAAGACCCTGGGAGGCACAGAAGGGCTCCCCTGACCGCGATGACCTGGCCCAAAATGTCAAAGAGAAACCCAGCACCAGAGAGCCTTAGGTGTGTGTTCCCTAGTCCCGCTGAGGGTGGCCTGCAGGGGGGCAGAGCAGGGCCGGCACTGCGGTGTAGTGGATAAAGCCGCTGCCTGCGGGCCAGCATCGCCTATAGGCACTGGTTCAAGTCCCAGCTGCTCCACTTCCTATCCAGATCCCTGCTAATGGCCTGAGAAAGCAGTGGAGGATGGCCCAAGTACCTGGGCCCCTACACCCACATGGGAGACCAAGAGGAAGCTCCTGGCTCCTGGCTTTGTATCAGCCCAGCTCTGGCTGTTGCAGCCATTTGGGGAATGAACCGGCAGATGGAAGATCTTTCTCTCTCTCTGTCAGTAAGTCTGCCTTTCAAACAAATAAATTAATCTTGGGGGGATAGGAGGGGGCGGGGGACAGAGAGGCAGGGCACTGCTTCCTTGCCTCCTCCTCCTCCTGTCTCTTTCACCCTCCTCTTCCAGGCTCCGCCTCCTCCTCCTGATGAGGCTACATCACAGCTCTTTGGGACTGGCGCTGTCCCTGCCCGCCACACTCCGGAGATGCCAGGCTGGAGATGTGTTTGATGGCTCCTCCCATGGCAAAATCAAAGGAGAGCAGACAGCGCAGGACAAGCCCCCTCCCCTTTGAGTTCCTGCAGCCGGCCCTGGAGCCAGCACCATGGACAGAGCTGCGGCCTCTGGGGTCTGTCCTGGGCACTGTGCTACAGTGGGAGGCAGGGAGGCCCGCTGGGTGCGCGATGCCTCTGGACACAGAGCAAGCAACTTTGTCCAGAGCAACATCTCACTGCCTGTCCTGCGCACCCTCCGTCTCCCCCTCCCCCACGGGACAGGCCAGGAGCCCCCGTGAGAGCTGGCAGCCCCACTGCGGGGACAGGCGAAGGGAAAGGAAACCACGGGCCGCTCTCCCCCACCAGCCGGGGTCACTCAGCTGAGGGCGGCTCCTCTGCCTGGCCCTGGACCAGGAGCCCCTCGGCCATCAGTGTGGACCCTGAACCTGGGCCCTCGCACCTGTGCACACTGAGCTCGAACTCACAGTGACCGCCTGTTCTCGTTGCTTCTCCCTGGGCAGCTGGAGCCCCTGCATGTTAGGGGTCACCTCCAACTCTAATCCCGGCCATGGGGGCCCTGAGGAGCCCTGGCTGAGGTCAGGCTCCTGTGCACCTGGAAAGTCCTGCCCTGACCTTTCACCCAGGCCAGGAGGCCCCGTCTGACCCTCGGTCCTGCCAAGTCCTTAATCTCAATGGCCAACGTAGCGTTTGGGTTGCTGCACAACACGCTCTCACTCTCCCCGCCCTCCCTCTGCCCCCGTGGCTACAGAGGTGCTGAGGGACAGTCCGAGCCCTGCGCTAGTCCTGCTGTCGACCTCGGATGCCCCATCAGCACTGTGACTGCCACCCATGCGGGCATCAGAAACCCTGAGCCACTCCAGTGTTCCATCCCTGACCGGGACGGGCCGTCGGCACAGGCTGAATGTTCTCTCCAGTTTGTCACCTCCCCAGCAGGTGGGTGGAGTTGCTCGAGCTACCCGTGGGACTTGGGCAGGTGCCACAGGCGTTGGCGCCAGTATCGTCAATGTCATGGCCTTTACAGACATCAGTTCTCTTGTCAATCCTGTTACCAACCGTGACAAACTCACTGACTTGAAACAACACAAACGGGTTCTCTCACCTTTCTGGTGGTCAGAAGTTTGGAGAGAATCTCATGGGGCTAAAGCCAAGATGTCGGGGACTGGCACTGTGGTGTAGTGGGCTAAGCCTCCCTCCATGGGGTCAGCATCCCATATGGGCACCAATTCATGTCCTGGGTGCTCCTCTTCCAATCCAGCTCTCTGCTGTGGCCTGGGAAAGCAGTAGAAGATGGCCCAAGCCCTTGGGCCCCTGCACCTACATGGGAGACTTGGGAGAAGCTCCTGGCTCCTGGCTTCCGATAGGCCCAGCAGATGGAAGACCTCTCTCTGTCTATAATGCTGCCTCTCGAATAAATAAATAAATCTTTAAAAATAAATAAAAAGTCCACAGGGCTGGGTCCTTCCGGAGTTTCCAGGGCCGAATCTGTTTAGTTACTTCCTGTGGCTTCTCCTAGTTGCTTGGCCACTTCCTCCAACTTCAAAGCCATCGGCACAGGTCCTTTCTCCCTGACTCTGCTTCTCTTGTCGCATGGCACCTTCTCACTGAACTTCCCTGCGTCCCTCTAGGGCCCCGTGTGAGCACACACAGCCTCTCAGGTGTCTTTGAGGGGCCACGGTGCAGCCTCCCAACCCCCCGCCGACTGAAGAGCCAGGCCCTCCCGTGCACATGGACCACAGGGTCCTCACATTCCTCATGAGGGACCCCGTGAGGCAGGGGGTGTCGTGTCCCCATCTCACCCACGAAGAAATGGAGACTCCAGGAGTCAGACAAGGAGCCAAGCTGGGACTTGAACCCAGCTCCTGGTGACCCCCACACTGCCCGACAGTTTCCTTCTCACTCCCTGCTGGGGGCTCACAGATGTGGAGGGGGCATTGCCAGGTGCCTCCGTGCTCCCGGGCCCGCCTGCCCTCACACACAGGCCAGAGAGGCCACCTGCTCTCCCGGCCGCTGCTCCAAGGAGAAGGCGGAGGAGGAGACGTCAGGCCGGACCAGCCCGGCTCTGGGCCGCGCCAGCTCCTGCAGGAGCGTGGTGAGGCCGGCCACGTCGATCAGGTTTATCTTATCGCGGGGACTGCGGTCACCTCGCTCTCCCCTGCAGCCTGGGCCCGAGAGCTATTTCCGTCCCCTGGATCAGATACGGGGCTGTGATTTATTGATCGTAATAAACATTGCTTAACACGCACTTTCGCCGCGCGGCTCACTCACCATTTAAATAAATCCTGGCCCCGGGGGCTGACGGAGGCCTCTGGAAGACAGAGTGCCAGGCTGCAAGGAGGCTGGGCTGCCTGGCAGGGGGAGGACCCCACCCAGGAGCCACTTGGGTGAGGGGAGGGGCTGGTTTGCAGCCAGGGCTTCGAGGCCCATCTGCCTCCCACCCGCCTTCCTTAGCGCCCTGTCTTGTAACTCGGGAAGAGGATGGCACCAGGGACCACTCCTGGACAGAGGTGCCAGAGCCTGTCCCAAGCCCCGGGGTCCCCAGCCCTTCCCTGTTTTTGGGGAAACCACAGTCTTTGTCTCACCTCCCCTGCTCTGGGGACATGCAGCTGTCTCTGCGAGGAAGCATCAGCCCGTTTTATTTATTTATTTATTTTTTTGCAAGGAAGATTTCCAAGTAGGTCAGACAGTCCCGCTCCCAGCAGTTTCTGGGGGAAAGTGGAGGCCACCTCTGGGAGCAGGGGTCTCCTCCGTGCAGAGGAGGAGGTCCGCAGCAGGACCTGGGAGGCGAGGCTCTGGGGCCTTTTCACTGGCTCAGCTGCCTGCAGGCTGTGCTGTGGGGGAGGGGCCCTGGGACAGTGATGCAGCGGTGGGGTGGGTGGGAGAGTGAGGAGAGTTTGGAGAGCTGGCACATGGCTCATTCGCTGCTGCGTCCCCAGTGGCTAGCAAACCCTCAGCACGTGACCGGGGCTCGAGAGGTATTTGCTGAGTGAAGGGATGTAGGGGTGACGGAGCTGGGCCGGGTGGGGGTGCTGAGTCGAGGGGGGGTGCTGAGTCGGGGGGGCTCTGAGTCAGGGGGGTGCTGAGCCGGGGGGGTGTGCCGAGACAGGCATGGTGGATGTGGAGTAGAGATGTCCCGTGGGGGTGTGACAAGTGTGGGTTGGAGGGAGCAGGCGGGTGTAGTTGGATGCTGGAGCGGGAGGGTGGTGTTGGGAGCAGCTGTGTTGGCGCTGCTCGGGCTGCCAGGTGCGGGGCAGGCATGCTGGGGCTGGGGGTGGGGGAGCACCCAGACACAGCCAGGCTAGGCCTCATGCACAGGGGCTCTGTTCAGGGTGGGGACCCAGCAGGCACTGGGTGCCCAGGGAGTGGCCGGGAGGTCCCATGAGCACCGTCCCCAGGGCTCAGACTTGTCCTCGCAGCTCCTCCGCCCTGCTCAGCTCCTGGTTCCTGCTATCACGGCTTCTGTCTCCCTCTGGATTCAGCTTCCAGCTTCTCTCTGTGTTTTCTTGGCTGTGTCTGTTCCTTGCTGGTGTTTCTCTCTCTCTCTCTCTTCTCTCTTCTCTCTTCTCTCTTCTCTCTTCTCTCTCCCTCTCTCTGTAAGGACACTCAGCTCTTCATAGATCAAGGATGGTTTGAGAGCTTCAGTCAGTCCCCACCAGAGCAGGGGACTGGGTGACGTTGCTGGGGCCTGCTCTGGAGTCAGACCTGGTGTGAATCCGGACACCAGGCAAGCTCTTACCCTCCTGCACCTGTTTTGGCATCAGCACCGCAGCACCGACCTCCAAAGATGGTTGTGAGGGTGGAGGAAGCCATGGCTGCCTGGCTCAGTGTGTGGCACATAGCAAACCCACAACCCCACAAGTTACTTCCTATGCTTGAGTGGGGCTGAGCCCTCAGCCCAGGCCACCCCACAGGCCTCCTGTCAGCCCATGGGGGATGTCTTTGGCTCAGGCTGCACCTCCAGAGCCAGCTGGTCATGGCCAAGTGTGGGACTGAGTGCGGGAAGCTCAAGTCCATGGACCCCCCCTGAGCCGGGGCAGAAAGTGGGGGCACCGGCAGCGGAGAGGGGGGCTTCTGCTCTGAGGGACAGGCAGACAGCAAGCCAGGGGCCTGGGAAGATCAGAGGAGAAGCTGCAGTTTAAGATCCCACCTCATGGGGCCAGCGCTGTGCTGTAGCTGGTAAAGCCTCCACCTGCAGCCCATGTGGGTGTCGGTTTGAGTCCTGGGCTGCTCTATTTCTGATCCAGCTCCCTGCTGTGGCCTGGGAAAGCAGCAGAAGATGGCCCAGGTGCTTGGGCCCCTGCACCCGTGTGGAGACCTGGAAGAAGCTCCTGGCTTCAGACTGGCCCAGCCTCAGGCAGTAGCAGGCATTTGGGGAGTGAACCAGTGGATGAAAGATCTCTCTCTCTCTCTCTCTCTCTCTCTCTCTCTCTCTGTGTGTGTGTGTGTGTTTGTGTGTGTGTGTGTGTGTCCTGCTGTCTCTCTGTAGTCTTGCCTTTCAAAAAAATTTTTTTAAATCTTTTAAAAAAATAGGTGCCACCTGGAAGTCAGGAGGAGAAGGGGGGAGGGTCGAGAGCTTGCGGTTACCGAGTTGGCTGTGTGCCAGGTGCCTGTGCTCATGCTGTGTTCTCCTGTGAACACAATGGAACAAGCACTTTCTGTCCCCACTTGCAGATGGGAAGGCTTGGAGAGGTGACCAAAGTCTGAGGTGGGAGGAGGCAGCTCTTGCCCAAGGCTGACATGAGCTCCCTCAGGCCCAGGCCCAGTGCTCCATGTCCCCCAAGCAAGAGACCATTCCCAGAGGCCAGGCTGGAAGACACAGGGCTCCAGCACTTCCAGTCCCAATGCTCTCTCTTGCCTCAGAAACTCTAAGATGCAAAATAGGAAAACTGAGATCGATTTGCCAAATCAAGACAGAATGCAGCCACATCTCTGAACACACCTGGCAGATGCTATATGTGCAGTAGGTGGGCCACGCCGCCTTGCTAGAGGTGTCCTTGAATCACACATCTCAGCTTACAGATGGGAGGGTCAAGGTCCAGAGGGAGAGAGGATTCCCTTGAGGACACAGAGTGAGCTGGCCAGCCATCCTGGCCACCTGCCTCTATCTGACATGTGGTGACTGAATCTGTTCAATTCAGTGAGCTCTGGTTTCTTCCCTGTGCCCAGAGAGGCTGAGAGACAGCTTCGAGCAGGCTGGACACACAGCCGAGGCGGTCACTGGGCATGGGGCGTAGGGATGGGCAGCTGGGGAAAGGTCTTGCAAAGGTGATGGTGAAAGTGTCTGGGAGGGTCTCGCTGACCTCTCTACCTGCTGCTTCTGACAAAGGAGAGTGAGCTGCAAATGTTCATGGTGTGCCCCACTCGACCCTGGAAGAGAGGGCAAGAGCAGGTGTTAGCCTGAGGCCCCAGTCCTCACTCTGGACCATAAGGATACGAGTCTGTGGAATCTCAGAGGAAGCAGGGTGAGTGAGAGCCAAGGAGGCCAGCGAAGTTCACCGAGCTGAGCAGGATGGAGAGAGTTTGGCAGAACAGGACAAGGGGCTTGGCGCTGTCCATGGTGCTGTCGGGCCATGGTGAACAGCAGTGACGGACCCTGCTCATGGATCTGGTCTTCTTGATGGCAGGGTGGGGACCTCAGAAAGACCACATGCAAGTGAGAAAACCAATGAGTCTTCCCAGTGAAGAGAGTGACAGAGGTTTTGGAAGAAACTGAAGCTGGATGGGGGACTAGAGAGAGACGGGAAGTTATCCCCGCTGGTCCTCTTGTATCTCTGGGGAGGCGATCACCCCTACTTCATGGGCAAGGAAATTGAGGCTCAGGAAGGTTGAGTAATGGGGCTGGCACTGGTGCCCAGTGGGTGAAGCCACATCCTGTACTGGAACTCCACTTCCAGCTCAGCTCCCTGCCTGGGTGAGCAGCAGATGATGACCTACGTCCTTGGGTCCCTACTCCTCACAGGGGAGAACCGGATGGAATTTCAGGCTCCTGGATTGTGTCTGTCACAGCCAAGAAATAAACCAGTGGATGGAAAATCTCTCTTTCTGCCTTTGAACTGATCTGCAACAGAGGTCACTCTCTTAGTTCCACCGGCATGAGGTGAGACCATGGTGCAGTTCCTCCACTCTGAGATGTTCTCCTTGATCCACTTCAGCACAGCTGCCTTGGTGCACAGATTGTCCACTGGGTTATCAAAAAAAGCCCTGAATGTGAGAAGCACATAGGTCCACGGTGACGATGTGCTCAGCGCCTGCCTTGAATAGCACGTCTGCAACAAGCTCTGCTGAGACTGGAGCCCGGCTCTTAGCCTTCTCACCCTGCTGAGCACAAGGGGATGCCGGCAGCACTGATCAGGACCAGAAGCTCCGTTAGATCGTCACTGGTTTAGCCACAACCACTCTGAACAGTGTACACATCCTCGCTCCACATGCACTTGCGCCAATTTCCACCCAGGTGTCCCGGCTGCTAAATTCCTTCGTAACCACCTTGTCTGGTCCCAGGCCCAGGTGCTCAGCAGTTTTCTGGGATGAGTCCTGGTGGGAGCTCCCCTGCAGAGTCTGATACTCGGCATCTTGGCCAGCGACCCTTGCCCAGCGCCACTGCTGCTCTGGAGGTGACGTTGGCCCAGAGACTCAACACCAATCGCTTTGCTTTGCTGCTCTGCCACCCTACGTTCCCACCCACTGCGTGGCTCCAAATTTCCCAGCCCTTTTTTTTAAAAAAAGATTTATTTATTTAGTGTCAGAGTTACAGAGAGAGAGGGAGAGACACACAGAGAGATCTTCCAGCCACTGGTTCACTCCCCAAATGGCCCCAACAGCCAGGGATGGGCCAGGCTGAAGCCAGGAACCAAAATCCTCTGGATCTCCCACGTGGGTGGCAGGCGGCTCAAGCACTCTTTTCCCAGGCTCCTGACCCTCACTACCTACCTGGTGCTAGGTTTGGTTTTACCGGGAGGAGACCCTGACATGGGGAGTTTGGGTGCATGGGGTGAATTTAGAAGAGGCTCCCAGACACACCCGGAACATGAAGGAGTGAGACAGGGAAGGGAGCTGTGTAAGAGGCATGGAGCCGGGGCCGGCACTGCAGCATAGTAGGGTAAACCTCTGCCTGCGGGACCGGCATCCCCTATGGGCACCAGTTTGTGTCCTAACTGCTCCACTTCCAACCCAGCTCCCTGCTATGGCCTGGGACAGCAGTGGAAGATGGCCCAAGTCCTTGGGCCCCTGCACCCACGTGGGAGACCTGAAAGAAGCTCCTGGCTCCTGGATTCAGATCGGCCCAGCTCCAGCTATTGTAGCCATCTGGGAAGTGAACCAGTGGATGGAAGACTCTCCTCTCTCTCTCTCTCTCTACCTCTCAAATAAATAAATATATTTTAAAAAGGCATTAGAATTCCATGAGAAAAGGCAACTATCTCCATATGTAATAAAAAATCATGAGCCGATTCAGTCTGCGAGCTTTTGCAACCAAGGGGTGGTGATGCTGGCGAAACCGGCTGAGTATCTGTCTCCCAAACCCAAGGCTGTGGTCCCCAAAGTCACCAATGATACCCAGAGGATAGAAACTGAATCCCATTGAGGTGTTTAGAGGTGTGGCCTTGGAGAAGGCCTGGGTCAGGTCAGGCCTCCGGGGAAAGGCCCCACAACTGGTCCTGGCGGCTTTCTAAGCAACTGTGCACACAGATGGGCACGTGTGCTCATGGACTCCTGCCAAGTGCTGTTCTGTGTCCCCTGGGACTCTGCTGGCCAGAGGCCGTCCCCAGGGCTGAACCACGGGCAGCCGCTTCTTGGGTGGCGAGCCTCCAGAACCCTAGGTAAACCTCTTTGCAAACCAGGCTGCCGCGGGGGCTTTGCTACAGTGATGGGAGGTGACTATAACCCACAGGTGCTCTGGGCCACCTCCTTTCAGCCTTGCTTGGGGGCTGCCCCCGCCTCCTGCCTGTGCCTCTGGCAGGTGGCTGGGATGTGGCCAGCAGGGAACGCCTCCCAGTACGGCCACAGCTAGGAGCTCCAGGGAGGCGGCACACAAGGGAATCGCGTGCACAGGGGAGAAACAGAGCAGAGCCAGGGACAGCAGCCATCCCCCGTCCATGATGCCACTGCCCGGCCCAGAGGGAGCAGAATTTCCAGAGGAAGGGAGATGAGCGAGGACCAGCGAGTGGAGGACCTCACGTCGCAGGCCAGGGAATGTCCACGCTATCTCTCCCGTCCCTGGTGCCCGGCTGGAGGATAAGGGAGAGAGCGCACGGCCAAGCGTCAACACCTCCAGGGAGCAAAGGCTTTGCATCGTGAATCAACAGACGCTCACATCCGCTCAGGAAAGAAAGGCTTTTTGAGCTGAACAAACTGAGGTTTGGCCTTGGACATCTCCCAGTGTGGCGCAGCTCCCGCGACAGGGCCTGGACTGGAACCAGGGCCGAGCTGAGCTCCGGCGCTTTCCCCCACGCCAGCCCCGACTTGAAGGGAACTGAGGCTGGGAGGCCTGGGAGCAAAGCCAGTGCCTGCTGACTCCCCCCCCCCCCGCGCGCACGCTCCCTCCCCAGTGTGAATGTCAGCTACCTAAATAGCTTTGGTTATTTGGCTAAATGAGTCCTCCGAGGAACTGCATAAATATAACAGGGTGGGCGCGCGCAGACACACGGGTGCACACATGGGAACACACACACACGCACACACGTGCACACAGAGTCGCACACATGCACACACACAGCGTATATATGTAACCCGGACGAGGGATGCATCGGGGCCAAAGCACCGGCAAAGGAAAGATCTAAATTCGTAAAATATAAGCAAGGGCTGCTTGCCGGGATGCAGTCAGAAGGTTCTTCCCTCCGCGTTGATGCGTTGGCCGTGTGCTTGCTCCCAGGGCCAACAGCGTGGGAGAGCAGAAGGTCCCCTCCAAGGACGGGGTGGCGGTCAGGGAACACTGGCTGGCAGGAGTCGTGGAGCCCCGTCCCCACATCCCTAAGCCAGACACTTCCGTGCTGCTGCCCTGCTGAGCCCTGTCCCTACCCACAACTCCCTGTGCTGGGGGACTTCGGGCACCGCACACCACCTGTCAGAGCCCCAGTCTCATCTTCTCTTCGTTGACAATGATGATACATTAGTGACAAAGCAATGAAACGGAAGGCACGTGGCACTTGTCCATAAACTGATGGAGTCGATGAGTGGGTGCCAATTGCGTGGCCCTGTGGGGCGGCCAGGAGGCAGCCTAGAGCCGCGAGCCGAGGGTCGGAGCTGCCTTCCACCCGGGCCTTCTCTCTCCGCCCTGAGAGTAGAAGGATTAGAGGTTCTGCAGACATGTGCCAGCCGTGGGCCACCCGGCTCCCGTACACCATCCCATGCAACCCTTACTACGACCCCCAAGGACTCTGTCTTCTTAACCCCTGACTTCCAAGACGATGAGACTCGCCTGAGGCCACAGGGCAGGGGCCTGCCCCTCCCCCACCCCAGCAGTCAGACTGTGACGGTGGCGTTTGGAAGCCGGTCCCTCCAGGAGAGGATGGAGTCCGAGCTGTAACAGACAGGACCGAAGTCCTTGAACCGGGGGAGCATTTGGATACAGAGAAGACAGGCACACAGGGTGGACAGCCGGTGAAGGTGAAGGCCGAGATCTGGGTGGTGACCTCCAACACAGGGTGGACAGCCGGTGAAGGTGAAGGCCGAGATCTGGGTGGTGACCTCCAACACAGGGTGGACAGCCGGTGAAGGTGAAGGCCGAGATCTGGGTGGTGACCTCCAAACCGAGCGGCACCAGGGAGGGCCGGCAAACCACCAGGAGCAGAGAGGGGCCGGGGCCTGGTTCGCCCGCCGTACGACCCTGCCGGCACCATGACTGTGGTCCTGCTGGACTGTGACCGCGGTCCTCCGGCCTGGGAATTGCAGGATGGTCTGCTACTGCTGTCCAAGCTCCCTATCAGCACCACCTGGTTAGGGCAGCCCCGGGAGAGCTGGCGAGTGCAGGGCCGGGATTTGAACCCAGATCCCTCTGATTTTAGTGACATCCTTTGACCAGATCCAACCTGCGTGGCCTATAGGGCAGGTGAGAGAGGGCTTGTTCTGTGAATGCTTGCAGGGCACCTCAAAGGGAAAGAGCAGGGAAGAGCTCTCCCGGGAGCAGCCCCCACCCAGCCAGCATCCCTAATAAGGAGGGCGAGCAGATGTGGGCAGGGGCTGTGGCATGGGCACTGCAGGGCCTCTGCTGGCTGAGAGAGACCCACGCCGCCCGCCGAGTCCTAAGCCCCCCTAGCACCTGCAGGCAGGGGACAGGGGTCAGTTCCTGGGGGATGGGCTGGCTGTGCCAGACACAACTGGCAGCTGCCCGGGCTGGGCACAAGGACAACGAGGAGTGGGGCTGGGTGAGCAGGGCCCAGGAGCAATGCTGCCTGCGCGTTGCCACAGTAACCGTGATCTTCCTGGTGCGAGCCAGGCTGGGGCTGAGGTCTGCAGGGATTCGGTGAGAATGAGGGTGCGAGTGCGGGGGCGGGAGGAGAAGCCAGCCCCCGCCACACACTCTCCTCTGGCTTAGAAACCCGCAGCAGCCCTTTGGGTGGGCTACTTTGATCCCTCGTTTTCAGACCAGGAAACAGAGAGCCAGGGAAAGGACCAGCTCTGAGTCGGGCCACACAGCTCTGGCCCTGGGCTCTCCATCTCCAGAATCCCTGCTCGGCTCCACCAGGCTGCCTTGGGGACCAGAGAGGGTTTGCTGTGGGGACCTCAGACCCAGGCAGCACCTTGCCCGTTAGGCTAACTGCTCCCAGGGCTACCAACTCCCTGCACAGCCCCTGTCAGTCAAATCTGTCAGACGGATGAGACAAAGACGTGGGCGAAGCAGAGCACTCAACATGCCATGCAGGCTGACTGAGCGCCTCTAGTGGGGCCGGGGTTGGCCAGGGGCCGCTGGAGGAAGATGCCAGGAGGCTGGGATGGGGTCTAGCCTGGCTTTTGGGAGTCACTGACAGACACGATGAGACGTCCTTGGAAAGCTCAAGAAGGGGCCGGGGTTGTGGCTCAGCGGGTTAAGTTACTGCCTGTGATGCCGGCGTCCCATACAGGCACCAGTTCAAGTCCCGGCTGCTCCGCTTCCAATTCAGCTCCCTGCTAACGCGCCTGGGAAAGCAGCAGCAGATGGCCCTGCACCCACATCGGAGACCTGGAAGGAGCTCCTGGCTCCTGGCTTTGGCCTGGCCCAACCCCAGCCACTGAGGCCATTGGGGGAGTGAACTAGCAGATGGAAGATCTCTCTCTCTCTCCCTCTTTCCCTGTTGGCCACTTTACTTTTTAAAGCAAAAAAAAAAAAAATTTATTTTTTTAAAAAGAAAAGGAAAATATATATGATGAAAAACCATGTATGGGTTTCAACATTTTTTACACCAAAATAAAGTTGTCTTTTTAAAATTTTTTTTATTGACAGAGTTAGACAGTGAGAGAGACAGAGAGAAAGGTCTTCCTTCCGTTGGTTCACACCCTAAATGGCCACCATGGCCAGAGCTACGCTGATCCAAAACCAGGAGCCAGGTGCTTCCTCCTGGTCTCCCATGGGGTGCAGGGCCCAAGCACTTGGGCCATCCTCCACTGCACTCCCAGGCCATAGCAGAGAGCTGGCCTGGAAGAGGAGCAACCAGGACCAGACCCCGGTGCCCACATGGGATGCCAGCGCTGCAGGCAGAGGACCAGCCAAGTGAGCCACGGCGCCGGCCCCTGAAGTTGTCTTTTAATTCCAGTTTCCACTGACCTTCTGAAGTGCTCCCGGGTAAGACAGACTGTGCTGCGCTGCAGGGGAAGATGAGGCACAGGCAACGGCCCAGGGCTGCTGAGGGCAATGGGGGAGGCGGGGATCCCAAGGCCCCTCGGCACCGATGTTCCATCTGCAAAGCCAAGCAGCTGGAGTGCGCAGGAAGGGTTAGATTTGCCCCGAGGCCTCCACGTGCTGAACTGAGACCACAGGCAGAAGCGATACAGGCGCAGTCTTGGTCCTCACCAATGGGGCTTTTCTACAGGTGGTGAGTCTCCCGGCTTGGGAGGCATGTAAGGAAGGCTGGGAGAAGTACACCCGACTAGTCAGTTCCAATTCTGTGCCCAACCCGTTGGGTGCTTTGCCATTCTCTGATGAAGATAATGGCTTCTCTTCCCAAATACCATCAGATCTGGAGCCAGAGGCGGGGGTGAGGGGGGCGGCCAGCAGAGAAGCCACCTCCCCTCCTGGACGCGGTCAGATGGGAGAAGGTGGCCTTGCTCCCACTCCATGGACCCCTTGACCTTGTCTACGTGTCAACCCTCCAGGAAGACAGACAGGCTGCCCCTGGGTATGGGGCAATGATCTTCGCAAAGAGATCATGTCCTTTGTGCAGTACTTAACACACAAGTTATCTGCTCTTGTGACACGTGCGGTGGCCCCGCACACGACACACTGGAAGCTCATGTCGCAGAGGGGAGGTGGTGCTGGTGTCGCAGGAAGCTCCCCCGGCTCCGAGGGTGGCGGGGCTCAGGTCTGCAGTGGCTTGTCTCCCAAGCGTTCTCGTCCTCGGTGTGCCCCATGGGGGATCGGTAAGGGGCCGCCCTTGGAGGGGATTCAGAGTTCTGTGGACCCTGAGTTAGCTCTCGAAAGAGCGAGTTGTCCTAGAAGAGCGAGCCTGACCCTGAGCCACTCTCTGGCTGCCTGTCTCGCTCACCAGGTGACCGCTGTACCCTGTACCCTCACCACTGAGAAGCCGTCGCCTGTGAGGCCCCCAGAGTGGAGCTGGTGCTGGCGCTGTGCCCTTGAATTCCCAGAGCCATGGGGGAGGCAAAGCCCTCTTCTTTCTAGAGTGCCCAGGTGGTGTGGGGAGGGGCCGCAGTTTCCCCAGGGAAGGGTGGAGGTGTGGCTGTGGTCCAAGTGGGTCAGGAGAGCTCTAGGGAGCTGATTTCCGAGCAGCGTGGACTGCTGTCTGGGAGGTCCCCAGGGTCAGCAGCATGAGACCCCAACAGGCACGAGAAAGTGAAGTGGGGTCAGCGCCTCCTCGCTGCCGTCAGCCCCCTACAAGGGATCTTCAAAATGTTCATGGAAAATGCACAGTACGCAAGAAACACGCATGAGTTTCCAGTTTTTACACCAAAATAAACTATCTCTTGTCCAGATTTATTTGTTTATTTTTTTTTAAAGTCAGATTTACAGAGAGAGGTAGAGACAGAGTGAGAGGTCTTCCATCTGCTGGTTCGCTCCACAAATGGCTGCAACAGCCAGGGCTGGGCCAGGCAGAAGCCAGGAGCTCCATCCGGGTCTCCCATGCGGGTGCAGGGCCCCCAGCACTTGGGTCATCCTCAGCTGCTTTCCCAGGTGCATTAGCAGGGAGCTGGGTTGAAAGTGGAGTGGCTGGGATTCGAACCTGCGCCCACATGGGATGCTGGTGCTGTAGACTGGAGCTTAACTCCCTGCACCACAGTGTCGGCCCATGAGTTATCTTTTTTTTTTTAAAGATTTATTTATTTATTTGAAAGTCAGAGTTACAGAGAGAGAGAAAGAGAGGCAGAGAGAGAAATCTTCCATCCACTGTTTCACTCCCCAATTGGCCGCAATGGCCAGAGCTGTGCCGATCCGAAGCCAGGAGCCAGGAGCTTCCTCTGGGTCTTCCCATGTCAGGGCAGGGGCCCAAAGACTTGGGCCATTTTCCATTGCTTTCCCAGCCACAGCAGAGAGCTGGATGGGAAGTGGAGCAGCCAGGACTCCAATTGGTGCCCATATAAGATGGCGGCACTGCAGGCGGCGGCTTTACCACTACACCACAGCACTGGGCCCTCGATTTTATTTTTCCAAGAACTTGTTGATGTACCCTCAGCTCACCCTCTGGCTCCTTCCCGCCCATATCTGGCTGAGGGGGCAGTGGTGCCCGAGGGCCACCCTGAAGGGGAGCGAGCGGTCACTGACCCTCTGCCCTAGGGCCGCCAGCTCTTGCTAGGAGGATACCCTGAGCTCATCGCTGACTGCGAGGCCCGGCCACCGCTCGGCAGATGTGTGGCACGGTGCCCGGGACGGGCCTCTGAGGCTGCGGCTAAGGTGCTGACTCCAGAGTCTGAGGTCGCCCCTCACTGGTTCTGTTCTCCAGGGCAGAAGAACCACACCGTTCTCACCTGCAAAATGGGCTAATAAATAATGCGACTTTGT
Source organism: Sylvilagus bachmani (assembly GCA_015711505.1). Lineage (NCBI taxonomy): Eukaryota > Metazoa > Chordata > Mammalia > Lagomorpha > Leporidae > Sylvilagus > Sylvilagus bachmani. The sequence continues at coordinate 10,701,811 of CM027388.1, read as the reverse complement.
ATGTTAGCACATAATAAGGTTTACCTAGTGCCTTTAATAAGTGCTGTGCACACGTCTGATTTTTAAATTGCTCATCCTGGAGCTGGCGTTGGGGCACAGTGGGTTAAGTGGCACCTGTGATGCCAGCATCCCATATGGGCACCGATTCACATCCTGGCTGCTCTACTTCTGATCCAGCTCCCTGCTAATGCACCTGGGAAATAAGCAGAGGAGGGTCCCTGGGCCCCTGCTCCCCATGTGGGAGACCTGGAAGAAGCTCCCGGCTCCTGGCTTTGGCCTGGCCCAGCCCTGGCCTTTGTGGCCCTCTGGGGAATGAACCAGCAGATGAAAGATCTCTCTCTCTCTCCCTGTCTCTCGTTCTGTGTCTGTAACTCTTTCAAACAAATAAATAAATCTTTAAAAATACTTCCTCATCATAACAAAGCTGAGTGTAAGTATCAGTATTAGCCCCGTTTATCCATGGAGTCGTGAGACGCAGCCAGTGTCTGTAACCCAGCCATGGTCACAGAGCTGGGCTGGGAACCTCGGGCTTCACGTGGGGCCGTGGGGTCTGTGCTGGGCTCTCCGACCCCGGCCTCCACGAGGCTCCGAGGCTGCAGGAGGTCCCACACCGGAACCAAAGGCTGGAGTTCCTGGTGTTAGTTCTTACTCCTCTTCGATTTCTCTGAAGCCATTCATATCCACATCTGGCGTCCCTACTGTGACAGGAGGGAAGACACAACACCCACCTGTGTCCTCTACAGCAGAGGGACCTGGGGCTGGGCGCCCGGCACTGTCCCCGGCACCCGGGAAATGCCAGTGTTCAGTCAATGAATCGATGAAGTTCCTGGGGAGGAGGGAGGGGGGTGGGAGAGAGGAAGGAGAGAGGGAGGGGGCTAGGAGGATTTAAGGGCCCCCACAGTGGAGCCTAGGAGAAGTTTTTGGAGGGGAAGGGCAGGTCGCCCAGGGCACCCTCAGAGCCTCCTCCGGAGAACCCATACTCTGTTCTCGTGGGGAAATGCATACACTCTCTGAGCTACACTTTTACTTTTTTTTTTTTTTTTTTTGACAGGTAGAGTCACAGACAGTGAGAGACAGAGAGAAAGGTCTTCCTTCTGTTGGTTCACTCCCCAAATGGCCGCTATGGCCAGCACTGCACCGATCCGAAGCCAGGAGCCAGGTGCTTCCTCCTGGTCTCCCATGCAGGTGCAGGGCCCAAGCACTTGGGCCATCCTCCACTGCACTTCCGGGCCACAGCAGAGAGCTGGACTGGAAGAGGAGCACCCGGGACTAGAACCTGGCGCCCATAGGGGATGCCGGCGCTGCAGGTGGAGGATTAGCCAAGTGAGCCATGGCACCAGCCCCCAACATTTACTTTTCAAGATTTTTATTTATTTACTTGAGAGGCAGAGTTACAGAGAGAGGGAGAGACAGAGAGATCTGCTGGTTCACTCCCCAAATGGCCACAACAGCCGGAGCTGCACGGATCCGAAGCCAAGAGGCAGGAGCCTCTTTCCAGATCTTGCAGGTCAGTGACGGGGCACGAGCACTTGGGCTCCTCCGCTGCTTTCCCAGGCCATTAGCAGGGCGCTGGGATGCAAGAGGAGCAGTGGGGGCTGAACCGCGCCCACACGGGATGCGGGCACCACAGGCAGAGGCTTCACAGCGCCGGCCCCTGAGCCTCACTTTCACCACCTGGGACATGGGCTCCTAGGTGCCTCTGCCTTGTGTGGCTCCCACACAGTATTCACGGGGTGCAGACAAGTGCGAGCTCTTCCCTCCTGGGTAAGGGGGGGTCACCAGGACTTCCCTGTTGGGTTTCTTACCTGGCGGTCACCAAAATCCAAGGTCCCGAGGTGGGAGGCGCCGCTGCCCACTGGCTGGGGGTGGAAGCTCCCAAAGCCATCATTGTCATCAAAGAGCGGAACTCATCCCACAGGGGCACTGACAAAAGCCATCACGGATTCCTGGCAGCAACCTGAGGGCCGGGGCTAGGAGTCAGCTGCGGCCGGCCATCTCCATAACGCACGCCCTCGCTCTTTGGAGTAGAATTGGGTACAGCTGATGAGCCGTAAAAATTGCCGGGTGGGGGAAAAAAGAAAGGAAGAAAACTATAAATAAATGTGTAATTTTAACAGGGATTACAGGTAATGGAGAGAGAGAGTGGCAGAGACAAGGGCCAGTCCCGCCCCCGCAGCCTCAGCTGCAAGGCAGAGCCGATGGCCGAGGCAGATCCATTCTTGGGAGGCCCTGGGAGGACGCGTTAGCAGGCAGAGCCCTGGGGACAGACCCAGGCAGACGCGGGAGGAAGTGCAGATGGCGACCCGCGTGGAGAGCCGCCTGTGGGTGCCTGACTTGCGAGAGAGGACGCAGTGGAGAAGCTTGGCTGAGCATCCGTGGGCACCTTGATGTCCACCAGGATCTAGGAAGAGAACATGACCCGCTTCTGCTGGAGAAAGCGCCCTCTGCCTGTCCCAGGGGAAAATGGACTGGGCATGGCCAGAGTGGGAGACTGGGCGTGGCCAGGGTGGGGACTGGGTGTGGCCAGAGTGGGAGACTGGGTGTGGCCAGAGTGGGAGACTGGGTGTGGCCAGGGTGGGGACTGGGTGTGGCCAGAGTGGGAGACTGGGTGTGGCCAGGGCGGGGACTGGGTGTGGCCAGGGTGGGACTGGGTGTGGCCAGAGTGGGGACTGGAGATGCTAGGAGACCACGGCTGAGATTGGGGTTTGAATAAGTGGCAGCCAGAGCTAAGCAGGATCAGCACATGCAACCAAGAGAGGAAGCGGTGAGAGCTGGTAAGGAAGTGGCAGGTCGGGGGCTGTCGGTGACCCAGCCAGGGAACAGAAGGAGTCAGGGTGAGGGCCCTGGTCCCCTCCAGAGAGAGAGGGAAAGAGAGAGGGAAAGAGAGATTATCATCCCCTGGTTCGCTTCCAAAATGTCTCTGATGGCTGCAGCTAGTCCACGCGGAGCCAGGAGCCAGGAATCCATCCAGTCTCCCTCGTGGCTGCAGGGCCCAGGCACGCGGGCCTCCGCCACTGCTTTCCCAGGTGCAGCAGCAGGGAGCTGGAGCGGAAGCGGAGCAGCCAGGTCTCCAACCAGCGCTCCTGTGTGGGTGCCAGCGTCGCAGTGGCGGCTTAACCGGCTGCACCACAGTACCGGGTCCCGGGGTTTCTCCCTGGACAACTGCGGTGGCGATGATGGCGGAGTGTGGAGCTCAGCCTTCGCCGTGTGACGCGGGGAGGCCTGCGGGTGTTAGTACAGAGACTGCGCTGAGCCGGAAAGGAGACTGGCACGTTGCCGGGAGGAAAATGGGGGGATGGGGAGGGCAAGAAGAGGGAAAAGAGCGGGAGAGTCGGCCAAGAGGAAGCCGCAGGCAGTGCTGGGGTTCACGGCACAGGAGGGGGTGGACCCTGAGGAGGGAAGGGGCGGAGCTAAGCGTGCCCCAGCCTGGCCCCCGGGGCCTGGAGCCGACATCTGCAGGATCCTGGGCCGGCCCAGGCTGCTCTCCCTCTTGATTCTTGGAGAAGTCAGGGGCCTGACCCCACCCCTTGCACTGAACAGGCCGTGACGTGGGGGCAGGAGGGATCCCCGCCTCCTTCTGCTTGGGGACTCAAGCCTCAGGGGGAGGGGCAGCTGGATACTTTGGAGCCTCAGTTTCTCATCTGTAAAATGGGGGGATGAAGCGCTGCCCTTCGCGCGCATCGTAGAGTAACTGAGACGGCACAGAAGCGGCTCCACACCTTCCATGTGGTGTCCTCCAACATGACGAGGTCGGCGGGGCCCCCGGGCGAAGTGTTTCTCCCTCTCTCTCTCTGTAACTCTGCCTTTCGAATAAATCAATAATTTTTTTAAAAAAACATGGACCGAGTGTAGAAGGTGCCACAGAGAGTGGGGTGCTGGCCGCGGCTTGAGGAGCCATGGAGACTTCCTAGAAGAGGTGAACTCTGGGCAGCTTCCAGGATCGGCGGGGAGTGGCTCGGACTGGGAGGAGGCAACAGTTCCACCCCCAGCATGAGGTCCTCAGGGGGGCAGACGCCTGGGGGGGGCGGGGGAGACTGGGCCAGCCCTGCAGCCCAAGAGCTGGGTGCTGGCAGAACGTGCTAATGAGCTGGAGGGGGACTGGAGCCACGGGTGGCCCGCGTCTCTCCCCCACACAGGATCGCAAGCCCCTCGGTGAGAGAGACAGAGAACGCCCGCCTCCAGGGAATTCTCTCCGGCGTGGAGAAGGCTGCGTTGTTCATTCCTTGTTTACACTTTGCGCTGTAAAATTTTGCTCCCCCTTCCCCAAAGCCCATGGTGCCTATAAACAAATATCTGAGATACAAAGATAAATGGAAACCAGAAGTTCCCCAAGAAAGTCAAGCTGGGCGGGCCGGGGCGGGAGAAGGCAGATTCGTCGAACCCGAGACCGTGCCGGCTCCGTTCCCTGGTCATAATCAATACGTTCTCCAAAGTGCCTTTTAAATTACTGTCGGAGGCAATGTGCCATATTTATGTATATGCATGCACAGAGGTGACACGAGGGAGAAATGCAATTTCTATTATGAAATCATAATGCGCATTTATCTTCAGGAATAACACATTGAAATGTTGGAGTGAGAAAAGTTGAAAAGCAGTCTGTCTATAAATAAAGACACAGACGTCCTGACATTTTATGCTGTGCGGAGTTTCCAGGAGAACTTCCTTGCCTTTGGACACGGAGCCCCAGGGAGCTTGCTCAGCCTCCAGCTTCTTTGGAGACAGCGTTTGGGATGTCCGAAGTCCCCTCGCGGGCACCCAGTGCCAAAGACTTTGCTTCACCCCTCCCAGGGACGACGGCGGGGTTGGGCTGGGCTGGGCCAGAGAGGAAGCACCAGGTCGGGGTACAGTCAGCTCCCACCATGGCAGTGTTTTAGGGTGTGCTCGGAATGAGGACAATGTGGATTCCTGCGGCCAGTTCCCACAGGTGCACCTGTTCCCCCTTCTCATGGCAACTGGACAAGTGGTGAGAACATCTTGGCTGATGTAAGGGAAACTGTAGATGACCCCAGGAGGCCCCACCCGACTGCTGGTGCCACACTGGCCCAGGACTTGAAGATCGCGTCCTTAGCCAATGGCCACAGAGTCCGGAGGTCACTGCGATCTTGACCTTCCGGACTCAAGACCCAGTGGCGTCTTCTGTGTGGACAGCAGGCAGAAAGCAACGATGAGAAGAGGTGCCTTGTGGCGGGGGCGGGGAGTGGGACAGGGAACCTGTCACCCGCGTATCCGACCCCAATCAGGCTGAGCAGGAGGGCTGCTCCTGCTGACCCGCCTGTCATCCACGCGAGTGTTTATTCATTCATCAGCTCGCTTGTGCTTTCGTGCTGCAGCCATCTCGGGGGCACCCTGTCCGCACTGCACGCCGGGAGACGGGATGACACCCTCCCTGCCCTCCGGGGCCTCACCGGCCTCCAGACAGACATGTAATTGGCAATTACCAGGAAGAGAGAGATATTAAAGGTGCTTTGGGGCCCACCGGGGGGAGGGGACACGCTAACTCAGCCTGGGGAGCAGACGCGGCTTCCTGGCGGAGCCATCTGGAAGAAGGAGTGGAAGGCAGCCAGGTGGGAAAAGAGCAGCGGTTTCAGGCAGGGGAGGGGGAGACGCCAGGCCTGCACGGAGCATCCTGGAGGGGCCGTGGGCTGCGGCTCACAGCCAGGGGTGTCCCAGGCTGGAGGAAGGGGTCCACGCCCACCCACTGCCAGGGAGGGTGGGGGCTGGGCCAGCCTCTCCCAACCTAGGAGCCACATATGCACCTGCAGCGGAGCTTCCGAGAGAGCGGGGATCCCCCCGCAGGCCCTGGGCACTCTGTCATTCCCAGGGCGTCGGCTTCCAGCCCAGGTCTGTCCACCCCTAGCTTGCATTTGGCCCCTGCTACGTGTCCCCAGAGGGGATACCGAATAGTGAGACAATAAATAACAATGGCTCCCACGTGAGCACAGACTTGGGCCTGAGTTCAAAACCAGCCCTGTGGGGCCGGCGCTGTGGAGCCTCTGCCTGCGGCATCCCGTATGGGCGCTAGTTTGTGTCCTGCCTGCTCCTCTTCTGACCCAGATCCTTGCTAATGGCCTAGAAAAGCAGCAGAAGATGGTCCAAGTGCTTGGGCACCTGCACCCACTCGGGAGACTCGGAAGAAGCTCCTGGCTCCTGGCTTCATCCTGGCGCAGCTCCGACCGTTGTGGCCATTTGGGGAGTGAATCAGCGGATGGAAGATCTCTCTCTGTCTCTCCCTCTGTCTGTAACTCAACCTCTCAGGAAAAAAAAAAAAAAAAAAAAACAAGAAAAAGAAAAGAAACACAGGCCTGTCGCCCACAGCCAGGTGCACCTGGGCACGCCTCGCAGCCTCTCTCCCTCCTACACAGTGTGGCTGGCAAAACGGCTCCCACCCGCAGGCTGACGAGGGTGACGGGATGTGGGTACGGCGGCAAGCAGGTGTCCGGCACGGAGAAGGGGCCCAGGGGGCGCAGCGGTTGTCCTCATTAGGGTGGGCAGCCTGATTGCTCAGCCATTGATGAGGGAGGCAGGGGCGGGTTGAAGTAGGGACAGGAAGTTGGAGGCTCCACCCCACTCTTGGCCTCCCTGTCTCCATTTGCAAAGTCTAGGGCTGTGTTTACTGGGCTCTGAGCTCCTGGCCCTATTGTCGCTCTCTCTCCACTTTCTCTGTAGCTGCCTGAGGCTGCCCCCACCCCCTCCACCACGCCCCAGCCCTGAGCCCTGCTGGTAGTAACCCCACCTGGGCTCAGGTGCTTCCCTCGTCTTCTCTGAAGTGGAGCCATTAACTCTGTGTCCACAGGTGTCAGGATGGGCCCAGGGAATGGAGGATGCCACCCCTTGGGCTAGGCCGGGTGGCCCTTACCTGAGTCCTGTCCAGGAGAGTCAGTGCCCTCAGCCGGGCCAGCAGATCTGAACTGGAGCTCTGTTCTCATCACACCCCAGCTCTGTGAGCAGCAACGCCCACTTTACAGATGTGGACATCAAGGCCTAAAAGGGAGGGTGGCTTGTCCCCCACCAACTGGGCATTTGGGGCAGACAGAATCCGGCTGCGGCTTCAGATTCAGGTGGGCTCAAGCCGGGCCTGCCCCTCTGGGGGGGCTGGGCTGCCCCACGTTCTGGGTCTGTCCTTATCTGGGACAGGATTGGGGTAAGGCTCCATGAGACGTTAGAGGGAGTACTTAGCACAGAGCCGGACACACAGTAACTACTCAGAACACAGCAGCTGTCACTGTGGCTACTCGAGCTGCCCTTCCTGATTCAGTTCTCTTTTTTTAGATTTATTTATTTTATTTGAAAGAGTTGCAGGGAGAGAGAGAGAGAGAGAGAGAGAGAGAGAGAGAGAGAGAGAGAGAGAGAGAAAGAGACCTTCCATCCGCTGGTTCACTCCTCAGATGGTCAGGACGAAGCCAGGAGCTTCATCCGGGTCTCCCATGTGGGTGGCAGGGACCCAGGCACTTGGGCCATCTGCCGCTGCTGTTCCCAGGCCATTAGCAGGCAGTGGGGTCAGAAGTGGAGCAGCCGGGACACAAACCACCCATGTAGGATGCTGGCGTCTCAGGTGGTGGCTTTACTGGCTACGCCAGGACACTGGCCCCTCTGCCCCTTTAATCCAGTTCCTAAAAGAAACCAGCCGGCCAGGAAAGTCAGCGCTTGCTGACACAGCGCCACTGCCACCACCCTAACAGTGTGGGCAGCACTTCGCTTCCTTGCTGTGCCCCAGGCACTGATGGAAATGCTCCACGTTCATTACCAGAGTAGGCACTGTTCTCCCATTTTACAGATGACAAAACCATGCCGTCAAGAAGTTTCTTTCAGGGCTGGCGTTGTGGTACGGTGGTTAAGCCACAGCTTGCAATGCTGGCGACTCACACCAGAGCCCCGGTTCCAGTGCCGGCTGCTCTGCTCCTGGGAGGCAGTGAAGGATGGCCCGCGTGCTAGGGCCCCTGCGCCGTGTAGCAGACCAGGCTGGGGCTCCTGGCTCCGGGCTTCAGTCTGGCCCAGTCCAGGGATTAATCCAATAGATGAAAAATCTCTCTCTTTCTCCCCCTTTCTCTCTGCTATGCTGCCTTTCAAATACATAAATTAATTGAACATTTTTTATTTGCACCCCACCTTACTCCTGGGCCAGGACGCTCTCCGCTCCGCCGTGGTCCTCGGGCAGGACCTCAGGGGCTTGGGGAGACAGCGCCTCGTGCTTTAGTGCATTTGTTCTGTGTCTGAGCGGCTGGAGGTGCAGGGTGGGGGAGGGGCAGATGCAGGAGTGGCCAGGCCTGGGGCTTCCCTCCCTTGGGAGGCTCAGACCAGGCTCATCCTGAGTCCCCAGCACTTCCCCCTGGGCCTAGTCCTTCGGGGAGGAGGGACAAGGGACAGGGCAGTAACGAGCCGGGAACAGGAGCAGGGGCGCGGGTCTGTGAAGGGGAGGGGTGAGAGGGAGAGGGAAGGGCGGGGCCTTAGGGCTTCTGGCTGGGCACCAAGGCTCCTGAGGCTGGGACGGGACTTGGGCTCCGGAGAGGCCGGCTCGGTGTCACCTTGAACGGGGAGAGGCGGGCCTGGCCTTGACAGCCGGGAGGACCACGGTCCCCCCAGCCTAGAGAGGGGGGATCATCAGCTGTGCAGCCCGGGCCAAAAAGCTGCAGCCTGGCACACAAAGCCGAGCAGAGGGGGGCGCAGGGAGGAGACAAGGCTGGGGTTGGAGAGGCAGTGAAGTCAGGCGAGGCACCACGGAGGAGCTGCGTGTCTGGGCTGCGCTGGGGGCATCGTCCACGCACACGTGTCCCCCCAGGAGCCTCACTGCACCCATGGTAGGAGCCCACCCTGCAGACATCATGCCCGGCACACCAGCCGCATTTCCCCCTCCCCAGTGAGGTGTCATCACCCCGGGGTGTCAGACGTGCAGGCACCCACCGAGGGTGCCACAGAGAGGGGCGGAGGACGGCCAGGACCCCTTCTTCTCTCCTGAGGATGACGTCACAGAGCTGCCGTCCAGGGGACAGAAGCCGGAGGCCTGGCTGAGCGTTCTCTCCGTTTCTAGATCTACGCAATGGGGACCCTAACTGAGAAACCCGGAGACCGCTGGGAAAACGCCAACAAGAGACGGGAGTGAATGGTCACCTCGCTCTCCTAGAAGGTGCTTCCGGCCGACCGGCTGAGCAGGTGGGAAATCACACACCCTGGAACGTGGGTCGTGAACGTGATTAGGAAACTGCCTACACCCGCAGGCTAACGCTATTCAGTAGAGATGAAACGGAAGTGAATTCCTTGTTTAGACGTGGGCCCCATTCCAAGATTTCTCGTAAGGTATATGCAAATATGCCCCCCTCCCAGTTGGACCACACTTCTGGTCCCACGCATTTCCAGTGAGGGACGCTCACCTGTGTCCCCAGCAGCAGAAACCGGGGCAGGAGCAGCAGCCTCAGCCCCTCCCCCGCCCCGCACCCCCCCTGCTCACCCAGCCTGGGCTGTGGGCTCCCCGCCTCCCCCAGCTTGGGGGCTTTGCCGTGGAGCCCGCTAGGGCTGGGTCACGGGACCTCAGCCTCTTACCCTTCTCCTCGAGAGAGGCCGTAACCGGTTTTATGGCACAGGCTTTTTTCTTTTTCTTTTTTTATGAGGATTACTTTACGACCAGGGATTTTGCTTCTCGAGGCACCAGACTTAGAGCCAGCCCGGCCCTGTGTTTACGAGGCCGCTCAGGAAAGTTTACGAGGCTGTAGCCCGGTGGCCCTTCTTTCTGGCTCTCCCTGGTCTGGGGCAGCGGGAGGCGCGAGCACACGGAGCTGTTTGTTCTTGGATTCCTCTTCCTGGCACCTCAGGCCGTTCTGGGGGTAAAAACCCCTCGAGACCTGTCTGGGGAGGGAAGATCAAGAGAGAGGCTCACCTGTGGCCCCCTGTCCCTGCCTCTGGACCTCAGTGTGCTCCTCTGTACAATGGGCACATTTGGATATCAACCTCCCAGGGTTCCCATGAGGATCCACACACGGTGCAGTCAGCAGACAGAAGACAGCAGCACCCCTTCATCCTTGAGGGGTACATTCAAGCCCCCGGCGGCAGAAGCCTGGAACCGTGGGCAGTACCCAGCCCTATGCACTCGCGTGCCCTTTGTCCTCAGGTTAGTTACACAGAGCACCACGGTCCCTCTGTCGTCCCTTGTTTTAGGTCCAGCTGCCCTGGCACCACCACCCACTGGCCTCCGGCCGAGATGAAGTGAAGTCAGGCTTATTAAGCACACGCCCTGGGATCCCATGGCAGTTCTGCTGACCGAGATGACTGACAGGCAGGGGAGCGAATCCAGCGCGGATGCATTGGACAAAGGGCGGAGTCCCCAGCCTGGGGAGACGGAGCAGGACAGCGCCAGATGCCAGGGCGCCACTCAGAATGGCCGGCAGCTCCAAACGCACAAGGTGTTTCTGGAATTTTCTACCTGGCATTTTGGGAACGTGGTTGACTCAGCTACCTGGATTCAGACAGGAAACGGCAGGCGAGGGGCGCTGCTGTGGATTCGAGACCTCCACTCTCCCGCTCTGGCTGAGAGGAGGGCGGCAAACGGCCTCCGAGGCTCCACCAGCATCAGCGATGTTTCCTGAATGCCTAGGCCAGAGCTGGGTGCTGGGCTGATCTCTGGGCGCCCTGCGTGGCTCTCATTCCTCTCAATAACCCCAGGAGCTGGGCGTTCTCATCCTACCCACTTCACAGGTGGAGAAACTGAGGCTCAGAGCGGCAGAGCGGTCCGGCACTTACTCAAGGGCACCTGGCAGGTGAGTGGTCAGGCAGGCATCAGCATCCGGGAAGTTTGAGTGCAAAAACCACGCCCCCGATGTGAAGCCTGGTCTAGGAAGTGTGGCAGGAGACCGGGGGGGGGGGCACTCTGCCAGGGGCTGGCTCCTCCTGGCTTACAGGGGGGAAGGGCAATGCGCACCCGAGGCCCTGCAAAGTGAGCTCCGAATCTGGGCCTTGTCGGGGGACTGCATCTGGAGAAGCTGCTCCAGCCCACGATGCACGCTCACCTTCCATCGGACCACACGCGACAGACCAGAACTGGGCTCGTGCGGAGGCAGGCAGCAGGACAGACCTGAGCGGTACAAAGCTGCTTCCCCGCGCCTCCCCTGGGCTCCTCTAAGGGAGGGGCTGATTTCCAGGGTGCCCGCGTAGAAGCCGGGGCTGGGACAGATGCCCTCAGAGCCTTTCTGCCAGGGCCACGAACAAGAGCCCCCTACTGCCAAGCACGGGTGAGTCACGTGCATGCTGGGCCTCTGGGGCCCCTTCCACTGCAGGGCCTCTGTTTTCCCCACCTCCCTTGCAGCCCCTCGCCCCCCTCCCCCCCACCACTTAGCCTCCTGGGCCCCGGAACAGCCATTGATCGGGCAGTGAGGCAGCGCTGATCACACAGGGTCTAGTCTGCCAGCAGGAGCAGGATGTAGCAATGCGGCGTGTGTATCCTGCTAAGAGATATTTAATAATTATGCAAATCGCTGCCTCTACCTCCTCAGGCAGGTGAGGAGCGGGGAGAGGCTGGAGTTAAGTATTAAATCTCTGAGCAGCGTGGCGCGCTCGGCACAGAGGCGGAGACGGGCGCTGAACTTCCTGGCAAGGCTGCCGTCTGGCATCCCGGAGCCCCTGCTCTTGAGGATGGGAAAGAGCCGGGGAGGATGGGGACTCGGAGGTGGGATTGTTCAAAGGGACTGCAGGGGGGCTTTTCGACTTAGGGAGCTGAGCAAGATGTGGAAGATGGAAAGATGAGTTATGTATGCACTCGTGCGCCACTGCCGACCTGCCATGTACCCACCCGCACCACAGGGATCCACCCACCCCGTATTCACCCACCCCTGCACCCCTAACTCGCCCTACAGACCACCAACTGCCCGCCCTGTCCTGCACCCTCATCCACTCAACCCCTCTCTGACCCGTTCACTCTCCACATCCAAACACCCAGTCATCCACCCTGTCCCACCCCTCCACCTACCTATCGGCTCATCCATAAACCCATCCTGCCCATCCACCCACTTATCTACTAAGCCACCCTCCCAACCACAGGCCTACCAACCATCCACCTGCATTAACTGTCCATCACCAATTCACCCACCTCCTACCCATCCATTCATCTACACATCCATTCATCTATCCACCCACCCACCCATCTGTCCATCTATCTATCCCAGCCATCCATCCACCCACCCATCCATATACTCATCCATCCTTCCATCCACTCATTCATCCAACTACCCACCCACCTAGTCATTCACCCATCATCCACCCACCCAGTCACCCACTCATCCATCCGTCCACGTTCTGTTTCTCATATTCAAGACCCTGTTCTTGTCGCTGGGAATGAAAAAACAACTGGACAAGGCCCCTTCCCTTGAGGAGTCTTCCGTGGATTCGTGGCAACCGAGTGTGCAAGATGGAGTATGTGGGATACAGTGCTGCTCCCCACGGCGCAGGGGAGGTTGTTGCTGGAGATGCTCTCGCTTCAGGAAACGTTTCCAGACGAGGTGGCATTTCAACTGGAGCTGCATGGATCGGTTGGTCTCCTGCTTCCAGTCCCAAACTAATTCCACTTGCAATGCAGCACAGATGTTTCCTGAGTGCTGAGGGTAGAGATAAGCCAGTCATGACCTCTGCCCCCCAGGTGTTCTCTGTCCGGTGAGAAAGATCCAGAAGCGATCCGGGATCAAGGAGGCCTGCAAGACACAGGAGCAGCAGCGGAGGGCGTGGCCAACCCCCGGTGCCTGAGCATGGGTGTGGGGCTGGTCCTCGCCCATGCTGGAGCGGAACACCTCACCCAGCACTTAAGCCAGGGCTCATGGTGTCTGTCTGCACCCCGCAACCAGACTGGGCCAGTTCTCAGGCTGAGCAGAGACTGCTGCTGTGGAAGGGAGAGGCCATCTGCCCCTTTGCCTGGCTTTGGATCGGCTCTGCCCTCGCTTGGGTCAGTAACTTTGCAAACCAGCAGTCAGCCCACTGCGGGTCTTGGGAACACCTCTGGTTTCAGAGACCGGGAGACTAATTCTAGTTCAGAATCTGCGTTGTACTAAGGGCAAGATGTGGGGGCAGCCATGTCCTGCTCCTCTAAATGAAGGAAGCGGTGCGTTCCTTGGGAGGGGCAGGGCTTGCAATGCAATGGCCGGATGTGGACCCAGCGCTCAGTGAGCACAGTAGGCTCCTGGGGGGTGCTAAGGGGCGGCTGGGACCATGGAAGGCTGGGCTGAGGCTGTGTGCTCTTCTGTAGACGGCTCAGCACCGACCTCCCCTCACTCATTCATCATTCAATTCATTAATTCACACAGCAGATGCCAGGACAGGCGGTCCTCTCTGCCCGTGACCAGCAGGGCTTCGGCTGCCCTGTCCCCTTCACCACCTGTGTGAGGCACTGGGATTGCCTTAAAGCACCCCCCTCTCCCTTTGTCTCCTTTCTCCCCCTGCTTTGCAAGCTGGAATGGAAATTGTGTGTGTGTGTGTGTGTGTGTGTGTGTGTGTGTGTATATATATATACATATATATATATATCCTCCATCATCTGCCATAGATTGAGTCTCCCAAAGAATCATGGGTAATCTTGGATGCAAATATCCTATGCAAATCCAGCTGCTGGTTAAAATTAGGAGGATGCCCAAGGCAGATGCAGTTGTGGGCTGTAACTGGAATCTCCACGGAGCCTTGATTCAAGCACACGAAGGCTGGTGGCAGGTTTTCGGGTGGAGCTAGCCTAGCCCCACATCCGGGTCTCTGCGTCTCCGGGCCTGGGTTTGGTAAGTAAGTATGGGTCACTTACCTGGGAGACTTGGAGCGGGTTTTTCCACTTTTACCCCAACCCAGCGGTGATTTTTGTCTCCCAGGAGATGTTTGGCAAAGTCTGAAAACATTTTGGTTGTGTCAGCTCGGTGGGTGGAGACCAAGGACCCCGACGGCCCCCACCACACAGAGCTATTGGGCCCTGATGTCCATACCGCCGAGGCTCAGGGACCTTGTTCCCACCTGCCCCAACCCCTGTCCAGGAATCTCCCTGGCATCTACAGGCGGGAGTGGAGGTGGGGGACTCACTGGCCAACTAGTTGCTCCCTCTTGCCTTGCAAAAAGAATGGAGTCCAGCACAGGCTCCGGCCCCGCCCATTCCCTGGGGCGTGGCCTGGTTCGATTGTTCTGCCCCTCCCCCTCCAGGCACCTCCTTGCTGCGCCATCTCCAATCCCTCTCAAACATCTCGCATATATCCTTAGATATCGATGCCGCCTCTCCAATATACGGTGTTGTTTATCGTGTGAATGTGTTTTCATTTACATAAATTGTATTGGGCTATAGATCTCATTCTGCTGCTTAATTTTCTTCACTTAACACCGTGTTTTTAAGATCTACCTGTGTGGCTGTGCGTAAGTCTCATTTGCTGCCTCTGATTGCCGCAGAGCCTTCTGGAAAGACAGCCGCTCCGCACCGCTGGACCCCCGGCTTGCCCCTGGTGCCCCGACGAGGGCTTCCCTCCAGTCTCCCAGCAGAGGGATGGCCGGATTGGAGTGTGTTTAGTGCAGTCCTTCCCACAGTGCCTGTCGGGAATGGGCCCCAGGACCTCCCCCTGGACACACAAATCCGCAGGTGCTCAGGTCCCTGCTATACCACGGGCGTTGGCTGCAGATCAGCTCTGCACATCCTCACACATGCTCAGATCATCTCTAGACCACTTGTAACACGCTATAGAAGACAAACGCCGTGTGAATAGTTGTTACGATTTATTGTTCAGGGAACAACCACAAGGAATAAAAGTCTCTACGTGTTCACTACTGGCACAAGTTTCTTTGCCAAACATTTTCCACTCAAGATTGGTTGAATTCGGGGGATGCAGAACCTGCAAATACAGAGACCAACTGTATTCTCTTGCCGTAAATATTGTCAGGATCCATCCAGAATGCTGGGATTCCCCTCATCGGTGTCAACACAGGGAGTTAGCCAACTTTCTAATTTCTCCAATCTGATTGGTATGAAGAGATATTGTAATGTTTGAAAAACATTTATTCATTTATTTGAAAGTCAGAATTACAGAGAGAGAGAGAGAAATCTCATCCACTGGTTCATTCCCTATATGGCTGCAATGGCCAGGGCGAGGCCAGGCTGAAGCCAGGAGCCAGGAGCTTCTTCCAGGTCTCCCACCTGGATAACAGGGGCCAGGCATTTGGACCATCCTCTGCTGCTTTTCCCAAGCCACTAGCAGAGAGCTGGGTCAGCTGTGGCAGAGCTGGGACCCGAACTAGCACCCACATGGGACGCAGGCATTGCAGGCAGCGGCTTTACCTACCGTGCCCCAATGCCGGCCCTGGTGCTGTGGTTTTATTTCAGGGAAGGGGACTTTTAGAAGGTGTTCCCTAGGACCCAGGAAGAAGGTTAGGACCTACTGATCCACCCGTGTACACACAAGGCAGTGGGGGCTACGGATGCAGGTGCACTGACCGCCGGAGCCGTTCACCCCTCAGTGAGAAGGCAGGCACCTGCCTTGGCTGGGAGCACTCGGGTACCATGGTAAACAATACCGGCACACTGCCTCCCCTCCGGAGCTCAGGCATGAGTGGGGAGAGAGCAAGGCCTCCCAGAAGTCATTAATTAAATACCGCTGCGATTGGTGCTGCAAAGACGCGGGACGCCAGGCTGAGGGAGGGTGGCAGAGGAGGGGGCGGGCGGAGAGAACTTCCCTGAGGCAGGGACATTTAGGCTGAACCCTAAGGGATGACAAGAATTACCCAAGCCACAGGCAGCAGGTGCCTGCCTCTGGAAGCCTGGGTCTCCTGCAGGCGGAGGAGAGCACACCTTGGCTGGGCACGGAGCCCTGATTTAACGCCTGTGAGATGAGCTCCATGGCCGGTCTGCATGCGGAGCTGCCGTCCACTAACGGCGCAATGGGACTGAGGTGGGCGCCTTCCCATGGGACATACCCCATCTCCAGCGCCCAGCTGGTGAGGGCTCTGCCGGGAAGGCGCCGTCTTCCAGCTCCTCCGGGCGCTCTGCTGCATCCCTGCCGGTGCCAGGACAGGAGCCCGAGGCCATTGGACTTCAAAGACGATACAAAACGTCTAGTGATTGTGTGTTTCTTTTTAATATCAGAAAACCATATTTTCTGGGAGAGAGGGCCAGAGCAACGAGAGGAAAAAAAAAAAACACCCAGGAAAAAGACTGCAGCTGGGACGAGGGAGGGGAGACATTGCCTGGGGCGGGAGAGAGGGGCTGGTGTACAAGCAAACCCAGCGGTAGGGACCCCTCTCTGTCTCCATGTGTGAGGGCAGGAATGGCTGGACAGTCAGAGCCTGCGGCAGGAGCTGCTGAACCTGGGCGAGGGTGGGGGAGCCAGGCCGGAGGCCTCCCCGCAGGTGTGCGTCCAGAGTGGGAGCCCTGGGACATGCTCGGCAGGTACCTGGGCGCTAGGACTTGCGGCTCCTATTTTTCCATACAAGGTCACGAATGTTCAGGGTACAGTCCCCAGGATGCGCGTGAGCTCCAGCCAGCCAGACACACACATGCACACACATATACATACACACATGCACAAACACACGTGCACACACATATACACACAAACACACATGCACACACATATACATACACGCACACACGTGCACACACGCACACACATACACACACGCACACACATACACACATGCACACACGTGCACACACACTCATATACATGCACAAACATACGTGCACACACGCAAACACACATGCACACATATATACACAAACACACACGCACACATATATACATACATACACATACGCATACACACATATACATACACACACATGCACAAACACGTGCACACACATATACACACACAAACACACACATGCACACATATATACATACACACACATACACACGCACACACACATACACACACGCACCTGTCTTTCCCACCAGCCCCTTCTCTGCCCTCTCCCGCTCCTGCTCTTTGAGCAAATCTCAGCAGGCTGGAGGGCAGGGGTGGGGCGGGATGGGGAGATGGTCAGGCTAAGGAGGGTGGGAGTTGGAGCCCGGTAGGGAAGGAGGTGCTCCCTGAACTGTGGCCGTTCCGAAGCCCAGGTGACACCTGCCAACCCTCCCTGCAGCCAGGCCGCGGGAAAGGCAGAGAAAGAAGGTTGTAGGACTCCCCTCCACTCGCCAGCGACGTTTGGTTCTGCGCATAAAATAGCAGAGACTTGGTCACCAGCTCACGCGGTAGCCCCTCCCCCCTCGCCGGAAGTCTCCCATTCTGTAGTTTCAGTTATCTTTGATCAACTGTGGTCCAAAAACATTACGCGGAAAGTTCCAGAAATAAACGTGGCCTATGTTTTAAAGTGCATGCTGCTCGGTAGCAGGAGGACATCTCGCCTGGGTCCGCGCTATCCTGCCCAGGAGGTGACTCAGCCCGTGTCCAGCGTGTCCATGCTGTGTGAGCGACCCAACACCACTCAGCCACCAGGTCCACTGCCAAGCTGTCACAGAGCGCGTGCCCCAGCCACCAAAGCATGGGAGGGGCGACCTGGCCATTCGATGAGCCCGAGAAGTTCGCTCGCTCGTGCTTCCTCTGCACGTGTGATGCTGAGGCTGCCAAGATACACAGCAAGTGAGTCAGGAAAATGGAGTGTAGATAGGGTGAGATCCTACCCAGAGTCTGGCATTCACTGGTGGGTATTTGGATGTAGCCCATGGGGACAAGGGAGACAACTGCATTCGAGGGATAATAAAACTGAAGCCAAATACAAACCAAAGCCACCTGCTCTCTGTCCCAACTGCTCACAGGAGTTTTCGGGGCTGGGCCAGGCCTGAGCGAAGTGGGCGCTGCCCTGGGTGGTGGCCAGGCTGCTCCCCCACAGGAGCAGGGGGAAGGGGGATGTGTGAGTCACAGACTTTATCCTGTAAGAGACGAGAACCCCCGAGGGTGTTTTTTTTAAAAGATGTGTTCATTTATTTATTTATTTCAAAGGCAGAGATTCAAAGAGAAAGGGAGAGACAGAGAGAGGTCTTCCATCCTCTGGTTCACTCCTCAAATGGCTGCAACAGCCGGGGCTGGGCCAGGCTAAAGCTTCTTCCAGGTCTCCCACGTGGGTGCAGGGGCCCGAGCACTTGGGTCATCCTCCACTGCTTTCCCAGGCTTGGGAGCAGCCAGATCTCTAACCCATGCCCACACGGGATGCTGGCAGTGCAGGTGGAGGCTTAACCTGTTATGGCACAGTACCCCACCACCCCCCTTGCCCCTGAGGGTCTTGAAGCACTTAAGCCATGTTTTTTTAAAAAATAGAATGGGGACTGTTGTCCAGCATGGTTGGGTAGCACATATGGAAACCAAGATGGATAATCTTCTAGCACAAGTATGCTCCACATAGTATTTAATACTTAATGTTTGGGGCATCTGGCCATCCTAACTGGAAAGGAAAAGAAAAAAAATAAGGGAACTGGCCAATTTGTATTTATGCTTTCTGGTATTTTATTCAGCATTTTTGTCAGTTTAATTTTATTTTCTGGAATTTATATTATATATGTTATTGCCCCTTGAGTTACTGTCATAATTATGAAGAAACACACATACATTCTCTCTCTCTCTCTCTCTCTCTCTCTCTCTCTCACACACACACACACACACACACACACATCACAGATTCTGATATTTAATCGTCCAGCAGTGTAGCTTAAGTATCCATTATGTCCGAGGCACGTGGCTGAGCAATAGAAATGATCTAGAAAGGACTTCAGGAAAATATCCCGCCCCCCTCTCTAGTGCAGCTCCTTCTCTCTGTGTGTTCACCTCTGTAGAACAGGCACACGTTGTTATGTCTGTGTGTAAAGCCGTGTGCACACACAGACACCACGCATCACGGGTTTGTTTAGGGCCGCGTGGGACGGGCTTTAAGAAGGTGATCCAAAAGTTAAGGGAAATGGAATGAAAGAGTTTGTATTTGGGGCAAAGAATTTTGAAGTCCATGCAGAGCTTTTTTCATAATAGACATTTTCCATGAACTCACCGAGGACATCTCTTAAGCATAGATTTCAGAATGATTTTTGTACCAAAATAAGCTCATTGTTAATTCCGTCTTCCTCTAACCTGTTGCTCTACCCTGGCGTTGGTATCGATGGCAGTCCCAAGCGGCTGCGCCCTGCACCGTCTTTGTCCCAGCCCTTCTCCACTGCTGCAAACTATTGCATGCGTTCCCGTGCTGGTGAGAGACCTTGTGACCTGGACAAGGACACAGGCTCAGTGGGGCGGAGTGAGCTGCTCAAGGCCACGCTGCTGGGACCTGGAAGAGGCTGCACATGAACCAAACCTGGGCCCACCATGGGCACGCGCTGGCCAGCCAATCAGGACGCTCAGACCCCCAAGGTCATTGTCCGCCTGCTGTGCTGCATGTCTGTGGTTGTCTAGGTTTCTTCCTGAAGCCCCCGGGCACGCCCTCGCCCCCGCGGTGCAACAAGAGGTTCCAATGTTCACAAAGAGTCGACGGCTCCTCGCCACTGCCAGCTGGCACCGTTACAGTGCATGCCAGAGGATTTGGATGGGCGGCCGCGAACAGAGGCTGGATCTGCTGTGCAAAGCCTGGTTCTTCTGGGACCCGGAGCAGGATAAATACGTCCAGGGGAGCGCAGCCTCCAGGAGAGAGCCTCCCAGCCTCCCGGCTGCTGGGAGAGGCAGAGAAGCTTGATCTTTTCGGAGAGGAGAGTGGAGGGCATCCCTGAACAGCCAATTAAACCACTTTTAATGGTTTTGGAGAATATATGTGCAAGTTCCAAACCAATCTCAAGACTTAGCGAAGCAGAGATAACTAGGGCTTTGGCCGCGGAAGATAAACTAGGAAAATCTGAAATGCAGGCAATCCTGTTTTACATTAAGGCAAGTGAAAATCAACACGAATCCAGGGCCTCCTCGCACAGCTGTTTGATGCGTGGTTGCCCACAAGAAAATGCTGCAGCTCCTGCAGACAGCCTGGAGTGGAGGAGATACCGAGCTCCGAAGAACGAATGAATGAGCAGTCTGCCCGAGGCTCTGAGCATTATAGCCAGAGGATGGCGCATAGCTGATTGGGGGGCTAATGAGGAAAAGGGATACTTTGGATTCAAGCAGAAAATGTAGGTAGGGCCCTGACATACTCGTTGGTTTGTAAGATGCAGTATTTAACAATTCATTTCATCAACGCCTGGTTCGCCTGTGTAAACTAGGATTGTGCGGCCAGGGGAGGGTCCCCAGCTCAGCCACCCTGAAAGGCTGCTATCCCGCTGTGGGTTGCTTGTCCTTGAATCGGTCTAGACCCCTGTCCCAAATCCAGACATTTTTGACATGAGAAACAGATGACCAGGTCCCTTTCCCCTGCCCCATGCCTAACCCTAATCCATTCTTCTTGTCTGCAAAGACACCCCAGCCCCCCCGCCACAGGCGGTTGCAGCCCCTTCTTGGTCCTGCCCCAGCACCCACACAGCATTGTGATGGCTCCACAGGCTCTTGTCCCCAGCGTCCCTTAGGCTCTGCAGGGGGGGTGGAGAGCTGGTGCTCAGGCCCGGTGCCTATCCCACAATGCCTGGCGCATGGTGGGCCTTTCCTGGGATGGGGGTAGGGGGCTGAGCAGGCTGCCCGGGGGGTCTCACGGGATGCAGAGCTCAGCTGGCCCAGCAGCAGGCACTGCTGAGACCAGCTTCCAGAGAGGACTTCGGGGCAAAGGGCCCTGGGAGGGAGGCCCTGGGGATGCCTGGTGCCAGGCTGGGCTCAGGAGGAGGGTGTTGCGAGTGCAGGGCAGAGCGCCGGAGGAGGAGGGCTGGTCAGGGAATGCGTGCAGGGCCAGGAGCCGCCTGTCTTCCTGCAGCTGCTGCTTTGGAAGGGCTGGAGAGAGACGGGGGACGCCGGCAGGGCCTCTGCGGACGCGGGCGGGCGGGGACATCAGACGTGGGAGAACGTTCGGGACTGGGTTTGGGGGTGACTCCTAGGTGACACAGACAAGAGAGTGACAGCCTTGTGGCCTTTGGGAGCCGGAGCCCCAGCCCCCGGGGCCCGGGGGCCTGCAGGGACAGCCATCACAGAGCCATCACAGAGGTCCCCTCGCGCCTGGCCTCGCGCAGGCTGCAGCCAGGGGATGATTCATTGCAAATAAACACAGGACCGGGACCCCGGCGTGGGGCAGAATTCTAAATAAATGGGTCCTTTGATCACCGGGCCGATTTCCCCAAAGGCTGCTCCGGCTTCCAGAAGATCAAATGGGGACGATAATGAGCAATTTTCAGGTAGGAGGCGCAGCATCCGAGGTGACAACCCAATTTAGTCAGATTCTTAATCAAGTCAGAACCCTGACTCCATGCTGCCCGCAGTCCATCGCTCCATTACGCCGAGAGCCTGCATCTACCGGCTCCTGATTCCAACCCTTAGAGGTATTTATCTCCGCGCGACTTAATGAAAGTCTAGTGTCTAATGACACAATGTGTGCTAATTATTTCTCAGTGGTTGTTGAGGGTGGTTTTCTTCTCTGCCCCTCCCCCTCCCCCCGTTCTCAACAAAGCTAAAATCTCATTATGTCATTTGACAAAGGAAAAATGGGAGATGGGGGTGGGCTGAGCTGGGCGGACCCCACAATGGTGTCCAGGTCTCCCAGAGAGGCAGGGGGCCCTTCGCCCTGGGGACGCTGGGTGCTGGCACTGCATCCACGTGCATGGGGGATGAGCTCTCTCCCTGCAGCCCTACTGTGTGCGAAGGACTTGGCCCAGCACTGGGCGGCCATCGAGAACACACTGCCCATGAGCCTGCGTCGCCGTGGCCGCTGTGAGTCGGGGTGCGGGATGCACTGTAACCCTGCATCACGTGGGCCGGTCTGCCGGATTCACAGACGCAGTCCCAGCTCCGTGGCTGGAATCCTCGGCGGCTTTATTCGGAGCCCTGGTCCGTGCAGAGCGCAGACTAAGGGGAAACCCCAGAGTGGAAAATGGCTTGGTGTCTCCCTGGAGCACCCAGCAGGGGACGACTGAGTGTGCTTAAGGAGAAGCCACATCCAGGGTCCAGGGTCCAGGGCACGGAGAAACATGAGCTTTGTGGTCAGATACCCCCTGCCCAGTGCCAGGTGGGAGAGTCATTCATTGGCTCTGGGCCTCCATTTCTGCACCTGCGCAGTGGGATTTATGAAACCCAGCGAGGATTAGGAAAGCGTCAGGCATCGTCTGGCTTGGACACCCAGCACGACGGAGAGCAGCTCTGCTCGCGGAAGTACGCTGCCGAGGGCAGAGCGTGGCAGTCTGGGGGAGGCAGGGTCGGGTGTCCAGGGGACATCTGGAGTGAGGACAAGAGCCACCAGGGCAGGCAGGCAGGAAGCACCCGGCCCGTGTGTAGGCTGGCAGCAGCCGGGTTACCCTACTCAGGTGATGACTGGCCGGAGGCTGGTGATGCGTGAGCCCCAGGCCCGATCGGAGTTCAGAACCCAGAGAAGGAACAAAGTGTCTCTAAGGAGCAAGGTCAAGACCAAAGTCCTGTGTGCGGCCAGGTCTCGGGGCTGCTGGCAGCACAGAGCCCCGGAGGGAGGCTCCAGGTGCTGGGAGCTGAGCTCACCTCCGGGCACCCCAGGCTAAGGAAGGGAGCAGCCACCTGCGACGGCGCAGGTACAAGGCCCGGCCTTGGGGGAGCTGGGACAAGCCGGGGTGGGTCAGCTACTCCATGAGGCCCTGAGCAGGGACCTGGGCATCGATGTCTGGGGGCCGGGGGCGACTGTTGATTTCCTGGGGGACTCGCTGCGTGTCCCACTCAGCCTCTCCTGCCCTCCCTGGGACCCTCGGGGGGGGGGGGCGGCAGGTGCTTTCCCGCCACACAGAGAGACCCCTGAGTGGCACACGGCTGTGAAGAGGGGACCGGAGGTTGCTGGGTGGGGGCCCTCTCTGCCTGTTGTCCTCTGAGGTGACTCCCAGGTGGGTCCTCCCGCAGGGTAGCTGTGGCCTGTGCCGTGAGCCCGGAGACCCTGCTGCCCCCATCGTGACGGGCTGGAGCTTCGGGCCAGTGTGCACATCTCCAGGGGACGCTGTGGCCTTGGAGGAGAGCTGGGGCGGGGGGCTCTGCTCAGTGACAGGATGGAAGCCAACAGGACGGAGGTCTGGCTGGGGCGGGGGTTCCCAGGGAAGATGAGCCATCCCGGTATCCCAGGTGCTTTCTTACATTCCTAAGATTTATTTATTTGAAGGCCAAATGGCGGGGGGGGGGGGTGGATTTTCCATCTGCCGGTTCACAGCCCAAATACCTCCACCAGCCAGAACTGGGCCAGACTAAAGCCAGGAGGCCGACTCCACTGTGGTCCTCCACCAGCCAGAACTGGGCCAGACTAAAGCCAGGAGGCCGACTCCACTGTGGCCCCCACAGGGTTTGCAGCGTCCAGGCACTTGGGCACTGCTGCCTCCCACGCTCATCAGCAGGAAGCAGATTGGTAGTAGAGGCGGGACTGGATTCCTGGCTCTGGGATACCAGATGCGGGAGCCCCTAGCGGTAGCTCCGCTGGAGGTGCCGAACGCCCACCCCCGTCCCTGTCCTAGCTGTTTCTGAGCCTTGGCCGCGTGTTGCTTTCCATTTTCCTGAACCCAGCGGCTTCTGGAACTGAGCGCCATTGTCCGGCCCTGCGGCCCCAGCGCCCTCCCTGTCCGTCCGGAGCTCCCCCCATCACTGGCGCAGCAGGGCCGGGACTCCTCCTGCAGGAAGCCCAGCTGGCGCAGCCTCCCTGAGTGCCAGCCCCGGGTGCGAGGCTGGCTCCTGTGCTCCCGGAAGTCTGGCCTGGGAGAGTGGCAGCGGAGGGGGGCGGGTCAGAGCAGGGTGTTCAGGAAACGCTAAGGTGATGCCAGAGCCGAGCCCACCCGAGGACGAGGGATGTCGCGGGAGGGGCGCTGCCAGTGTACGGACATGGGGGAGGGGAGGGAGAGAACGGGGTGCAGGGTGTGAGAGGAATGGTGGCCACGATGCCAGAGTCAGTGAGCAGCGTGAGGGGCCGGCGCTGTGGCGCAGCAGGTAAATCCACTGCCTGCGGAGCCGGCAGCCCATGTGGGTGCCTGTTTGAGTCCTGGCTGCTCCACTTCAATCCAGCTCTCTGCTATGGCCTGGGAGAGCAGTAGAAGATGGCCCCGGGTGCTTGGGCCCCTGCACTCATGCGGGAGACCGGGAAGAAGCTCCTGGCTCCTGGCTTCGGATCAGCTCATCTCTGGCTGTTGCAGTCATTTGGGGAATGAACCAGTGGAATGGAAGACCTCTCTCTCTCTCTCTCTCTCTCTCTCTCTCTCTCTCTCTCTCTCTCTCTCCCTCTCTCTCTGGCTCTACCTCTCTCTGTAATTCTGTCTCCCAAATAAACAAAATAATTCTTTAAAAAAAAAACCAAAATACATAATTTTAAAAAGAAATCGTGTCTGTACTGAACACGTGCAGGCTTTTTTTCTTGTCCTTATTCCCTAAGCAACCTGGTAACTATTTACAGAGCCGCTAGGAATTCTGGTCATCCTGAGATGGTTTAAACCACACAAGAGGATGGACAAGGACCTGTGCACACTGCACCCTTTTACATACGGGACTTGAGCGCCCGAGGACCCGTGACTCCATGGTCCTGGAACCTGCCCTGTGGGTGACAAGGGGCCGCCGTGCAGTGTCTTTGCTGAGGAGCGCTGCCGCAGCCCACAGATAGATGCACTTGCTCTGCCTTCCCTTGATCCAGACAGCGCCGCAATGCCAGAGACGTCGCCAAGACCCAGCGGAGACTCTGGAGCCTCTGAAGGGCGACCACGGGCGACCACGTCTGCTGACGCCGCCTGACACAGGCTCCCTGCTTGGCCCTGGTTCAGGGCAGCCGTGAGGAAGACAAAATGCGGGAGAGCAGCTCGCCCGGGGCTGTGGGTTCCCGGCAGCCAGGCTCACCGTTCTCACCATGGGAGATGGTCTGGGAAAATCACCACGCCGCAGCGAGAGATGGAGCAGAAATCAGAGGCCTCAGCGGGCGAGGGGCTCCGGGGCTCCGGGGCTCCGGGGAGAGGGTTCCTGGGCTTTCTTCAAGGAGACAGATCTTGCCAGGGACACTCGCCAAGGCGTTCTCTCCCTTAACAAGCGGCTCTATTCTGCCGAACAAAGAAACCCAGGCTCACGGAGGAGTGAGGAGAGCTGTCAGACGCCGCGCTGGGGAGACATGAAAGAGCGTTTGCACGATGGAGTTAGAAATGTGCCAGGGGAACCTAATACAACCCCAGCAATGGTAACAAGTACCAAGCCATCTCACTGGCCCAAGTGATCAATTTCAGTTCACAATTGATCACACTGATAGGTCTAGGAGTCAAAGGGATCACACAAGCAAGAATAATGACTGCTAATACTAACAGATAGAACTAAAAAAGGGAGAGACTG
>CM027388.1:10644374-10675988 GCA_015711505.1 Sylvilagus bachmani | reverse complement strand
TAAAATCTTTTCTGAACACATGCTAAACTGAGCTCCTGTATACAAAAAGAATTGAAAATGAATCTGGATGTGAATGAGAGGGGAGGGGGAGGGGGTAAGGGGGAAGGGTAGCGGGGGGGAGGGGAGGTATGGGTGGGGAAGCCATTGCAATCCACAAGTTGTACCTTGGAAATTTATATTCTAAATAAAAATTAAAAAATAAATAAATAAATAAAAAATTAAAAAAAAATCCCAAATAAAAAAAAAAAAGAGCGTTTGCAGACGCTGAAGCACATGAAAGCCGAAGGTCAAGACACAGGCTCTCCCACAGTGTGCAGAATGCTCCAGATGCCGCTGGCCCCACGTGACGGCTCCCAGAGCCGTCGAGAGAGAAGCTCCCGGCCGGGTCTCTGCAATTCTGGATCCTTCCTCCCGGGCCGGAGATGAGGATGTCCTCTGCTCACAGCCCCCTGCTCCCCCTAGGACCCGTCATGAGCTCGGCTAACCTGACGGCGGGCCCAGAGTCCCCAGGGACCGTCCCAGCCTCGCTCTCACATCCTGGCTCAGGCCCCTTGGTGCAGAACCACCCAAGGCCTGGGCGCTGGCATGGATATATTCACACCTGTGCCTGGTGGTCAGGGGGCCCCAGGCTGCCATCGCAGCAGGAACGCTGACCGCCATGCTCGCCTGGGAGGATCTTACCGTTTACAAAGCCCCGGGACCCTTTGCACTATTTACCTCTGTGTAACTGCAAAAGAGTGCTGAGACCTGAGCTCTCTGCGCCCATTCTGCAAGATGAGGAAATGGAGGCCCCAGTGGCTGAGGGATTTGCCCGAGGAGGCACCTCTGGTACGAAGGCGAGCCAAGGTCCAGCCCGGCTCTGTACTTTTCCAAATCCCTGATTATCCCCAGCCCCATGAGCACAAGGCGCTGGGTTTCCTGCCGGCTCCTCACACCCGGGGCAGAGCCCAAGGACCCGCCGGCCTGCAAGAGCCCGTGGAAGGCCCCTCCATAGCTCCGGGCACCACGTGGTCGGGCCCCGGACCTCTGAGCACGTGCGACACCTGTGCCCCGTGGCGCCTTCCTTCACTGCCCTAACGAAAGCCGATTGGACACAGCCCTTTAAACCCGCTTTAAAGAGGCTCCTGCCGCTCCCTCAGGCTGGCGAGGAGCCCTTGAACGAGACCTGGGTGGAAGCGGAGTCTCTCCTCTTTCTAACTGTGTGACCTTGGGAAGCCCTTGCCCTCCCTGAGCCCCAAGGTGCCCCTGCAGCATGGACGCAGCCATGGCGCCCATACAGAGACGGTGCGACGCTCCCAGAGACAACGGCCATGAGGCTCCGGGCACAAGGCCTGGGACAGAGCCACGTGTGGTAACCGCAGCTGGGACTGACTAGCAGGGCCGTCAGGAGGATAACTAGGATGCTACCGGTGAGCTCCTCCCACGGGGGCTTCAGCAAGTTCAAGGGAAAGACTCAGTACAAAAAAGCTACATACAGATTTCACAATTTTTTGCACCAAAATACACTTACTTTTTTAAATTCTATTTTTCCATGAACTTTTTTTTTTAATTGCTCTGCATCAAACAACTACGACATCTGAGCCATGTGCAACAGTGCCGTTCCTTCCCGCCCACGCTGGCTGGGGACCGCTGCCCTAGGCTGGGCTTGGCCAGGGCCACACTACTCCAAGGGGCCCTTCTCCCTCTTCCTGGACCCTGAAGAAGCAAAAGAGCACGAGTTGAGACGCCCAGGTGCCTGTCGAGTCTGGGCTGTGTCCTGTCTCCTAGTCTTCCACTGGCTGAAGCGAAAGATGTGGCTGAGCCCAAAAGAGAGAGAGAGGGAGAGAGAGAGAGAGAGAGAGAGAGAGAGAGAGAGAGAGAGAGAGAACTCAGCCTGGTTGCAACAGGAGAGCTTTGCAAAGATGCACACGCCCCGGAGTAGGGTGGAGATGGGCCCTGGCCTGGGAGTGAGCTGCAGACTCGTAATCCAGTGAACCCAGCGAGCTCAGCTGGGCTGGCTGGGACTTTTTGCCCACTCCTACTGGCCCACAGCGAGGGTTCCAGTGAAGAGGAGCCCCCGTCCCGTGGGACTTCTCGTCTCGGCTCATGCATTACTGCATTAGTGGGCAAACATGCGTGCGTATGCATACTGCACAGCTTGTGATTTTTGCGGGCCCACACGTGTGTATACGCACGTGTGCATAGCTCAGGTACTGCTGGGCAAACGCGCACACACATGCGCTTGTGCCTAGCGCATGTGTGGGCCGACGCGTGTGTGTAGCTGCTCACGATGAGAGCATTCTGTCTGCAGAAGCGGAGGCTCTTCGGGGATCGCGCAGCGAGGGCGAGAGGGCACTTGGAGCGAAGACACATCCAGCTGGGAAAGCAACGGGAGTCCACAGGAACGCGGTGGGCATGCGCGGTGGGCATGCGCGGTGGGCACGCGCACAGGCTCCCACGGCTTCGGAGTGTTCCAGCACCTTGGCGTTGTCTCGTCAACTTGAAGATAGCCCTGTCCTGTGATGGGGAAGAAGCTGTCAGGCACGTGACCGAAGGGTGTTCGTCGGGGAACTCACAGCAGCGCGTGCAGCACAGCCCAGACCTGGGCTCAGCCCCACGTCCACCAGGCAGAGACTAGATACAAACAGATGCATGTATGGTGCAGGGGATACAGCCACAGTGCAGAACCACACAGCAAGGAAAAGAGTGAAACGCAGCTGTAAGCAAAACGTGGATCAAAAGAAGCAAGATGGGGCCGGCGCCATGGCTCAGCAGGTTAAAGCCGCGACCGGCAGTGCTGGCATCCCTTATGGGCGCTGTTCAAGTCCTGGCTGCTCCACTTCCGATCCAGCTCCCTGCTGATGTGACTGAGAGAGCAGCAGAGGATGGTCCAAGTGCTTGGGGCCCTGTGCCCACGTGGGAGACCCGCAAGAAGCTCCTGGCTCCTGGCTTCTGCCTGGGCCAGCCCTGGGTATTGTGGCCATTTGGGAAATGAACCAGTGGATAGAAGATCTCTCTCTGTCTCTCCTTCTCTCTCTAACTCTGCCTCTCAAATAAAATAAACAAACTTATTTTTAAAGCAAGATACAAAAGAATACTTCAATATGATTCCATGGTTGTGAAATTCGCAGACAAAATTAACCTGAATTATTTAGGCATGGAGACACAAGTAATAAAACCACAAAGAAAAGCCAGGAAGGTTTTTTCTTAAGTTTTATTTATTTATGTACTTATTTATTTGAAAGGCAGAACAACAGAAACAGGGAGATCTCCCAGGCACTGGTTCATTCCCCAATGGCCGCACCAGCCAGGGCCAGGCCAGGCCAAAGCCGGGATCCTGAGCTCCATGGGAGACTCCCATGCTGGTGGCAGGCGCCTGAGCCACCGTCTCCACCTCCCAGGTGCATTAGCCGGAAGCTGGGTCAGAAGCGGAGGCGGGACTCCACCCCAGCCGCTGTGATGGACAGGACCAGGGTCTCAGGTGCTGACTCCACCTGCTCTGCAGCACTGCCCACCCCAGGAAGTTGCCATCACAACGTCAGGGTGGGAGATACGGCTGGGTGAGGGGCAGCGGTGATCAGGAGAGACACGCAGGGTCTCAGGAGATGCCAAAATTCTGTCTCCTGGCCCGAGAGGGATCACCTAGGGCTTACTTACTTATTTTTAGTTATTTATGAAACTGTGCCCTTCTGATTTATGCATTTCATTTTACATATTCCATTTCCCCCATGAAAATGTGTTTTCTTAAGGATAGCTAGAAGAAGTAGGGAGTTTAGAGGAAACACGATGCCGTAGTCCGTTTTCTATTGCTGCAGGGAACATCCATAGCAGAGAGTTGGATTTAGCTCACAGCTCAGGAGCCTGGGGAGTCCAAGGTTTGGCACCAGCATCTGCTCAGCTCCTGGCGAGGACCTCCCTGCTGGGTGGTAACACGAGACAGCAGGTGCGCCGGAGAGAGTGCACCTCGATCCCAGCCATGTCACTCCCACCATAACCCATTCACCCATCATGAGGATTGAGTCCTTGTCCCAGAGCCCCATCTCTTGGTCCCACTGCTGCACTGGGGACTCAGGTCCCAATGTATGCAACTCTGGGGACAACTTCAAACCTCAGCCCTTGCGGCGAATGCGAAACCTTTCTTATCATCTTGGAAAAGCCGGAATGTAGAAGGCAGGTCACCATCTTCCTATGCAATCCCAAAGGGGACACAAATCAAAGGACAAAAGCCTCCAAGGGACGAGTATGGCTCAATATTAAGAAGAATTTCCAATAAACAGCCCTTTCGGAGTGTGGGAGGAGATAAGGCCCTTTTGATTCAATGTCAGGCCCCAGAGGCCCTGTGACGGCAGCCTTGGCAGGGATCTTGGCGGATGAGTCGGTGTCAGAGAGACCGGGCAGACAGGGCCGAGGCCGGCCAATTCCAGGAGGCCAGGGCAGCGGGCACGAGTGGGACGGCTGAGCCGGACTTCCGTCTGACATCCCGGTCCCACCGCTAATTAGCTGGGTGACCTTGGGCAAGTCGTTGACCTCTTTGAGCTTCCCATCTCTCAATTTAAAATGCTGCTGCATATAAATTATCTAGTCCAGAGCCTGGCACTTAATAAGCCCTTGATAAATGACGGTCATTACTGTTAATAAAAACAGTTTCTTCCAAATTGGAGACCCGAAGGTTCCCCGCCCCCGGAAGTGTATGTATTGGAGCAGGCGGGTTTTTGTTTCGTAAAGCTGCCCACCACCCCCAGATCACAGCGACCGGCCAAACAGTCGTTTGTCTCGTGTCTGCAGCCTGTGCGCCACCTGCAGCCCTGCGCCCCGGGGCCCCCTGCCTGCAGGGCAAGGTCAGCTCTGCTCTGAGCCAGGCACCCTGGGGCGTGGCCTGCACCTGACAGGGAATCTTGCAGGGACTCACACAACTCGAGCTGCCCACTGCCACCCCCCGGCACCCACCACACACCACGGGGCCACACCCCACGTGACGAGTGGGCGGCTGCAGGGGTCTGCACGGTGCATTCTCCATGCGCCGTCCCAGGGCAAAGGGGAATGCAGGTCAGTGAGAAAACAGGGACCGTCATCCCCTCTGTGCCGCGCACGTCAGCCGAATGCACAATCCTCAACTTGAAAGAACGTGTTTTTTAAAAAATCTTCCTCGGGAACCCTGAGGCTATAAGTAGAAGGTTCAAAAAACTCAACCTAACAGTTAACAGTGAAAATGTAATTTGCCCATTTTATTGGCTTATATAATAAAAGTCGCTGCCTGGCTGATTAGCTTTAATGTTCCACGGTGTGTCAGCGAGGGAGTAAACCAGAGCTTGGGGCTGTCTTCCCAATTCTGTCCCCACCTGTCGGCCAGGAGACCCCCTCCCCACCCCTACCCGAGATGCACCACGTCCCTGGTTGGATCTTGGTTTTACCAATTTTGTTTTGTTTCATTTTGTTTTCTTACACCCCCAGCTTCTGTTGTGAGCTGGTATTTCTGGGTGAGCCCAGTTTTGTCTCTTTGTTGAGAGACGTGGCAATGAGACTTTGGGCCCAGGTAGGGCCGATGCCCAGTGTGGCCCCAGCAGAACAGGGTCCCGTTCTCCGTCAAGGGGTTAAACTGGCTGCATTAGGCCTCGGCCCCAGGACACTGAGGACAAGAGCCTGGGGACCCACCTGTTGTGGGTGCTGGGGCAAGACAAAGAAAGGGCCGTAACCCAGCAGAGTGGCAGGCCTGGGGGGACTTCATGGACAAGAAGAATGGGTGGGATTAGGCACAGGGCAGAGGGGAGAGCAAGGTGAGGCCATCGCGGTTGGGGACGCCGCTCCCTCGCTGTTCTGTTCGTCCCGCGCTACGTCCAGACTTGTGTGGACCAGAGGCTGCCACGAGGGAAGATGAGGGAAGCCGGGACTACGGTGGGCTGTCGATAACTTCCTGGACGTGCCGGGAGCTCTCGTGGGAGCTCACAAAGTCACTTCACCTCCCTGTGCCTTGTACCCAAATACGGTCTACTCTGAGGGCCCCTAAAAGTCCTTCCAGAAGAGGCATGGAGCTGTGGTTAAGAGGGACCCCCAAGGACCCTGCATCTGAGCTCTGACTCATGCCCACTGTGTCACCTCGCACAAGCGACTCAGTGCTCCGTGCCTCAGTTGCCCCGGCAGAGAGCTAATCTCGCCAATTCTGGGGGCTGTTGTAGGCTAAAGCGCTACTGTAGCTGGGGCAGGCGCTGGCACAGAGGGCTCGCGCCGGTGGTCGTGGCTCGGCGTGGACTCCAGCTTCGGATGTAGAGCCAGGGCGCTCCTCTGGGCAGTGGGCTTTGTGTTTTGAGGCGGCGAGGGCGGTCTTGCGGGATTCACGATGGGCAGGGCACGCACAGACCACGCAGGGAGGCCCAGCAAGGGGCCAGCAGAAAGGACCTGGAGCGAGCTTCAGCCATGACCCAGCTCCCAAGAGTGAAAGGATCTGGGGAGGGCTGACGGCAGACTGCTTCCCAGAGCGGAGGCGGCACCGGCCTGCCCTGGGCAGGGACAGGCTTCGGGGCTGAGACTGCGGCCGAGCTCCCGGCCGATGCCCCCGGGGGTGGGGGGCAGAGAGCTCTGCTCGCGGTTCTCCCACCTGGCAGCCTTGTGTGTGCCATTGTGACACAACCCAGGTGGGCGGAGTCTTTGTCTCCCAAAGCCCACTCTGCTCCTAAGACAGACGCGAAGGTAATATTCCGATGTTCACAGATCTCTGGAGGGAGTGTGGGAGACTCTGACACCACCGCCAGGTGTCTGATGTGACCTTGAAAAGGTCAAGGCTCGGTTTCCCACCTCATCACAGGACCCAGACGGCGATCACCACAGTTTGTGGGACACCGGGATAACACGCCAGGCTCGGCCATCGCACGACTAAAAACTCACCAAAATGGCACAGATCAGGCTGCTTAGCCCCTTCTGTCCCCGTGATACTGCACACCCTGTCTGATTCTCAGCCCCTGAGCTCCACAGCCTGCAGAGCAAAGCCACGTGAGGCCCAGGTCATCACGTGGCTCAGCCTCGGCAGAGCCAGCTCTCGAGCCTGTGGGTTTGTTTGTGTCCGGCCAGGGCAAGCCCAGTCCATGAGGCTGGGGTCCAGGACGGTTGCACACGACTGCAATAGGGACCCACCTCAAAGACTTAAGTCAGCAAAGGCTTGGCTCTTTCTCCAGGGCAGGGGCTCAACCCTGCCCCGTTCTTACGCCAGGACCCCAGCTGATGGAGCCGTCATGCTGACTTGTGCTTCATGTCCAAGTTCAGTCGCTGCAGCCAAAGGAAGCGGGTTCTGGGCGGTCTTGCACCTGCCACTGAAGGCCACAGCCCAGAGGTCACACACAACACACATCACCTCCCTGACAACCCAGTGCCCCTGGGACCACAAGAGGGAGGAGATGCAGACCCACCAGATGCCCCAAAGACGAGGACAGGCAGCATTTAGCTGGCAGCAGCGTTGGTCAGCACGGTTCCCTTCTGCGCCTGTACACCTGCTTCTCCTACCCCAGTCTGAGCTGGGGACCCCAAGGGCAGCTTTGACCTGAGGTCATGCATGTATTTGCTGTCAACTTTACGTGTTGAGTAGCTGGGTGTTTTAGGGCCGCCTGACCCCATTGGGACAAACATGTTGAACCAGCAAAATACCCAACAAGTAACCATTCCACCTCCTTTCCTTAAGCAGTCGAAGCAGAAGCACTCCGTGTTGTGATTTATATAACTAAATCTGCCAGGACCTCATCCTCCTTCCACCCCTGGGCACCGTCCTTAGTGTGTGTGTGTGTGTGAGAGAGAGAGAGAGAGGGAGAATGCAACTCAGCTCTTTCTTCAAGAAACAAATGAGTCCCTGACACCCGCAGCCCATTACGGAGGTAATTCGGTCTCTGTAGTCTTTCTCATTACAAGCAAAGCAGTGTTATTGTTATTGTTTATCATTTATATGACACGGCAAGGGTGCGCTGTTCTTGTCCCTGGTTCCCATCTGCTCAGCTCGGGGGTCCACCACTCACCTCCTCCATCCGCACCTGCTGCCCTCGGCCCTCCTGCCCCGCTGCCCCACAGCGGCCCTGCTCCTGCCACCCTGTCTCGCTGCCTGCCCTCCACCCCCCGCACCATCAAAGCAGCTCCCGGGGCAGCTTCGCTTGTCTGCAGCCAGTGTGATCAGCACCCGGACAGGCAAGAGGAAGAGGCAGGTCAGATGCGAGCACCTGGTATGTGCCTGTGGGGCCGGAGTCTCCCCAGAGCAGGCGAGTGCAAACTTTTGTGCACACAGCACAGGGGAGAAACCTTGAGTTTCTGAGAGCGTCACACGCCCACAGCCTGCAGCGCACAGGCCGCCCGTGTTTGCAGGGAAAGCGGGGGATGGAACTGAGGGCTGTCTGGGTCCTGGTCACGGTGGGGCTTGGTTTGGGCCCTGGGCTTGGGAACCAAGGCTGTCCCTCTCCGTGCTGGTGACCCTCAGCGGAACTGGCCTCTTCCCAAGCGTCTGTTTCCTTGGCGGTACGGGCCAGAGGACGGGGCTTGCCTGCCAGGCTCCATGACATAATCAAGCTTATATAAATAGCAACATTAAGGTTTCTGCTTGGAAGACTGCTCGGGAAAGGGTCTAAATGCCCAGCAACTCGACCTGTAAAGTTCAAGGGCAAAGAGCTGGACGACCTCATCCTAGGGCTGCCCTTGGGGTCCACAGAAGGGCACTGTTTACAGACGCCCAGAGCCAGCGCTGCTCTCAGCACTGGGCACGTCGTCTGGCCCTGCAAGCCTGCACCCCAGGCAGTGGAAGGTGGCAGCGAGCGAGGGCAGGCATGATCGGGACAACTTCAGGCAGGTGGGGCCGAGGGTGGTGAGGACCCCGGGCTGCGGCGACAGAGCCCCCAGGAATATTTCTTGACCGCTTGCTCATTGCCAGGCTCCCTGCCCCGCCCACCTTCCCCAGCCAGCCGGCAGTGGGGCTGGGGTTTCACCCGAAATTCACCTTCTACCCCTCCAGCTGCAAAGCCCCCTCCCACCTGAACGTCACTCCTCCCTTGGGGGTTTTGGAGCTGTCTTTTTTTTTTTTAAACATTTATCTATTTTAATTGACAGGCAGAGTTATAGAGAGGCAGAGAGGCAGAGAGAGAGAGAGGTCCTTCATCTGCTGATTCACCCCCCTAATGGCTGCAATGGCCGGAGCTGCACCGATCCAAAGCCAGGAGCCTGGAGCTTCTTCCGGGCCTCCCACACGGGTGCAGGGGCCCAAGCACTTGGGCCATCTTCCACTGCTTTCCCAGGCCATAGCAGAGAGCTGGATTGGAAGTGGAGCAGTCAGGACCCGAACTGGCGCCCGTATGGGATGGCGGCACTGCAGGAGGCGGCTTAACCTGCTACGCCACAGCACCAGCCCCAGAACTGCTTTTTACACTCCCACCACCACCTGGGGAGTGGGTGCCTTCCCCGTCGGCAGAGGAGGAAGCCAGGACTCAGCCAGCGGGGCGGAACGTCCAGTCTGGACCCCAGCAGCCTGTGTCCTGCTGACCGAGCCAGGTCCTTGGTGTCTCTGTGTCTGCTGCTCGCTGCTTCAGGAAGATTCTGGTTTTCACGGCTCCTCTGTGAGACTGGGTTACCCAGGACGGGGCCAGCTGGGCGTGTGAGCGAGTGGGTGCAGACAGACAGACGGGACACCCGCAGTAGCTGTGTGGAAGGAAGGGAGGGAGGAAGAACGGGTCCTGTCCCCCTCACCCACCCCAAGGAGCCCACAGTGGCTCCCAGCATGTAGATAACAAGCCCATCCCACTTTGCCCAGAAGCCTAAAGGGAGCCAATTTTTCTCCCTGGGATCCCGGAGGATGCTGCTTGCCGGGGCTGCTCTCCCAAGTCACCCTCTTCCTGCTGCCTGGAACCTCGAGCTCCCTCCCCAGGGTCTGACTTGTCCCTGGTCCTCAATTAAGACAGGTTGGAGCCTGAGGAAGGCCCCGAGAGTGCATGCTAATGAGAAGGTCAACTCACAGGAGGCCCAGCTCGGGCGTGGAGCCCAAGGCGACATCGGCACCTCCTGCCCCCGTCCAAGCAGGAGCCCGGGGCTGGCTTGCTCTGCCGGCAGCTGTGTCTGCAGGGCGGCCGGGCAGCTTCGCGGAGAGGCGATCCCTGTTGCCCACGGAATGTCTGTGCCGAACCCAGTCTTTGTGTTGAAGCGGTGACCCCAAGGTGACGGCTTCAGAGGTGGGGCCTGTGGGAGGTGAGGGCATGGGGGTGGGTCCTCAGGAGGGGATTAGGGCCCCTTAGGAAGGAACAGACAGAGGCCCTCCTTCTGCCCTCTGTCCCCAGAGGATGCTGGGAAGATGCAGTGTCTGAGAGGCAGGACGGAGCTTTCCCCAGAGGGTCCCAGGCACCGAGTCAGCTGGCACCTTAATCTCAGGCGGCCAGCCTCCCGAACTGTGGGCTAGCGCCTGCCGCAGCAGCATCCCAGATGAGCGCTGGTTCAAGGCCTGGCTGCCCCATTTCCAATCCAACTGCCTGCCAATGCACCTGGGAAAGCAGTGGAGGATGGCCCAGGTGCTTGGGCCCCTACACCCATGTGGGAGACCTGGATGAAGTTTCTGGCTCCCGGCTTCAGCCCGACCAGCCTCTAGCCATGGTGGCCATCTGTGGAGTGAATCATAAGATGGAAGAGTCTCTCTCCTTCTCTGTTGCTCTACCTTTCAAGTCAATAAGTAAATCTTTAAAAAACAAAGCGTTAAATTAAAAAAATTATGAATAAGGAAGGAGGGCACAGTCTATGCAGGAGACAGACACGTGGTCCATTATAAAACCTTGGTCCACACTCACAGGCTAGTGTTTCAGAAGAGAACAGGGGAGAGCTGAGGAGGCCAGCAGGGTCGTACACAGCCCAAGGGCAATCAGGGAGGTCCCTGAGGAGGTGACTCGAGCTAACACTCCACTGTCTGGAAACTGTGCTGGCCCCAGAGACCAGCCCTGGTTCCCTCCGCTGACTCCCTCCCAGTGCTGCACTGTGACTTCTTCCTCCACAGGTGGGCTTCCTCTCCTCGGAAGCCTCCTCCCCCGGATGGCCAGGCCAGGTCCATGTCTCCAGAGGGCCACCGTGGACCCGTTAGTCCCCTGCCTGGTGCCGGGCGCTGGCTCAAGACCAGTGGAGACGTGGAGCCGCACGGAGCCGCAGGAGCGTGTTTTCCCATAGATAAGCTCCACTGTCTGCCTGTCACAGCGAGATTCCAGCACGTGCCACCCCAGGGCTGGGGATGAGCGACGTCTGTGGCTTCCCACACTCCAGGCCTCTTTGAGAGGGGCCAGGGTGCCCACGCCGCCTACAGCACCGCCATCGCCTCCACCTCCGGGATTCTACGGCCAAGGTCACCACCATGCCCCGGCGCAAAGTCCCGCTGATGCCTTCGCCTACGCTTGAGCACCCTGACGGCAGCCGCTGCGCCCTCCGTCCCCATCACCAGTCCCAGCCCTGCATCAGCCTGCCAGTCCCCTCCACCGCTGGAGGTGAGGGGTCCTGGGACGGGCCAGCTGCAGAAGGTGCCCTCTGCGGCCCCGGCCCTCTGCGCTGGGTCCTCCGTCTTCCCGCTGCTGCCTTCCTCATCCTCGCTCACGCCCAGCCTCTCAAGGGCAGCTCTGTGGCTTTCTCCTCTGTTCTCCCAGCTGAAGCTCAGAGCCCAGGACTCCGCAGTGATGGGGGAGCGTGTGCCGACCTGGGATCCTGAATCCAGAAGGATCATTCACTCATTAGGCCCCCGCAGGTCCGCCAAGGCGTCGGCACTTCCCCCACCCTGCCTGGGAGGCTCTGGCTCTGGGCGCCTAGCAGCCGGCAGGATGGGGACCTGGTGGTGGCCCCAGAAGTGAGGTCACTTTCCAGCCTGCCCAGGTCTCGCCTGCAGCCCCTTGGAGGGGATGCTTGCACTGTTTCCCAGGGAACTGGTGCCAGTTCTTTGCTCTCCTTCCGCCCCGTCCCCAGCTCGGTCTGGCTTAGGGGCAGATCCGCAGCTGCTCCAGCAGCCGGCTGGCGACAGGGATCAGGGCTGATTCCCCAACCTTTCCCGGGCTCACCCTGCTCTGCCAACCGTACAGTGAAGGCTGACGGCCACCAGCCTGCACTGTTCTGTCACCCAGTGCTATCTGAGCAGAACCAGGCACTCTCCTCCGGGAACCCAGGCACAGGTTGTCCCAGACTCAGCTGTGTGCGCTGCTCCTAGCCCTCCCTCCCCTCTGTGCCCAGGCTGAGCCCAGGCCATTCCCCACCCTAGAGGTGTCCCCAGCAGGAAACCCATCAGGGTCAGCTCTCCTCCTCTGCCCCTGCCAGGGCAAGCTGAGAGCCCCCCCAAGCTCCCCCAGGGCAGGTGGGAGGCCTCGTGTGTGGGACCTGCCATCACTACGTCAGGCCCTGCAGCCAGGAGACGCGGTCACAGACACGGCCATTGTCCTCACGCAGCGTCTGTCTCGTTGGAGAGGTAGTGCTGGAGGGAGTGGATACAGTTAAAGATGGCTGCAGGGGACCCGACGAAACAGGAAGGGGACAGAAAGGAGGGAGGACAGAGCCCACCAGCAAGGGAAGAGCGGGGGGGGGGGGCCCTAAGGGGGTGATGTTTGATCGCAACCTGAAGGATGAGGCAGGGCAACCTGGGTGGGGATTATCCAGACAGCTGCCTGCAGCCCACGGCCACGAGTGAGGAGGAGGGGGAGCCTGGGAGATGAGCTTGGGGTGAGGGCGTGGCAGGAAGGCGTGGGTTTGCTGAGGTGCGATGAGGAGCCTTCGAAGTGCTTTAGGCCCAAGTCGGAGCTGATGCCCCACCCCCACATCCCAGGGATCCGGCCTGGTGGGTGCCTGCTACAAACCAGTGCATACCTGGTACACACCTGTGGCATACCTGGGGCATACCCAGTGTATACATGGTGCATAGCTGGGACATACCTGGTATATACTTATTACATACCTGTGACATGCCTGTGACATACGTGGGGCACACCTGGGGCATACCCAGTGTATACATGGTGCATAGCTGGGACATACCTGGTATATACTTATTACATACCTGTGACACGCCTGTGACATACGTGGGGCATACCCAAGGGTGCCTGTGGGCACTCAGGGAGCATCTGCTGGCACGTGAGGACGCATTGTGCCGGCTTTTCGATGCTATTGGAAAGTAAATTTTGCCCCTGGGCAGGTTCCAGGCTGTGCATTTGTTGGAGCCATAGTGAGACCATCCTCTGGGTCCCTGGAGAACGCACGGGTCTGCCCTGCACAGCGGAGCCACCGGCCAGTCTCGGCCCTTCCTCTCTCCGCATCTCCATCCCTGCACATCGAGGCCCAGCCCTGCCGCTTCTCTGTGCCTGGAGCCTCACAGCGAACGGCAGGCCCACGCGGGACGCTGCTCTGCACACACAGCTGCGGCTCCAGTCACAGCTGCATGACAGAACGGGCGGCAGCCACAGGGCTTCCCCGCTGACCAGCTGTGTGACTATTCGCGAGTCACCCCACCTCTCTGAGCACCAGAGTTCCTGCTTGTGAGGCGGTGCCCTGGGACAGACACTGTGTCCACGCAGCTGTCATTCCCATTCCCACCACGGCTGGGGAACCCTCGTGGCGACGCTGCAAGGAGACATCGTCCCCTCTTCTTTATAGACTAAAGGCTCAGGCCGAATGATGCAGCCACCTGCCCCCGGCAGCTCAGAGACAGAATCTGGGCCACAGGGGTCTAGCAGCCTCCCCACGGAGCCCTGGCCCCCCAACAGCAGGAAAGCCCATCTCGTTCATGCATGGTGGGGGGGGGGGACAAGCTTCAGCCTCCCGAATGCTGCTTGTTCCAGAGGGTTCCTTGAGGGAACACACTCCGCCTGGATTCCCGGAGCCCCGGCTTCCCTTTGAGTGTTTGCCAGGGAAGTTCAAACACGAGGAGAGAACAGGCGGGGCCCGGGCACGGGCTGGGGAAGGAGAAGCCGCTGCTGACAATAACCACGCGTTTTCACCAAATTACCAACTCGCAGTGTCTGCCATTAACGCGCAGCGATTCAGACGCGCTAACAAGACATTCTCGACTCCTCTCCCGCAGCCCACGGGGAGGCTGAGAATCAGTGGGGGGCCGGGGGGCACCTGTTCCATCGCTGTGCGGGGGGAGGGGCCCTGGACCAGGGCGGCTCCGTCCTTGGCAGATCTTTCATGAACCTTTTAGCTGCTTAAAAATAAAAATGAAGAGCAGCATTCTAAAAGCCCTTTCTAAAGAGGCTGGCAGCTCTGAAAAGCCCTATGCCCACTTAATGGGTGAGAGAGGCCCTGGGCGGGGGAGGTGGGAGAGCTCTTTCCTGTCTGGGTCAGCGCGGACCCCTGTCTGCTGTCTGTGGTACCTACAGGTGCAGCCGTGCCAGGCAGGCCGACGGGCACACAGAGTTCAGGATCTGCTGCTTCTTGCATCCACTGAGGAGCTCGGGCAGGGCTGGGGGTGGGGGACACAGAGAGCGGTGGGCACAGTGGACTCCCCCCAGGGCTGAGCTCAGCCCCTGTCACCAGGCAGGTCTGGGCTTGAATTCTGATTGCGCCCCCTTTTTAGCCATGTGATCGTCACACGTGATAAGCTCTGAGCCTCACTTCTGACATCAACTGGGGGCCGTTAAACCTACCTCTCAGGGCTGGCAGAAGCAAGGGGGGGGGGTGCATTTGGCCAGGCTGTTACCACGCCAGTTGCG
Organism: Sylvilagus bachmani; assembly: GCA_015711505.1. Classification (NCBI taxonomy): domain Eukaryota; kingdom Metazoa; phylum Chordata; class Mammalia; order Lagomorpha; family Leporidae; genus Sylvilagus; species Sylvilagus bachmani. The sequence continues at coordinate 10,661,346 of CM027388.1, read as the reverse complement.
CTGTCTGCATCCTGTCTGTGAGGACCTGGGTTCGAGTCCCAGCTCTGACACTGGATCCAGCTTCTTGTGTACAAGTACCCTGGAAGGCAGCAGGTGTGGCTCAAGTATCGAGTCCCTGCTACACACATGGGAGGCTTGGACTGAGTTCTGGCTCCAACTTCAGCCTGGCCCAGTCTCAGCTGTGGCAGGTATTTGGGGCAAGAAGCAGCAGCTGGGAAATTCTCTCTCTCTCTCTCTCTCTCTCTCTCTCTCTCTGCCTTTCAAGCCTTTCAAACACCTCTGGGGCTGGTGTTATTGCACAGCGGGCTAAGCTGCCGCCTACAACACTCACATCCCATGTGACTGCCAGTTTGAGTCCCAGCTGCTCCATTTCCTATCCAGCTAACCATGTGCCTGGGAAAGCAGAGGATGAAGACCCAAGTGCTCGGCCCCCTGCCACCCACATACACGACCCGGATGGAGTTCCAGACTCCTGGCTTCCGCCTGGCCCAGCCCTGGGCAACTGCAGCAGTTCAGGGAATGAAGCAGCAGGTGGAATATCCCGCTCTCTCTCTCTGTCACTGGGCCTTTCAGATAAATAAAAGTCTTAATAAACTAATAAATAATTGCATTTTATTATTTTTAAGATGTATTTATTTATTTGAAAGAGTTACAGAGAAGCAGAGAGAGAAGGGGGCGGGGGGTCTTCCATCTGCTGGTTCACTCCCCAAATGGCCACAACGGCCAGAGCTGAGCCAATCCAAAGCCAGGAGCCAGGAGCTTCTTCCAGGTCTCCCACTGGGCACAGGGGCCCAAGGGCTTGGACCATCTTTCACTGTTTTCCTAGGCCATTAGCAGGAGCTGGATCAGAAGTGGAGCAGCCCGGACTGGAACTGATACCCATATGGGATGCCAGCACCATGGGCAGAGGCTTAGCCCACTACGCCACAGCGCCAGCCCCTTGGCGATCTTGACCAGAGGCAGCATCGGAATGGGGAGGAGGTCTCAGGTCCTGCGTGAACGGCGGGGAGGGACCCGGTGACCCGGGGGTGCTGGGACGGGGTGCAGGTGAGCCGTGCCTGGGCGACCCCAGATGGCTGACACTAGCGAGTCCCTTGGAAGTCGCCGAGGTTTTCTGAGTGCTCCCAGCCAGGAAGCTTCATGGGGTCGAATGCCCTAGGTGAGGACGAGCCGGCCTCCGGGGAAACGCACGCGTTTGCACACCTCTGCGTGCTGCCCTGGCCCTGAGAAAAACAGGCGGAGCGGAGCCCGTGCCCCAGGAGCTCGCCTTCCAGGACGCACGGGCCACCCTGCAGGCGGCCGGACCCCAGCGGCACGTCCTGGACACCGCGCTAGAGGCTGGTGTGGCGGGAGCCCCTGCCCTGGCCCGGCGTGGGCGCACCCAAGGCCAGCCCTGGACCTCAGAGCAGGTGTGGCGGCGGCAGAGGGCGGGGTGAGGTGCACACGGGCCCAGGACAATCTAGGTGCTGCCTGCCCGGACACAGGCCCCGGGGTCAGCATCCTGCCCTGCCCCCCTCCGGCACTGAGGTCTGCAGAGGGGAGATGGCTTCATCCGGGGCGGGAAGCTGCCAGCAGCGCCCGTCTGGGGGGTTCCTGGCTCCTACCCGTGGGCTCAAACACTTCGCCAGCACCAGCCCTCCCTGGCATTGCCCACGGGGGCACCTGGGATGAGACGTCTTCCTGGGCTTCCCAGGAGTCTAGGAGGGCAAAGCCCTGGCAGCCTCCTGTCCCGGACGCTCTCGGGGCTTTGCAAGGGGAAGGCGAGACCACAGGTGCATAAGAGTAGGGGGTCAGACCCAAACGAACCCCCTCCCCCTCCCCCACTCCCTCCCCCTCCCTCCCCGCCTCCCCGCCTTCCTCCCTCCTCTCTCAGACTCTGTGTCCTTCTCTCCTCCCGCTCTTCCTCTCCTCTGTCTATCAGTCTCTGTGTATCTCTCCCTCCCTCCCTCCCCTCCTGTCCCCCTTTCCGCCTGGACCTCTCCACCCCTCAGTGATGATGACGTCCCTGTGGGTAGGGAACAGAGGGAGCTACGCGATTGCTGCCTGTCTGGGATGTCGGCCCCGGCTCCCCTGCAGTACCCAAAGCCCCCAGTTTCCTGGCTCACGGCAGCAAAGGTGTGTGTCTCACCCACCCGTGTCGCCTGCGGGCTGGCAGCCGGAGCTGCTCCCCACTCACTCACAGCCCCTCACCAGCAAGAGCCTGGCAGGATGGAGAGCACTCCCGAGGGCTCACACCGTGGGGAAGAGACCCCCGCCCTTTCTCATCAGCTCACTGGCCTGGCCGCACGGGTCCCATGGCTCGGCAGGGACAAGGGGCTGAGATGCGCCTGCAGCCACGCGCCCAGGAAGCCAGAGCTGGGAGGTGTGGGTGATCCCCCATTGGGGAGGGGGGCTTCAGGTCCGCACAGCACAAGCAGCATCCCCCACCCCCACCCCGGGGCTCTGGGAGCCCAACCCAGGGATGGCTCTGGGCTACCCAGCGTCCTAGGTGGGGCCAGCAATGGACCAGCCCATTTTGGGAATTCTTTCTCCCTCTGTCCACTGACATCCGGGAGCAGCGGTGGCCTGTGTCCTCCCTGTCTCTGATCGCCCCCTGGTGTCCCTTGTCCTTGTCACTTCCTGTTGGACATGACCCCCGTTTCTGGGAAGGAAATCTCACCACAGCCCCTGGGTGGCTGCCTGACAACAGCAGAGCCTGCGGTTCCTGGGAAGCCACAGCAGGTGCAAACCTAGTGCACCTGTGTCGGAGCCCGGACACTGAGATCCTCCACACGAGGAGCAGGTGCCCGTGGCCAGTGTCTCCCCCTGCTGGCCATGCGGCCTGGCACAGCTGGCACATGGAGACCCAGCTGGTGACTGGCCGTGGTACCTGGTGGATAGGGCCGTGAACACCAGCTCGAGCCCCCCTAGCCTGTGCCCTTGAGTGGCGTGTGCAAACTATTAGGTCTCGTTTCCTCCTGCCCACAGGAGGAGTTGAAGAAGACTGAAGCGGGTGGCACTGGATAAGCCGGACGGTTGTGTCGTGTTGGAGAGTGCTGGGTAGTGCTGTCTTACCACGAAGAGAGCACGAATGGGGGCAGAGCTGCAGCCAGGCTCCGCCCCTAACACGCCCGTGCCCTGGGCACCTCCCTTCTCTTGGCCTCGGCTCCATCTGGTGTACGAAGGGAAGATTTCGGTATGCTTAACAGAATCTACAGGAGCCTGCAGGGGCCGGCACTATGTGGTGGGCTGAGCCGCCGCCTGCAGTGCCACTATCCCATATGGGCACCAGTTCAAGTCCCAGCTGCTCCACTTCCAATCCAGCTCTCTGCTGTGGCCTGGGAAAGCAGTAGAAGATGCACCAAGTGCTTGGGCCCCTGCACCCACATGAGAGACACTGAGAAGGCTCCTGGCTTCATCCTGGCACAGCTCCAGCCATTGTGGCCATTTGGGGAGTGAACCAACAGATGGAAGACCTCTCTCTCTATCGCTCCCTCTCTGTAACTCTACCTTTCAAATAAATAAATAAAATCTTAAAAAAAAAAAAGACCCTGCAGACGCTGGCACCACCCAGCTCTGCACCTCCCCATGTCCCCTTGGCCCGCGGCTCTTACCGCTCCGCCTGTGCTGGACTTTGTCTTAGGCTAGCTCAGGTTTACAGCTGTCAGCAGGAGCCACGCTACTGACGCATGACGTGCCACTCCAAACACCGCCGCTGTGTGGGTTTGGTCACTAGGACGAGTACCGGGAGAGGTGCTTAGGAAGGGAGGAGGCTTGTTTCAGCCGATGTTTTGGAGGTTCACAGTCCAAGATCGGCGAGACTGGCGCAGGTGCATGGGAGGGTCACACGGCAAGACAGGAAGCAGTGAGACACACAGCGCCCTCATCATCCACGTCTACGTGGCCTCTCATAAGGGCACCGTGATTTCATCATGGGGACCCCAGTCCAGCCCAATCCAATCAGCTCCCAAGACCCCAGCATCAGACGCACAGTTAGGCTACATCTCCATCCTTGATCCATTAAGCGTTAACATAAGACAATGGAGACCAAGAGCCTCTGGGGGACATTGGCATTGACGATGCTATGAGACCCATCGTGGGGGCTCACAAGAACCAGAATGACTCCCAGGCCAGCGGGTTGCCGGGGGTTTGCCTGGGGCTGGGCTGGCCGGATGGTTCTGCCCCCACCCCAGCTGGGTGTTGTTTGCAGTTGGCCCCAGCGTGCAGGTTGGGCTCTTTTCTCTTTCGTGTTTTTGCTTCTGGGGTCCAGAGATGTTCTTCTCATGGTGGCTCACAGAACACAATAAGCCGGAGCAGGCCCCTGCCAGTGTCCTCTCAGGCCTCAGCAAGACTCATGGCCACGTCCACGATTAACAGGGCGGGGAACCACCACCACCTGCGTGGGAGGGGCAGGGAAGGGGGCCCTGGGTGAGCAGCCATCCCCCATCCCCGGCGCGCTGTCCTGTCCCTCCTCCGGTAGCTCCGGGCGCTGCCTGTGCTGTTTCCCGGCCAGGAGTCTGCTTCTCCTTCTCCTTCTCCCTCTGCCCCCCGCGTCGCAGCTGGGACATCACCGGCCTCACAGCGCTGAGTGAATCCTCCGCGTTGCACTCCTGTTTCCAGGCTCTTCCGTTGCCTTGGACATAACCCATCGGCACAGGCGCCTCTTCCCTGCCCTGCCCGGCCCCGCAGCTCAGATTCCCCTGCAGCCGGAACTCGGGGTAAATGCAGCGCCCCAGTAGGGTGCGCTTGCAGGTGTTTGGGGGGTGGGCGCCAGCTGTCTGGAGCTTTTGCTGGCTGAGTTAGGTGTGAGTTTCCAGGCTCCTCTGCTAGGATCCCAGGCCTTGCAAAAGCGCGCGGACTCCATGGTGACTCCGTGGTCATCGATGGATCACATTCTCTTTGCCACCTCCTCGCGCATGGTGGCATCGGGGTGGTGGCTCCCATCCCGGGCGGCAGGGCTTACAAGTGGCCCCCAGCACAGGCAAGGCCTGCATTGATTGGAGTCCGTCTCGGAGGCTAAGCCGAGACCCCGCTTCTTCAGCTCTCTGGTGGCTTCGCAAACACACAATCCCCCTTTCCTTGTGAAAACCCAGCCCCGCGTCCCCAAAAGACACCGGCTCTAATTATTCAAATGTCACTTTCCTGACAAGACTGCAAACATCGCCCTGGTGGGGACCAAATGAGCTCTGTTCCCCCCGCAGCGCCTCCACGGAGCCCCACGCACACTAGGGGCACAGTCAACACGGGCGTCTTGCAAAAGTTCACGGAAAATGCACGTGATGAGAAACGACACGTGCATCTCACAGACTCTTTTGCACTGAAATGACCTTGTGTTTTCACTCCCCTTTCCACGAACTTTCAGAGCCTGCTCACGCTACTTTGAAGGGTTGAAGTCATGAGCCCAGGGACTGCCGCCTATAATTCTTTTTTTTTTAATTTTTAAAAATTTATTTGAGGGTGGGCCAGCATTATGGTACAGCAGGTTAAGCCTCCACTTGTGGGATCAGCATCCCCCATGGACACCGGTTCAAGTCCCAGCTGCTCCACTTCCCATCCAGCTCTCTGCTATGGCCTGGGAAAGCAGTGGAAGATGGCCCAAGTCCTGGGGCCCCTGCCATCCTCATGGGAGACCCGGATGGGGTTCTAGGCTCCTGGCTTCAGCTTGGCCCAGCCCTGGACATTGCAGCGAGTAGAGGAATAAAACCAGAGAATGGAAGCTCTCCTCTCTCTCTCTCTCTCTCTCTCTCTCTCTCTCTGTAACTGTTTTTCAAATATGTAAATAAAGGTTTAAACAGATTTTATGCGGGGAACCAGTCTTGTGGTGCAGCAGGTTAAGCTGCCACTCCTGATGCAGCGTCCCATATGGGAGCTGGTTTAAGTCCCAGTGCAGCTCCCTGCGGATGCGCCTGGGACAGCAGTGGAGGACCGCCCAAGTCCCTGGGCCCTGCGCCTACCTGGGAGACCCAGACAGAGCTCCAGGCTTCTGCTTCGGTCTGACCCAGCCCGGCTATTGTGGCCATTTGAGAAAGTAGATGCAGAATCTCTGTTTCTTTCTCTCTCGCTCTCGCTCTCGCTCTGCCTTTCAAATACATAAGTAAATCTTTAAAAATAAAAATGTATTTGAGAGAGAGAGAAAAGAGATGGCATCTATCCGCTGGTTCCCTCCCCAAATGCCCATAACAACCGGGACCAAGCCAGGAGCTCAGCTCCCAAGCCAGGTCTCCTGCGTGGGTAACAGGAACCCAAGTACTTGAGCAGCAGTGCTGTCTCCCAGAAACTGGAGTCAGGAGTCAGAGCCGAGAGGACCCCCGGCATCTCAGCTGCCAGTCAAAATGCCCGCCCCACCCCCTGCAGTCTTTACGTTGGCTGCCGAATGTCACACCTGTATAGAAATGATGGCCCGAGCAGAGTGCCCCAGAGTTCACCCTCCTCCAAATACCCCAGAGGAAGACGATTGCCAACTTTCTCTCCCCACACTAAAGCCCGCTGAGGTGTCATGGGGTTGCCGGGCCTCTTCCAGCAGACGGAAAGCAGACCCAGGGATGGGTTGTGACCCAGCTGGAATGAAGGTGCGAGGCCTTGCTCTGCCACTTACAAGCGTGCCGCCTCGAGAAGCTAATTAACTTCTCTGAGACTCCGTTATTTTCACCTGCTCAGTGGGGCAAATCTGATCCACCTTGCAGAGCTGAGTAGGTGATACCCGATAGGTGCTTTATCATTGGTTGCTTTGTATCATGAAGCCTGAAGCCCAACGCGCAACACTGATTCCCTTGGGGTCTCCCATTTCAGGTTGTTGGGGGCCTTGGGGGCCTGTGGGGCTACCTGGACTGCAGCGCCCGATTGCCTGTGCTGGGAGCAGCGCCCAAGCCTGCTGGGTGGAGATGACTTCCCGGGGCCCTTGGAGTTCCCAACACACACCCGTGCTTTGGAGGTGCGGGCACTGTCCAGGTGCCACGGCTCACTAGGCTAATCCTCTGCCTGCGGCGCTGGTACCCCGGGTTCTAGTCCCAGTCGAGGTGCTGGATTCTGTTCCGGTTGCCCCTCTTCCAGGCCAGCCCTCTGCTATGGCCCGGGAGTGCAGTAGAGGATGGCCCAAGTGCTTGGGCCCTGCACCCCATGGGAGACCAGGAGAAGCACCTGGCTCCTGGCTTCGGATCAGCGCGGTGCGCTGGCCACAGAGCACCAGCCGCAGCGGCCATTGGAGGGTGAACCAACAGGAAAGGAAGACCTTTCTCTCTGTCTCTCTCTCTCTCTCTCACTGTCCACTCTGCCTGTCAAAAAAAAAAAAATCCAGGTGGTGGGGTTGCTGGTGTGGTCCTGGGCGGAGACAGGACAGGGCGGCAGGTGAGAATCGCCCTCCGCTCTCAACTTCCCCGGGTGGAAAAGGGGGTCCTTGCCAGCGGAGCTGCCCTCCTGTCTCCACCTCCAGCCAGGCCGGCCTGCATTCACAGCCCAGGGCGGGAGACTGGACAGAGAGAAGAGGAGAAAATGGGCAGAGATTTAGCCAGAATGGCTCTCAGAGGGCACTTCAAAAAGCCATGGGAGAATAGAATGAAAAGATTCGTTTCTTCTTGTGTAAAAGAATTGTTTGAAATCCCTGTAAAGTTTTTTTTTTTTTCTATAATACATGTTTTCCATGAACTTTTTGAAGACCCCTCGTAGGCATGGACTTCAAAATGTTTTGCACCAAAAGAAACTCATCTTTTCATTCCGTTTCTCATGAACCTTGAAGAGGGCTCTCCTCGGCGCGGCGCGGCACGATCGAGTCGGGGAGGAGGGGGAGAAGGAGAGGGACTCGGGCTTGGGTTTGGAGAGAGAGTGGGGCGTGGGGCAGAGCCGAAGCTTGGGAACACCTGACACCCCGCCCCCACCCCCGCCTTTCCCATTCTGATGTTTCTGCCCCCCAGACCTGTGCAGGAGCACAGGCCCCAGAGGACAAGGACGCAGCAACTCGCTGTGAGCTCAGAGGCTGCGGGAAGGGAGGAAGCTCTGGGCCTGCTGCAGGCGACACTCGGGGTGATCCGGAGCTCGGGCCGTTCCGGGGGAAGGCAGAGGCCTGGAAGCTGTGGCTGCTTAGAGGGGTCACTCCGCCTGCAGGGAGCCCCTCCCTCCCACCCACAGCGTCCCGGGCAGAAGTGCTAGGTGTTTGTTTTAAGATTTATTAGGGCCAGCACTGTGGCTTAATGGTGCCTGCAGTGTGGGCATCCCATGTGGACGCCGGTTCTAGTCTTGGCGGCTCCTCTTCCAATCTTTGCACCTGGGAAAGCAGCAAAGATGTGCTCGGGCCCCTGCACCCGTGTGGGAGATCCAGAGGAAGCTCTTGGCTCCTGACTTTGAATCAGCCCAGCTCCGACCACTCAGCCATCTGAGGAGTGAACCAGCGGATGGAAGACCTCTCTCTCTCTCTCTCTCTCTCGCTCTCCCTCTCCCTCTACCTCTGCCTGTAACTCTGCCTTTCAAATAAATAAAATAAATCTTTAAAAAAAGATTTATTTACTTGAAAGGCCAAGTTACAAAGAGGGTGAGAGAAAGAGAGAGAGGAAGATCCTCTATCTACCAGTTCACTCTCCAAATGGTTGCAATGGCCAGGGCAGGACTAGGCCAAAGCCAGAAGTCTGGAACACCATCCAGTCTCCCACGTGGGTGCAGGGCCCCAAGCACTTGGGCCATCTTCCACTGCTTCCCCAGGTGCATCCGCAGGGAGCTGGATTGGAAATGGAGCAGCCGAGACTCAAACTGATGCCCATATGGGATGCCGGAGTCACAAACTGTGCTGTAGTGCTGGCTTGATCCGCCTCCCAAGGTTCTTGATCCATCTCCAAAGGCCTTTGGACAGCCCCTCCTGCCATGTGAGGTCTACCTGGCCCCACCCAAGGCCATGGCAGAGGCCCTTCAGGATGGACAGGGGGCGATGGTGCAGTAGGGTATTGGGAGTGAGAAGACCTGGCTTCAAGTCCCAGCTGTGCCACTTGGAGCTGAGTGTGGAGAATGTTCCCCAGCCTCCCCGGCGCTCAGTTTCTGTTACTGAGAAATGGGCGGAGCAACGTGTGCCTCGCGGGATTGCCCCGTGGGGAGCAGGAGGGTATCTGCAAAGGCTTGGAACAGGGGCTACGCCCAGAGCCCCTCAGCCCACGAGGGCCACTATCGCATCATGAGCACCCCCATTCCGTCCTGTCCCACATCCCCCGGGGCCACGCCCGGGAAATACCCCACTGCCAGCCTCCAGGCCCCCCAACCCTTCACCGTTTCCATGACACCCTGGGTTTGGGGAGTTAATTTTAATGAGGGAGATTGATTAAAGCCAAATTATTACCTTCCTTTTGTGTCCCTTTTGTCATTTAGAAATGGAAACAAAAGACATTCTTGAGCTCAAGTCAAACATTTACCAAATTAATTCTCCTCCAGAAATTGTTTGAGATTTCAAGGGCCGGTGGCTTTGCTTCTCCCTCTCATTCCCGTCCCCTCCACCCTTAACTATACTACATCAGAAAGTAATTGCCTGATTAAGGGACGCGCAGCTCGGAGAGTGACACATTTTTTAAAATTAGAACGCGCTGCCGACCGGCACAGTTACACAACTGGTTTTCTCTTCCCCAAACAACTTGATTCTCAAGGAGAAATGACAGGAGCGACAAGGGCATGTGAGAAAACCAAGACGCGGGGGGGGGGGGGGGGGCAGGCGGGCGCGCTGCGTGGCGCATGTCTGTGCGTCTTCTGCGTGACCCAGTTCTGCCCCATTTCCCCAGGACGCTCCCCCCCCCCCAACTCCCGTCTGGTCTGGGGGGGGGGGGCGGCAGCTGTGCTCCTCCCCACCTTCGCTCCAGCAAACCCACTCCCAAGAAGACTGAGAACATGGATTCTTGTGATGAGGTCAATTGAAAGAGGAGGCTCTGGGAACCGTGCCCCAGGCCCCTGCCTCCAGCATCATCCAGAGTGCCTCTGGTTTGGAAGCCGAGGTTAAGGAACAAGTACCTGACAATGACAATGGGGAGGAGGACCTGGGAGGGCCCAGGGGCAGGAAACCTCACCTCCTGGCGCTGTCCCTGTGCTCTGAGACTCCAGCCATGCTGGCTGTGCCCCCTGGCCACTTCAGGCTCACTTTCCTGGATGCTCTTCGCCTAGACCTGGGGCAGCTGCCTCCTCGCCACTCCTCCTAGAGCCTTCTCTGACCCCCAGGCTGAAGGAGCAGCCTCCACAGGCCAGCGGCTCCCTCCCGCTCCCCCTCTCACTCTGCTCACAGCGCTGGGTGCAACCTGACAGCTCCTTTTGTGTACATTTGTTTCTGTGTTTATTGTCACTGAGCCTCAAGGCTGGACTTCTGTGCCTTATTTTCTGTCTTTCCAATGCAGAAAACACAGCTGGCCTGTTACTGGCCTATAGCAATGGTTTGATGGGGAACAACTAGACAAGCAGATGCATGGATGTGTGGATGGACAGATGGACAGATGGGTGGATAGATGGATGGGTAGATAGCAGATGAATGGATGGGTGGACGGACAGGTGGATGGGTGGATGCAGGGTGAATGGAGGCACTGGCTTATCCATTCCTCCATTAAGGAAACTCACCCTCTTCTCAGCAGTCTTCAAGCTGTTCCTGACCCAGGCTGCCTGGGAGAAGATGAAGAAGAGCGAGCAGATGGAGCCCCAGGAGCTGCGAGTGCTAATCTTGCCCTAGTTCATGGCTCAGTGACCACCCCTTGGGGCATGAAATGTGAAGTATTTGGTCAGATGGTGAAATCCCAACTCCGTCTACATGGGAGTCAATAAATACTAGGAAGCTGGTCACAGAACGTGTGAAACGTCTAGAACAGGCAATGTTCTATAAAGAGAAAGCGGCAGGGCCTGAGGGGCTGAGGGAGGGGCTGAGGGAGGGGCGCAGCTAACGGTGCAGAGCTTCCTTCCAGGGGAAATGTTCTCACACTGATTGTGACGATGGTTTCTCAGATTTGCAAACGTATAAAAGACCTTTGAGGCGAGGGATAAAAAGTGAGTTGGATTGAAGGACCTGGAGATTGTTGGTCAGGGTTGAGCCCATGGGAACTGCGCCCCAAAGGCAGCCATGTCTGTGTCACCCATGTGAGCCTTGAGCAGTCCTTTGGAAGCAAGAGGGGAGTCAGGGTCTGGACAGGGTCCCGGATGCTCTGGCCACAGGGAGCTTGCAGAGACAGGTGCGAGCGTTTCCCTCCTCTGGCCTCCTCCTCAAAGCCACCATCTCTCCCCTGTTCTTCACCCCAGACACCGACCTGCAATGCCCTTTGGGGGAGAATCTGTCTCTTTTTGGGCCAAAGGCAAACCCAGCTTCTCACCGGGAGGATGGGGCCTGTCTCGGGGCGCCTGGCTGCATCCACACCCTGCTACACTTGTGTCTTGCGAAGCCTTCTCCAGGTCTGCTCTGCCCTGGGCCCTTTGCGTGTGTCTCATCTGTAAGCATGGGAGTTGCAGTCTCTTTCTACAGAAGAGGCAAAGCTTGGGTCAGTCATTCACTCCCATTCACAGGAGGCAGAGGCAGAGCCGGGGCTGGAACCCAGCACTCTGGGCCCAGGGTCTGACACCTGCAGCCTTCAGCCAGGGAGCAAGTGTCGGCCCATGGCCAGCGAGCTGAGGGCTGGCTCTCTCCCCCCCACCTCCCACCCCAGGGTGGAGCACTGGGAGCACTGGGAGGGCTTTCTCATCACTTCTCAGTCATCGCATCACAAGGTAACACAAGCAGCCCAGGGAAGGGGGCCAGAGCCACAGGCCTGGCACAGGCTGCTCTGGGGTCCTGCCTCACCAAATGACCGTGGCCATGACAATCACTGAGGGCCACTCTTGCCAGGCATCAAGGATGAGCCCACATGAGCCTTACAGCCAGGAAGGGAGGCTCTACCCGCTCCACATTCCAGAGACAAGACCTGGCATGAGGAGGTGCACCCCACGCTAAGTCCATTCCCCCCTGCTCCCACACAGCCCCACGCTAAGTCCACTCCCCTTCCCCTGTTCCCACATAGCCCCACTCTAAGTCCACTCCCCTCCCCTGTTCTCACACACCTTATGCTAAGTCCACTCCCTCCCCTGCTCCCACACAGCCCCACTCGAAGTCCCCTCCCCCCACCCTCTGTTCCCACACTGCCTCACCTGCTCACTCACCCACTGGGGCCCTTTGCAAGTCACTCATCTCTCAGAGTGTGCCTCAACCATGAACTGGAGATGGTAAGACCCCTCCTCCCCATTAGTAACAATACCGCACCCCAGCCCTTAACAAGCTGTTATGAGGATTAAATGGGAATGATATGAGATCCGATATAAATTAACTTTATGTACATTGTATACACTGTAAATGCTTACACTCTACTATAGCATAGTAAAATAAAATAGAATGTTCTAGCACCCTCCAGAACAGAAACTCCCAGCTCCACTGAAGTGCCGCCTAGCCAGCAGCAGCACGCAAGGAGACTGACGGGGACAACGTGGATGAGCTCACGGAGAGGAGCTGGCACCCAGGAGACAGCTGTCACTGCTCGAAGCCGGCCCTCGCCAGCGACAGCCCGCAGGGAAGGGGCGGGAATGGGTGCGCGTGGGTAACAGGGTTCTTGACATTGGTCTGATTCTGACACACAGTCATAACTGTTGGCACTGGTGACAGCCTCTGCCAGCCCCATCAGGGATTGCGTCGGCTTCCCTGGGAACCTTTCACCATGTCCTCAGCACTCGGTCAGCTCCACGCAGGCACTAAGAAGCTGAAGCGCTCAGCCCAGTTTGCAGCGTCTGCCCCAGGTCATCCGGCTGGGACATCATGGAGGGTGGGGAGACGGTCTGCGATGGCCGTCCCCATCAACTGGATCAGGCTCTGGGCCAGGCACAGGTGGAGGGTTCCCTGTGACCCAGGTGGATCCGCCGGAACCTGGTGGAGTTGACCCTCTGGGCAGGGGCCAAGTCCACCCACAAGAGCTGGGGACTCCTGGAGATGAGAGGCTCCGGCTGCTTCTCTCTCTGCTCCCCGCCCAGGGTTACCCAGACTGTGCCCCCGGGATGCAGGACTAAGAGGAGCCCCGCGGCTGGCTGGTTAACCAGAGGCCGACGGAGCACAGAGCACGCGGGATTGGGCAGTGGGTGAAGATCAGCGGTCTCTCCCTCACGGCTCTGGAGGCAGGACATCCAAGGTCAGTGCCGGTGTCTAGCCAGGGCCTTCCTGTCACATCACCCCATGGCAGAAGGCGTAAGCACGAGAGGACATGGACACAGGACCTGGGAAAGGGGCCAGATTCGTGCCCTGAGAAGTCGCCCCTTGCGGGGGGCTCAGCCCCATGATAACGAGCCCTTCCTGGGGTGGCAACGTTGATGGTTCATGACAGCAGAGACCCCTGCCTGGACCCAACCGCCTCTCAGTACCATCGCCTAGGGGATCAAGTTTCCGACACAGGAAGCACGGGGACACGTTCCAATCGCTGCACCAGGTTGAAGGATTTCGGGTAGGTCACCTCCCAGCCTCCCGCCTGGGCCCAGAGCACCTGTGCAGGCACGCACCTGTGCTCGCCCCGCACCTGCGCAGGGGAGGGTGCAGAGAAGGATCTGCAGATGCCGCTGCAGCGGAAGCTGAGCCTGGGAGCCCAGGAAGCCGGCAGGTCTGCAGAGTTCCGGGGCAGCTGGTGTGTGAGCAAATGAGCAGGTGGCCTGCCCAGATGGGGGCGCCAGGAGGCAGGAAGGGGAGCGAAGATTGGTTTGTGGTGCGGAGAGAGGAGGGGAAGAGGAGGCCAGGAGCAGAAGGGGGCTTAGCTGGGCTCCAGAACTCGATTGTGTGGAAATCGGGTCTGAAGTGATACGAGCCTTTGGGGATGGAACTTAATATTGTCTCCGAGCCTGTGTTCATCTAGGGCGACGGGATTGCATTTGCTGGGCTTCTCCTTCGTCCCGCGTACATTTATGTTGGATATTCACTTACGAGTCTTGCGACAAGAAGTTAAAAGGAGCAAATGTACCTTTTTTTCCCCCAAGCTGCATTAATTTCCAAGTGAGATTTATTCTGCCCGCCGCTCTTCTGGTGGTGACTGATGGGCGCAGAAGCCCCACTCAGAGGCTGAGTGCATGCAGGGGAGGGGAAGGGAGGGTTCCCCACAAGCCTGCGATCTCAGGGGGCTGCAGCCCCACGGCGGGGACTGGGGCGGGCTCGGGGAGTGAGGTGTCCCATTCAAAGGACCGTGGTGGGATGCAAGAGAGAGTCACGTGTTCAGCACGTGGTCTCTCGCCTGCTCGTCTGATGGACTGAATGGTGAAGTTGAAGTCCTAACCCCCAGGAGCTGCGCATGCATCTGGAAGTAGGATCTTGGGAGACAAGGCCCTGATGCAACATGACGGGCGTCCCCTGAGCAGGGGCAGACTTGGGGGAAGACACAAAGGGAGGAGGCGCCGTGGTGACAGAGGCAGACATCGAAGCAACACCAATGGATGCTCAGGGCCAGTGGTCACCACCGGCAGCCAGGGAGAGGCCAGGAAGGACTCCAACCCCAGTCCCAGATAGCAGGGTCCGGACGCCTTGAGTTCGGCCTCCGGGCTCCAGAACTGGGGGACACTGTGGTTGTCTTCCAGCTGCCGTTTGTGGGACCCTGGGTAACCGACATCACAAACGCACTCGTGCTTGGTAGATAAGTGAACGTGCGCTTCCTTGGGGACAGAGAAGGCTAGGCTACTGCTCCCCATTCAGGAAGCGCAGCTGCTGGCTACCAGGGCCCTTCCCCGGGGAGGAGGCCCTGCAGGGCTCTGGGGTCACTTGAGGTCAACGGCACACCTGGTTTGTAGTTCCTCGGAGCACCGCGGCTTCCCCCGAGCCCCAAAGGGACAGGCAACAAGGGGCCTCAAATGTCCCTCTGTCTTTGGCCACAGGACTCACGAGTTCATAGGAGCCCCTCTCTCCAGGAGCTGTGCCACTCTTCTCTCTGCCCTCCACACCTGCTGCTTCCCTGTGTCCATGGCTCCCACGTGTTGCTTCAAGTCGCCCCAGACTTGGCCCAGTGGAAGCCCCTCCCTCACCTGCTCGCCGGCCGGCTACCCCGGGTTCTGGGCCTCTTTGCCGGCTTCCTGCGGGAAAAGCCGCCGGGAGGGCTCACGCATTGCCCGGCTCTGCGGCCTGGCCAGCTCGCGGGCACCTCAGCCCTGGCCTGCGGCTGCCACCTGCCCCTGTCAGCACACCCTGTGCCTGTGTGACAAGTGCGTGGGCGTAGACAGTGAGGAGGCCTGAGCGACAGACACAATGCGTGGCTCCAACGCCGGATTGGCGAGCACATGAGGCAGCCAGGATGTCAGCGAGTGAGTGAGCGAATGGGGTGGGGCGTGGGGTCAAGAGCGTGCGTCCGGGAAGTGGCCGTGGCGGCCTTGTCCAAATGCATCAGTGGCGGCTCAGGCTGCCCAGGGGCGCTGGGCGGATCGGAATGGGGCTCCCATCCGACATGGTGGTGGCTCTGCCAGGTGGTTGCCTGATTCCTGCCTTCCCGGTGGGGCTGATGGGGAGGCAGGGCTGGCTTCACAGCTCTGGGTGTCCCCGCCCTTGCACGTGATGCAAAGCGCCACTGTCTGATGGCGCCTTCTCTCTTTCCTCCTGGGGCTGGGCGCCCTGCGCCAGGGGTCGGGAGCCCCCCTCACGGGCCCATCCTTCCGTGTGTGGTGGCCTGCACTCCTCGTGCCCAGTGGACGCTGGCCTCTGCAGAACTAGGGATCCGAATGGGGCTTCTCCCCACTGAATTCTCAGGAATTTGGCTGAGTTGAGCAAACGGATCCAGCTTTTCTGCAAATTCCCCTGGAGAAAGGCCAGGGTTGTGTTCATAGCGACATCAAGGCTTTTAAAAAATATTTAATTTATTTGAAAGGCAGAGAGAGAGGTAGATACAGAGAGAGAGAGAGAGAGAGAGAGAGAGAGATCTTCCATCTGCTGGTTCACTCCCAAAATGGCCACAATGGCTGGCCCTGGGCGGTGCCTCGTGGGTTTCTTTGGAGAGAAGCTGTCCCAACACAGTGGGCCCAAAGGGACGGCTGCAGGGGGAGAGCAGGACACAGAGACAGAGAGAGGTCTTCCAACTGCTGGCTCACTCCCCAGACGGCCACAATAGCCAGAGCTGGACTAGGATGAAGCCAGGAGCCAGGAGCTTCTTCTGGGTCTCCCATGTGAGTGCAGGGGCCCAAGCGCTTGGGCCGTCCTCTGCTGCTTTCCCAGACACATTAGCAGGGAGCTGGATCAGAAGTGGGGCAACTCGTATATGGGACATCAGTGTCACAGGCAGTGGCTTAACCCTCTGTGCCACAATGCCAGCCCTCTCCCTCCTCTACTGTCTTCTTAACAGATCATATGCAGGGGTCCGGCGCTGTGGCATAGCAGATAAAGCTGTTGCCTGCAGCGCCGGCATCCAGTATAGGTGCTGGTTCGAGACCCGGCTGCTCCACTTCTGATCCAGCTCTCTCTATGGCCTGGGAAAGCAGTAGAAGATGGACCAAGTGCTTGGACCCCTGCACCCATGTGGGAGACCTAGAAGAAGCTCTTGGTTCCTGGCTTTGGATCTGCCCAGCTCTGGCCATCGCAGCCATTTGGGAACTGAACCAGTGGATTGAAGACCTCTCTCTCTCTCTCTCTCTCTCTGCCTCTCTGTGTAACTCTTTCAAATAAATAAATCTTTTTAAAAATCATACACAGGGTATTTTTTTCAAGTTCAGATTCTTCATTTTCTTTCTTTCTTTTTTTTTTTTTGACAGGCAGAGTGGACAGTGAGAGAGAGACAGAGAGAAAGGTCTTCCTTTTGCCGTTGGTTCACCCTCCAATGGCCGCCGCGGTCAGCGCGCTGCAGCCGGCGCACCGCGCTCATCCGATGGCAGGAGCCAGGAGCCAGGTGCTTTTCCTGGTCTCCCCATGGGGTGCAGGGCCCAAGCACCTGGGCCATCCTCCACTGCACTCCCGGGCCACAGCAGAGGGCTGGCCTGGAAGAGGGGCAACCGGGACAGAATCCGGTGCCCCGACCGGGACTAGAACCTGGTG
>CM027388.1:10573006-10643874 GCA_015711505.1 Sylvilagus bachmani | reverse complement strand
TCCCCCTCTCCCTCTCTCTCTCCCTCCCTTTCTCTCCCCCCCTCTTTCCCTCTCTCTTTCTCCCCCCTCTCTCTTTCTCTCCCTCTCTCTCTCTTAAATAAAGTGAAAATAAATAACTTTACATTTTTCTTTTAATTTCAATGCAGGTCCATGATGGATAAGACTCTGATCCTCCCCCTGGCTGGGGTGAACTTTATGTGGCAGAAGGCAGTTTGGAGGCTGCCACCAGGACAGTGCTTGCAACCGCAAAAGGCCAGTCCCACCGTCCCCTGGGTGCCCCGTCTGAATGTGGCGCTCTCCCAGATAGGGGGCAGCATGGACCTTTGCCTGACTCCTCAAGACACAGTGCCTGCTTGCTCATCTGCCCTCCCCACAGAGAGCCCAGGCTGTGTCTTATTCCACTCTGCGCTCTCCATGCCTGCCCTGGGCAGATGAGGTCATAGAAAGACTTGGGTGGATGCTTGGGTGGACAGATGGACAGGAGGCTCCTAGGATGGGTGGGCGATGTGTGGATGAACAGACGCACGGGTGGAAAGGACCCCTCGCAGGCATCTGTAGGCTTTGGCACAAAACGGGGCCCACGAGATGCTCCTATGCTTTGTGTCACCCTCCCCAGCAAGGTGCCGTCTATAAAAGCCTCATTAACATCGCGAACAATGGAGAGATCCCATCAGCCACATCCCTCCCTCCATTAAGGACCAGTGTCCCTTGGGAGCAGGAAGGGGGCTAATGCATCTCTCCCCGTGGCTCTGCGGCAGCTGCCAGCCACCAGGGAGCCCATTAGAGAACACCAAGGGCTATCGATCCCTCACGAAAGGGGCAGGGGCTCCTGGGGCAGGCACTGCCGGAGCCCAGCAGAGGAGAGATGGAGCAAGGCCTCTCTCCTTGCTGTCACCAGCTAGACCCCAGATGGGCACTGGAGGCCAGGGCGTAGGTGGGTACACAGATAAGCTGAGCTGGAAGGATCGGCTCTGGCATTCTGTTCATCTTATAGATGACAAAACAGAGCCAGACAGAGCAGGTGCGTTCCCCCAAAGCCTATTCTGAACACATTGTGGAGACGGCCCTGGTTCTCCACGCACCCTGGCTTCACGCCCTTTGCATTGGCATGTTGCAGCTTCACCCACCAAGAGGAGGAGTCTGCTTCCCCCTCTTGAAGCTGAGCTGAGCCATGCTCCTGGTTTGACCAACAGTGGAGAAAACACCTGTCTGTCGTCTTCACGCGTGATCTCGTCTTAGAAGCTCCCCAGTCTCTCCCGTACTTTTCTCCTCTGATGAGAGCATTCCTGGGCGAGCCTGCCGCAGGAGTGGGCAGGACAAAATCAGCCCATGGCCCCAGCAGAGAGCCCAGCCCAGGTCAACAGAGCCGCCCCACTGACCTGCCACAGAACAGCCCAGGCCCACTCGTTCCAGCGGAAACGCCCAGCCCAGCCATGGACCATGAGCAAGGTCACACACTGAGTGGTGACAGTAATGGGCCACCAAGGGGCTGTGGCTGCTTGTGAGGCAGCAGTGCTGGGGTAGCAGATAGCTGGTGCTCACGACGTCCAGCCCTGCTCTCCTCGTGTTCACACTGGCACTGACACCGTCCTTGGGACAAGTGCAGCCAGCCTGCAGCCTCCACCACCACCTGCATCCTCGCTGCTCCCAGTCCATCCTCTTCCACCGGCCACCAGTGGTGGTTCCTGGCCTCTGGATTGTCCTTTTCTTGTGTTTTTCTTTTTGCTCACGCAGCATATTTTTTTTAAAAAAGCGTTCAAAGCCAACATTTAAAAGAGAGGAAGTTCTCACTTTTGAACACTCATATCTCATCCCCACCTTCCTGTGTGCCTGTGCCCAGATGCAGCCGCCCCATTAGAGGAGGGAGTTTGGACGCTGTCCCTGGTGCTGAACCTGAATGCGTCTCTGCTCCGTCTCCTTACTGTCCATACAGGACTCTGTATGAAGCTGACAGAGAGAGAGGAAGTACAGTGACTGAGTTGTTGGTAGAACTGGTGCTGATTTTCCTGAATTTCAGATGCACACAGCAGCTGGTTTCCCTCAATCACGCTGCCCTGGGAGGCATCTGGGGTATCCCCTGAGCTCTGGGGCCTGCAGCATGTTCCCCCCTACCTTTCCTAGCCTCTCCCCCATGCCAATGCACCCTAAATCCAGGCAGCCACTCACCTGGCTTTCCTGCCCCCATGCTCGGTGGCTGAGGTTCACCTCAGACTTGCAGCCCCCTCTTCCGTCTCCACTCCCTCCCGGAGCCTCCTTGCTCCACCCACATCCATGACCTCCACTAGCCCCTGCCCTCCACCATGACCTTCCATTTTGGCAGCTGTCACCAACTGCCTTCCCTTTGGGAGGGTGGGGAGGGGCCTCTTTGAGAGCCATGTAAGGCCCCCCTCCTTTGTTACCAGCTGGGCATAGTGTTTATCACCCAAAGTAGCTATGGATTGAAACTGAATTCTGTGATTTGCATAGTTTTGCATTTCATTTGCATACCACTCATTTCATGTTGAAAATACTACCATTCGCCCACAGTTTTGCTCCTGACTCCAGGCCTCCCAACATTGTTCTCTGTGTCCCAGTCCTCTCTCCTCTGCACCCTCTGCTTGGGCTTACCATACCTGGAGGGACACCTGGCTGGCCTAGGCCTGGGGTGGGAGGGCAAGGGAAATGAGCTTCTCTCCCTCTCCTTCAACCACAATGCATCTGGGATCCCACAATTCCTTGGGAATCCCAGTGTGGCTTCTAGGCTTGGCTTTGGCTGACACATCACCTGTTGAACCAACACCCAGCTTAGGAAGAACCTCGATGAATGAGTACATGCATATATGAATTACTCTGTGACAGGATGATTGAGTGATTGAATTAGAAAGGCAGAGATCAAGTGAGTGAGAGGATGAGTGATGGAAACATGGCAACTCGGGGGGCTGGAAATATGAAGGAAGAAATCCTGGCAGGGACTGAGGCCTGCAGAGGCAGCTCGCATGGCACTCAGGAGCTCAGCTCTTGGGCAGAGGCAGGCCCTGAGCACGCTCCCTCCTCACCACTTGCCCCAGTTTCTCAGTATCCCAGCGCCCAGTGTGCTCTGCCTCACTCACTCAGACACTCAAGGGGTCTCTGTTGCGGTGGCATTTTGGTGCATGGATAAGATGTCACTTAGAACATCTGTGTCCCATATGGGAGTGCCTGGATCCGATCCCAGCTCCACTTCCAATTCAGCCTCCTGCTAATGTACACCCTGATAGGCAGCAGCTGATGGCTCAGGTCCCTGGGTCCCTGATACCCACATGGGAGACCCGCCCAAACTGAATTCCTGGCTCCTGACTCCTGGCTCCTGGCTTCAGCCTGGCCCAGTCCCAGCTTTTGGAGGTATTTAGGGAGTGAACTAGCAGGTGAAAGATGTCTCTTTGCCTTTTAAACAGAAGTATTTTTAAAGAGATATCTCTTAGATGGCTGGATGTGTGACTGCCCATGGGGCTGCCCACAGGCAGTCTGCACGGTCTGATGCTTAGTAGGCAGCCACTATGAGCTCAGTCCACCCACTGACACCCGTGGTCACCAGGATGCCTGTGTCTCCAGCCCTCCACAGAACACCGCCAGGAACACAGGTGTGTGGCATTCAACACCTTGTCAGAGGCCAGCTCTGTACCAGGCCCTGAGTCAGAAGCTGGGGAGCCAGAGATGGGACTCAGAGTCTTGTGACTGGGGCTTGACAGTCAGGTTGGGAGAGGACAAGGAGCTGCAGCCCCTGGGTTTACATGGGGGCTCCCTTACCGTACCTTGTCTTGGCCTTGGCCTTGGCCCCGGAGTCTATTTGGATTGATGGGGGTAAGGATAACAGAGGAGAGGTCAGCGGGGATACGGGACAGGAGGTGGGAAAGCATCAGCAGGGGACGAGGCAGAGAGAGACCCTGCTGGGCGCAGGGGCACCTGCAGGTGCACCTCGTTGAGGGCCACCTCTACCACTATGGCTCCAGAGTCTGCCCCAGTGAGAGGTCATTGTCTAACAGAGACTCGCTTCCTCAGCCCAGGGTGGCTTAGCACACAGCAAAGGTGCCAAAGTCACCAGCTGGATCTGAGCTGGCCCAGTCTGCGCCACACGGAGTGAAACCCACCCAGCCCAACAGCACCCAGTGGGAACCCGAGCTGGCAGGAGTGTAGGGAAAACCTTGAAAATGAGGCAGCCAACTGGGGCCGGCGCTGTGGCATAGTAGGTTAAGCCTCTGCCCGCGGTGTCAGCATCCCATATGGGCGCTGGTTCGAGTCCTGTCTGCTCTACTTTCAATCAGCTCTCTGCTATGGCCTGGGAAAGCAGTATTAGATGGCCCAAGTCCTTGGGCCCCTGCACCCACGTGGGAGACCCGGAAGAAGCTCCTGGCTTCAGGTTGGCTCATTGCGGCCTCTTGGGGAGTGAACCAATGATAGAGATCTCTCTCTCTCTCTCTCTGTCTCTCTCTCTCTGACTGCACCTCTCAAATAAATGAATAATCTTTTAAGTGGAAGGAAGGAAGGAAAGAAGGAATGAAGGAAGGAAGGAAGGAAGAGAGAGAGAGAGAGAGAGAGAGAGAAACTGTAGAAGCACTCACCCAGGAACAGCAGTGGAGCCCCCCCCCCCCGGGGCTCTTCCAGTGGAGTAAAGCAGCCGAGTGGACTGGCTCTGGCTGTGTGGGGTGGCGGAAGCAGAGGCTTGGTGCTCAGACCATCTCCTCCCCATCCTCACTGGGTCCTCCCCTTGGAGGTCGCATGGCACAAGGAAAGGCACAGGGCTCAGAGACAGCTGGGTTGGGCGCCCAGTCCCACCAGTCCAGACACGGCTGTTGCCTGTACAGGGAGAGGTGGTGCTGAGCACCAGAGGGTCTGGGCTGACCCCCGTTGGGGTAACGCTGCTCCCCCTGCCCCGCCTCTCCTCCTCTCCTATGGCCAGGAGACAAGACTGGACAAGAGAACAAACGAACCCACAGGTGCTCTTAAGGACCGAGCCTCAGGACTGCATCGCTGTCACCCTCACCCACGAGTTTCCCGGCAAAAGCCGCAGCCAACAGTGGAGCAGCAAGTCCCAACTGTAGGCTTTGGCACCTACCGAGCCTCCCTGTCTTCGTCTGGAAAATGGTCACAAGGCCATGATACCTCCCGCTTCCCCACGGACTTCATCCTGCGGCAGACACGGCCCAGGCAGTGCCCCGCTCAGACACAGGACCCGGCAGCTGCAGGCATGCACAGCTGCTCTCGCTCGACAGAGAAGCCCGGGGCCATGTGCGCACGGCTGCGCGAGCGCAGATGCGGGCCGTGCACCCTGACAGGCAGATGCTGCGAACTCGTCTTTGTGGCGCATCGTGGAGGCTGAAGTTGCTTTCAGGGCCCAGCTCCCAGATTCTGCCTGCTGCAAAAATCATCGTGTTATAATTACAAGTTAATTAAAGCAGAGGAGATCAAAGCCACTTTAGACAGATTAATGATACGGCGGGTGCCAGCGATTTCACCGTCTCATGTACTAACGGCATTGTCGTCTCCATGCCACTCCCCCCACCCCACTTTTGTGTCAGCTGAAAAGCCTTTCATGTCTTTTCTCTGCCCGGCTCAGTGCAGGAGGAAATCTGAAGTCCTCAGAGCTGTGAGGAGCTGTCTGTGGCGTAGGGGCCCATTCAAAGGACATCAGAAAAGTCAACGAGCTTTTTAGCTTCTGCCTAGAATGAAGCCGCTCCCTCCTCCTCCCTAAAAAAAAAGACCTGCAAAACATCAGTCATTAAAATCAGGCCCAAGCAAAAGGAAGACGTGGATGCTGCGCTGCCCTGCCCCCAGCCTCGCCGGCCACGTGCTGGAAAGAGGGATTTGTGCATCTCAGGTGGCTGTGTGGGCAGCAGTGCTCAGATAACCAGATAACCAGGGCATAAAAGCAAATGAGTGGCTCTTGCCTTGTTCACTGGAAGAGGTGAGCATTGATCCGGTGGAGAGCTAGGGAAGGAGGGTGAAGAGAGGAAGCACGAGCGAGGAGAAGCTACCATCATTCCTCGAAGGCGTGTCGCACGCCCTCTTAGCTAAGTGTGCAGAAGGACATGGGTCACAGTGCACACGGCAAGTGTGTAGCGAATGCAGTGTCAGTGGTGAGGAGAGAAGTCTGGCTGGACCAGAGGCTCCTGCTGGGATGAGACTCCAGGCCCATATCCCCAAGGGTCTGCACTGGTCGGGAGCTTCCCCACTGCTCAGGAGACATGGGGAGCCACGGGGAAACACAGAGGGGATGTGGCATCTGGAGAGAGCACTGAGCATGACGTCAGAAGACCTGGGGCTGCTGCTTGTTCTGTGGGTAGCAGCTAAGCCACCAGCGCCCTTCCACCCCGAGGGAATGAAACTGCTGTGCAGTGAACACCATTGTGAGCATGTGGGACATCACGTCTTCACTCACACAATGTTTGTGCCAGGCTCAGAGGAAGGGAAGGCCAATCCTCATTAATGAGAGAGTTGAAGATGGGCACACCTGGAGACGGAAAACACCGTGTTTGGGATTCTTCAGTCTTGCTGCCATCCCTTTCATCGTGTCTTTGGCCAGGGACAAGCATCTTAATGCCCCAGAGCCTCCATTCCTTCGTCTACAAAATGAGACAGGCAAACGCTGGGCTCTCAAAAGTCCCTTTCAGCTCTTAATGCCCTGTGACTCTTTCTCCAATCACAGCAAAGACTCGGAGAAGGAATTGGACTGCAGCCCACAGGGTAAGAAGAGAGACAAGGAGCAGGCAGAGATGTCGGGAAGGGGGTTGTCCAGGGGTGACCTCTGCTGCGCATCACCTCATCCTCCACCCTCCCTCATCATCAGAGAAGTGGGGTGGGAGGAGCTGCACCCCTGGTCTGACAGGTCGCCCTGATCCTCCGTCTCTCTACAGCATCTCCGACAACCCTGCCCCTTCAAGCTGGGTCTGACAGCTTTGCACACTCGTGATGGAGGGAGCCGAGGCATTTGCAAAGGCACCTGAAGACTCTTGGGAGCACAGTTGCCCTCCTCGGTCAAGACGAGGAGAGATTCAGCACCATGGTCAGCTCCGGTCCCGGCTGTGCCTTTGTGACTCCAAGGTCTGACTCCCCTGTGGCAAGGTGGGAAAGGAAAAGTCCCAGCCCGGGAGAGAAACAGATCCTGCTTTGGGAGCTGCTGAGGAGAGCACTCTCAGAGGGTCTCAGCTGATGCTGTAGATGGAAGAGAAAGAAAGCTGGCACCTACTTACGCAGCAGCGCGTGGGGCGTGAATCCAGAGCCCAGCCACGGGAGCAGGTCAGCAGCAAGAGGCCTGCCTTCCAGGCAAGGACATGGAGTCTCAGCATGTGAGTGCCGAGCCAGGTCTTGAACCCTTGGCCATCCAAAGCCAGACTCTAGGGTCTCTTTCACCATCGCCCCAGCTCCTGAGATGCCAGCTGCCCTGTTGGAGTAGGACACAGAGCTGGGGCCCCATCCATGGCTACAGAGTGATTGGATGGACAGCTGGATGCAGACACAAGCAGCCAAGCAGAGGTGCACCTTGCGCTGTATCTGTAGTTAGACTTCAGAGGGCGCTCTCAGGACGGACCTTCTGATCATAGGCACTGTCCAGCTCTGGGAGGGAGAGGTGTGAAAGAGGAAAGAATTCACTTTGCAAATTCTGTAACACTGTTTATTTGAAAGACGGAGACACAGACAGAGACTTTCCACCCACTGGTTCACTCCTGAAGTGCTTGTAGGAGCCAGGGCTGGACCAGATGAGCTCAGAATTCAGCTCAGGTTTCCCATGTGGGAGCCAGGGAACAAGCAGAGGAGCCGTCTCCTGCTGCCTCCCAGGGTGTGCATTTGCAGGAGGCTGGATTGGGAGCAGAGCTGGGACTCAAACCCGGGCACTGCAATATGGGAAGCAGGTGTCCCAAGCAACCTCTTGAACCCCAGAGCCAAACACCTGCCCAAGGCAGGACGGGAGTGACAGAAAGACCTCATCAAAGCCTCCAGCACCAATGCTGCAAAGCCTTTAGAGGGAGAATTTCTCAGACCCACTTTGTGTGAGAGCACTTCAAAGGGGTTCATTGAAAATAGAATAAAAAATGAGCTTATTTTGGGACAGCAAGAATTTCTAGATCTATGCATTTAAGGAGCCTTCAAAAACAGGGATTTCAGAACTTTCTGCACCCAAGTAAATTTATCTTTTATTTCCATTTTTAGGAGCATTTCTGAGCCCCTTCATGTACGAGTTCCTGAGGCCCAGAGAAGGGCAGGTGGAGACCGAGGTTCCTCATCAAGGAGAGGCGGAGTGGCAACCTTGGGACCCACGAGTCCACCTGCTGCCCCAGGCCAGGCCCCGGACACGGATGCTCCATGAGCCTCTACTCTGAGCCCCCCAGCTGTGAGCTGCAGCCTGAGCTGAGAGATGCTTTGTGCTCTGGAGCCTGAGGGCCCAGGTTCACATCCTGACTCAGCCATCTCCTCGCGGGATGTGATTCTCTGTGACTCAGTTTCCCCACATGCAGGGAATGTTCTTAACTTCTTCCTAAGAGGGGAGATGAAACCAGCAGCTGAACGCAGGGCCTGGTATACAGCAAGTGCTCACTCACTGCTGCTGTTAGCACCACCAGCAGGGGTGGGGGCAGGGTCGGGGAGCCGGTTCAGCCCAGACCTGACTCTGGCTTGGACTGCAAAGCTCCGGGGGTTCCCTAGAAATGTAAGCTCCAGGCCCAGCTCCGTCACACAAGCTTCGCCGTGTGGCCTTGAGCCGGTGATCCATATCCAGTCTCCAGCCTCGGCTTCTCCATCTGGAAAATGAAGCGGCTACAGCGAGAAGTCTCTGCCCTGCTCGTCCAGCTCTAAGATGATGCGGGAACTCCTGCCCCCGGAGGGAACGCAGATCAGCATTCTGCCTTAGCACCTTGGCCCTGACACAGCAGCATCTGGAAATCCATCCTTTCCATCTGCTCCATTCTCTTCTGGCCTCTACAGAGAGATTATCTCATGGATCTCGGGGCCAGGGCGACCAGGCTGGGCCACTGAGCAAACCCTGTTGTCTAGGCAGCAAGCTTGCCATCGAGCCCCTGGGCTGGTCACCACCTGTCACCTCCGCTTTGGGTCCCACCGTCCACCCTTGGGTGCCAGTTTGCCAGAGCCAAGATGGGGGGGGCAGTGGATCGGAGAGCCAGGCAGGTGCTCCCCCAGCGATGCCGGCCAGGCTGCTGCCAGCCACTTCCTCCATCTGAGCAGGTGCATCTGACAGCCTGGGTGGCAGGGCCGAGCAGCTCCCATTTCTGGCTGGCCCGGCCTGAAAGCAGGACACAGGGCTGTCAGCGTGAGTCTGGGACGTGCCACTGGATCGCCTCAGGAGAGGGTCTCTGGGAAGCCAGGGGGGCCACCTGTGGCTGTCAGAGCAGCCCTCACTTCCTCCTTCCCCACTCTGTGTCCCCACTGCGGGCGCGGGCAGAAGGAAAGGGTCAGGCTGGTGAGAGGGAGGCCGGATGTGCGCCCGCGGTGTGTCCTCCCTCAGCCAGGGGTCTGGGCGAGTCGCACCCCGCTTGGAGCCTCATTTCCTTCATCTGTGAAACGGGGCTCCCGAGAGGACTCACCTCAGGGGTTTGGAGAGACCCCAGAAGACAAAACACAGCGGGGCAGGGTTGGGCCTCCCTGTGGAGACGCAGCTTAGGACACCGCCACCCACCCCACACCCAGTGCCTGGGTTTGACACCTGCCTCTGGCCCTGACTCCAGCGCCCTGCCCATGCACACCCTGGGAGGCAGCAGCGAGGGGGCATGTGACTGGGTCCCTGTCCCCGACGGGGGAGACCTGGGTCAGGTCCCCAGCTCCCTGGCCACTGTGCGCCTTGAGGGGGTGACCCAGTGCATGGGAGTGCAAGTTCTCTCTCTCTGCCTCTCAAATAAATAAATTAGAGAGAGAATAGGCTCCGTTCTGTTGTACCTGAGTGCAAACAGAGGAGCCCCAGATATTGATAAAATCTGATGGCTCCTTTTTGCTGGCAGTGGAGAACGAGCTCACTCCCTAAAGAACTCTCCACCCTGAAGCTCAAAGCAACAGGGTTTATAAAGGCAAGAACCACAGGAGGGGAGGGGGGAATACATGGTTGCTAGGGTCAAGGTCACCTAAGGCCTTTGGGAAACGAATATCAATTACGACCTTGACAACAGACAGATTACAATGTTAACATCGGTCCAGGAGCAGCCCACCTGTTTCAAGCTTGAGCAATTGTGCTAGTGCGTTTCTACCAGGGAGTTCCTACACCCTGCCAAGTGGGATGCAGTGGACCGCTACTGTCTGAGTTTTGGATCCTAGCTTCAGACCAGAGTCTCATCTCAAGACGGAGTCCCTACTGTCCAGGTGTCACTTCAGCTCTACATAGGTTACATATGTACGCACCCTCCAACAGCACTGTGGAGTAGACACAGAGAGGGCGAGTGACTGCTCAAGGGAACACAGCTGGTCAGAGGCAGAGCCAGTCTGGCTGCGGCCTCTCCCCCAGCTCTGGGGGAGGGTTTGCCGCCCAGGCTCTGAGGCCTGACCCATGCTAACTCCACCCCTCCCCTCACAGACGCCAGGGCGGAGCTGCTCCCCACCCCCACCTCCACCCACCCCCGAAGGCCAGCGGCTGGGGGTCTGCCCTGTACAGGGACAGAGGGCCATTCCGCTTCCGGACAGCGGCCGTCGGGAGAGTAGACAAGGCAGGGGTCTGGGAGGGCAAATGGGCCCTTCCCGCCCCAGAGAAGATGAGAGCCGAGAGCTCTGGAGCGGCAGAAAGATGGGCCAGGAAGGCAGCCGGCCAGAGGAGAAGTCGGACGGGCAGAGGCGGGTCTGCTCTCGCCCTTGAGCCCAGCTCTCCCCGCTGGTGCCCCTGGATGGCCCCACAGCCCCCAGAAGCTTCCTGACTGTGCCCCATCTCCCACTCCCCCCAGCCTGGTGCTCGGCCCTGCGGCTTCCCCCTCCTGCAGCCCCGCCTCCTGACCCTGGTGCGCCCTGGGACCCCTCCCGCTGCAGGAAAGCACCCGCTCTTGGCTCCTCCCCCTCCACTCGCCTCCCGACAGCCACAGCGACGGATTTTTGGAAGCATAAATCAAATCAAGTCATGTTCCTGCTCAGAACCCTGTGAAGACCTCCCGTTACCTAGAGCGAACGCTAAACGCTGGCGCTGGCCACGGGCCCCCGGGTGCGGCGGCCAGCCTCAGGCTCTGCCCCAGCAGCGAAGGGTGACGCTCCGGGTCCCCCGGCTCAGTGCCTGCTGTCGTCACGCAGCAGGGGAGGGGAGGGGAGCAGCAGAGGGGAGCCTGCACAGCAAGACGCGGCCGCCAGCCCCGCACGGCTTGTGGAGGCAGCGACTCCTCCAAGAAGTCCTCCTTCATCAGCTCAGATCTTGTGGTTTCTTCTCTATCCACCTCCCGAGGCTGGCCCACCCCACGAGGTAACACCTACAGTATGTGCCCAAGCTTGGTCTTTCACTTATTTTTTTTAACATCTAAACCTATAATCACCATATTGTCTAGGTCTCATACATGAAGATGAGGTTGGGGGACAGGTAAGATCCAGATGTCTTCTCCAAGGGTCCCCCCTGCACCCGGCCTTGACCCTGGGAGCCCTGTCCTGCCCTCCTCCTCCTGACACCAGGAAGAGGGCGCATCAGGGAGACGAGAGGAAGGACGCCCGGATCAGCCTCCGTGGGACTCAGGCCCGTGGCACAGGGTGGGATGTCTGCTCCGAAAGGGACAGCCACCGCCACAGGTGCCTGAGCAGTCCCCTGCCCACCGGGAGACTCCAGAGCCTGGGAAAGGCCCGCCCTGGCGGAGAGGGGAGCCTGGTTTAGGCGGCCCTGCTCAGCTGCAGACCCCTGCACCTACAGGCTCCTTCCCGGACCAGCGGGCCAGCGGCTGTCAGGAACACTTATGCAGGCCTTGTGCTGGGCACGGGGCCAGAGCTCAGGTGTTCTTGCCCCTCTCATGATGTGACAAGCGTAGGAGGTAAATGCTCCTATCACTCCACCTGAACTAGGAGGAAAGAAGGCGTGAGACCCAGCAAGTGGCGGATCCCAGATACAAACCACGGAGTGTGCGCCCAGCACCCCGCCTGACCATTCCCCAGGACAGCAAGTTCCCGGCAGGGTGGGCTTGGCAGGTGCACCCCATGCAGGCAGGCACAGGATGCAGCTCAGGGCTCCGCCCACACCATCTTGAAATTCTCTCTCCTTTTTTAACGAGAACCCCTTTGCACTGGGTTCTGCAATTCACACAGCCGGCCCCGCCTCCCGACGTCAGGTGATGGTGAGGGTCCCTGACACCCAGGTGTGCCCAGCTCCCAGCTGTGTCCCCACACGTGCACCTCGAGGTGGGCAGTCCGTCTGGAAGTCAGAGACCTGTTGATGTTGGCCCTGCCCCACCTTGGGAAGCCTCCACCCCACTGCCGACAGGTGCATGCGCCGGGCAGCTGGTGCTCACGGTTGGTTGGGCTTTACTTCCTGGCTGCTCGGCCATTCGCTCCTCAGCTCCCCCTGCCCCGTGTCCGACGGGGGGCCCACGAAAGCACCAGCGCCCACCTCTCCATCTCCAGTGCACCTCCAAAGGTCGCCGTCTCACGACCTTGGCTGCAGTCTAGCAGGGTAAGACACTGGGGCAGAAGCTCACGCTTGCTCAAGGTCACCTGATCAGCAAATAGACGCCGGAGGCAAATCCAGGAGGCTGTTCCCAGGCCACGCCCCACTGCCGGGCACCTTCGGTGCACACTTGACCTTGGCTCAGCCCCTCTGGCTCCCGGAAGGCAGACGCAGGTGATGTGGATTCTGCACCCCAAAGGTGCTGACTCAACACTTGCTCCCAGCCTTCCTCTGTGCGACGGCGAGGGCGGGGCTGGCGCCGAGGACTGGAGCCATCACTTGTCTGTTTATCTGCCTGGCACCCTACCTGTCTTCCCTTTCTTCCGTCTTCTATTTGTTTATCTGCCAATCTATCTTTCTGCCTGTCTTGTCCTCTATCACCTGTCTCTCCTCCTGTGTCAGAGCTGTCCACACCCTCTGCTCTCGTGTCCGCCTTCCGGTGGGATGTGCACGCACTGGAGAGTGGCCACCTGCCCTTCTCCAGAACAGCTGCTTGGACCCCGCAGCATCCAGCGTCTCCTGCCTGCTCCCGCAGACTTAGCCAGATGAGGATTCGGGAATCACACAATCCCGTGGCGCAATAGCTGCTGTCGTCCACAGCCCTGGGCACCTGCACAGCTCTGCACTTCTGTGTTCACTCACCACATGCGTGTGTCGTCTGTGCACCTGCCGTGTACTCACGTGTGTTATCTGAGCATCTGCCATGTGCCCAGGTGTGTTGCATGTGCACCTGCTGTGTGTCAAGCCCCGTGACTGGGCCCAGATGTTAGGAGGTCGGACAAGCCCACCACTGTCCCCAAGAAAAGTTTTTACCTGAGCCAAACAAAACTGGAGTCATCGTGCATCCTCCTTGTTGGGGAGGGGCCAGGCTCAGAGAGGCTGGGTCACTCACCCCAGGTCCATCCAACAGCCCATGACGGGTGTAGCTGTGTCAGACCCCAGCTGTCATGGGCACATCCCAGGCTGGTCTATCTCTGGTCTGCGTGACAGTGTTGCTGGAGTGGCCGGCAGGGAGGCAGGGGCTGGGGTGGGGGTGCCTCAGCTGAGGGCAGACCAGGAGCCAGCTCTCCAGTCCCTACAAATCCATGCACCCAGCTTCATCACCTACTGCAGCCCCGTGTCCCCACGCACAGCAGTGGGCACATGACAGGCTCAGGATAGGGGCAGTTGCTTCTCCGGTCACTGCTCCCAGAGCTGGCTCCAGGTGGAGTCCTGGGCCTGGGTGGGACAGCTGCAGGGTGGGGTGGGGGACACAGGATCGTCTGCTGCACCTCTTCCTGTCCTGGGGCAGCACTGGGCCAGCCTCTGCCCATGAGAGAGCTCGAAGGAGGAACCGTGGCCGAGCCTGGCTCTGAGGAGGGGCCACACTGATGCAGTTCTGGGTTCTGTCCAGATCACCAACCCGCTGGTCTCAGTTTCCTTGGCTGTAAAATGGGGCCCACTGGGTAGTTGTACTGTGGTCCCTGATGTGGAGGGAATGCTAGGGTCAGGGTCAGGTGACTTCAGATGGCCACAGGGGCTTCAGACATCGTGAAATGAGGAGGTCCCGGGCCAGCCAGGTGGCCCCACGTGGTTACCAGTGTCCGTGTAAGAGAGGTACAGGGATCATGCTGTGGCCCAGTGGGCCAAGTTGCCAACTGCAACTTTGGCATCCCATAACAGAGCACCTGTTTGAGTCCAGCTGGTCTGCTTCTGATCCAGCTCTGGCCGTTGCTGCCATGTGGGGAGTGAACCAGTGGGTGGAAGATCAATCAAACTCTCTCTCTAACTCTGCCTTTCCAACAAATAAATAAATGTTTTTTCAAAGATATCTGATATCTGAAAGTATATTTGGGAAGTACAAGCAATTCCAGCTGGGTAGAATGACAGGAAGGAACGGCAGAGGTCAGAGTGCCAGATCTCGAACACGAATTCTGCCTGCCGGCCTCTGACCTCGGTCCTAACCCGGGACGCCCACTAAAGGCAGACAGCGGGAAACATTGCCTCAAGGCCTAGACAGTGGCATTGTTCTTTTTTAAAGATTTATTTATTTATTGGAAAGTCAGAGTTACACAGAGAGCAAGAGAAAGAGAGAGAGAGAGAGAGGTCTTCCATCTGCTGGTT
This sequence comes from Sylvilagus bachmani, assembly GCA_015711505.1. Lineage (NCBI taxonomy): Eukaryota > Metazoa > Chordata > Mammalia > Lagomorpha > Leporidae > Sylvilagus > Sylvilagus bachmani. The sequence goes on along the minus strand of CM027388.1, from coordinate 10,629,197 downwards.
CACTCCCCAGATGGCCGCAGCAGCCAGGGCTGGACCAGGGGGAGCCAGGAGCTGGGAGCTTCATCCAGGTCTTCACACGGGTGACAAGGGCCCCAAACTTGGGCGTCTTCTCTGCTTTCCCAGGCCATGAGCAGGGAGCTGGGTCCAAAGTGGAGCAGCTGGGAATTGAACCGATGCCCATGTGGGTTGTTGGCACTGCAGGCAGCGACTTCACCCAGCACTGCGTTATAAACTTTCAAGTGACTTTTATCTTATGTCCTAGGCATTTATAAGTTCTCCAATGCTGTATTATATGTTCCTTTGCCCATTCCAGCTCATCGAGTACCTACAAGACAACACTTAGGATCCCAGTAAACAAAACCATAGTCTTACCCTTGCAGATCTTTTATTCTGTAGAGTGGGGGAAACGGGGCCAGAGAGAGAAAGGTGATTACTAGTGACAGTGACAGAGACAGATGGGCAGATGGACAGACAGGTGTGGTGCATGGGACGGTGGCACGCACCTTGGAAAAGAGAAATCAGAACAGAACCAGCAGGCTGCGCTGAGAGCAGTTAGCAGGGAACGAAGGACCGACGAGGGCTGGCTGGACACTGTGGTGGTCTGCTAAGGGCTGGCTGGACGCTGCGGTGGTCTGCCAAGGGCTGGCTGGACGCTGCGGTGGTCTGCCAAGGGCTGGCTGGACGCTGCGGTGGTCTGCTGAGGGCTAGCTGGACGCTGCTGCGGTGGTCTGCCGAGGGCTGGCTGGACGCTGCGGTGGTCTGCCGAGGGCTGGCTGGACGCTGCGGTGGTCTCCCTCTCGTTGCTTCAACTAAAGAGGAGATTCTTGAAAAGAGCAGGTTGACGGCAGCTCAGGCTCGAAGGTCATAGTTCAAGGTCAGGTGCCCCCAAGTCCGGCATCTGCAGCTCACGTGGGTCTGGAGACACAGCCTTGCGGTGAGCCGGGAAGCAGACAGCTCAGCCCTCTCACCAGAGCCCCCTCCGAGGACACAGCCCCAGTGACCTCAACGGCTCCCCCCAGACCCACCTCGTCCCCACCCTCCGTCCATCAGCCAGCACTGGAAGACATTCGAGTTTCAGTCTTTGCGTGGGTTTGGGGAAGACGTGCCCTGCTGTGCCCATAGCAATTACGGAAGAACAGGAGGAAGAAGAAACAGATGACAGCGGAGGGGCGTGTAGCACAGGGGCTGAGCCACCGCTCAGGACGCCAGGGTTTGAGTCCTGGCTATGCTTTTATTTTTTTAAATATTTATTTATTTGAAAGGCAGAGTTACAGAGAGGCATAGGCAGAGAGAGAGAGAGAGACAGAGGTCTTCCATCCGCTGGTTCACTCCCCAGTTGGCTGTAATGGCCGGAGCTGCACCCATTCAAAGCCAGGAGCTTCTTCTAGGTCTCCCACGCGGGTGCAGGGGCCCAAGGACTTGGGCCATCTTCCACTGCTTTCCCAGGCCACAGCAGAGAGCTGGATCAGAAGTAGAGCAGCCGGGACTCGAACCTGTGCCCATAAGGGATGCCAGCACTGCAGGCAGCAGCTTTCCCCGCTATGCCACAGCGCCGGCACCCATGGCTACGCTCCTGATTCAGCTTCCGGCTGATACGCACGCACCCTGGGAGGCAGCAGATGCTGCCTCAAGTACTTGGGTCCCTGCCTCCTCTGTGGTCTCCAGCCACGGCTGCTGGTCACTGTTCTGCCCGCTCAGGGACATGGAGAGACCAGTCAGCCAGAGCGGTGTCCTAGACACTTCCTGGGCCCCCGGCAGGTCGCCCTCTGCTACCCACACCACGAACGCCGCTCCGTTTCCAAATGTGTAGTCGATACAGATCCCTTGTGAGCAGAGAGCAGTTAGTGACTCACAGTCCAGTCACTGCCGAGGGAGGGAGCTCGGGGTGCAGGTGGGGAGGGAGGCTGGGGAGGCTGTCCCCGTTAACACGGGAGCTGACGGCCGACAGCAGGGGAGGGCTGCTGGGGAAGGAGCCCTGCTGACCATTCCTCCTGCGGCTGCCCCGGGGGGCCGGGAGCCGGGGTGCTAGGAAAGGAGGCCGGAGACCAGGGCCCCTCGGCTGAGTCCAGGCAGTCGCTTCGCCTCTCTGGGCCTCGACTCCATCATCGCTGACACGGGAGGGCGGTTCCCAGCCCTCCCACAGCATCGAGGGAAGTCATGGGTGGGAAGTGCTCCAAATCTGGTTTTTAAAAAGTAGAGGGAGAGTCAGGCAGGGTTGGGGGGTGAGGAGTGGGCAGGATCCCTTTCCCATTCTGTGAGGCCTGTGCCAGGGAGGGTTAAGAATAGAATCACGTATCCCTGGGTTTAAATGCTGACTCTGCTTCTTTGGTCCAAAGTGCTTTCTGGCTCTGAGCCTCAGTTTCCTCATCTGTAAAATGGGGTGGTCACACCTCCCTCCCTGGGACATCGGGAAGAAAGCAGGTGCCTGGCACATACTGAGTACTTGGTGGAGGCCCCTGGGGTGGGCGTCTCTGTCATCGCTCTGTGGCCCGGCCTCCAGCCCAGAGCGCCTGGATCTAGAAAGCCCTCGGAGGCTGGCTGTGGGCGCAGGTGTGTGGGAGGGGTCTGTGCAGCACAAAACCTGGAGTGGCCACTCACGCCCCTCCTCTCTGAGGAAAGCCCTGTTCTCTCCCAGACCAGTTCTGGGCAAGACAAAGGAGCTGACAAAAGGTGGGGACAGGAAGGAAAGAGAGAGGAGGCTTTGATCCGCACAGGGGAAGCAGCGGGCTGCCACCCAAGCCAGAGAAGGAAAGGGGGTCGTGGAGCCAACAGGACCGGTGCTTCGGCGTCAGCCTCTACTGCCCGGAGCAGGCGCCTCCGGCTCTGAGAGTGAGCCCAGCCCCTTGGCTCTCCATGCACACGTTGGAGCAGAGTCATGGCAGCTGCTCCCACCCACTCTGGGCTCCTGGCCTGGTTCCCAGGGACCCAGGGCACTGCACAGGCCCCGGCAGCCCTGGTTCATGAAATCGGTGTGGGCGCCGCGGCCTCACCTTCCAGGGCTGGCGCTGCCTTCACACCCGCCTGGCGCAGGGGGCCCCTCCTCAGGCAGGGCCTCCGTTCCTGTGGTTGTTATGGAGCTGTGGCTGTGGTTGCAATGAGACCAAGAGCGGGGAGGCGGGGGAGGGAGGATGCCTCCTGCAACCCCCCCCAAAACGAAAGTGCAGGGGTCCCTGGGATGCTTGGGGCATTTGTTCCAGGATCCTCTGCCGACCCCCAAATCCTCGGATCTCAAGTTCGTCGTTTACAGTAGCCCAGTGTCTGCATACCCTACACACCTCCCCCCTGCAACAGAGCAAGCTCCAGTGTCTGCATACCCTACTCACCTCCCCTCTGCAACAGAGCGAGCCCCAGTGTCTGCATACCCTATACACCTCCCCCCTGCGACAGGGCGAGCCCCAGTGTCTGCATACCCTATACACCTCCCCCCTGCAACAGAGCGAGCCCCAGTGTCTGCATACCCTACTCACCTCCCCCCTGCAACAGAGCAAGCCCCAGTGTCTGCATACCCTACTCACCTCCCCCCTGCGACAGGACGAGCTCCAGAGCACCGGGAAGACCCAGGCTCAGGCAAGTGGAACCCGGTGCGCCCAGGTTGTCACACTGCACTGTGTAGGAAGGAAGGACAAGAATGAGCCCTGGGCGTCAGGACAGAGGCCATTTCTAAAAAGGCCAAAATCTTCCATTCCCGCTGGGGTCTGTGGGCACGGGGCCTGCAGGCCTGGAGCCCACAGATAGAGCCTTCGGAAAGGGATCCTGCCTGCGGACACGCAGCCCACGGATAAGAAACGCATGATGCAGACGTGGACTGGAACACCTGGATATGGGAGTCATGGATAAGGAACTGTGCATAGGGGACCCGGGGACACCACAGGACCCGTGGATACAGGACCCGTGGATACAGGACCCGTGGATACAGGACCCGTGGATACAGGATCCGGGACACCACAGGACCCGGGACACCACAGGACCCGTGGATATGGAACCTGCAGAGTGGGAGGGCCACGTGTGACTTCCGTGGCTCCTGCCCTGGGCCCGGAACGACCTTAGATCCCAGCCTGGGTCACTCGCAGGAAACGCCCCGGGACAGGTTCCTCCTGTCCATTTCTCCCAACCCCAGTGGTTTCTAAGCAAGAAGGGGCGTTTGTCAGGGGTGGTGCGAGCCTCCGTCGTCCTCAGAGGGACCCCGTGGCAACCCGGGTAGGAGCGGGACCTCCTGGGGCCACAAGGCAATCCACTCCCTCCTGTCTGGGTCTCGCCTGCTGCTGCCCGTGCTGGCTTCTAGGGCACCGTGTCTGCTGTTGGAATGGGAATCCCTTTGCAGCAGGATGGACACAGGTTAGACCCCAGAGTGCACTTCCTGGCCCAAGCAGGAACTACTCCAGTACCAGTGCCGAGGAAGGCTGGCCGTCCCCTCCTGACCTCCCGGCCTCCCCGGTGCTCACGTCTGCCCCTCCCCCATGCTCCTTTGCGTCTCTTGCTCCCTTAGACCCCAGAGCCACAGCCACCGTGCGGGCTAACGCTTGTCCAGTCTGTACCCCTTGCTCTTCTGTGTCCATTCCTAGACCCTGGCACGACGCCTGCACACAGCAGGCGCCCAACAATTGCTCTGCCCTGCTGGAGACTTTCAGGGTCCACTAGTCAGCAGAGGGTGGCGGTGGAGGGGAGCCACGCAGCGGGAGCTCCACACGGCCCTGGGGGGTCAGCTGACTTTGCTCTGTTTCCCCGTAGATGACCCGAGCGCCGACTTCCACAGTCCCGGGCACGGACGTGGAAACAAAAGTCGGGCGAGACGCTGGTGCCCCCTGCAGAATCCCCTCCAGTTCCACACTCCACGGACAGGCTCCACTGCTGGCCCTGGGTCTCGTGTGGAGGCGGGGCTGGGCCAGAGGAGACAAGAGGAACAGCGCCGGGTTGAGCGCTCAGAGGCCGCCTGGCGTGGTCGCTGAGCTCCGACATCCACGCTCCACGAGCCCTGCAGGAGAGGAGTCACTCCCACTTTAGAGCTCGGGACACAGAGGCGCGGAGACTGGGGTTCCCACAGCGGGCAGCACGGAAGGCAGGCAGGCCCAGGCCGCAGCACCACCCGCCCTCCGGGCGCCTCCAGCCCTCTGCGGAGCACACGCCGCAGAGGCAGGCCTCACCCTCCTTCCCACAGGGGCCAGAGGGGCCAGGCGGCCGGTGTGGAGTCACACAGCCAGGTTTTAGACGCCAGGTCTCCAGTCCCACCTGCCTTGCACGTTAGAGTCAAGAGGGGGCAGGGGGAGGACAGGCGTTTGGCGCCATGGTTAAGATGGCCCTGGGACGCCTGCATCCCGTAGCGGAGGGCCTGAGTTCAAGTCCTGTCTCTGCTTCCAATTCCAGCCTCCAGCTGACGCACACCCAGGGAGGCAGCGCGGGATGGCTCAGGCGCTTGGGTCCCAGGGAGGCAGCGCGGGATGGCTCAGGCGCCTGGGTCCCAGGGAGGCAGCGCGGGATGGCTCAGGCGCTTGGGTCCCAGGGAGGCAGCGCGGGATGGCTCAGGCGCTTGGGTCCCAGGGAGGCAGCGCGGGATGGCTCAGGCGCTTGGGTCCCTGCCACCCAGGTGGGAGACCTGGGCTGAGATCCAGGATCCTGGCTTTGGCCTGATCCTGCCCCAGCTGGACATCTGGGGAGTGAACCAGCAGATGGAAGATCGATCTCCCTCTCTCTTTCTCTCTCTCTCTCCAATAAATATAAATAAATAAAATGTTAATAAAAGGCACTTTTTAAAAATTTATTTTATTTATTTGAAAGAAAGAGTTACAGAAAGAGGTAGAGTCAGAAAGTGAGAGAGGTCTTCCATCCACTGGTTCACTCCCCAAATGACCAGAGCTGAGCTGATCTGAAGCCAGGAGTCAGGAGCTTCTTTCTGGTCTCCCATGAGGGTGCAGGGACCCAAAGACTTAGGCCATCTTCTACTGCTTTTCCAGGCCATCCCAGAGAGCTGGATCGGAAGTGGAGCAGCCGGGACTTGAGCCGGTGCCCATATGGATGCTGGCACTGCGGGCAGGGACTTTAACCCGCTGCACCACAGCACTAGTCCCTAAAGGGCACTTTTTAAAAAGATTCATTTATTTACTTAAAAGTCAGTTACAGAAAAACACAGAGAGAGAAGGGTCTTCTCTCAGCTGGTTCACTCCCCAAGTAGCCATAACAGCCAGGGCGGGGCCAGGCCTAAGCCAGGAGCCAAGAACGTCTTCCAGGTCTCCCACACGGGCCTAAGCGCTTGGGCCATCCTCTGCTCTTTCCCAGGCGCATCAGCAGGGAGCTGGATCAGAAGTGGAGCAGCTGGGACTTGAACTGGCGTCCCTATGGGATGGCTGCATCGCAGGCGGTGGCTTTACCCACTATGCCACGGCGCCGGCCCCTTGGCACTTTCTTTACACAGCACCTCACTTGATCCTGACGCCGCCCGGCCTGTTGGTCCTGGGCAGTGGACGAGAGAACAGAGAGGGTAAGCCAGCTGCCCCTGGGGGCTCGGTGGCTGGTCGCCTTCAGGAGCAAGGCTTCTTCATGCTAACTAGGCACAGGGGCCAGGCCAGGCAGAGCGGACTCAGGCTCCCGTCTGCTATGCAGGCGGCTTTGGGAGGAGGGGGCGTCGGGAGCTTGCTCGGCGCGCCTTGCGGAGGGGAAGTCTGGGTTTAATTAACTCTGCTCGGGAGCCGGCCTGATGGAAAATGAGCCCCGGGGCCTCCGTGGCTCTGCGGAGGGCCCAGCTGCCTCGCACTCAGGCCAGGCCGGCGACATCTGGACACGGCTGGGAGGCTCACCAGGCGTGGCCGGGTCGGTTCCCAGCACCCCCTGCACGGCCGCCGCAGGCCAGACTGTTGGCCTCAGCACCGGCCCCTCTCCCTCCCCACAGTGCCTGTTGGGACAGGAACCGCTGGGCTCCTCTGCCCTAGGCTGCGAGGGAATGGAGGCCGGAGGCTGTTCCAGTCCTCTGAACCCAGGAGATGTGATTGACAGGCTGTCGGGACCCCAGGAAGCTGGGACAAGGGCGGGGCCTCGGGGTCTCAGCTCCAACCCAAGGAGGCTCTCTCTTCCCAGGCACCGCTGTGACAGGGGCTCTGCTGCTTCCTGCTGGGCGGCTCCTCTCTGTGCCGGACCCTCAGGACCTCCAGCCCCAGGGCTCCTGCAGCTCAGCTCATCGCCCCAGGAGGATGAGCCCGGGCTGGCAGGGTCACGCCGCTGCCCCTGGAGGCAGGCCCTGGGCCAGCTCCCTGCACGAGGAAGAGGAAGGCTGGGTGGGGGCTGTCTCAGACACCTTTCCAAGGTGCCCCCTGCCCAACTCCCCTCTCAGAGTCCATGCCCCCCTTTGTACCACCTGCCAGCTGTGTGACCCCGGGCAAGTTGCTAACCGGCTCTGTGCCTCACTTCCCTACAGGAACGGGGACGGCTCACTCTCAGGGCTATCGGGAGAGCCTATTGCTGCAACGAGGCACACAGCAAACACCACCGAGTGGACTCTGACCTCTGACCTCTGACCTCTGACCGCTGTGGCTGTCTCATCTTCCACTGCCATGTTTCACTTCATCTGGAGGAATTTTCGCATCTGTCTCACCCCCTCCCCGGAGACCCTCAGCTCCCCCCAAGTCCAGCGCTTTGCTTGGAACCTGAACCTGGCGCAGGGCCGGACACAAGGTACTCACCCAGCGAGTGCCCGCTGGACAGATGACGTTCACCCCCCGTTCTCTGAGCACCTACTATGTGCCAAGGCGGAAGGACCGGAGGTGGAGCACCCCTGGGAGACAGGGCCTTAGACACGCTGCTTATCAAGTCCTCTTCAGTCCTGCCGCTGCCTTGGGAAGAACTCCCGCACCCATTTTACAGAAGGGGAGATGTGCGGTCCTCGGTGAGTCTCCAGGGCCCCAGCCACCGATGGCGAGGGAGAGAACTGGGCCAGGACTGTCGGCTCCGCCCCTTTAGCTCTTCACCACGCTGAGCCACAATGAGGCAGAAACAAGGGTTCGAGGGCTTGGGAGCACCGGGCTGAAGGGGCAGGGGCTGAGAGCCAGAGGCCCTCCCCTGGGCGGAGGGGAAGAGGCTATGGGTGGGGGCGCCCAGTGCAGACACAGCCACTGCTCTCTAGGGACTGATGGAAAAATGGAAGCAGGGGCAGGCGTTTGGCATGGAGGCTCAGAGGCCTCTTGGGATGCCTGCGACCTGTGCCGGATCGTCTGTGCCGGAGTGTCTGCTTCTTAATCCTGCCATGGCTTCCGACGCCAGCTTCCTGGTAAAGCAGATTCGGGGAGGCAGGAGAGGATGGCCCAAGCATTTGGGTCCCCACCACTTGAGCACACACCCACATGGGAGACTTGAAGTGGGTTCCCGGCTCCTGGCTTCGACCTGGCCAAGCCCAGGCATCGCAGGCATTTGGGGAGTGAACTGGTGGACAGCGACCCCCCCCCTTAAATAAGCAGAGGCCAGCACTGTGGCATAGTAGGTGCCGCATCCCACATGGATGCTGATTCGAGTCCCGGCTGCCCCACTTCTGATCCAGCTCTCTGCTGTGGCCTGGGACAGCAGTGGAGGATGGTCCAAGTCCTTGGGTCCTGCACCCACGTGGGAGACCAGGAAGAAGCTCCTGGCTCCTGGCTTCGGATCGGTGCAGCTCTGGCCATTGCGGCCAACTGGGGAGTGAACCAGTGGATGGAAGACCTTTCTCTTTCTCTTTCTGTCTCTAACTCTGCCTCTCAAATACATAAATCTTTAAAAAAATTTAAAAATACTAAACAAGCACACGGTCTTTATGAAGCAGAAGCAGTTCAGGTGCCAGGTCTCCGTGCAGGCGTGCTCAGGTACACACACACACCCCTGCGGTGACTCTGTGTGGGAGTGTCCACCAGGGCGTCCCTGGGTGTGCTCTGTCGGGGGCCCTCCAACAGTGCATGTATGTATCCCTTAGCTCCAAACCACAACTCAGGATTCTAGTCCCAGCCGCAGCCATGGCCTTGCTGGGTGACCCCAGCGGGACCCCTCCCCTCCGTGGGTCAGTGTACAAGAGCAGAGTCGAGTGAAGACTTAAAAAAAAAACTCCTCCAGCTCAGAGCAGTCTGTTGAGCCGGGCGGGGCTGGAGGCCGTGCTCCGTCGCTCCGGGCAGCCCCGCGCGCGTGTGTTGTTATCAGCCTCTGATTGAGAACCTCTTGCCGGCGTCCGGGCCCTCTGACCCCGGTTCCCAGGGCGGACGGGTGTGCCAACTGCGTAATCAGACCGCTCTCAGCTCAACTGATTCATAGAGGCTCCCGCTTTAAAAGAAGAAGAAGGAGGAAGGGAGGAAATGCTTCTGTATCAGCTGTTTATTTAGCTTTCCCTGGCATTTAATGATTGTGAGGCTCGGGAGAAGGGGAGATGGAAATTAACTTGAGTCTCGCCAGAAAAGGCAGTCAGGGAGATAATGAACTTCCCAAGTCTTAGGAAGGACGGGGGCCGGGGACATGCCGCTGGGAGTCAGAGCCCAGGGCCCGGCACATCCCAGGCAGGCAGGGCCATGGCCCCCTCGCCCTCTCTCAGCCTCTGCCGAGGAGGCAGGGGCGGCCAGCAGGGCCCTGGGCATTTGTCCATATGCAAAGCCGCATCCATGCCCCCCTCCCCTTGTCTTATTAAAACGGAGGCCCGCAGAGGCACCGCAAGGGTGAGCCAAGTATTTGCAGAGATCCACAGTCGTCACATGGCCTGTGCCCGTGTGCTCAGATATTCCATTGAGTCCCTGCCCTGACTCTCTCTCTCTCTCTCTCTCTCTCTCTCTCTCTCTCTCTCTCACACACACACACACACACACACACAGTGGCATCAGGGGTGAGGAGGGGGTGGGCACGGAGGTGCACAACTTCAGAGCAGGAGAGCTAGAAGCATCTCGAAGGCCATCTACCTTCCGTCTGCAACCATGGAAAGTGAGGCCCAGGAAGGGGCGCCGTGGCCCGATGCTGCACACTGAGCAGGGACTGGAGCTGGGCCCACGTCTCCCTTCCTGGTCTGCACCGGAAATGCCGTGGTTATAAATGACGTAAGGGCTGGAGATGATCTGAGCAAAAGTCCCGTGCTAATACTCACTGGACCGTCTGGATCCCACGCCATCATGTAACCAACCACCTGCCCAGGAGGATGGACGTGGGTCAGGTGAGGCGGCCCTCCCTGTCAAGGACACCTGTCTCAGTGCCCCTGAGGAAGCCCATTGTTGCCCAGGGCCTCACACTCTCCCACCTCAAGGCCATTGGCCACACTGTCCTCTCCTCCTGGGAGGGGGTAATAGCACCTCCCCCAGGGAGCCTCCCAGGACCACTGGGTCTCAGCAGCACCTCTCTCTCTCCAGACTCCTGCTGGCTCCTCTGTGCCAGCACTTCCGTGGGCTGCATGCACTCCTTAGCATGGCACCTGTCTCGTCTCGCTCAGGGCTCAGCACCAGCCCGGAGTAAATAAAGATGAATCAATCAATCAATCACTGAGCCAATCCATCAACCCTTCAACCCATCGATCCATCCATCAACACTCACGCTCATGACTCACAAATCAGAGAGCGCAGCCTCCATGCAGGCATCCACACCCCCTCTGATAATTCCATTCCCGCCTGGATGTCCTCCCTGGTGTCTGACTTAAACTCTTCCTCTGTGTTTTGTGGGGGGTGGGCTCTTCGGAGACGGGGCTACCTTTCCCACAGAGGCCTTCCTTTCAAAGCTTCTCCCCTCCCCACATCAAATCCTCACTGCCAGGCTGCGCACACAAGTGTCGGAAGATCTTGCGGGGGAGGTGAGATGGCGCCTGGCACCAGCCCCTCTGGGTTGGCGTGTTCCCGGGAGAGGCCCGGAGGCTGGTGCCCGGAAGATGCCACCGCCTCTGCCCTGGCTGCTCCTGGCACGCCCCTCCCTTCCCCTTCAGCAGCTTGTCAGGGCTGATGGCTGATGGACGGGCGATGTCAGCCAACAGGGCTGCTGCTCCCCCCGCTCCAGGGGCCGGGAGGCGTTTCCTGGGGAGCTGGCGCTCAGCCTGGCTTGTGCCACTTGAGGGAGAGCGGCTCTTGCAGGAAGAAGAGAAAGAGCTGGCCTCCCGGGCAGGGGGCAGAGGCAGGAGCCCACCCCGCCCCCAAGGCTGGAGCTCAGTTGGCCTCGTCTGGACCCCGCGTGCCAGCCTCTCCCAGCAGCACCCCTGTAGCCCTGAGCTCCTCCCAGCAAACCAGGACCGGTGGGGGCCGGGGAAGTTTGTAAGGACGCCCCTGCACCCGTGTCTCACCGACAACGTGGAAGACCACGGCTGGGGAGGCGCAGGATGGGGGCCTTCCCCAGGGAGGCGACTCTGCTCCCAGTGCAGAGGGCAGTGGTGCCAGGACCGCCCAGAGCTGAGCTGGGAGTCCCGTCGGTGCCAGTGCCCTGAAATCGCCAGCTCCCCAAAGACCTCGTGAGCTCTGGAGTGGCGGGAACGTGCTTGCCCCGCCCCCCACCACGGTCCTGACGCCCAACATTGCGCGTGAACGTTCTGGAAGCTTGTCCTAGCCTGTTTGGGCTGCTGAAGCAAAACCCCTGAGACCCGGTCATCTTAACAAATAGATGCATGTTTTCTCATCCATCGGGGGCTGGGCAGCCAGAGTCGGGGTGCCAGAAGGTTCAGGGTCTGGCAAGGGCTGCTGTCGGCCTCCCAGGCAGCACCACGTCCCCTGGTTGGGAGGGAGGCTGTGTGTTCTCCAGGCACAGGCCAGAGGGCAACAGTGGGCCCAGGGCTCTGTGGAGCAGCTTTGCTAAGAGCCCGAACCCCATTCATAAGGGAGGAGACCTCCTGGCTGAAGCATCTCTTAAAGAGCCCAGCCCTCACATCTGTCTCTGGGCAGGAAGTCTCAGCACCTGTTTCCAAGAAGGGACAATTCAGACCTCGGCAGGGCTCAGTGCATGTTTGTTGCATGAATCACTGGAGATCAGAGCTCACTGATTAAGCGAGAGCTAGTGTGAGTTCAATCCCAGGTCAATGCCGGGTCCCCCTTGCTCTCGGGGAGCAGTTGACGATGGCTATAGACGCCCCCCACCCCCCAGGACAGCCACTGTCCTCACCCGAGATCTGCAGAACTCGTGTCAGGGGGCAGGGCCCCTGAATAAGTGAGGGAGCGCCCAAGAGCAAAAGAGCAAGACGATCCGTGCAGCTGAGGTGGAGACGAGCGAGGAGGAAGGCCACAGCAGATGAGGTCGGGGCCAGGCAGGGGCCAGGCCGGCCTGGCCAGTCCTGGGCTGCACGGCAAGGACATTGGACATTGTCCTGGCACCACCTGTGTGCAGACAGTGTCCCCTGCAGCCTTGACATTCCCCGCCTCTGTGACAGTGCCCTCCCTGGGGTCCCCAGTGCACAGTGGGCCGACAGGTTACAAGTCAGAGTGTGTGCAGCCTTAGCCCTGCCACAAGCTCCCCTTGAGCTCATAAACACAGACATCTTGGGGACGGACAGGGCTGGGGTGCCACCAGCCTGCATCCAGCACCGCTCGACGCCATTGTCTCCCACGGCACCTGCCCTGCCCAGCTGCACCTCGCGAGGCAGGTGCCTTTCCCGTCCTCAGTTTGCAGATGGTTCAGTGGTGCAGACCCCTCCCCAGGCATGCGCGCACACACACACACACACACACACACACACACACACTCACCTCATCAGGAGAGCCTCGCAGCTCCCTGGAGCCAGGAGGGGAGTGGGTGGGGGAGGAAGGGAAAGGTTGGGTGGAGGATGAGATGACAACTTCCCATCCATCCATCAGCCTCCTCCATCAGACTGCCGAAGGGTGCAGAGAGGGGCCTGCCAGGAAGAGCCAGGGGAGAGGCGGGGGCGACTTCCTGGGAGCCAGCTCCTGGGCCTCTCCCGGGAATGCGCCCACGGGGCGAGGCTGGTGCTGGGCTGGTGCCTCTTCTGAAACTTTCTAGCAGCCTGTGCGTGCTGAGTCCTGGAGCAGAGGGAGGAAGTCAGGCCATGTCCCCAGAGGCCACCCCGGGGCCGGGATTCAAAACCAGGTCCCAAGCTGCCTCCTAAAGCAGCTGGTGCCTGCGTGGCCCTCCCGGCTCTCCCCCCCCTCGCCCCCCGTGCTCTCCCAGCTGGCCCTGGAGAAGCCTGCCCCCTCCCCGAATGATTTTGATCCCAGGAAAAGCAAGCCGCTTGCCACATCCATCAGAACAGAAGTTCTCTCCCTCCCAGCAGGGCAGGACAAGCTGCCAGGCCTCCGGGAGGGACTGGCATTTTGCAACGGGGACTCCACCACCACGCTGCTGGAAGGGGGGACTCCAAGAGCATTGGCAGCGGGATGAGCGACCGAGGTATTTTGGTCCAGGGCCCTTCCCAGCAGCCGTCATTCTCGGCGCCCAGCCTGCCGCCTACTCCGTGTGTGCACGGGCTGGGCTCCTGCAAACCATCTTGAAAAAGCGTTCATCCCAGGGAAAATCTATTCATAGACTCTGAAAGCTGGAAGATCCTGAGAGAGCAACTCAGCCCAACCCTTCTGCTTCCGCGTGGGGAACTGAGCAGACTCCTTGTCCAGCGTCACAAAGCTACAGCCGAGGACACGAGCCCAGGGTGGCTGCCCCCCGGCCAGGGTCCCTCCCCACGGTGTCTCATTGTTTAATTCACCTCCAAAGCCATGCACAGTCCGTGGGTTTTGCTCAGCTTTGCACTGCTTGGTCGTGACCTTCAGCAAACTCTCAAACCTCTCTAGCTGTTGATTACCTGTTGCACCTGCTTCGCTGGCTGAGGGTTGGACGCATGCTTGATGCAGAGTGAGAGCCGGCGGTGGCTGTGCAGGTGTCGACCCTCCGTCCTCTGTCTCCAGGCCTCAGTTCCACCCCTGGTCTCCTGTGGCTCAGTGAACATCACCTCCCACTATCAGCAAACACGCGCCCATCCTGGAGTGAACCTGGCACCACAGGACAGGAAGCAAGGCCGGGCCGTCCCTCTCCTGCTACCGAATGGCCTCTTACTCGCCCACTGCTCTGCTGTGCTGGGCCAGGCCAGGGGTCCTGCAGTGGAGACAAGATGGGTAGGGAGAGGAGACATGACTGGGAAGGCTGAACCCCCAGCCCTGCAATGCAGACCTCACGGAGTGGGCGAGAAGCAGGCAATGACACAGGATCAGGCAGAAAAACAGGACAACGTCCATTTCGAAGACAAAAATCTCAGCCGGAGCTGCCAGGGTGATGAGAGCCAGGGGGCGGGGCTCTGAGAGGTGGATGAGAAATGATGCGGTGGGGGAGGGGAGACGCTTAGGGGTCAGTGGGGGCAGAGATCCCCAGTGGTGTCCAGGGGATGCCAGTTGGGAAACCTTGCCCCAGAGTGGACACAGGATAGAGGGTGCCACCTGCTGGCTCCTGGGGTCCACAACCTCTATCCCTAGAGGACCCCCCTGAAATCCAAAGCTTGCCCAACCCCTGACAATCTCGATTTATAAATGCAATCCCTGATTTATAAATGCAGAAGGGGTGTCCCGGAGCAGGCAGGAGGCCGCGACCCTCCCTGTCTCCACCCCGGAGTGTGTGCAGTTCATGAAACTGACTCAGGAGTCCACGCTCGGTCTCTGGCTCCTTCAGGTTTTTTCCTGTGACTCGTGAGCGATGAAGACACAGATGAGCCTGTGATCTCCAGATGGTGAGGATCTGGAGTCCAGTCCTGGGAGACTTAGCTTGTCAGGGGGCCTGCGAGATGAGCAGCTGACGGGATTTGTTCGGTTCCTTATCCTCCCAGACCAAGGAAACCTTTGAGGTGGGAGTGGTGTGGGAGCTGTCCCTGGTGCTGACTCCTCTCTGCTGATTACTGTCCGGGCTTGATCCACATGGGGGCACAGTCCTGGCAATCCCCCAATCCCACGGCAGCTTCTGTGACTGCAACTCTTCTGGCTCAGCTCTGGAGAAGTGAGGGTGAGGCCAGGAAACCAACAATGTCTTCACAAAACTCTCCACCAGACATCATCGCCAAGGTGAGTGTTTCTCGGGCGATGACTGAGTCCACGGCATAGCAATTCCCATGTCCGAGGGCGGGACGTGTAACACCCCAATGCTGACAGCAGCTTGATGGTATAGTGTACCATCCTTAGACCCTGCATGTCACAGGTCAGGAAACTGAGTCTCAACAAGGCTCACTCACCCAAGGTCACGCAGCTAGTGAGCAGTAGAGGCGAGACGCAGGCTCGGGCAGTCTGAATCCCATGCCAGCTTCCCAACCCCTTGTAATCACACACTGAGCTGAAGGGAAAATGCAAATGGCTCTGCATTATCTGCTGCTTTGTGTGACTGGTGACATGGATTCTTTCCTTAAGAACAAAGCAGCAGGAGCAGCCCGGTGAAGAGAGGGGCTCCCATCCTGCCCCAGGAGAGAGGCGTCCTGGGGTCCGAGGGAGCCCGGAGGCAAGGGAAGAAAGTCCCTACACACTTAGTAGCCACATCTGCCTGCCAGGTGGGGTCCAAAGGCGAGTGATCGGGACATGGGGGACAAAGGATGCAGCAAGTGGGAAGTGAGACCTGGAGCAGCAGAGCCGGGAGAGGCAGACCTGGTCCCATGGCGGTCGGGGCAGGATGAGACAACAGGAGACGTCCAGAGAGCATCGGTGGTGAGAACTGAGCTGCACTGTCCACAGGGTCCTTGAGGCATGAAGGACTGGGATCTGACTCCCGGGAAGACTGCCCACAGCCCGACCTTGACCATCAGCCAGCCTCACGGTTAGGCCCAAGTGAGGAAGGACACGGCCCCAAGGTCACAACCATAGGCAATGACTGAATGGCCAGAGGTGTGAAACCTCGGCCGTCTTACCCTCACGTTAGCAAACCCTGAAGAGCTGTCCCAGCCCTGGTTGACCAGATGTTTGGCCAAAGCCATGTGGGGACTGTGTTCCAGTCCCCCCCCCCCCCACGTGTGTTGTTTCCAACAGCACTTGCTGACAAACACCCTGTGCCAGCCTCTGTCTCGGCGTCTTCTTCCCATGCGGTGGAGCTCAGAACATGATGCCACAACGTGTGACACTGGACACAGTGCACTGGAGACGAGGTCCCTGTGGCCATCCCCCCACACACCCCACCTCTCAGCCTCTGTCTACAGCAGGCGAAAGAAAAGGCCCTGATCACCCCTTATCCACGCTGAGACCGGACCTGCCTAAGAGGACACAGAGGCCTCTGTCCCTCTCCGAGCCCTCCGCTGCCGTCACAGGAAAGAAGACGGAGGGACGCGGCCATGTCTGGATGGGCCTTTGTCATGGGACTGTGCCTGCCTCTCGGGCTCATTCGATTTCCATGGACAGCGTCTGTCTCCTAGACCCACTCGTTCTCCCCAACGATCGTTCCCAACCCTCTAAGTTGCCTACACCCCCCATGCCCCTTTCCCTCTGAAGAAGGGGACACAGGGTCTGAATGTCACTGGGCGGGGAGAGCCCCACTCCTGCGACCCTCCCCCAGGCACATTAATGAACGCAGACATCCTCCCCTGCTCAGCTGTCCACCGTCAACCCACTGCTCAGGCAGAGGGGACTGTGCCCAGGCCCGTGGGGCCCAGCAGGGTCAATGTTCAACCTCACTTCCTGGAGGTGCCCACCAGCCCATCCCCTGGCCCCGTGTAAACCGGCATTTAGACAAGCTCTTCAGTGGCGAGTTGATTGATGAAGCAAGGATTTCCCCTCCTGACCCAGGCCACCCAAGGAGACCACTTCGGGGGGAGAAAGGGAGGAGGGGGTGAGGCAGAAGCAGAAGAGAGCGCCACTTGGGGAGGGCCCTCTGCAGGGAAGGTCCCCACGGACACAACACGAAGATCTGAGATGGGTCACGTGTGGAAAGAATGAGAGTTAAAGTTAGCATTTGAATGACATACCCAGCCCCAGCGGGAACGCACTTCACGTCAAACTCAGCAAGCCCCCGTGGGTGTCAGGGACTCGGTCACCCAGCCGGGCAGTGGTAGCCTGGACTTCAAATCTGATTCCATAGTTGCAGGGTCCCAAGTTCATTCTACCACGCTGTACTGAAGGAGAGGAGTGGCATGGCCAGTGCTGTGGGGCCATCCGCATCCCCTGTGGACTCCAGTTCAAGTCCCGGCTACTCCACTTCTGACCAGCTCCTTGATAATGCCCCTGCCACCCACATGCGAAACCTGTGTGGAGTCCCAAACCCCTGTCTTTAACCTGGCCCAGCCCTGGCCGTTGCAGCCATTTGAGGAGTGAAATGGGGATAGAAGATTCTCTCTCTCTCTCTCTCTCTTTCTGTGACTCTGCCTAATAAATAAATAAATAAATCCTAAAAAAAAAAAAGGCCAGGAGAAAGGGAGGAAATGACAAGAAAGCGCCGCACACGTGGTGGGCAAGGCAGCCGCCAGCAGCCGCCGGGGCTGCTCGGCCATCCCGCCGTCCAGCATGGCCAGAGGAAGGCAGGGCAGAAGGCGACACGGGCATCTTTACTCCCCAAGACTGATGCTCCCACTCACCAGTGCTGCCCTGGCGAAGCGCCTCAGTGACAAATGGAGAACAAATGAGACCGTTTAGCCACTAATTAAGCAATAATGGCCTATGCTGTGGCACCCTCTGGGCAGGAAGCAGCCAGAGTCAGGACCTACAGGTTCCGGGGTGGGGCGGGGCGGGAGAAGGAGCGCCATTTATCAGATCTTCACATCAGGACAGCCTCCACGTGCCCCGCCCGGAGCGGGAGCCCAGCCTCCTGGCTCGGCCTCCTCCTGAGTCGGACTCGGGACAGGAGACTCCTCCTTCAGCACCCAGAGCAGCTCCCAGCCCTCAGCCCGTAAGAGGGGCTCAGGGCAGGGGGGCGGATTTGAGGGAGATCATGGTCGTCTCCTTTCAAGTTAACCTCCACAGCCAGGAACACACTCCAAATGGCCCAGAGTGTCCTGGCCCGGGCTGCCATAAATTCAACCAATAGGTATTGGCATCCCTAATGGTGGTAATAATAATAATAACGGTAATTGTAGCAATGCCACTCACTAAACGCCCCCTGCGCGCCTTGTCCTCTGCCGAGCTGTCCGTGGGAGGGCCTTGCTGGGAGTCCCCTCACCGTCATTTGCTGCGATTAAAGACCCGGTGATAGAGGGGCTCAGAGAAGTTGATTCCTTTGTCCAAGGTCACCCAGCACTCAAGAGGGAGCACCAGGAACCAGGTTTGACCATCACCTTGGGCACTGTGCCAGCCAGGGCCTGCTGCAGAAGCACTCCAGAAAGTTCTAGATGTGAAAGTTCTTCAAGGGGCAAGACCATGTCTCATCAGAGGCATCCAGAGACGGAGCCTAAGGGGGCTTCGGGGTGATAAGTCACGGTCACTGGCAGAGCTGGGGGCCATCTGGACCAGTGAGGTTCAGCTAGCCCGCACCAAGCCTTGCCTGGCTGGGACAAGGGGTGAGCGCTCGGCTCTGGTTGTCTGAGCCCCAGATCTGCCACTCAGCGGTCACGCTGCCCCCGGCTCCCGCCTGAACTTCTCCCAGCCGAGGTTTGCCCGGCTGTGTGGCAGGGATCGTGCTACACTCCCAAGGCCACTGTGTGGCGCGAGACGGTCTTTGTCACCCTCTCAGCTTAGCAACATCCCAAGCGTGATGAACTCCCCGTGGACGGGAGCTACTGGGAGAGCCGCTGGGATAGCTCCACGATGTCAAAGCTGCTCTGATGGGCCCCTGGGGACGTCAATCTAACCGCAGCCCACACAAGGTTTTCAGTGTGGCCAGCGTTGTGACACAGCAGGTTAAGCCATGGCTTGTGACGCCGGCACCCCATAGCAGAGCTGTTTTGAGTCACAGCTGCTCTGCTTCTGACCCAGCTCCCTGCTAACGCACCTGGGGAAGCAGCAGAGGAAGCCCAGGTGCTGGGGCCTGCACCCACGTGGAGACCCGGATGGAGAGCCTGGCTCCTGGCTGCTGGCTCAGCTTTGGCTGTTGTAACCACTTGGGAAGTTCATAGGATGCGAGATTTCTCTCTCTCTCTCTCTCTCTCTCTCTCTCTCTGCTTTTCAAATAAATATAATTGTTTTAAGGTTTTTGGTAACTTACATGGTAGAGGCTCAAGACGGACAAGCCAGCCACCCTATCTGGAAATGTAAATGCAACAGGGTGAATGAGGCGCCGATTCAGGTTCAGAGAGGCAGGAAGGGGCAAGCTAGAGGCAGGGGAGACACAGGACCTATGACATAGGAGGGGTCAGGGCAGGGCCACAGCTGCCATCTCGTCCTACCCCCGTGACCTTGCACTTGACAATCCTCAGTTCACATCCTGTGGCCCACGCACCATTTGCGGGGGATTGTGCTAAGTGCTTTGCAATTAACTCACGAATCCCCGACAGCAGCCGTGTGAAGCTGCCCAGAGGCCTGTGTCTTCTGACAAGGAAAATCCTGCACAGAGAGGTTAAGCAGGTCTCCTGGAGCCTCACACCTGGTGTGCCTCGGTACACCTTGTAGACAGCTGGAGCTCAATAATGGCCGTGTGGGCCATCAGCCTGGAGCATCAGAGGACCATCAGGAGCGGCCATTGACGGGCGTGGTGAGAGGCGTGTGGATTTGGGCGCCAGAAGCAGGCCTGGCTGGCAGGAGGTGACAGAGCTACCCAAGGGCTGGCAATCAAACTCCGTGCAATCAAACTCTGTGTCCGGTGCCCACTGCTGCCCCGAGCGCTCTGTGAACGGGCGCTTAACCTCTCAGCTGTGCGAGCTGGGTCTCCTTGCCACCCCGATTTTACAGAGGAGGCCAACGAGGCACAAAGGTCAGGCCGGCTGCAGAATGGCCGCTCCCCACTCCCGTGCTGCCTGGATGGACACAGCCGTGTGGACGGAAGCAGGTGGCCAGGAGCTCAGTCACAAGTCAAGGCTCTCCCCGGCAGTCAGTTCCTTCCGGGCTCTTGTGGCTTAGATTCTGGCAAGGCTGGGACACTGGGGTCGAGGTAAGGGGGCTGCAGCCAACCCAGGGGCTTGGGACCCCCAGGGACTGCAACACAGGGAGGTAGTGAAGAGGGAAGCTGCAGGGTGGGGCCAAGGGGACTTCCGCTCTGTCCTAGCATGGGCTGGCCAGGGCTGGCTGCGTCGGGAGCCTCTCATGGGGACTTAACTCCGCCTGAGTGGGGAGGCTGCACCCCGAGGCTCTGCCCTGTACCCGCCGCAGCCCGGCGATTGACCTTGAGCCCAGGTGCTGTCAGCAGGGGGGGCTGACTGGGCCAGGGCTGAGTGTGCGCAGCCCTGTGCCAGGGCCCTAGACCGGGAGTGAGCAGTGAGCCTGTAGAAAGGCAGGACATCCCAGGGTCCCAGCAGAGAGCCGTCAGGGAGGACTCCCTGGGGCTTCGTCGCGTCTCCCCCGGGGGAGCCTCGGAGGGTCCAGTCAGACCCCATGTTAGGTACCAGAGTGCCTGTCCATCTGGCCACAGGAAGAAGCAGAACCCACCAGGGCTGCTGACAAAGGCCAGAGCGCTTCCCCCTCTGGCTGCCACGGCCCCTCCGCCTCCTGGCCGCCGCGGCAGGCTCACGCCACGGACCTGCTGGCACCATTGCCATCGGTATAAGTGCCGATTGCATTCCCCACCGTGATGCCGGGTGCAGGGTCTGAGACCCCGGAAAGCCAGCACGGGCCCAGCGCTGCTGCTGTCTAGCTCTGTGCCGCTGGCCAAGGCATCTCTGCTTTGCGGTCTCTGCTGGGCCGACTCTAAGAGGAGGCATCCGGCTCGGGTGGCTCTGCTGTGAGCGGGGCCGCGCTTGTCCCTGGTCTGGATGCCTCAGCAGTGTGCCCACAGCAGAGTGCCCGGAAGTGGTGAGACTGAGGGGAGGCTGGCAATGTGGGGAGGCAGGAAGAAGAAAGACGGGGAGGGGCTGGCGCTGTGGCAGAGGGATGAGCCTCCACCTGCAGTGCCGGCATCCGAATGGGCGCCAGTTCGAGTCCCAGCTCTTCCACTTCCAATCCAGCTTCCTCTAATGTGCCTGGGAAAGTAGCAGAAGATGGGCCAAGTTCCTGGGTGCCTGCACCCACGTGGGAGACCCCGAGGAGGCTCCTGGCTCCTGGCTTCAGCCTGGCCCGGCCCCGGCTGTTGCGGCCATTTGGGGAGTGAAGCAGTGGATGGAAGATCTCTCCCCCTGCCCCGTAACTTGCCTTTCAAATAATTAACTAAATCTTTATAAAAAGAAAGAAAGAGAGAGAAAGAAGGAGAGAGGAAGGGTGGGAGGGAGGGAAGGAGAGCACAGGGAGGAAGGTAGGAGGCTTTTCTTTTTCTTTTTATTATTATTATATTTTTAAAGATTTATTTATTTCTTTGAAAAGCACAGCAAGGAGGCCAACACCGTGGCTCACTTGGCTAATCCTCCGCCTGCGGCACCAGAATCCCATATGGTCACAGGTTCTAGTCCCGGTTGCTCCTCTTCCAGTCCAGCTCTCTGCTGTGGCCCGGGAGTGCAGTGGAGGATGGCCCAAGTGCTTGGGCCCTGCACCCCATGGGAGACCAGGAGAAGCACCTGGCTCCTGGCTTCGGAATGGCGTAGCTCTGGCTATAGCGGCCATTTGGGGGGTGGGGTGAACCAACGGAAGGAAGACCTTTCTGTCTCTCTGTCTCTCATTGTATAAATCTACCTGTCAAATAAGTTAAAAAAAAGAAAAGAAAAGAAAAGCACAGCGAGCAGGGGAGAGAGAGATGGCCACAATGGCCAGGGCTGGGCCAGGCCAAAGCCAGGAGCCAGGAGCTCCTTCCAGTTCTCCCCTGCTGGAGCAGGGGCCCAAGGGCTTGGGCCATCTTCCACTGCCTTCCCAGGCCAAAGGAGAGAGCTGGACTGGAAGTGGAGCAGCTGGGACTCGAACCTGCTCCCACATGAGATGCCGGCGTCACAGGCAGCGGCTTCCCCCGCTACGCCCCACCACTGGCGCCCACAGCTTTTCAGGACTGGAAAGCTCTCTTTCTCTCTGTGCCCCCCACTCTCTAGGCCCAGCACCCGACCTTGCACTTAGTAGGCCAACTGGTCTCGGTCAGCTGAGTGGGAAGGAAGGCGGGACCCCCGCAGCAGGGCAGCGAGGGGCAGCGAGGGAGCCCCGGGGCCCGCCTTGGCGGGAGGCCTCCCTCCTCCTAGCCCTGTGCCAGCCCTCCCCCGCCATGAGCAGTGGGGCTGTGGTTTCGGACACCGTGGATCCTGGCTCCACCTGTGACTCAGTGTCCTGTACCCTTAGCCCTCTGTCTGCTACACTCGCGACCGCATGTGGGCAGGCAGAGGAAGAGCCCGCATTGTGTCTTCAGGAGAACAAGTGGGGAGTTGAGAGGCGTTGGCCTGTCCTGTGCTGGGGGGGGGGGGGGCAGGGATCGCGGTGGGCTGGGAGTGGACAGGGAGGGCGCACAGCGAA
Source organism: Sylvilagus bachmani (assembly GCA_015711505.1). Taxonomy (NCBI): domain Eukaryota; kingdom Metazoa; phylum Chordata; class Mammalia; order Lagomorpha; family Leporidae; genus Sylvilagus; species Sylvilagus bachmani. Next base: position 10,606,905 of record CM027388.1, on the reverse strand, counting down.
GGGAGGCCAGCTGCTCCAGCTCAGCCGGCGGCCGTGGGACCACAGTAAGCCTGGCCCCCTCCCGGCCTCACTTTCCCCCAAGAAGGAATCGGGCCAGAGAAGAGAAGCAAGGTGACACTGTGCTGTGATCACTGACTCTGGGCTCTGGTTTGAATTCAATCCCAGCTGACCTTGAGCTTATGACCTTGAGCTTGGCCTTTCTGGACCTCTGTTTCTGCCTGGAACCGTTGGGGGTCAGGGCAGGACCACAGTGTGAGGATGAAGGCCAGATGAAACACTGTTCAGCATCGGATGGACAGTAAGTAGCACAGAATATGACATAATGCACACTGCGCCACAGGCAGTTCGTACCATCACGAATCAACCCACACGAGGCTCAGCCGTATCTCCCTGAAATTCAGCCAGGCGTGCCAGCCAGCAGGCAAACACCAGTGACAGCACAGAAACCGTGTCGCCAAGTCACACGTGTTGACACACGGATGACAGGTAGGAACCGTCCGTGCCTTGATCGCTTTTGGAATAAACTTGGGATGTTCCTGAGGTTCCCCTGGGCTCCGGCTGCCCTTCCTCGAAGAGCCCGCTTGTTTCCGGTGCTGGTTTAATTCTTCAAAGAGCGGGGAGCAGCTCTGAGCAGCCGTGTATCTCAGCAGAGGTTGCACCGTCTGAAGTCTTTTTGTAAACGGCAGCTGGCATGCGAGGACTTGGGTAAGCCTGGAGAGTGGCTAAGACAGGAGAGGTTAGCAGAGCCCCGGGCATCCTGGGGTGTGTCTGTGTGGGGCAGATTTGCCGTGACTCCCAGTGGCCGGGGGAACAGCAGCGTTGAATCCCCCAGGCTCAGAGCCGATCCCGCTCCAACCCTGCTGACATCCAAGATCAAGGCTCCCCATGGTACCACTCTTTCATAACTCTTATTTTTAATATTTTCCCTTTACAACCAAGAGCCTCAAACCCACACTCCTTGCCAAAAACTGCAGGATCTAGCCAGAATTTAATTAACACTGATTCAGTTGTGTGCTAGTTATTTCTGCTGATGACATATGATCCTGAGTTTCCACTTGCAGCAGCGATGGGAAGTTGTCTTCGTAGCTAAATTCGTTAATGTGCTCAGAAGTGGGGCGGGTAAGAGGAGACCCACAGTAGAAGCGGTGGGCAGGCACAAAAAGACCCCGAAGGTGCTCAAGTGTGCCCTGAGCTCCAGGGTTCAAGTTCGATGTGGTTTGCCTCCCAAGGGTGCGTGTGCTGCAAGCTGGGGCCCCAGTGTGGCCCCGAGGCTCTGTTAAGGGATGGGACCTGCTGGGAGGCGGTTGGACCACCGTGGGGGAGGGATAAAGCCAGGTGTCATAGGACTCTGGGTCGTCCCTCCAAGTGAGTTGTTATACAAGGGGCAAACCGACTCCAGATTCTGTCTCTGGTTTCCTGTCTCACCGTGGGAATTCTCCCTCTCACACGCACGTCCACTGCGATGCTACCGCCATGGAGCCCACACGGCGGCACACACGATGCCAGCACCTTGCCCTTCGACTGTGAGCTCAGTGCACGTCTGTCTTTTGTTTACGAAGGACCCGGCCTCGGGGAGGTCGCTAAACCAGAGAAGCACGAACTCATCCAGAGCACTGGCCGCAGACGCGGGGTCCTCACTGTGCCCTCCCTGACCAGCGGCCCCGGCATTCCCTCCGCCAGCGGCATCAACCATCCTGCCACCGGCAAGATCCGTTTCTAACTTCCGTCGGTCCTAAGCCTGGTTTCTCTCTCTCCTCCTGCCCTCACCCAGCCCTGGGGAGGGGGGAGGGGGCTCTCAACCCTGCTGGCTGAGTTTCGAGACCCCTACGGGAGCTGGCCTCTGGCAGGAAGTAGCCAATAGGAGGACACAGTTGGAAAATGAAAGCGTAGAAGCCCGGGGGGGGGGGGGGGGTGGAGGGCGGCGTTTCTCCCCCGCCCCCACCTTACATCTGCCTCGGGCAGCCCCATGTCTTCAGCTCCTGCCAGCCAGGGCCAGGGCCGCTGTGGTTCCAGCCTGCCCCAGAGGTCCTGGGACCCCACGCCCCGGCCGCACCACCTCCTCCACCCCCTGCAGCCCCCGGGGTGCCAGCAGCTTCCCTCTCCCTCGCCTGCCCGCAGATCGCTCGCTTCCGTTCTCCTCATCTCCGCTGTGCACGGAGTCACCTCTCAGTGTCCGGGGGGTGGGGGGGGGCAGAACCCCTTGGAGATTCCAGGACCCACGGAGGCACAAGTGCAGCAGATGGGAAGGCCCGACCCCCACATGCGATCGACTCGCACCCTCCCAGAGGCTTCACCTCTAGCTTCCTTACGATGCCCAACGCACTGCCAAGGCCACGCGTGGTTGTGGGACCGTGTTATTCGGGGAGTGAGGACAGACACAGGGTTGGCCTAGAGTCAGGGCGCTCACCCCACTCCCAGGCTGCGCCGCCCCCCAACACCTTCCTGCAGTTGCCAAGCCACCGCCGCCCGCTGCTCCCACTCATTATCTGTCGCATGTGAGAGCTGCTGCTTCATTGGGTTTGCAATGAACCAGATCAGGGGTCACAGCGCTGTTCCTGGCAGGAGCCAGGCCTTGAATATCTCAGAATCTGTAAGCCATGTAAATCACCCTAACATAATCTCATTATTATTATTATTAAGTGCCACCTAAATGCAAACGCTGTTCTTAGCTGTGGGACGCAAACAAGCCAAGGACCAGGCCGACCTCTGCGCAGTAGCTCCCTGCTCCCGGGCTGCCGGAGCGTGGAGAAATGAACACTCTCCCCACTCGGTGGCCACGTGGCTTCAGCTTGCCCGTGGCCACGTGGCTTCAGCGTGGCCAGGCTACTCTCATGGACCACGTGACTTGGAGCTGCCCAATCGTGTGTTCCTGCATTTTCCCTGAATGTAAAGCAAGTGCTCCAGGAAGGGCACCCAGAAGGGAACCAGCACGGGGAACCAGTGAGCCCACGCCACGCCAGGCACGGGGAACCAGTGAGCCCACGCCACGCCAGGCACGGGGAACCGGTGAGCCCACGCCACGCCAGGCACTGGGAACCGGTGAGCCCACGCCACGCCAGGCACGGGGAACCGGTGAGCCCACGCCACGCCAGGCACGGGGAACCGGTGAGCCCATGCCACGCCAGGCACTGGGAACTGGTGAGCCCACACCACGCCAGGCACGGGGAACCGGTGAGCCCACGCCACGCCAGGCACTGGGAACTGGTGAGCCCATGCCACGCCAGGCACTGGGAACTGGTGAGCCCACACCACGTCAGGCACGGGGAACCGGTGAGCCCATGCCACGCCAGGCACTGGCAACCGGTGAGTCCACGCCACGCCAGGCACGGGGCCTTTCCGCCTGTATTGTCTTTCGCTCCACACGGGGGCTTACAGGCGTTGGGTGAGTCTCCCCAGGGACGAGGCGGGGCCGGGTTTTGCTAAGCAGGTGACGTGGTCTTCAAATCTGCACTGCGCCATCCTGAAGTGACACACAGGAGCTCGGAGAGGAGGCGGGAGAACAGGAAGGCTCGCGCCCCGTGACGGGAGCCGGCCGTCTGTGTTCCCAAAATGCCTTCATGCGGGTAATTTCATTCCGTGTTCACAACAAGCTGGAGAGGAAGGCAGAGCAGGAATCCCATCTCCCAGCTTCGGGGTGCCAACCCCAAGGATCAGAGAGGTCATGTGACTGTCCCAAGCCCACACAGCACGTGGATGGCAGAGCTGGGATTTGAACTTGTGAGCTGTGAGGGTCTGTATAAGCCACAGGAATGCAGAGCCAGGGGTGCCTGAGTGCAGGACCTTCGACCCAGGCAGAGCTCGGCTGCTTCCTCACCACCCTGCAAATCCTCCCCTCCTTCAAGCCCAAGTTCCGTCTCTTTCTTTCTGAAAGTCTGCGCGGACCACAGTGCCCAGGCCTTGCTCTCTCCTCTGCGCTGCAGGAGCAATTACTGTCTGCGGCTCTGGCAAGACTTCATCACCACGCGCCTCCCGACAGCTCCTCTCTCCCCGCCGCACCCCCGTTCAGCTCCACGGCTGCTTTCCTACCCGCTTCCCCCAGGAGGACTGCAGGCAGGCAGGGCGGAGTCTCGGCTCCCGGCACCTGGGAGGTGCTCAGTGCCGCTGGATCCGCTCCACAGAGCAGACCCCCAGCCCTCTCTCCTTGCTCCAGAGTGAGGCTCAAGGAGCTGCCCTGGCCACTTCCCAGCCGCGTAACCTGGGCGGTGCACCCGTCCTCCTGACCCTCTGTGGCATCGTCTGAAACGGAACTGGGGACAAGCTGTCTTTCCTGTTCATAGCACCGTGACTCCAGTGGGCACGCCAACCCCAGGATGCCACCTCCACCACCACCCACTCAGGATGGGCGTGTGATGTGTGTGTGGCCAATCACAGAGCCCCATCACGCCCAGAGGCACTGATTGGTTCAGGAGGGGGCCTATTTCAAGGTCAGCCAATCAGAGACTGCCCTGGAATGGCTATGCAGACTTCGGGTGATGAGAAGCCGGGGGAATGGAAATCCAGGGGCAGCCGGCCACCCTGAAGAGCGCTGGCTCCAGCAGGAGGGATGCAGAGCAGTGGGTAAACAGAAAAAAATGAAAGATGCCACTTGAGCCCCGGATCTACTCCACCTTGGGTTTACCAATGCCGTGAGCCAATAAGCCCCACCGTGGGTGAGCCAGTTTGCGTGGGATTTCCTGGCTTGCAAATGTCCAGGTGTTCACCGATGCAGAGACAGTGTGTAAACCACCCAGAGGGGCACCCGACAGACCCTGACGCCCCACACCTGTGCATTGACAGTGACCGTCGTTCGCAGCAGCGGGACAGAAGATGGTGCAGTGCTTTGCTTAGGATGCTGTGTGGCTTGTTGCTACGCAGACGTGGGTTCCAATCTTGCGTCCAGGGCCCCGCCTCTCCGTGTCTCCGGACAAGTCAGGCCAGCTGGCAGAGCCTCTGTTCCGTCGCGAGGCGGCTGAGTTGTGCCCGCCTCACAGGTTGTGGGGACAGCAGGCGTGTGCGCTGCTCTCTCGCCTGGGGCACGAGCCAGCGCCCCGCCCCACGAGCCCGGCCCGGAGTTCCAGTCCAGTTTCCAAGCGCCGAATCACCTTCAAGGCCCCTGGCTTCAGCCCACCGGCGGGAACGGCGCCGTGGGCTCTGTCTGCCCAGATGGTGCTGCACGTCGGGGGGGCGGCCGGGAGGAGGCATCCCCGACCCCCTTCTCGTTCTCTGCCTCTGTCCCTCCCGCTCTCACTCTCAGCGCAGCTCCACTCGCCTGAGATGAGTGACAGGGCCCCATGCGCTCTCTCCTCTTCCCGCAGGGAGGACACGGCGGTCGGAGGTGGACAGAAGGCGGAGCGGATCCTGCAAGACCCACAGGCCAGCGATCCCGTGTGCCTCTCCTGGGGCCTGGGCCCCTGGATTGCACCCATGCCCGGGAGGGTGTGTTCTCCCATGCTGTTCGCAGCTGAGTGGCCAGCCCCAAAGTGGGCTTGCCCGGGCCTCCCTCCATCCCTGGCTCACTCAGCTCTCACCCATCCATCACTCAACTCTCACCCATCCATCACTCAGCGCTCACACATCGATCACTCAGCACTCACGGCCCACCCCTTCCTGCTCCCACCACACTGGTAACTTCCACACAGGCCTCATCTCCTCCATGTGAGTGACAGCGACGAGCCCCCAACATAAGCATGGCCTCTCACTTCCAGTCCCACTCCAGGGGGTGCCCACAAGGACCTGCTTGGCACACACACGTGTGCAGGGGAGTCTAGCCCGTGAGTCAGCCCTCGGGCGATGGAGGATGGGAGCTGGCAGGGGCATGCTTCCCCCATCTTCCCAAAGCAGGGGGTCTGGTTTTTTTTTAAGATTGATTGATTTATTTGAGAGGCAGTTACAGACAGTGAGAGGGAGAGAGAGACAGAGACAGAGACAGAAAGACAGAGAGACAGAGAGAGGTCCTCCATTTGCTGGTTCACTCCCTGGAGCTGTGCTGATCCGAAGCCAGGAGCCAGGAGCTTCTTCCAGGTCTCCCACGCGAATGCGGGGGCCCAAGGACTTGGGCCATCTTCTACTGCTTTCCCAGGCCATAGCTGGATCAGAAGTGGAGCAGCTGGGACTCCAACTGGCACCCATAAGGGATGCCGGCACTGCAGGTGGAGGCTTAGCCCACTACACCACAGCACTGGCCCCAGCAGGCCGTCTTGAGACACATCTCACAGCTGTCTCAGAGGCCCCTAGAATTCCACAACCCACAGCAGGGGCTCATCCAATATGGAGACAAAGTCACCCAAACACTCAGTGGCTGAGAGCAACAAGAGGCATTTGAAATCTCGTTTTGCGTGTGTCGGGCAGGCGGGAGTGGCTGAGCTGGGATGGCCTGGGCTGGGCTGGGCTGGGCTGGGCTGGCCTGGGGTCTCCCGTGAGCTTGCAGTGGAGATGCTGGGTAGGGCTGATGGCATCCAAAGGCTCAACCTGGGCCTGAAGATCCAGTTCCAAAAGGAGGCACTCCTTCCTGGCTGTTGGCACAAGGCCCCAGTTCCTACCAAACAGCTCCCGGGTGTCTACGCGACATGCACTTGGCTGCTCCAAGAGCAGGTGATCCACGGGAGAAAAACAGAAGCCTCAACATCCCTGGGGCCCCAGCCCCGGAAGCCACACGCTGTCACTTCTGCAGGATTGTGGTCGCAAAGGTCGGCCGTCCTCGGCGTGGGATGGCACAACACAGCGGTGGCAATGCCAGGAGCCTGGGTTCGCCGAGGGCCCCCGGAAGGCTGAGGGCCATGCTCCCTCGCTGCTCGCCTCCCGTGCCTGCCCTCTGCTCTGGGGTCACGTTCCCAGAGGAACTGCCTGCACTTACATCTTTGTTTCAGACTCCGCTTTGGGGACAAAGCCAGGCAAAGTTGCTCTCAGTTGCACATCCAACCATTATTGAGCATCAATAAGGATTCAGCCGGAAGTTTGTTGGAAAATGGAATTAGAAAACAATTTTCATTCTTGGTGCAAAAGCATTTGGAATTTCAGACATAGATTTTTCATAATATGCATTTCTGCATTAACCCTTTATTTATGAAAGGCAGAGCGACAGAGAGACAGAGACAGAAAGAGCTTCCATTTGCTGGTTCACTCCCCAAATGCCCACAACAGCAGGTTGGAACTGGATCCAGGAATTCCATGCAGGTCTCCCACACGTGGGGCAGGGAGGGCCACCATCTGCTGCCCCCCAGGGCTGACCGGCAGGAAGCCGGATGAGAAGCAAGGCAGGAGGGGACCCCCGGGGCTGGAGGTGTCTCAAGCACAGTTTAACCTGGTTGCCACAGCACCCGTGACCCTGGACTTCCGGGGAGCCTTCATCCCACGTGGGATGCTTGGGGAGCCACGCATCCCCAAGCACCAGTCAGCGCTGTCTCCAGACCCCAGGCAGCAAAACTCCACAGCACCACTCCCAGCAGAAGAAAGCCAGCCCCTGGGCATCGCTGACAGGTGAACAAGCCAGCTGGGAGTAGAGACAGCCTGGAGCTTGGTGCCCGGAGGAGAAAACCTGCCCCAGAGGAGCCCAGAACCTGGTGGTGTCAGCTGTCTCCTCTAGACCTCCGTTCCCAGAATGCTGATAGGGAACCAGCACGCTCACTGGGGCCCCTTCTGGAACTCAGGCGTCAGAACCAGGAGAGCAGCTCCGAGCTGTGTGTGTATGTGTGTCAGTGTGTGTGTGTGTGTGTGTCTTCATCTAGCAAGGAGACCTCGAGGAAGGTGGGGCTCCTGCTGGGGACCCAGTTCAAGGATGGACAGAGGCTGAGTGGCCAGGACCGCGGAGTCAGCCTCCTAGGCTGAGGGGGCTTCAGGGGGCAAGGGCGGCAGCGGGCACCTGGGATGTGGCACTTTCCAATGACCACTGCTCAGTGGCCCTCTCGCCATAGGTGGACGCGAGGGTTCGTTGGTGCAGACATCAGTGGCGTTGGCTGTGCCTTCAAAGGCTGGAACTGACTTTAGCAGGACAGAAATTATGGGCTTGTTCGATCATTGAATTCAGATGTCCACGTCCAACATGGCTGGAGCGAGGGACACAAAGATGACAGTCCAATCTCTTGTCGTCTCTTGATTTTTATGTTTCCGCCCACTGGCCTCATTCTCAGTCGGCCCAGGAGGTTGTCAGGGCTGCCGGAAGCTCCAGGGGTTCCTCTCCCAGGTTCAAGTTCAGTGGAAAAGAAGGCTGCTCAGTCTCCGGCAGGAGTCCAGCGAAAGGCTCCTTTCAGCTCGTCAGCTCTAATTGGGTCATACACGCACAGCAGGGGAATGCAGTGATCTTATTGGTCAAATCCCAGAGCGAGGGACCAGTGGTCGCTCCCCTCCACCGGGGGAAGAGTGGGTGCCATGGTCAGAAAGCGGCAGATGTCTGTTGCTCGGCCTTGGCCTCTCCTTGGCACAGAGCCACGCTCTCATCTCTCCCCTTGTTCTACTGGCCTTGCTTTTCATCCGAACACTGTGGCAAAGCTTCTAAACATAGCTCAGAATCACAGACCCGCCGGCCATCAGAGCTCAAAGGAGCCTGCAAATCCAGCCGTCCAGAAAGAGCCAATGCACAGCACACTGGCCATCAGTCCCCTCTCCTGTCCCCACGGCAGACATCACTAATCGATCAAGGTTCTCATTCCTGCAGAGCTGAGCTACAAATCCAGAATCGTTTCACTACAGCCCTCCAGGGAGCCACTTCTAATTGATCCCAGTTGGCTCCGGAGATGAAATCTGTGTCCATGCATTTTTTCAGGCCAGCTCTTCATAGATGGGGAAGACTGCTCTGCCCAAGGTCGGGCTGTCACTCGGGTGGCCTTGCTGACGTTTTTCCAACTGGAAACGTATGGGATGGTCTGAGCTCTCTGTTGCTAAGACCCCTTCTTAATAAGATTATCCGGTACTCACCTCCCCTCCTCCCTCCTCCCTCCCCAGCCCCTATAGACCAACAACACCAATAGCAGGAGCATTAATAACAATACCGAGAGCTAATTCTGGATTGTGGCCAGTGCCGCGGCTCACTAGGCTAATCTTCCCCCTGCGGCACCGGCACCCCGGGTTCTAGTCCTGGTCGGGGCGCCGGATTCTGTCCCGGTTGCCCCTCTTCCAGGCCAGCTCTCTGCTGTGGCCCGGGAGTGCAGTGGAGGATGGCCCAAGTGCTTGGGCCCTGCACCCCATGGGAGACCAGGAGAAGCACCTGGCACCTGGCTCCTGCCATCGGATGAGCGCGGTGCGCCGGCCGCAGCGCGCTGGCAGTGGCAGCCATTGGAGGGTGAACCAAAGGCAAAGACCTTTCTCTCTGTCTCTCTCTCTCACTGTCCACTCTGCCTGTCAAAAAAACAAAATTCTGGATTGTACCTTGACTTTCCAGCATGATCTTCACGGTCCTGTCCAGAGAGGTGTGATGGGATTAAATCAGCCACAATGCAGTCACTCAGAATGGGTGTGTGCGGCCGAATCCACACCCAGATCTTGGCTATGATCTCGGGGCAGGTGCTCCAGCGGCAGAGCCTGCTACAAGGTGTCGTATGCAAGTGGTGGCTTCCACGGGAGTGCTCCCAGGAGAAACCTGGATGGGGACAAGGGAGGGCAACAGGAAGGGGACAAGCCGGGAGCTGAGCGAAGCCAGGGTCCGGATGAAGCCAGCCTCAGCAGGCTGCCCTGGGGGGCTCAGGACCAGGAGCTGCATGGCAGAGTCAGTCCCCCCTTACCAAGAGGGTGTGGGGTCTCTGGGTCCCCGCACAGGGGAGCACATTCACGCACACAGGCCACCGCGGCCCTGCTGAGCGCACGGACATAACCTCCCTGCTTGCTCCCAGCTGATGGCACTGTCACTCAAAGCCACCCCCACCCCCTGGAGAAGGCTGATCTGGCGTGAGTCCCTCAGACGTTCATGCGCTGGAAGTATGGTCCCCAGCACGGTGATGTTGAGGCAGAGGGCCCTTTAAGAGATGGGGCCCAGGCAGCATCTGGGCCAGGCATCAAGATTCTGGTTAAGATAGCCGCATCCCACATTGGAGTGCCGGGGGTCGAGTCCCAGCTCCGGCTCCTGGCTCCAGCTTCCTGCTGACACAGACACTGGAAGGCCACAGGTGATGGCCTGAGTCACTGGGTTCCTTCCAGCCACGTGGGAGACGTGGATCACGATCCTGGCTTCCAGCCCCAGCCCCAGCTCAGCCCCAGGCCTTGTGGACATCTGGGGAGTGGACGAGCAGATGTTAGCTCTTGTTCTATGACTCTGTCTCTCTTCATCTGTCTCTCTGCCCCTCAGACTTACAAAGTCTAATGGGCGATTATTACGTCATTAGGGGGCACTGCCCTTGAATGAGGATAAAGCAGCTCTCGGGGGACCCCGGTGGGTCCTGGAGTGTGGTTGTGATGGAAAAAGGAAACAGGGCCCCGAGTCTCCCTGTTTCCTCCCTGCCTGACTGCTCGCTCCCTATCGCACACTCCCATCATGGTGTCATCGGCCACGTTGTAGCCAGAAGCCTGGAGCCGAGAGGTGCCAGCAGCATGCCCGTGAACCTCCGGTGTTCTCGTTCCTTCCCCAGTACACAGCCTCCGGGGTTTGGCGACAGCCACAGAAACCAGCCTGGGACGAGAGGTAACACAGCCTGCACCGGGACAGGGACCCAGGGGCATCTTCGGAAACATCACCAACCCCCTGGAGAGGGACTGTCCACCTCTGCGTTTGACAGAGAGGACAGCGGTGAGGACGGAGACGCACAAAGAAGGTCCGACCTCTTTGCGTGTCCAAAGAACACAGCCAGGGAGATGCGGAGTCGGGATTAGGAAATCCTAGCGAAGCACCCAAGTGTCTGATGAACATCCAGACAAAGTGTGGCCCGTCCGCTCCACAGAGCACCATTCCGCCTTAGGAGGAACAGGGGTTCTGGGAGTTCCGACCCGGGTGACAGCACAGGTGAGCCCTGGGACACTGCTCTGCAGTCACACACCGTGTCATTCCCCTGACAGGAGCTGTCTGAGCCGGCAGAGCGAGAGCTGGAAGGGAACAGGGATGGGGTCGCGGGGGCCTGGGGAGGGGGCTGTGGGCAGCTGTCCTTTGCTGGACACGGGGTTTCAGTCTTGCACGAGGGAGGGCGCTGTGGACATCGGCTGCCCAGCAGTGAGCATGCGCTTACCACGCCACGTGCTGAAAATGGCCGAGGAGGGGAATTTGAACATGTCCTGGCCGCGGTCCCCATCTGCGAGCAGACGTGTGGGCACAGGAGGAGTCAGGAGCCCGGGTTCCCATCCCAGCGCCGCCACTTGCCATGCACAGGGCTGGGCCAGGCACCAAGGTCTTTGCCATCTCCCTTCCGTAGCCCGCGGTCTACCCCGCCGTGCCGTGCGGGAGAATGCTCCAGCAAGGCCGCCTGCGGGAGTCCGGAGAGCCAGGCCTGTGGGCCCGGGCGGGGGGGGGGGGGGAGCACCAGGCAAGCGCTGCTGCGGGGAACCAGGCTCTGATTGCTTCCCAGCTCCCCGCCGGGAGAGAAACCGCAAGCGGTCAGCACCACGCTGATGGCCAAATTAAAAGATCACCTCACAAATTGGTTTCCACTGGGGCTGTGGCCCTGGACGGGAGGCCCTGGGGGCCCAAGCCAGCAACGCCTGAGTGGGGGAGCGGTGCCAGGGCTGAGGATCCCCCCCGGGGCCGTGTGGGGGGCTCCATCCTGGTCCAGCACTGCAGCCCGGAGGCGGAGTCACCGAGGCTGGACTCGGATGCCTGCGGGATTCATTTCTTCCCTGGACACACTGCGACCATCTCTGCCTCACGAACTGGACTCCTGGGAACTGCTTGTGGGATGTTCTGGGGAGCTTGGAGGACAGCCTGGACCCAGGGAGAAACGCCAGCAACCCCAGATGGCCCGGCCCTAAGACGGACAGGCCTGAGCTGCTCTCTGAGCATGAAACAGAGCCCTGGGGGCCCAGCTGGGCTCCGCGGGGCACAGGCCAAGTGCTTTCCCCCACGTCTCCCCCGAAGAGAATCATGACTCTCACTTTATGCTGAGGGCAAATCAGGGCTCGGACAGTCCACCAGCCAGTGCCAACTGGCTCGGACAGTGAAGGGCAGGGCTGGGGGTTGACCCCACGCCCGTGTGTCCCCAAAGCCGGGAGACTGTCCCCACTGGGAGGCAGAATGGGGGTCCGACCCCAAGGCGGTAATACCAGGAGTACCCAGTTTCGTGGAGCTGCTGGGGGTCCGGGGAATAAGCCAGTGCCCCTCTCCCTGCCTGGAGGCGGCAGCCAGACTGCAGACCACCATCTGGAAGGGAGGCCATGGAGGGGCTGAGAGGGAGGTGGCAGGCCATGGGCTTGGGAGACACAGAGGCCACAGGGCCAGCCTCGAGCCGCTGGCACACCTGGCTCGCAGGGACCAGCCTGGAGGGAGAGCACACAGGCCTGGAGGGTTGGGCGCTTGGGTGACTGATGGCCTTCTGGGGTCCCCACGGCCCTTGGCCCTGCCTGACTCTCTTGCTGACCTCAAGGACAGCGTCCCCGGGGTCCAGGTGGAGCAGCATTTCCTGAGCTCCCCCGGGGGCAGGTGCTCGCACATGCGCATACACACCTGCCCCACGCTCACCAGATACCAATGCCTGCCTTGCTGTGTGGGGCGGGCACCAACTGCGTAGCCTGCCCACCATCCTGTCCTCTGCATGGGCCCCTCGCGCTGAGGGGGACTGGAGCCCTGCCCACCCCCAGGAGTGCCATTTATCTCCCTGGACACAGAGATCAATAGAGAGATGGGCGAATGAGGTTGAACGGCTCTCCCAAGGCGACGTCACTAGTAACGGCCATGCAGAAATGAGAACCTTGTCTGCCACAGACACCGAGGCACGTCTGTCTGTCTGTCCATCTGTCCATCTGTCTTCCTTCCAGGTCACAATCACCTCCATCAGACTCTGCTCACGGACTCTGCGACTTCAGGGCCTGGTGCACCTCGTGTGCACACGGACGGCCCGGCTCTTACTTGGATGCGGTTTGTTCTCCAGAGCTTCGTGTGCCCAAAGCTTGGTCCCCGGTGTGGCGCCTCGCGACAATTTCAGCCCCAGGAACGGACAGAGTGGCTCAGGTCTCCCGGAGGGCATTGTTTCCTGGAGAGTGGGTTACCCTACACACTGAGTCTTCCTCCCTGGCCACGTGACTCGCCCTCCCTGGCTCTCCCACACTCGCTCCCAGCTTTGCAATGCCATCCACCACGTTGCCCTCCCCAAAGCCGAGCAGACGCCGCCTCCACCCTCGCGTCTCCAGGACGGTGAGCTGAACGCGCCCCTTTCCTGGTAACGCGCGCAGCCTGCACAGTTGGGTTCTTGCACCACAAACGGACTAAGATGCGTGGCGACCTGGCCAAGTGTGTCGCCACTGGCAGGGCCTCACACCAAGGCTGCCCACAGCCGCCCACGGTACCCCCAGCCTCCAAAGGACCCCCAGGGGGCAGTCACCAGATGCAGCCAGAGAAAGCTCCTTGTCCAGGAGCCAGTACAGAGAGGGCTCAGCATGCGGGAGCTGGGAGGGGCGAGCAGTGCTATCTGACCTTGACCTAGCGTTTTATCCATGGACAGCAGGGTCCAAGACAGATTTGTCCACAGTTGTGCAGTTTTAGTTGGGACTCCCTTATTGCAAAATGACAGAAACCCCACCCGAACCAACTCAAGCAAACAAAACCCGAAGGAACTGACTCACACACCGGAGATGCCCAAGGGTCCCTCTGGAGGCTCGGCGACACCCAGGGGCCCCCACGAGTCACCAGCTCCAGTCCGGCCTATTCCAGGCTGGCCTAACTGTCAGGTTCTCCCCCTCTGGCAGCCTCCAGTAAGCGCTGGGGAACACACACTTCTTCGCCCTAGCTATAGCCAAGGCCCCGGAGTGCTCTCTGATCGGACTGGGTTGAGCAGGGAGCCACCCCAGAGCCACCCTATGGGCCCTGAGAGGATGGAGGGTGCTGGCTGTGCAGACCGGGGTCAGCTCCTTTGACCCTCCGCCAGGACCGAGAAACGGGGGTGGTGTCATGCCGAAGGAAACGAGGGCGCTGCTCCCACAGGCAGGGGGCGTGGATGCTGAGGGGCTGGAGCCGGAATCCACGGAGATCAGATAACATCCGGACAATCCACATCTCCAGCCCGGAACAACCGCACCACCACGAGGCTTTTCCAGACAAAGTAGGTTCCAGGCATCAGAACCGGATAGCTTTGGGGGCCACTGTGTAGGGGGGATGGCTCCCACACCCTACAGCATGTGTCAGCCCACCCCACACGATCATCAGCGTCCTTGTCCCCCCAAGTCAGCCTCCTCGGGGAGGAAGAAAGCCTGTGCCATGCAGCCCCGCGGGACCCACTGTCCTTGCAGAGATGTCCCAGACGGCCTGCAGGGAGGCTGGGGGCCAGCAGTCTCCCCAGCCGGGGCTGGCCGACAGCTGGTCTCAGGACGGGGCCCTGGCGCTCCACAGTGGCTGGTGGCACGTGGCCACATAGCTCTGTTTATCACACAGCGCTGGAGCCTGGTGCCTGCAGGGTGCAGAGGGTGGAGGGGCCAGCAGAGGGGGGATCCCCAGGCCAATGGAGAATCTGAGTGGAGGCATCCCCCACAGCTCCAAAGTTGAGGAGCTCAGGAGGGTGAGGCAGACCGGGCAGGGATGTGTGTGTGTGAGTGTGAGTGTATGTGTGAGTGTGTGTGTGAGTGTGAGTGTATGTGTGAGTGTGAGTGCAAATGTGAGTGTGTGTCTGAGTGTGTGAATGTGTGTGAGTATGTGTAAATGCGTGTGTGTGCGTGTGCGTGAGTGTGAGTTTGTGTGAGTGTGTGGGTTTGTGTATGTGAATGTGTGAGTGTATGTGAGTTTGTGTGAGTGTGTGAGTGTGAAAGTGTGTGAGTGTGTGTGACTATGTGTGTGAGTGTGTGTGAGTGTGTGTGACTATGTGTGTGAGTGTGAGAGGGTGTGTGTGTGACTGTGTGTGAGTGTGTGAGTGTGTGAGTGTGACTATATGTGTGAGTGTGTGTGTGAGAGTGTGTGAGTGTGCATGTGTGTGAGTGTGTGAGTGGGGTGGACGAGGCAGAGCTGCTGAAGGACAGTGGCCCACCGAAAGCCCCAGGGGCCCGGCTCCAGCTCGCTGGCCGGAGACGCCAGCTGTGGGGGGGGGTCCCTGCCCATTTCCTGCTCCACGGCAGAGGGGTCCGGACAGGAGGCTGGGGAGACGCCAACTGGCCGAGACGGGGTGCTGCGCCCCAGGACAGTGCTCCTCTAGTTCCTTGTCCCAGTCGGCGACGGGGGTTCACCGAGCCTCAGGACCCCCTGGTGTGCTCTGGACACCAAAACAGCCCCACAGTTGGCACATCTGGGAACCCCTACCGTTTCCACATGGCTCTGAGCCGCCTCCCTTGTCTGGCTGGGAGGTCCCAGGTCAGGGGCCACGCCCTCTCCCCATCAAGCCAGGGACCTCCAGAGCCCATCCTCCCACTCACCGACTTGGGAAATCAGCGCTTATTAGAGACCTACTGCATGCACAGCACTGAGCCAAGAGCTGGTCAGAAAGGTGGCCTGGGTCTCCCTGTGAGGGCCTGCGGGGCAGCCTCCCCGGGGTTTATAAGACACAGAACAGTGGCAGAAGCCAAGGCCGGCAGGGTGAGATGCACACCCACCGCCCGCCTGGGAAGGGGTAGAGCTCAGCCTTGAACCCACAGCCAGGACCAGCCCAGAGGGGGCCTCTGCCAAGCTGTCTCAGCTTCAGGTCTACAAGGTGATGGACAGGGAGCGAGCAGGGGGCGTGGTCGGATGTAGGGACGCTGTTCTGGCAGCCAGGAGGAGGGGGCGGCTGGGGCACATGAGGAGATGTTTATGGGGGGGGGGGTGTCTCGGTGTGAGATGTTCGGGCCAGGGCTGAGCAGAGCCCCCAGGACTGCTGGGAACATCATCAGATCCTGGGGCTGCTCTAAGGGAAGCCAGGCAGCCTCAACACCGAGCCCCCCACCTCCTCCTGGGCTGGAGGGCAGAGTGCCAGCTGGTGGTTTGGCGGGACGGTCCCCAACATCCACGTGTCCAACAGAGTGCAGCCCGCACGGCCAGCGCCCAGCCCCTCCCGCGCACCTGCTCGCCTCCCGCGCACGATTCCTGTCCCTGACCTACATCCGGGCTCGCTGTCCTCGCAGACAAAGGCTGCTGAGCAGGCAGCGCGGAGACCCTCAGAGCTGGGCGGCTTCTCTCCGGTCCAGGGGCTTCGGGGACAGGAATGCAGAGAAGCCCGGGGGAGGGAGGGTGGTGAAGGAGCAGCCCCCAGCCCCGGGGCCTGTGCTGATGAGCAGCTGGCTTGGGGGGAGTCGTCGGGGCAGGACAGACCTGGACCTGGGCCTGAGACTGGGTGCCAGCCCTCCTCCACCACCGCTGAACGGTCACTTTAAGAACAGGCAATGGAGCCTGTCTCCTCCCCCAGAGGAGCCAGCCTGCTGCTGTGGCCCCCCCCCCCCCCCCCCCCCGCAGCACCAGGCGCCCTCACCTGTCCCCCAAGACTTCGCTCCCAGGGAGGAAGCACCTCTTGGGTGCAGGGAGACCAAACCCGCCCGCACAGACAGGAACAGGCTGCTGGGATGAATGGACCGGGAGAAGACGCTCGTGAAGGCAAGCGGCTCCCACTTACCGGGACCTCCGCTCAGAGGAGGGAGCCCACCCCCTTCTGCCTGCCTAGGAAGGCTCTGAAGGGCGAAGCCCCTCCCAGGCACAGAGCGCCCCCCACCACCACCACGCACTCCTCCCACCCCCCACACCCCGTCTCCAGAATCGGAGGGAAGAGAGGACGTAGAGATCCAGCTGCCCGGCTCTGAGCTGGCTGGGCACTGCCTCCCTGATCTTTCGAGAAATTCTCAGACACGGGTGAGATCTCAGACCAGCCCAGGTCTCCTCTGACCATGCGCTGAGCAGCCCTGCAGGCCCCCATTGTACCCATTTTACAGTCGAGGGGAGGGAGGCCTGGTGTTGGCAGGGAGGGAAAGGGCTTGCACGTGGCCACTCAGGCGGCTCCGAGAGGAGGAGCTGCTGCCAAATCCAGGCGGCTCCTGCAGTTCCATGGGCCCCAGACAGACGGACCTTGGCCAAGCTCACACCCAGGCCCCAGTGCACCGGTGAACCCTCCAGGCCTCCCACCCCCAGCCTTGGCCCATCCTCTGGCTGCCAGGAGCCAGGGCAGGTGACAGAGCCGAGGTGACCGACATCCCCTGCCTTCCGTGAACTCTCACCCGATTTGCCATCCCAGGCTGGTGCCAAGAGTGTTTGTGTTAACAACCAAATGGCCTTTCCAGAGTCCCCCTGGGTGACGGACGGCGGAGGCTGGGTGCCATCCCGGCAGCGCAGGCCTCGGCGTGGAGTCACAGCCTCCCAGAGCTGCGGGGGCCCAGGGCCCCACAGGAGTCACCTCGAGGAAGCAGGCAGGACTGAGACTAGATCCAGGGTCCCCGGGGCTGCGCCGAGCGCGCTCAGCTCCGCGGCGGGAGGTGGGCTTTGGATGAGCTCAACACAGAGCAGAAAAATGGGGTAGAAAGAGGGGTCAGGGTGGGACCGGAAATTCAGGGCTCAGGCATTTGCCAGAGGAGGGGGACGCCCCACCCCAAGCCCAGCCCCAAAGGCAGAACCGCCAGGCCCACCTGGCGGCTTCAACCACCATCCCCAGAGCAACCGGAGCTCCTGGAGGAGCTGCAGCCTGGGGGACTCCCCCCCCCCAGTCCTCCTGAGACCCCTCCCCTCTCTCAGAGCCCTCGCTGCCTTCCTTGGGCCCCCGGGGCTCCATTCTGAGGCTTAGCCTCCTCTCCAGGTCTAGCCACACCCAGCACACCCTATCCACAACCCTGACGCCACCCAGGAGGTAACACTCAGGTAGATCCAGGTGCTGCCTGGGACTCCTTTGACGCCCGAGTCCCCTCATCTGCTGAGAATGGACTCGTGAGCTCTCCGGTCACCGCAGCCCTCAGAGTGACCCCCAGTGGCCACTGTCATTGTATCCCCCCAGGGACGAAGCCCACCCTGAGACAACACCCTAAGTCTCCAGTGAGCTGGGCCAGCAGCCAGGCAGGACGGGGCAGAGCGAAGAGCCTGCAGACCCCCGCCCGCCTCCAGCTTCAGTCGGCTCCACTCTGCTTTCATGTTTGCTCTGCGGAGAGCACCCGTGTCAGACTTTGTTTGAACAAAGCTTCCCTGCACTACAAACATTTTGCAAACCTCTGATCCCACCCAGCCTCCCCTGTTAGGTGGCGGAGGCTTGCAGTTCCGCGGCCCTGGGCTAAATCCTATTTATATCGCTCATTAGCCGGGGGTCCTGTCCCGGGCAGAGCCCCAGTTTCTGTAAAGAGCAGAACCTCCAGGCTTCTCCTGAGAACCTGGGACAGTGTCTGGGAAGTGCCCGGGGTGTAGGAGATTTTCCCAGGATGCAGTGGGACTCTCTCTGTTCACAAAGGAGGAACCCGAGCAGCCGCGGGGCGTCAGCCACCTGCGGGCCCCTTGACAGCTGGCAGCAGCACCCCCAGGACTGGTTGCTGAGCACCCTGCTCCCAGCTGCAGGGACCCCTTCCCCACCCCCACTTCAGCCCTCTCCAAGTCCTGCGGGGCACACAGCCTCCTGGGAGCGCTCCGGGGCTGCTGGGAGACCTCAGGGGTCCTGACAAAGTGTGAGCGTAGCCCAGGCCTGCCGCGGCCCTGAGAAGAGCGTCTGGAGTAGCAGGGACACGGGGGACATCGGCGAGGCTGCGTGGGGCGGATCCCAGCTTGGCGGTGATGGCCGCTGCTTAGCATTTTGATGAGGCTTGAGATTCCCATAGCAGCGGCTGCCTGAGGCTTCAGGAATTGTCTGGGGGGGCCAGGTCCTGGAGAGGGAGACTGGGGGCAGCAGCCCGTCTGCCCTGAGACTGGTTCATTTATTCATCTATGCCACCCACCCACCCTCCATCCCCCTACACATCCACCCACCCACCCACCCATCCTCCATCCCCCCACCCATCCATCCACCTATTCACCCATCCATCTACCCTCCTAACTACCCACCCATCCATCCATCCACCCACCCACTCATCTACCCATTCAGCCACCCATCCATCCACCCACCCACCCATCCTTCTACCCACCAACCTATCCATCCAACAAAGTAATAGTGGAGTCCCCAGGATACTCACGCCCCAGCTGATGAGCCCACAGTGATGAGACCCAACCCCCTGTCCTGAAGGAGGGTACCATCTATTGAAGGAGACAGCCCTGTGACAAGTCTAAGTTCAGGAAGCGCAGGTTGTGGGGACAGAGGCCAGGCCCCCACGTTAACACAGACAGAGGCTTCCTGGAGGAGAGACGATGGCCAAGTTGAGGGCTGAAGGATGGTGAAGCCTTGGTAGAGAGTGACGGGAAGAGAGGGCGTTCTTGGCACAGCATGAGCACGTGCCCCAGACGCCACACCCATGGCCAGAACCTGGGGGCGGGCCCTGTGCCGCCCTCTGCCCCCACCCCTAGGCTCTGCAGATCCGCGCATCTCTGCCCCGCTCCTGCCAGGTGCTCGGCCGATGGAGGGGTCTTGGGGCAGCGAACCTCCCCCCCAGGCAACCTCTCTGGAGAGCCCGGGAGAGTCCAGGTGACGTCATCCGCCTGCGCAGCACCCAGTCTTCCCTGGCTTCATCCCTCCACACCCACGAGCCTCCAGCAGCTTCGTGACGCCCACCCATGGCCCACCAGACACCCAGGAAGGGCCTTTATCCCGGCCAGCAAGACAGGGAGGGCGTGGCCTCTGAGAACCCCCCACTCAGGCGGGGCTTCACATCCGTAAGTCACCGACATGCCCCTTGGCTCAAGACCCTCGGAGCGGGAGTCGGATCACAGGCGGCCCCCTCCCAGAGTCAGGTTTGCTACAGAAGCATCCAGAAGACAGCCGTAGGCTCCCTGCCTTTCCACGGACCCCGAGCTCTGCGCAGTCAGAAAACAGAAGCCGACATCAACCGATGAAGCGCTGCTCTGTGCCAGGCAGGTTCCGAACGCTTGGCGCATGGTGCATTCCTCTCTCAGCCCCAGGGCCGCGTGTGGGCACCCAGTAGGACATCTGGGTGTTTCATTCACACTCAGGCCCGTGGGCTAGGGAGGACTCTCCA
Source organism: Sylvilagus bachmani (assembly GCA_015711505.1). NCBI lineage: Eukaryota > Metazoa > Chordata > Mammalia > Lagomorpha > Leporidae > Sylvilagus > Sylvilagus bachmani. The sequence goes on along the minus strand of CM027388.1, from coordinate 10,586,823 downwards.
TGTCCCTTTCACAGATGGGAAGACTGAGTTCAGAGCGGCTGAGCTGTTTGCTACAGTCTCTCTGCTAGGACTACGTTTGTCCCAACTCATGTCCAAGGTCTCCTGGCCCCTGATGACGCGCCCACCCCCTTCCAGGGCCCCACCCTCCCCACCTCCTCCCTCCTCCACCCACACAAGGCGCTTTCCGGGCCTGGAAGAAGATGGGCCTGGAGCCCCTCACTCAGCCACACTCCGGCAGCAGTGCCCAGGGACCTAGCAGCCAGAACCACCCATTGGTCAGCAATCGGGATGACCTTTGACCTCCTTCTCTAATCTGGGCTCACCGGCGCCGCTGTCCTCCGTGAAGCCCCGGAAGTCACACACACAAACACACACACACACACACACACACACACACACACATTTGTCCACCCTGTTGGGGTTCATTCCCTCGAACAGATGCCCTTGTAGATAGAAACACATTCCACGGACGAGCAGAAAGAATTCCGGCTGCTGCCGGGTGTCTGCCCGATGCCACAGTGCCACCATCGCTTGTCGCCGCGCATAGAGGAACAGGTCCTCGCGGCCCCAGATTGCCAATGAGGGGACTGCGGCTCCATCAAGGTGCATGGCTCTCCCAAGGGAGACACAGAGCTGCCCCTTCTGGCTTCTGGCGGAGAACAGGAGGGGGCGTGGCTGTTGGGACAGGCACAAGTCTCACCTCAGAGTCTCGGCACCACCACCTCCTGGCTGTGTGGCCAAAGGCTGAGCCTATCTGATGGCCGCCGGCAGCTTCCAGGCCAAGAGATGGCTAAGCCCCGAGTGCAGGCTCCAGAACCCGGGCATGGCTCTGTGGGCTGAGCCTCTGACGTGCTGACTCTGGGAGGATGCAGAGAACTGGGGGCGCAGCCTGCAGAGATCCCAGCCCCGCTCACCCCGGGCGGAACAGGGCTCCCCACTTCGGAGCCTGCTGACCACAGCTGGGGCCGGTTGTCCCGCCCTGGGGGCCTGGAACCTTGTCAGGAGCTCCCTCGATGGAGCACGACTTCACTCCCCACATCAGAGGCCGGGGAAGATGGAGTGATTGATTCAGCCCCGCAGGAACTCGGAAAACCCGGCCCCCAGCCGTCTGGCAAAATTCACTGGGGTGATTTAATTTAATCCAATCCAGCCTCTATTTATTAAGAAAACAGACAGCAGAGCTCAGAGGCCAAGGGCAGAAACTCCCTGAGCGGGCGGACAGGGTTTGAACACTAGCCGCAAGTCATGGGCGGGTCACTCAGCCCCGCCCCCCCTCAGCTGGGGTCTAGGACTCCTCTGGGCCCTCGCAGCACAGGGCTGCGTGAGCCCAAAAGGAGCTGACACTGGCCCAGCGCTTGAAACCATTTCGGGCACACGGCCAGCGTGGGCGTGTTCCATTCGGGTTTGGAGAATGAAGCCGTGCAGAGCGGCGGTGGACACTCGGGCCCCAGATGTCCTACTGGGTGCCCACACGCAGCCCTGGGGCTGAGAGAGGAAGCGCCTCTTGCAGAGGGGCGCAACTCAGAAGTTCCCAAGGCAAGACTGGACCCCAGGTGCACCCGTTCCTGAGACTCCATCCTGTTCAGCTCACCCAGGGGCGGGGGAGGGGGTCCACCCGGGAAGAAGACCCTTAGTAAACACCGCCTGGGGCTGTGCACCCCTCCTGCTCTCTGGGTGACCTGGCTCGGGTGACGCTCTGTGTCTGCGGTGTCAGTGTGTAAAAATATGTGTCCGGATCTCCAATTCACGGGGCTTTTGGTGAGAGCGAAATGAGAGGCCAGACGCAAACACATCCAGCGGGGAGTCCACAGTTAGTCCTCGTTACATGAATGTCATCTTGAGTTTGGTTCATTTCCTCGGCTCTGGGCTGTTTCACCCAGGGACCATGGGGAGCACAAGGTGCAAAGAAATTCGGGTCCTGAATCTTTGCATGAGACGGAGAAGCAGGAAACTTCTCACTTAAAGGACGAAGGGCGATGAGCTCTCGCGGCAGAAGTGGCCGGAAAGGGGGACGGGGGTTCAGAGAGCTCCTCCTGGGCTGGGGCAGCCTGGAGGGCCTCTGGGAGGCGGTGTTCAAAAGAGCCAGCCGCCTCATTATCTGCCGCGCAGAGGGCCTACGGGATCCTGTTCCCATTAGGCAGCTCTGGGCCAGCATCGCGGGCAAGGACATGAAAACGGAGCCTGGAGGTTTGAAACCCACTGCCTGTGAGCGTGAGGAACGGCTCTGATCAGCCCCCTCCCATTCGAGGACGGGGGATGGCGGTGGAACCCGCTGGAGGGCTGGCGATGGGTGAGAGCCGGCGCGTGCTCTGATGTCCTTCCAGGAAGCACCCCGCGTGGATGTGAGGCAGAGCGAAAGGATGAAGGGGTTGGAAAACGCTCAGCTGGGAGAGTCAGCTCGAGCCCAGACGAGCCATTTCCACCACGCTCCAGTGGGAAGGAAACCGGAGTGGCATTTAGTCTCAGATCGCAGCCTGGGCAACCACCCAGGGTCCCTCCAACCCAGCCAACCCACACCCCACCCCCAATAAATAGGAAGGGACTCGCAAGCCCGAGAGCTCAGGAGCACTGCCCAAGTTCATGGCGATGGACAGAGACCCAGCATCCAGGCCCTTCCCCCAGCCACACCCCACGAGCATCAGTCTCCACCCCCACACAATGGAGAGGACACGCACGGGGCTGACGGGCCCAAGCACTGCCCCTCCCGGGATGCAGTAGCTTATTCTGGAATGAGCACACAACCGTAAACCACGAGCTAAAAATGTCAGGGACTTTGTTCAAACAATCACATGAGCAACGCATGGTGGCGCCTACCGGCCTTGGAGCTGGGGACCCTCAGCCCTTTACTCGCTGGCAGCCACGTTACCACGCCCTGGAGCCAGCAGAGAAGAAGGCTGGAAAGGGGGGGGAGGGTCCCGACGACGTCTGTCTCACAGCAAAGTTAGCCCGGACCTCAGCAGCGTATCCTACGGAAGAGGCACTTCCTGCTCTCCTTGCCAGCTGACCGGCTACTTCCGGCAACTTGGGATCCTGCTGCCTTGTACTGGGCACCCCCTGGTGCCCTCTGACTTCCGCCATCAGAGGACGCGATCTGCAACCTAAGCTCCTGGATCTGGAAGTGCCACTGAGCGCTTCCACCCTATGGCATTGATGCAAAATGGTCACATGGCCACCCTCATGTGCAAGGACTGCTGGGAAATGTAGTTCCTTGCTGGGAAACCACTTCTCAGCACCAAGGCTGCTCAGGGATCGGAGCCGTGGGTGGCCCGCCAGCGCCTCCACCTGCACACGAAGCACGCCTCTTCCCAGCAGCTCCTGAAGCCCTGTGCACCCTCTGGCCTCTTTCATTTACATAAATTAAGCTTCCTGTTTTTCCTTAAGTCAGTTCGGGCTGGATTTTCTGGTATTAGCTCCCAGAGCGTCCGCATCAGCCGATGCTCGCAGCCCACTTGTGAAAATCAGACTTAAGCCCCACTCTTCCTCCCCCACTCCCAGCGGCTTCCCCTCGCCTGGGCTCCTTGGTCTTGACCGTGCCCCTGGCATCCGCTAAGTCAGCCCAGCCCTGCCCAGGGCCGTGAGCTCCCGGGGAGAAGCCACCAGCTGCTTGGCTTCTCCCCCTGTTCTCGGCTGGGTCCCCAGCACTGACAAACCCTGCTAATTTCCCCAGAGAACAAGCCCTGGCTGCAAGAAGGCGGCTTCCGGCCATGGAATTAGGGACCAAACAGCTCCAGGAAGAGTCTCCTACCAGCCCAGGGCTGAGGAGGGTGGCAGGGAGATACGTCCCCAGTCCCTGGGCCTTCTTCCCCTCCCGCAGACTTAACAGACGCGCTGCCTTGCCCTAACTTAACTGCTGGGGCTGCTATTTTTAATCACATTCTTAAAAACAGATTTATTTATTTATTTACTTGAAAAGCAAAGTCACAGAGAGAGTGAGAGAGGTCTTCCACCCACTGGTTCTCTCCCTAGATGGCCGCAATGGCCAGAACTGAGCTGATCCAAAGCCAGGAGCTTCTTCGGGGTCCCCGACATGGGTGCAGGGGCCCCAGGACTTGGGCCATCTTCTGCTGCTTTCCCAGGAGTATTAGCAGGGAGCTGGATTGAGAGTGGGTCAGCCAGGACTCGAACCTGCACCCACATGGGTTGCCGGCTACACCACAGCGCCGGCCCATGCACTCAGCTTCTAAGGGACAGAACGTGGTGGAAACGGCAGTGTGACCTCAGGGGAGCTTCCCTCTTCCTCTCCGTCGGGTCACCTGCTCTGGGGGAAGTTGTGAGGAGACCCAACGCGGCCGGTGGAGAGACCCACGCACAGGGAGGAATCCGCACGCGAGTCAGCCGTCAGCAACAGGGCCTCAGCCCCGTGCCAGCCTCCAGGGAGCTGCAGCCCAGCCCTCGATCTAGATGGCAACCGGAGGAGGAGCCCCGAGCCAGAAACCGCCACGCACGCACCTGCTGGCCCCTGCACGGCTGTGAGATGTCTGGTGAACGTGTTTGAGCCCGGAGTTTGGGGTCCATGGCCACACGGCTAGAGGAGCTCTTACGGCTGAGAAGGGGGTGGGTGCAGCAGGGCCTGTGCCCAGGCGGGTAAGAGCTGGCTAAGCGTGGAGAGGGACTGTCATGACGGCCGCGGCGTACAGCTGCACAGGCTGGTGGACGCGCGACGGTGGCCCTCAACAAAGCAGAGCCGATGATTCCAGCGAGAGCGCCTGCCCGGGAAGAGCTTAAGCAGAGACGTGTGCGATGGGGACGCTGCCCGGCCGGGGCAGGTCACCCACCTGAACCCCCGGACATAGCCCTCGCACAACCGTTCTCTGACCTCCACAAGCGGCAGATGCGTTTGGGTTGACCTGAGCCTGTATTTCTTCTTTGTTACACAGGGGGAAGGATCCTCAGGGTGAGGATTAAGTTAACCCCCGAAATGCTGTCACAAGGCTCCCACCAGCACACGGCAGTCCGTGCTCATGGAATGACCTACCAATGGCGGGCACGGAAGCCGGGGGCAGGGGTGGGACCCAGAGAGTGGGGACAGATCACAAAGATCTCAGCTGTCAGAGTCAAGCCTGCCCTTGTCCCCTAAAGAGAGAGCGGACTGGGTCCTGAGGGCGGAGCCTCAGTCTTCCCACCCTCGTAATGGACACAGCAGCTGCGCGGTGCCCTTTCTGGCCCCTCTCTGGCCCTCTGGACAAAGAGAGAGAAGGGGCAGGCGGCTGCGTGCCTCTGTGGGGCCTCCATCCCAGCAAGGGGAAGGCAGGGGACCCTCATTGCTGAAGCGGGCCTCGTCCGCAGGATTGTTCTGGCAGGATTGTTCCAGCAAACGGCTCAGTTCCCTCCGGTTTTTGTAGCAAAACGATCTCAGACAAGTCTTAGAGGCAGGAACAGAAGAGTAATTTGTGTGGCGTAAAAACGTGAAGCAGTGAGCCTGGCCTGCCAGACATTTGCATTTCCAAACAAGAAACCACAGCCTGCAGTGTGGCTGCCATGTCCTTACCCTGTTAACTCCCTCCTGGCCCTGATGGGCAGGCAGGGGCCCCAGCCCCCAGCGAGCCGGGCCCCGGAAGCAGAGGCAGATGGACGTCTGAAAACCAGAGTCCAAGTCCAGCTTGGCCCCAACGTCTGCGGGTGAGCCCTGGACATGTGCAGCCTCCCCTGGGGCCCCCAGCTACTCCTCATTCCTGTACGATGAGGAGGTTGGGTGAGGTGGTCCTGACCCTCCAGGGTTAGAAGATCCGAGAGGCAGAGACTTGGATTTGAATTGTGGTCCTAGCACCAACTGACCAGATGACCTTGAACGTGACCTTCAACTCCTCAGGGCTGAAAGGACTCAGGCCCACACTGGTTCCACCTCTGCCCCTCTAAACTCCTCCCCAGCCCCCCGAAAGAGAACCAGCCGGCTTCTCTTTGAGTACCCCTAGAGGTGTGCAGCTCACTCCCCTAGCTCAGGAAAAAGACATTAATTCAGGGGGCCGGTGCTGTGGCACAGTGGGTTAATGTCCTGGCCTGAAGAGCCAACATCCCATATGGGCACCGGTTCGAGTCCCGCCTGCTCCTCTTCCAGTCCAGCTCTCTGCTATGGCCTAGGAAAGCAGTAGAAGATGGTCCAAGTCCTTGGGCCCCTGCATCCACATGGGAGACCCGGAAGAAGTTCCTGGCTCCTGGCTTTGGATCGGTGCAGCTCTGGCCATTGCGGCCAACTGGGGAGTGAACCAGTGGATGGAAGACCTTTCTCTCTTTCTCTCTCTCTCTCTCTCTCTCTCTCTCTCTCTCTCTCTCTCTCTCCCTCTCCTCTCTCTGTGTAACTCTTTCAAATAAATAAATATTCAAAAATAAATTGATTCACTCTATCCCAGACAACTCCCCGAGTGAGAAAACCCCTCCACAGATCTGAGTTCAAATCCACTTCATGAAACCTCTGCCCCAAGCGAGGTCCAGGACCACCTGGAGGACAACGGATGCCACAGGTATGGAACAGAGCAGGTGCAAGTCCCAGCCCCAGCTGGGCGGGGGGCAGGGGGCGACTCCCCTGCTCTGTGCCTCGCTTTCCTCACCTGCGGAACGGAGACAGGGACGCGGCCCGCCTCTTACCTCTGATTTGAAGATCCCCTGGGCGACGGCTTGGCGCAGCGCTGGCCCCTGGAGTGGCAGCGTCACACATCAGGGGGCCACGCCATCCCCACCCCGAGCCTGGCACCTACAACATGGGCTCCTGTGCAATGCACACTATGAGTGCGGCCAGGGAGCAGGGCCTGTGGGTCTCAGGCAGCTCCCCGCAGGTGCACAGAGGTGGCCATCGCCCTGGGAAAGGCCCTAGAAGCCAGCGAGCCCTGAGAGTGAGTGTTTAGGGGCAGCCTGGCACCCACTCCACCCTGTCGCTTTTCTTAAAGCAAACCACGCATGCTCTTTAGAGCCTGCAGTGAATTGAAGTCACTCAGCATCCATCACATTCTCCCCACCGTCACAACCACACAGCCACACAAAGTTGGTGTCGGCCCTGGCAGAACCTAACGTGCATCTCCACGGACTCCGAGCTCAGCCATGGGACTGCAGACAGGAACAGGGGCATGGAAGTTAACGTGAGCCCTCTGTGGCATCTGACTCCCTTGCACGCTGACCTGAGGGAGGCGCTGGCCCGTGCGAACACGCGAGAAGCAGACCCCAGCCCGACCTGTAGCCCGGCCCACCCCAGCCCCCTGACAAACCCCGCTGGGCCGGTGAGAGCAGATGCTGCGGCCTGTAGCCTGACCTGGATGGTTAGTTCCGCGGCCCTACCGGGCCTCCAGCTGGACCTTGCTACTCAACAGTGGCAAGTTCCAGACGGGGCCCCCGCAGGGCAGAGGCACCCGGTGAGTCCGCCACTGCTCTGACCACCAGGGCTCCGCTGGACAAGCCTCTCAAGGTGCCAGGTATTCGCGCCTAGGGGCCTCCCAGTCTCATGGCAGAGGATAAAGTCCCCTTGAGAACGTCCGGGTCCACCAGACAAACTTAAACTTGCACGCCAGCCCGGCCTCTGCCTTCTCCCGTTCCTGGTGCAGGCCTCTCCATGCCCCTGGGCTTCACTTTTGACCTTGAGGAGGATGATTATAGGGTTGGGATGCACGACCCCCTGGGGCCTAGGTTCACTATGTCCACCTTGTGCCAGGGTTAGTGTGGGGCGCCATGGGACCAGGGATGGCCCGATATTTGTGTTATTATAGAAGACAGGGCCATCCCTACCTGGCTCCCAGCAGGCTTTGTGTGTGGTTGGAATAGACAAGCTGATCCCAAAATGTATAAAGCAAAGTGAAGGAGCCAGAGAAGGAAGAACAGAGTAGAAGCTCTTAGACTAGCTGACTTCAAAGGTTAGTGCAGGAGCCAGCACTGTGGCATAGTGGGTAAAGCCTCCACCTGCAGTGCCGGCATCCCATATGGGTGCCAGTTAGAGTCCTGGCTGCTCCACTTCCGATCCAGCTCTCTGCTGTGGCCTGGGAAAGCAGTGAAAGATGGCCCAAGTGCTTGGGCCCCTGCACCCACATGGGAGACCCAGAGGAGGATCCTGACTCCTGATTGGAGAGTGAACCAATGGATGGAAGACCTCTCTCTCTCTCTCTCTCTCTCTCTGCTTCTCCTTCTTTCTCTGTGTAACTCTAACTTTCAAATAAATAAATAAATCTTTTTTAAAAAAAAGTTTCGTGCAAGGCCGCAGTGACCAGGTCGGCGTGGTCCTGGCCCAGGAGAGGCACAGAGACCAGCAGAGCAGGACGGAGTCGCAGGGTCACGGTCGGCTGAGTTTCCAGCAAGCTCTCCAACAACCCAGCAACCGGGCCGGGAAAATCGGGGACTCGGCCTTTAAATTACAGTAGACGTAAAATTAACTCAAATGGAGTGCAGACTTCAAAGTTAACCCCAATCGCAAGTCTTTTAAAAGAAAATATGAAAAAAAAATCTTCACACCTTTGCCTTGGACCAAGTTCATATACACGACAGCCCCAGCCTGACCACTGTAAAGAAACGTGGTGATGTGTGGGACGCCATCAAAACAGAAAACATGCACACTTTAGAAGCTGCTATTAAGAGAATACAGGGCCGGCGCTGTGGCATGGAAGGTTAAGCCACCGCCTGCAGTGCCGGCATCCAGGATGGGCACAACTTTGAGTCCCGGCTGCTCCACTTCCGGTCCAGCTCTCTGCTGTGGCCTGGGAAAGCAGTGGAGGATGGCCCAAGTCCTTGGGCCCCTGCACCCGCGTGGGAGACCCGGAAGAAGCTCCTGGCTCCTGGCTTTGGTCAGGGAAGCCGTGGCCATCTGGGAAGTGAACCAGCAGGTGGAAGATCTCTCTCTCTCTCTCTCTCTCTCTCTCTCTCTCCTTCTCTCTCCTTTTCTCTGTATCTCAGCCTTTCAAATGAATAAGTAAATATTTAAACAAAAAGAAAGAATAGAAAGGCAAGCTACAGGGCAGGAGAAAATACCTGTAAATCCTGTATCTGCTAACAAGCTCGTGTCCAGAACATATGAAGAATTCTTATAACTTAATCATAAGACGAAGAACCCAATAGGCAAGAGATTTGAACAGACATTTCATCAAAAAAGACACGGGAATGGCTACCGTGAGAAAACGCGGCGCACAATTAGCCGCTCGGGCAATGCAAGCGCAAACCACGACGACCTGGCAGGACTCGCGTGCTGGGAGAACTGAATGCCGGGGACACGAGGAGCCGGGACCCCCGGGCCTACAGGGGTCCACCACGGTGCAGCCACCTTGAAAAGCAGTCGGGCAGGTTCCCACGGAAGATAAGCGTGCGTGGCTGAGGACACAGCAGGCCCAGGTCTAGGCACGTTCCCAAGAGAATGACAATGCATGGCCTCACAAAGCCCTGCGGGTGATGCGTCAGGCCGATGTCTCACCCACGCCACACCGGAAACCAGCTTGCCATCTACAAGTGCACGGGTGGAAGGAGGGGCAGGTCCACACCGCGTAACCACCAGTGGACTTGGAGCCATGTGGCACAATGGATGGACCCCAGAAACAGTTGGCTAAGTTAAAGGATCCAGATGATCCTTTGACCCCATTTATCCAAAGTGCTTGAAAACTCGTCCAGGCAGGAAGGCACAGGGGGAGAGTTAGGCCTCCGCCTTCGAAACCAGGAGCCACATCTGAGCGGCAGTGGGAGTCCTGGCTGCTCCGCTTCCCATCCAGCTCCCTGCCAATGAGCCTGGGAAGACAGGCGCAAGTGCTCGGGCCCCTGCACCTGTGTGGGAGACCCAGCTCGAGTTCCCAGCTCCTGGCTTTGGACCCTAGGAGAAGGAAGGAAGTTTCCATGGCAACCAGAGAGGAAAGGGGGTCCCAGGAGCTGCCTCCCGGGGGAGTGGCCTCACAAGCGGACCCCCAGGCCGGGCAATGACCACAGCATCAGCTGACGTCTTGACTGAAAGACACGCCGAGAGCCACTGAGCCAGCCCCGGCTGACCTGCTCCCAGCCCCCACCTTCAGAAACCGTGTGAAAGGACACACGTGTGTTGTTTTGTGCTGCTTACCTGGGGGCCATTCCTTCCACAGGCACAGAGAACACACAAGTTATCTCACAGCGATTCTCACAGCCAGGCTCGGATTAGTTCTCCGTGTACCCATTACCGAGGTGCAGAGACTGAGGCTGGAGTCTGAGCCAGAATTGAATATGTAGGAAGAGCAGGCCGGCATGGCTCCAGAACTGTGTTCTCCCCGCCACGGCTGCCTGAGCTTCCTGACCCAGCAGAAACCGAGGGAGGAGGGAGCACCAGCCCTGGGCGCTGAAGGACATCCCAGTCTGACGGAGGAGGCAGGGCCGCAGAGCTGAGGGGCCCCTCAGCCGTCTGAGTAGCCGTGGCCATCGGCGGCTCCCTGCAACTCCCCAGTCCACGCTGCGGCTTCCAGAGCCATTTCTCTCAATTCCATGGAGAGCTCGGAGCCCCCGGGCGGGGCGCCTGCCTCTCCCTCAAAGCCAAGAGCAGTGAAATTGGACAGTAATGTGTTGTCGCTCAATCTCCTGCCGGAGCCAGGGTGAATTATGACGCCGTCCCACTTTGTCCAGAGCAGCATCTTTCATAAGAGCTGTGTCTCAGGAACACTTTGGAGAAGGAAATAATAAATAATTGCCCGCAGGGACGAGGCGTGAGAAGAGAGCTCCAGGCTGCTGGGGCGCGGGGGGCGGGGGCACTCAGACTCCAGGCTGCTCAGCCCGTAGCCGGGCGCGGGGAGCACAGCCTTGGGCTGGCCTTCTGGCTTCCAGGGGCTTCTGGTACCTCCCAGGGAGAAAGCCACATGGCCCCCACACCCTTGCTCCGGGCCTCCTGTCCCCAGGACCCTGGACCACGGCCGAGGCCACTCAGAGCACTTTCCCTCTGCCACAGGGACCCCGATGGTGACCCCAACTCACCTGTGACCTCGCCTGGGGACCCCTGGGGGCTACCATCTCATCCCGAGTCAGACCCACAGCGCCCTCACTCCTCTGAGCCCTCAGAGTCTGCGCTCATCCCTGTTTTTTTTGTTTTTTTGAAGATTTGTTTGTTTATTTATTTGAAAGGCACTGACAGAAAGAGGAGAGGGAGGGAGGGAGAGAGAGAGAGAGGCTCTCCATCTGCTGGTTCACTGCTGCTGGCCTCAACAGCTGGGGCTGGGCCAGTCTGAAGCCAGGAGCCCAGAATTCCATGCGGGTCTCCCACGGGTGGCAGGGACCTGAGCATCTGCTGCTGTTTTCCCAGGCGCATTGCAGGGAGCTGGGTCGGAAGTGCAGCAGGTAGGTGCTCTGATGTGGGAGCTGACCTCTCAAGTGGCGACTTACTCTAGCGCACCCCAGGGCCTTGGCACAAGCCAAATAGCCACACCACCAACTCCCTCCTCGTCTCCCAGTCTTTGCTAAAATAAGCCCTCTGGGTCAGGCCTACCCCAGCCTTCCTGGCCAAACCTGCCTTGCCCTTCCCCTCCCTCCCGCCCACCTGAATCCTGCGCAGTTCTCCCCCGGGGTTGCACGTCTCACCTTCTCGCAGATTCTGTGATGCGGGGGCCCGGGGTGGGTGGGGACCACAGCATGAGGACGGCAGCTGAGCAGTCGCTGGGTGAATGCATCGTGGGCCTCCCCACTCCCTGCCAGCGCTCCCTGTTGTAGAGGCCGTGAGTGGGGTGCAGAGGGGAGCAGGAGTGTCCCCCGGGGGAGGCAGGCTGGCCCCCCAGCCTCTCTCCCAGCCCTGCTGAAGGGAAGCGGCCCCCCGATGCAGCCACCTCCCCCCCCACACACCAGCGCGCACTGGAACTCCCAGGCCCGGACACAGGGCCCCCAGAGCACAGGGCGGGGAGTGTGGCAGCCCCGGGGTGGGGTGGGGGTCAGGTTCACGGCTCCAGCAATGGGAACGGGAGGCAGAGGCCAGCGGGGCCTCCAGGGGGCCATCTGCTGCAGGCATTTCGGGGCCATGTTTCTCACCTGCTCCCAAGCAGTGGTTTCTCACGGAGCAGTGAAGATGTCTCCACATGTCTGAGTTTAAAATAATTAAAGATGGCAGGGCCTCCAGGGCCTCCCAGGAAACCAAGGACTGGTGAGGTCCGCGCCGGGATGAGGGGCACCGAGAGGGGCCTCGGCTCTGCCACTCGCGGACCTGTACCAAGGCGGGGGAGGGGCACGGAAGGGCGGCCGTGGGCACATCTGTGCGGAGGACCCCTTGACGTTGGCGTCTGCTCAGCGGTCCTCGGCCGGCCGGGGTGGCTTTTAGGGACGTTCAGCAATGTCTGGAGACCCTGGGGCTGGGGGGCGCTATACCAGCACCTGATGGACAAAGGCCACGGACGCAGCTACGCATAGACAGTGTCACAGCAAGGAATCCTGCAGCCCCAGTGCCCCCACCCTGGGGACGGACAGCCCTGCCCCCAATGGGAGTCTACACCCAGGGGTCCTGGGCCCCTTTGAAAGGCCGCAGCCATGCTTCGGGAAATCCAGGCCCCTCCCTGGGCCATCACAGGATCTGTGGATGTGTGTGAGTGGGCGTGAGCTTCTCTATCATGATGCTCATTTGACATTTGAGCCCGCGTGGGAGGCACAATCGTCCACTGCTTCCTTCATCCTGGCTGGCTGCACAGCAGGGGGTCCTTCCAAGGCCCAGAAATAGTTCTCGTCCCCACCCTGGGGAGGAACACGGAGGAGGAGCGGATGGAGGCCAACCCGACACCGTGGGGCTGGGCAAGGTTGATGTGCACATCGGAACAGAGCCAGGCAAACCAGCCCAGCCTGGCGCACGCCAGCACGGGTGAGGCAGGCCACCTCCCCCCAGCCCCTCCAGGGCTGCACCATCGCCGGCCAACATGGGTAGAACGCTGGTCACAGACGCAAGTCCAGATTTCTGAGTAACCACATTAAAAAAAAAAAAAAAAGGTGAAATTAATTTTAATGATGTGTTTTATTAAACTCAGTATCTTCATAACATTATCTTTTCAACACTTTATGAATTTTTTTAAAGATTTATTTTATTTATTTGAAAGAGTTACACAGAGAGAGGAGAGAGAGAGAGAGAGAGAGAGAGAGAGAGAGAGAGAGGTCCTTCAGCCGCTGGTTCACTCCCCAACGGCCGGAGCTGGGCCGATCCGCAGCCAGGAGCCTCTTCCAGGTCTCCCAAGCAGGTGCAGGGGTCCAAGGACTTGGGCCACCTTCCACTGCGTTCCCAGGTGCATTAGCAGACAGCTGGATTGAAAGTGGAGCAGCTGGGACTTGAACCAGTGCCTAGATGGAATTCTGGCACTGCAGGTAGAAGCGTAACCTTCTGTGCCACAGCACCGGCCCCTACATTATCAATTTAAAGACTTTTTTTTTTGACAAGCAGAGTTAGTGAGAGAGAGACAGAGAGAAAGGTCTTCCTTCCGTTGGTTCACTCCCCAAATGGCCTCTACAGCTGGCACGCTGCGTCGATCTGAAGCCAGGAGCCAGGTGCTTCTCCTGGTCTCCCATGCAGGTGCAGGGCCCAAGCACTTGGGCCATCCTCCACTGCACTCCCGGGCCACAGCAGAGAGCTGGACAGGAAGAGGAGCAACCGGGACAGAATCCGGTGCCCTGACCGGGACTAGAACCCGGAGTCCTAGAACCGCAGGCGGAAGATTAGCCAAGTGAGCCCCGGCGCCGGCCAATTTAAAGAAATTTTGATGACATATTTTGCATTCTTTTTAAGATAGGCCATTAAAATACAGAGGTATTTTAAAATATGCCTTCCAGTTCCAGAGTTTGGTTTACACTAATACCACGTCCTATTTGGGATTAGACACCTTGCAAGTGCCAGTAGCCACATGTGGCATCAAATAGCTAAATGTGCTGGCGCCTGTGCTGTGGTGCAG
>CM027388.1:10560938-10572506 GCA_015711505.1 Sylvilagus bachmani | reverse complement strand
AACAGAGAAAGGACCGCTCACTGCCGGCACCAGCTCTGGACTCGGAGAACCTTCCCCAGACGAGGGTGGGAGAGGCCACGCACAGTCACCGTGGGCTTCAGCTGCCATGGTCCCTGCCGGCCGGGGGCCTCCACGACCACAGGGTTCTGAAAGCTTTTTCTGACGGACACCCGGCTCCCCATGGAAACAGCCAGCCCCCGGTGTCACTGCTGTGCGTGTGGGAGCAGGAGCCGGCCTCTCATCACTAATGAGCAGCTGGCGAGATGCCTTTGGTCTCATCCCGAGCCCCCTGCTGAGCCCAAGTTGATTTAACCGGCGCGCCCTGCTGTCTACACCTCCTCTGCTTTGTATCTGCCTCTCCTGGCTCTGGAGGGCCCATCCGCGGTGAGGGGCGGGGCAGCCAAGAGCAAACAGGAGTAGAAGACAGCAGAGCCGGGCCGGTGCACCTGGGAGCAATTCCTCCTCAGTGGAGTCCAGCTCAGGCGTCCCCTGGGGCCTCGAGCATGCGGACAGGGGGAGAGGACAGGAGGGAGGGGAGGGAGGGGAGAGGACAGGAGCAGAGGGGAGGGGAGGAGAGCAGAGGGGAGGGGAGAGGAGGGGAGGGGAGAGGAGGGGAGGGGAAGGAGGGAAGGGGAGGGGAGGGAGGATCAGTAGGGAGGTGACTAGACAGAAGGGCAGATGGGGGAATGCATGGAAGGGCGGAAAGGTGGTGGCTGGGGGGGAGGGACCAATGTTAACTTGGACACGTGGAAGGGGAGAACACGTGGGCTGTGGAAGATTCCACACCTGGGATGGAGGGTGACTGAGCCAGGGCCGTGGAGGGGAGGGTGGAGGGGTGGGGGGGCAGGGACGCTGGAGGAGCGCTGGGCAGCCGGGTGGCCAGGTGAGTGGATGGCGGAGCGCCTATGCAGGCAGGTGATGAATGGGGAGGAAGCAGTGGGAGGCAGAGGGTGAGGGGCAGACCAGGGGCTCCCCAGCGGCGTCCACCGCGCAGGCGCGTCCTCAGGACCGGGGCCGAGCACCTCCTCCAGGAGGTCGAGCCCCGGACACCTCCGCGGGACCCCTGAGAGCCAGGCCCAGCCTTGCACCTTGCGACCCCTCCTCCGCTCCGCGTGCGCACGCGCTGTTCTCTTGGCTGGAGAGTGGCTGGAGCGAGCCGTGGGACCAGCCGCTTTGACCTTCTCTGTTCTTGGACATAATTACTGTTATCCCAGATAATCGCTTTGAAATCACTCTGTGTCATTATGCACCTTCCTGCTATGCTGCCCACTTATCTGCGAGCAGCCCTGGCCTGGGCGGCGGGGACTTGGACCAAGCAGCCTGCTGGGCTGTTTCTCGCCCTCTCTCTCCTCCCGTACTCCACACTTGCCTTAACCCTTCTCTTCACTGGCTCTTGTCAGCGTGGAATCCAAAGGGCAGGCCAGATGTGGCCGCTCTGAGCTGAGGACCGGGCACCTCTGGATGTGTGCAGAGGCCAGGGGCTCTGGCACCATATGGGACAGGAACCATGAGCTGTGTCTGCGAGTGGGTAGCACTGGGAGAGAGAATCTTAGGCCAAAGTCAAGAGCCTTAGAGAGCCCAGAGATTAAAATCAAGGGCAGGCCCAAGTGGGAAACCCAGGAGTCAAGTCCAAGGCTAAAGACCCTGGTAGGGGTGGCCCCAGAGTGGGTCAGCCGCTGGACGGTGGTGCGGTTATCACTGAGGGCCCTCCAGCCACCCGCGGTGAGTAGGAAGAGCTGGCTATGCCCGTAGAATTCCAAGCCCAGTGGGGCTGGTGCTGTGGCATAGCAGGTAAAGCCACCGCCTACAGTGCCGGCATCCCATATGGGCGGCGGTTCAAGTCCTGGCTGCTCCACTTCCGATCCAGCTCTCTGCTGTGGCCTGGGAAAGCAGTGGAAGATGGCCCAGGTCCTTGGGCCCCTGCACCCGCATGGGAGACCGGGAAGAAGCTCCTGGCTCCTGATTTCAGATCGGCCCAGCTCTGGCCATTGCCAATCATTGGATAGAAGACCTTTCTTTCTCTCTCTGCCTCTGCCTCTCTGTAACTCTGCCTTTCAAATAAATAAATAAATCTTTAAAAAAAAAAAACTCTAAGGCCAAGGTCAGGGAATGAAACAATGAACCTGACCAGGAGGGGGCGCAGACGAGAGCCCATCCTGGGTCTGTAGAGGGTGGAGGTGCAGGTGAGCCCTCCCCGGAGGGGACTCCGACCTGCCACGTCTTGGCTAAGGCTCCTGCGCACAGGGAGGGTTTGACCCCGGGCTGCCCGAGGCCTGCTGGGGTGTGGCCTGCTGGCAGGTGACTCCTGATTCCCGGCTCCAAGGCAGAGCAGCCGGCAACCTGGGGAAGGTGACTCAGCCTCTCTGAACAGCTGGCTCCTCCCCTGGAAGCAGGGATGACGTCACGCCCATTCCCCGGGGAGCTGGGAGGAGTCCAGCGATGTTGCACAGGAGAGTGGCGCAGTACACAAAGCAGCCACAGGACCAGCAGCGCTGCCCAACGCTCCACGCTTGGGCAACTCTCCCATGCGCCAACCTGGCCCCGCTGGGGACAGCTCTTCTGCCACACAGGACCTTAGCTCTCTGGTCTTCCCAACGCCCCCCTGGTTTCCATTTGGCGCCACCTGTCCCAGGATCAACAGCAGCCACCAGCTCCTCCCTGGGACCCAGGGGACATATGGCGGGGGCTGGGAGCAGACAAGAGGGAGCGGTCAGTCCCGAGGGGCGGGCAGGCTGGAGGTCAGGGCCGGAGAAGCCAGCTGAGGGAGGTGAGGAGGCCGTGCTCAGCCTTCAGACCCACCGACCTGACCCACGGACAGGAGGAGCTCCCAGCAGCCCCGCCCCCTCCCTGCCCAGGAGCTGCTCTGTTCTGCCTGACGGCGGATGTCCCTGTGGTATCCTTGCTTGGCCCTGGCGTTTGCTCACACTCCAGTCCCCGTGTGCGTGAGCACCGCCACGGCAGGTAACCAGGCCCATGGGATGTGGTGACCACTGGGAGCATTCGTGCAGGGGGGGTGCACCTGCTGACACGTCCATGGTGGGCTGCACCTTCCAGCAAGCATCTCCCCTCTCCTCTAATCCCCGTCAATCACTTCGCCTTCCCATCACAGCCTCAGAGCACGTCCCCGTCGTCACTCCTGACAGCTGGGCTCAGCCGCCTGGGAGAGGTGCAAGGAGAGGTCAAGATCTCAAAGTCCACCTCCAGCAGGAAGCCCTCCCTGATTTAAACCAGCCCAGATACCATCAGTCAGGAGGGTACTGCACGCTGGGTGCTCACAGCCAAGACTTACGCTTGGGGATACAGGAGCATTAACTTATTTAAATGCTAACACTGTATTCAATGAGAAACTTAGGCTCGGGGGGCAAAGAAACAGAGCCTGTGTCGCACAGGGGGCCGGTGGGGCTCCAACGCCATGGTTTTTCCACGGAGCCACGCTGGGCACCACTCCCAGGGTTTCCAGTGGGGTGTCCAGCGACCAGGAGCTATGTCTGTGCTCTCTGACATTTTCTACTGGGCCCGAAATGTTAGTGACCCCATTAGACTGGGAGCCCCTTGGGGAAGAAACTGGGCCTCTTCCGTCAGACTGGAAACAGAAGCTGTGCCTCCCCCCTCAGACTGAAAGTCCTCGCCCTCCTTCCGCAGAGCCAGCCCCAGCCCTGCCTTCGTCTCCATCTGTCAGCGGCGTCACCAAACAGGCCCCTCTCCTCCCGACATATGGCCCTGGCACTGTCCCTTCCTGGGCCGCTCCTCGGGCTCCTTCTCCTCGAGGCAAAAGGCGCATCCATCATCTCGCGAGCAGGTGCCACGCGCTGCCCACCCAGCTCGCCGACAGCTGGAGCAGGAGGGGTTGTGTGCGCTCGTGCCGTTGGGAGCAGAGGCAGCAGGGCCCTCTCCGGCCTCCCGGGGCAGTGGGGTGCCCACACTGGGACCAGGCCTTGGACAGACGGCGGTGAGGTTTGCCTGCCCCCTGTCCATCCGTGAGAGTGCAGAATGCCCTGGCCTCACAGAGAGAGCTCAAAGCACCAGCGTAGCCTGTCTGTGCCTGGATCTAATTTCTTGACTGCCCCCAGGAGTCTGCTCCTCTGTGAACGTCAAGGACAGTCCTGCCCCCTGCCCGCCTGGCTGCCAGCAACTGAAGACGGCCAGGATGAGCAAGCAGAGGGACTCCTGCCCCCCGCCCCCGCCCCTGCTCCTGCCCCCGCCCAAGGCAAGACGCTCCAGACCTGCTGGGGCAGGAGGCTTGGGCACCGGGGTGGCGTGCAGGGCTCGTGGCGCCATGCTTTGCCCCGGTCTTCCTCGGGGTGTAGAGCCAGACCTATCTGGATTCAAATCGCGCCCCTGGTATTTATGAAAACGTAAACTGTTTATAACCCTTGACCTGCGGTCCCACTTGTAGAATCGATCAGCAGACATAAAAGCCCCATTACCCGTGGACATTCGCGCCGCGGTGGCCGTCGCGGGATTGTAAGAGCAGAAACCTTGAAGCAGCTGGAACGTGCCCCGTCAGGGGCCTGGCTGGAGACGGAGGCCGGGCAGGGCTATTATTGGCTCCCGGGAAGCCATTAAAAAGAATAACTTACATCTGTCTCGGTGACAAGCAGCATCCAGAATACATCAGGAAGCCAAGCATGCGTCAAAGAAGCAGCAGGCGAAGGTGAACACGGCCCGCGGGGAGGACGCCTAGCCGCGCCCCCGCTCTCCCCGGCGCCCAGACACGTGCGCTCAGGATGGACCTTCCAGAACCCACGGAGGACCCGGATGCTGCGAAACTTCCCGCGAACTTGTCTTGTAATTCCGTTTAGCCACAAACTTTCAGGAGGGGTTTCCTCTTTGCAGGTGACAAAGGACACTGGTTGTCTCACAGAGGAGACAGCGTGGGCACAGCAAATCAACGAGAGGTGAGAAAGGTGTAGCATTGTCTTTTTAAAAAGACTTCCATTTATTTGTTTGAGAGGTAGAGTTATAGACAGAGAGAGGGAGAGACAGAGGGAGAGGTCTTCCATTCGCTGGTTCACTCCCCAAATGGCCGCAATGGCCGGAGCTGAGCCGACCCGAAGCCAGGAGCCAGGAACTTCTTCCGGGTCTCCCACATGGGTACAGGGACCCAAGGACTTGTGCCATCCTCCACTGCTTTCTCAGGCCACAGCAGAGAGCTGGATCGGAAGTGGAGCAACCGGGACTCGAACCAGCGCCCATATGGGATGCCGGTGCTGCAGGCAGAGGCTTAGCCTGCTACGCCACAGCGCCGGCCCTGTAGCATTTTCTATACTTCAGTGTCGTTCCAATGGATTTAAGGAGCCTGTCTTTTTAAAATGAAGAAATCCGAGTTTTTAGAACTTCCATCCCTGTGCCTTGGCTACAATAGGCGTGTCGCGGCACAAGCCTCCGTTTCTCCATCTGCCAAACGGACGTGACAAGGTCTCGTGGATGCCCAGTGAGGGCGGAGGGGCACGGGAGGCTCCACCTGGCACAGGGCTCGCGCTGGTGATGGCTGTGAGGAAGACAAGGCCTCCACCCCTCCACGACAGCCAGCGCACCCAGGCACGACCAGGACGAAGCCAGCCTCCGTCACTCCGCCGCCAGCGACCGCCGCAGACGTCCGGATCTGTGAGAGCCCCCGCCGCAGGCAGGTGTGCCCGCTCGCCTGTGATACGTGCCACATGAGCCCAGCGTGCTTCCAGGCCCCCGTAGGCCCCTCCGTGGAGCCCCCGGCTGGGGACTGAGCGAGGCAGCAGACAGAGCTCTTGGGTAAACATGGTCTGTGATGCCGAAGCCAGAGCTGTGCCCCCGCGAAGCTCACCTGCGCCGTCTGAAACCAGCGGAGCGCTTTGCAAACACAACTTGAGCAGGCTGCTGCCCCTGGGAATTGGGGTTAAAATTCTGGCTGTCTGCATGGAGGAGTAGCCAGGGGGGAGGGAAAGGAGGAAGAGGACAGGGTAGGAGGAGAGGAGAGACAGGGAGGAGGGAGAGAGCTCTCTTCTCCCCGTCTCAGCCCTGGAGGGGCGGAGGTGAGACACAGACCCAGCTCCTGGAGATCAGACAGGAGTGCGGACGCCCCTGGGGACGTGTGACGCTGCCCAGGGACCCGACTGGCACGGGCCGCCCTACAGCACTCACGTGGACAGGGGCTGCTGACGAGGCACGCGAGGCCCCCGACTCCCACGGAGGAGTAGGCAGGGAGGGGCGGCCTGAGCCTCCCTCCCGAATGACTGAGTTTACCTGGAATTGTCTGAGATTACATTTTCTGCCCTCAGGCAGAAAAGGAACCTGGGACAGAAATTCTGTTCAGTGATAGAAAAATAAAGTTACAGTTCTTGGCACACCAGAGGACGTGGCTTGAAAATTCATGCTCACAGGACACAGAGGCCCTCGATTTGAAAATAATAAAAAGAGTTGCTAGGAGGAACAGCAGCCCCGGCCCCCACACGCTCTGCTCCCCACAACTCCTCTGGGAGGCTCGGCCTGGAGAGCTGGAAACTTCTACCGCATGCCCCGCCCTCGGGCTGGACCTCTCCACCCCTGTCCAAGCTGCTGCCCCTCATCCGAACAGATTCGAGACCCCAGGTCCCATCCGGGGAGCAGGGCTGAGCAGGTGCACGCGTTACAGGGCGGGGAAGCTTCTTTCTGCCCAGGGCCTTGGATATTCACAACACCATTCTCGGGCTGCACAAAGAATCACTTCAAGATCCACCTGCTACAGATGTGTTTGGATTTCAAGTTCTGTCTGCGGCTGCCCTGGCAGGGCCGGACCAAAGGATCTCGCAGGCCTTATACAGCCTGTGGGTGTGCCTCACCCCTGTGTGCCTCCAGGACTTGGGGAGCAGCGCCATGCGCCCCCAAAAGCTTTGGGCCCCTATGGTGGGGCTTCTCAGCCATGGCACCTGTTGCGTTTGGGGCGGGGTGATGGCTGTGGGGATGGGCTGCGCCTTTCAGGCTACTTGGTGGCATCCCAAAATGTGACGTGGTTCCCAACTGCCTCCCCAGGCCCCAAAGTGACCTCGCAGCCTCAGCTGGAACCAGGCCTGGTCCTGTGTGCCCCCCAGAGCCGGCAGCCCTCTGTTCTGGCAGCCTGGCTGCTCCAGGAGCCCCGCCCTGGTTTCGCGGGGCTGGGGTGGGAGAAGGTGCTGGGAAGTCCACTTGAGGGCCCACAGTGCACCCATCACACCCACCCAGGAGCAGCCTGCGTGCCACACTGAATCCAGGCCGTGGTGCCTGGGCATTCTTGCCACCAACATCCCCTGGACATCAGCGTGGGTCAAGCCGTGCTCGGTGTTACTGGACCAGCGATGGCACAGACCTGGAGTATGGAAGCTGGAAGTCAGCAAAGTGGGTAACGGTGCAGCCTGAGCCATGGGAGGGGTGGGGGGGCAGGGAGTCCCCAGGGCTCTAACCCTGAGCCACCTGCCAGCCCAGCAGGAGCTCAGCTCCTCAGCATCCCCCAGCGTCCTCCTCTGCTCCAAACTGTCCCCTCCTGGGGTTTCCCATCCCCGGTTCTGGAAGCACCTTCCACTCTGGGTCCCGGACGGGGTCGCGGGCAGGCAGCTCTGGACCTTTCCCTTGCCTGCGTTCGCCTGCCCGGGGCACTAATGCCGGCTCCTCCCGTCCTCTCCACTGCTCCCTTCGCCACCTTTTTCCGGCGCCTGAACTCCACGCGTCTGTGCGTCCATCCATCCTCATCTCTGGCACCTTCGGTCCTCTGGCCCCCAGGGAGGCGGCGATTGCCACAGTCAAGAAGCTGCCCGGGGGCCAACCCCAGCTCCCTGCTGCGTGACTGGGGAGAGGCTGGGAGCTGCCCCACTTTTCTTACCCTTGGAATTATTGGGGCATTTGGAGCATAATAAATGCACACTACCACTTGGCTGTGTTTCCTTCTGTGCTGCAGGGAGCGACCTTCCCAGGGCCCCGCCAGCCTCTCCACCATCAGACTCTGCTGACGGCTTGTGCCAGTCGCCATCTGCTGTGTGACAAAGTGCCCCAAAACACGGGGGCCGAAAGCAGCGAGGAGCAGGTGCATCTGCCCAGGCTCCGGGCGTTAGGGTGTCAAGAGCAGCTCGCTGGGCGCAAGCTCAGGGCTTCTCCCAGAGCCGATGTGTCCAGGAGGTCGCAGCTCGGCTGGGGCTGGAGGCCCCCTTGGGATGCGTGCGGCCCCAGGGCGCCGGCCCCTCCTGGTTATGTTCTTCCACGTGGGTGACAACAGCCTGGACGGAGCCTCACTCTCTGTCACCACAGCACTCCTCACGTGTCAACTCAGCCAAGGCCCACCACCCTGAGCACCCACAAGAGGGCTCCTTTCCCGAAAGGCCGCTCCTCCCTCACAAGCCGGGTCAATGTCACAGTCACTGTCCCCGCAGCAGCTACACGAGGTCACCCTCAGTGGTCACCTTGACAAGTGTTTCTCAAGCACCCACCGTGCTCCTGGTACCGCACGGGGAGCCTCGCACAGAGTAGCTCGTGTGTTCACCCAGCAGCCCCGGGGAGTGGGTGCCACTGTCCAGACAAGAGAACTGGGGCTCAGGGAGTGTGACCCTCTCCAGGTCGCACAGCCAGGCAGAGCCTTGGCCACTGACTTGGACGCAGCATTGACACTGCGCTGGCCCTCGCACTTGGAGAACTCCGGGAGAGGCAGCATTTGGCTGATATGTCCCGGGGCTCCCAGGGAAGGAAGGGAAGGGGTGGGGGCTGGGAGGGAGGAGAGGGAAAGAGGGAGGGAGGGAGGATAGGAGGGGGAGAGAGGGAGGGAGACAAGAAGGGAGGGAGGGGCAAGGGGAGGGAACAAGCCAGGAGAGGGCCAATCAGTGAGGATCTGCACAGGGCCTCCCATCCCCCCCTCCGCCCACTCCTGCAGATTTCCGGGGTACCGGTTCTTCATTTTTCTGTCTGCTTAGCCACTTGTCCTATTAAAGGAATAATTTAATTAACTCCACGAACTGTAATTAATTTTAATTGTTCAGGATAATTCATTGTTTAATACCCTATTAATAAGTATAAAAATTCCTAATGCCCAGTTACTGTCCTATAATAGGATAATTAAACGGCCGTCCGGGTGACGCCTCGTTCCAAGTGCCTTCTCATCACATGGTCTCCAGAGCAAAGCGCCCTTTGCCCTACCTGCAATGTGCCCGCGTGGAGGCTCCGAAGTTTCTGATCTCATTTGATTCTTCCTGTGAATTTTGCTTTGGGGGGGGTGGCAAAGAGCTCACGGCGGGCAGAGAAAGCAGGGTGCTGCTGGCACCGAGGTGGGCACAAGCTGGGCCTGGTGCTCCCACCTAAGCAGCGGCAGGCTTCTCCTGTCCTGGCCACACAGGTTCTCTGATGCTGGACAAGGAGGCGCATCAGGCAATGGTGAACACACATGACTGAGCATTTGCCGTGATGCCCTCCGGCAGCTTAAATTCTAAACAGGAAAGATGGATGGATGCATGCATAGATGATGAATGGATGGATGCATAGTTGATGGATAAGTGGATGGATGGGCAGATGGAAGGATGGACGGATGGATGGATGGATGGGTGGATGGATGGATGGATGGATGGACGGACAGATGGACAGATGGATGGACGGATGGACGGACAGACGGATGGATGGATGGATGGAAGGATGGATGGATGGGTTGATGGATGGATGGATGGACAGACAGATGGGTGGAAGGATGGGTGGATGGAAGGATGGATGGATGGGTGGATGGATGGAAGGATGGATGAAAGGATGGATGGATGGAAGGATGGACGGATGGATGGAAGGATAGATGGATGGACGGACGGACAGATGGATGGATGGACAGACGGATGGATGGTCAATTGCTATGGACTGAATGTCGCCTCATCCTGACTCAGCAAGCTGAGTCCAGGCCCCAGGTCCAGCCTTGGGCCTGACGGTGCTGCGCCCAGTGTCCTCCTTTCTGCTGGAGCCAGAGGAGGGCGGAGGAACAGAGGTGGCAAGGGCTGAACTGGCTGAGAGGGGGCTTCTGGGGTGTGGGGGGCTGGGCTGAAGCTGGTCCTCAGAGGACAGGCCAGACTCCATGAGGCAGAGGAGGAAGAAGAGGGGCTGTTGACTCGGCCAGGCCGGGGCTTCAGGCCAGGCGGAGGACAGGAGGCAGCAGGTGATGGAAATCCTCCTGGGCCTCAGCCCCGAAGGCGTCCCTGGAGCAGCTGCTCACGCAGTGCAGAAACCACCGCTGAGAACCGAATGTACGGTCCACCATGGACAAAACAGGCGACACTCCAAGCCCTTGGGAGGCTCAGAGTCCACGGGAGTGCACTGAGCACCTCCTGGGTGCCAGGGACTGGGTGCAGTCGACTGCAGAGAATGGAATAGGCAGGAGCGCCTCCCGGAGCTTCCTTGGCCACAGCACAGCCACCTGCTCAGGTCCCAAGAGACAGAACACAGCAAGTCCAGGGGTCCAGGGGTCCAGGGTTCCTGGGAACCATGGCGCCTGGGTCACATTGGCTAGGCTATGGAGTCCAGCTGAGTGGTCAGGCACTGGTCTGAAAGCTGTTATTGAAGGTAGTTTTTTTTTTTTCAAGTGTGACTGGCACCTGGGATCTGTGGACTTTAAATAAGGGAGAGGACTCCCCCTTGATGTGCGCGGGCCTTACCCAGTCAGGTGGAGGACGTTTCTAAAAGAAGCCGCTCCGCCCCCAGTCAGCAGCGCGGTGGCTTGGTGAGTTAAAGAAACACCATAGCGGGTAAGGCCACCACCAGCAGCTCCGGCATCCCATATGGGCACCGGTTCAAGTCCCGGCTGCTCCACTTCCAATCCAGCTCCTTGCTAACGTGCCTGGGAAAGTAGCAGAAGCTGGCCCAAGTGCTTGGGCCCCTGCCGCCCATGTGGGAGACCCAGTTGGAGCTCTTGGCTCCTGGCTTTGGCCTGGCTCAGCCCTGGCTGCTGTGGGTATTTGGGGAAGTGAACCAGTGGGCGGAAGACCTCTCTCTCTCTCACCCCATCTTTCCCTGTCTTCCTCTCTCTTGCTCCCCCTACCCCTCAGGAGAAACCCATGATCCTGCCGGCCGCCTTCACCAGAGCTCAGAGCTCTGAGCACACGTTTGTCCATCTGGCCTCTTTCGAGTGTGCAAGCCAAGCCATGGAGGCCCGGGCACAATAAGGAAGTGGACCATAACCCGAAGGCAGGTCTTGTTGCCATGCAGATCCCCACGTCCCCTTCAGTCAAGTGCAGCCCCCATCTCCTCTAAGAGCCCAGGGTTTCCTGGTAGGGGGAGATCTGTGAGTCCAGAACATTCCATGAGGAGTCAGCCAGCACAGAAGCCTGCCCAGCCCACCCAGGGCTTTGGCCTCAGCCACCATGCAGCTCATCACTTATTCATGGGCCTGGATGACGCTGCGTCCCTGGCTGGTGCTGGCACAAGGTCACGGTGCACATTCCAAGGGCCCTGGGGGAGACCTTCTAGTAGTAGAGACCAGAGTGGTGGAGGAGCCCCCGGACAAGCTGGTGCCCAGGCCCTGTGCTGCCCTCACCTCCCGGACGGCCCAGCCCTCCTCCCCCTGCCCCCCCCCCCCCGTGGTCCCAGCAGACCTGGGTTCTGAGCAGCTCCCTCCCTTCTGGCTGTGTG
>CM027388.1:10527382-10551162 GCA_015711505.1 Sylvilagus bachmani | reverse complement strand
CTCCCATGCGGGTGCAGGGCCCAAGCACTTGGGCCATCCTCCACTGCACTCCCGGGCCACAGCAGAGAGCTGGACTGGAGGAGGAGCAACTGGGACAGAATCCGGCGCCCCGACCGGGACTAGAACCTGGGGTGCTGGTGCCACAGGCGGAGGATTAGCCTTTAGCCTAGTGAGCCGTGGCGCCAGCCAAACTCAACATTTTTAAATCATTGCAATTCAACCTACTAAGAGACCAAAGCAGAAAGGCCACATGACCATCGCAACAGATGCGGAAATAAACAGATGCAATTCCACACGCATTTATGACAAAAACGTGCGCCGACCAGGAAGCGAAGGGGCTTTCCTTAACCTCCCAGAGTGAAAACTTACGGCCGGCAAATGTTGAGAGGAAAAGCTACTCGCTTTCTCCCTAACACTGGGGACGACAAAAGGACGTCGGCTTTCATCCACCGAACCAGAAGTCCCAGCCAGTGCATGGAGGCAAGAAAAAGCCAACAACAGACAGAGACCCTGGAAAGCAAGAGAGCGAGCTGGCCCTGCCTGCAGAAGACACGGGGTCCCTGCAGAAGAGCCCCAGGGACCGACAGAAGGATCCGGGCATCACTACACTGAGCTAGGCCGAGTCATAGGATACAAGTCTAATATTTAAAAATCAATTATCTTTTATAAACTACCAACAAGCAGTTGAAAATTAAAATTGCCTAAAAGTATCATTTCTAGTAGCATCAGAAACACACACAGCACTCTGGCTGAAACCTGAGATGCAGTAGGCTGGACGCCGTTTGACACTGGTGGGGAATGAAAGGAGCCTCAGAGACGCGGTGCTCCGGCGCCGCAGACTCAGTGTCACCCAACGTCATTTCTCTCGCGTGGTTTGCAGCTCCAACCCCAGCTGGAGTCCCAACAGGATGAGTTTTAGATTTCAACAAGCTGATTCTCAAACTTTTATTAAAAAGCAAAGGATTTCAGCTATTCAAAATGACCTTGAGGGATTGTGGCGGCCTGTGGCGTAGCAGCCAAAGCCGTCGCCTGCAGCACCGGCATCCCATGTGGGCGCCAGTTCGAGTCCCGGCTGCTCCACTTCCCATCCAGCTCTCTGCTGTGGCCTGGGGAAGCAGTGGAAGATGGTCCAAGTCCTGGGGCCCCTGCACCCATGTGGGAGACCCAGATGAAGCTCCTGGCTCCTGGCTTCAGATCAGCGCAGCTCCAGCCGTTGGGGCCAGCTGGGGAGTGAACCAGCAGATAGAGGACCCCTCTCTCTGTGTCTCTCCCTCTGTCTACTCTGTCTTTCAAATAAATAAATCTTCATTTATTGGAAAAGAACACTCCTGGAAGACTCACGCTCTCTGGTTCCACTGTAAATCCACAGCATCAAGATGAAACTCAGTGGCAGGAAGAGCCCAAGAGCAGACGCGCACAGACACAACCGCTTTCACCAGCGGTGCAGACAGCTCCGGGCGTGAGGACATCGGTCTCTCAACAAGTGGTTCTGCAGAAATCGGCCTCTCCGTGACAAATAACAGTAATGATAAGCCTGACCATCCCTCACTGTTTCTACCAAACATCCACCCAAAATGAAACCTGTAAAATGTAAACAGGAAACACAACACTGTACATTTTCTAGGAAAAAAGAAAAATAGGAGAAAATCTTTGTGACCTCAGATCCAAGAACATCTAAGCGATCTTACCTAGGGCACCGAAGTCCCGCCCACAAAGGAACCGCTGCCGCCCTGGCTCCGTCAGAAGTTAGCCTTTCGCTACCTGAAGGACGCTGTCAGGGCGGGCGTTAGGCAGTGGTAGGGTACCACTTGGGGTGCCCACATCCATTCAGAGCACCGACATCCAATCCCACCTCAGCTGCCTGCCACAGCACAGCCCGGGAGGCCCGCGGGCCCCTGCCACCCACTGGGAGACCCAGAAGCAGCTCCTGGTCCTGGCGTTGGCTGGGCCCAGTGCCGGCTATTGTAGGCATCTGGGGAGTGAACCAGCAGATGGAAGCCCACTCTCTGCCCACCCCGCTGTCTCTGTCTCTCTGCCTTTTAAATAAAATGAAAACAAAGAAATAAATTGCTAAAGACGACCAGTGGGAAAACAAAAACAGAAAACCAGGAGGAAATATTTGCAAGTCACAAATCTGACAGTGGACTTGTCCTATCGAAAATCAATAATGAGAACCCAAACAACTGACTTTCAGTCATGGGCAGAGGGAGCGGGCACTTAGCTCAGCGGTCAATACGCCCGCACCCGCACCCGAGTTCGGTCCCGGGATCCTCACCTCCTGCTGACGCAGACCTGGGAGGCAACAGTGATGGCTTCAGTAACTGGGTCCCCGCCTCCCACCGAGAGACCAGGACGGAGTTCCCAGATCCTGGCTTCACCTGGCCCCGCCCCCACCTCTCGTGGCCCCACCCCCGCTTCACCTGGCCCCACCCCCGCTTCACCTGGCCCCGCCCCTGCTTCACCTGGCCCCGCCTCCAACTCACCTGGCCCCACCCCCGCATCCTCTGGCCACGTCACCACCTCACCTGGCCCTGCCCCCACCTCACCTGGCTGTTGCAGACCTCTGGGCAGTGAACTAGCCAACTGTCTCCCTCCCTTCTCCCTCCCCTGGTGTGTGTGTGTGTGTCTGTCTTTAAGCCTCTCAAACAAATAAATAAACTTTTTAAAAAATATTTTATTTATTTGAAGGCAGAGTTACAGAGAGGCAGAGAGAGAGAGAGAGAGGTCTTCCATCCACTGGTCCACTCCCCAAATGGCCCCAACAGCCGGAGCTGAGCTGCTCCGAACCCAGGAGCCAGGAGCTTCTTCTGGGTCTCCCACGTGGGTGGAGGGGCTCGAGCACTTGGGCCATCTTCCACAGCTTTCCCAGGCCATAGCAGAGAGCCGGATTGGAGGAGGAGCAGACGGGATTCAAACTGGCGCCCATATGGGATGCCGGCACTGCAGGCGGGGGGGTCAGCCACCACACCACAGCGCTGGCCCCTAGGATAGAGGTTTTCAAACCAATGAAAGGGGACAGTGCTGAGTGCTGAGAAGGGAGGAGGAGCTGGAGCTGTCAGCCCACTGGTAGGAAGATTCCAACGGGAAGACAGGCCACGCGTTTGCCATACATCCCAGCGATCCTGTTCCCAAATATTCACCCCAGAGAAATAGAAACTTCTGGTCACTCAACAGCCCGACCCCCTGTTTATATAAATGGCGTCGCTCACAATCAAATCCACAGCAAACAACCCAAGGCCCCTCCACTGGAGAACGGATAAACATCCGGCACACAGAGCGCTGGAAAGGGGGCGGGGTTAAAGTTGGAGTTCATTTTGGTGCAAGAATCTTTTTGAAATCCACGCATAATTCTGTCATAGTATGCATGGCTCATACCTTTAACTCCATTTTCCCGAACCTTTCACAGCCCCCTCATAGCACTCAGCTGTTAAGAAAAGGAACAATCCAGCCGGCACCGCGCCTCACTAGGCTAATCCTCCACCTGCGGCGCTGGCACCCCAGGTTCTAGTCCTGGTCGGGGTGCTGGATTCTGTCCCGGTTGCCCCTCTTCCAGGCCAGCTCTCTGCTGTGGCCCAGGAAGGCAGTGGAGGATGGCCCAAGACCTGGGCCCTGCACCTGCATGGGAGACCAGGAGAAGCACCTGGCTCCTGGCTTCTGATCGGTGCAGCGCCGGCCACAGTGGCCATTTGGGGGGTGAACCAACGGAAGGAAGACCTTTCTCTCTGTCTCTCTCTCTCTCTGTCTACCTCTGCCTGTCAAATAAATAAATAAACAAACAAACAAATAAAAGGAACAATCCCCGACGCACACAGTGCAGCGCTGGTTCAAAGGAGACGTGCCCGGCAGAGAGAGAGCTGCAGCCCGCGTGCGCTCACTCAAGGAGCTCCTGGGAGAGGCGGCCAGGCCAGCAGGTGCCGGGACAGGGCTGGGCAGGGATGAGTGCAGGGGCAGGGAGAGCAGGCGCGAAGGACCCGTAACCGGCCTCTCCGTGCTCACACTGTTGACATGCACCTGTCACACCTGGAGCCTTCAAAAGAGCAAGTCTTAACGTGTGTCGATTCTTAAAGTGAATTTTTTTTAAGTAAAGTTTTGGGGACAGTTGGTGAAATTTGAATGTGGGTTATATTTTTAGTGTACTTTCCAATATGGGATCACTTTATTGAGGTTTTCAAAGGGAAGAGCCTTGATTTTAAGCAGATACACGAGGAAGTATTTGTAAGTAAAAACAGCCTGCGATTGACTTTCAAATAGACCAGGAAACTCAGCGCATACCCACAGGAAAAGCGCCAAAGCAAATGCCACGGAGAGACGGAGAGATAATGGCGAGGGGACACGGAGGGCAGAGGAGGGGACGCGCCACTCTCCTGCGCCTTCTCTGACCGGCAACACGTTCAAACTGAGAAGGTTTTAGAAAAACGAAGGATGGGAGGGGGCCAGCGCCATGGCATATCGGGTAAAGCCGCCACCTGCAGTGCCTGCATCCCACATGGGCGCTGGTTTGAGTCCCAGCTACACCACTTCTGATCCAGCTCTCTGCTGTGGCCTGGGAAAGCAGTGGAGGATGGCCCAAGTCTTGGGGCCCCTGCACCCATGTGGGAGACCTGGAGGAAGCTCCTGGCTCCTGGCTTCAGATCAACTCAGCTCCGGCTGTTGCAGCCATCTGGGGAGTGAACCAGCAGATGGAAGACCTCCCTCCCTCTCTCTCTCTCCCTCCCTCCGTTCTTCCCTCCCTCTCTGTAACTCTGCCTCTCAAATAAAATACATATTTTTAAAAATTGACCCTACCCCATAAAAAAAAAAGATGCAACTTGGGGGACAGAGGGCCTATATCACAGAGACCAGAGTTCGAATCCCAGTCGTGCTTCCTGCTAATGCAGACCCTGTGGGCAGCAGGTACTTGGGTCCCTGTTGCCCACAAGGGGGACCCTGGCTCCTGGCTTTGGCCTGGCCCAGCCCTGGCTGTTAGGGACATTTGGGAAGTGAACTAGAGAATGAGCGCTTTTGCTGTCTCCCCTCCCCCACCTTTCAAAATAAATAAATTTCAATCTTTTCAAAAAAGAAAATTGAGGAAAAATCAGGAATCTACCAAGAAGCCTCTGCTACCTCTCCATCACCAGCTCTGCCCACTTCCCCAGATCACGGGCCTCCAGCCCCACGTGCTGGGACCTGCCGCCCCCTACCCTGGTCAGACACCGGCCTCCAGCCCCACGTGCTGGGACCTGCCGCCCCCACCCTGGTCACACAGCTGTCACTCCTCCAGAGCAGCCTCCCTCGCCTGAGCCTGAGCCAAGTCGCGGCGAGGTCGCTGACCATTCCCCACGCTCAGGTCGCGGCGAGATGGCTGACGATCCCCCCCTCCACCGCGCTCATGCCGCCACATGCCGACATCGTGAGCTTTCTGGCCGCTGCCACCTCGCCCACAGCGCCCCCAGAGCGTGGGCTCCGGGTGGCCACGTCCGTATTTGTATTTTATTTCCATCTCTCCAGCGCATGGCGGGCATATGAATAAACTTTTAAAAATACCCTGGTGTGCTGGCAGCACATGAGTGCCATATGGGCCCTGCTCCCGCCCCTGAAACCCTCGCTCCTTATGCCGGCTTCCGGCGACTTCCCGGCTCCAAGCCCGCCCATGGCACCCACCACCCACAAAGGGAATCTACACTCAGCTGCAGGTGCACGGCCCACCATGCTCCGGCCCCGGCTCACCCGCCCGCTGGATGCCAGAGCCCCCCTGAAATGCAGTCATTCCCCTCCCAGGACAGATCTGTCCCAGGAGCCCCTGCACCAACCCCAGTGCAGCAGGGGACTTCAAAGGCCCATGGGAAAACGCACATTGTGAAAACATGATGTGCAATTCAAACAATCATCGCATCACCATAACCGTATCTGAACTCCTGTTCACACCCATTTATAATTTGCTTACTTATTTATTCATCTGAGAGGCAGGGAGATATTGCGAGACAGGGCTCTCACCTGCCTGCTCACTCCCCGAGGGTCTGCACTGTCCCCGGGCTTGGGCCGAAGCCGGGAGCCCACGTGGGGGACAGGAACACAGTCCCTCAAGCCAGCACCGCTGCCTCCGGGCCTTGGCAGGAAGCTGGAGCCGGGAGCCAGAGGCTGGCGTCAACCCAGGCGCTCTGAGGCCAGGCGCCAGCTCCTCCACGGTGAGGCCGAACCTCCGCCCCTCCGCCGACGTTCTGAAGTGGCCCTGTGCACCGTGGCTCTTCCTAGCCCTGCACAGCTCTGACCAAGGTTCCTTTAGGAACTGGGCACCGTAAGAGTCTCGCGGCAATAATTAATGATCCAGCAGAGCGAGTAGAATGATCCATTATAGTGAGGCTTACGGGAATGTGCTCTCCTCTTGAGAGAGTCAAGACGAATAAGATTTGGGGGCTGTGGCTTAATTCAAGTAACTGAAGCCGTAAGAGTGGACAGACGGCAGCCGGGGCGGGGGGGGGGGGGGGCGTGCTCCGCCTTCCACCACCCCTGTAGTTCCTTGAGACCCAAGCCAAAGCTGCACCCCACAAAGCCAGGCAGCCTCCCAGGGGAGCCCATTCGTCTGCCAGCCACCACAAACACAGAACTTTGCTGGGGACCTACCAGGTGCCTGGCCCCAGGCTCGGTCCTTCCCCCTCCCCCGATCTCACTTAACCTGCACAACAGGGGTGGGCGTTTGGTGCAGGGCTAAGACACTGCTCAGGACGTCCAGACCCCATCATCTCAGCGTCTGGCTGGAGCCTCTGCTCCTCGACTTCCAACCCAGCTGCCCACAGCTGTGCACCCATGACAGCTCAAGTACTTGGGTCCCTGCCACATGGGCAGAGCCAGGCCGAGCTGCGGTCTCCTGGCCTCAGCCTGTCCCAGCCCTGGCTACTGTGGGCATCTGGGATGTGAATCAGTGGACGGCAGATCTCTCTCTCTGGCCAACATCTTTCAATAAATAAAATATAAGTAAATAAATTAAAATCTGAACAGTAACCCAATGACCACAGGGTCATCCCCAGTTTATGGATGGAGAAACTGAGGCCTAGAGAAGTGAAGAAACCAGTCCCAGGTCACCCACCACAGGTACACTCAGAATCCAACCCCCGTCCACAGGTCCCGAGCCCACGCTCTCAACAGTGGCCGTGATCCCCTGGGTGTGTGCACCTCACCTACTCCCTCCCCTTAGATTTCAGAGGAGAGCAGCTTCCACTGGGGAGGCAGCCTCACGTCAGGCACGGGTGTGGGAGCCCAATGCCTGACGGCTTCTGCTCCTTGCTTCCCCGGGTCTCCTCTCACTCAGGTCTGCACAGTGTTTGCACACACGGGCTCCCCAGGGTCACTGTTTACACACACGGGCTCCCCGGGGTCACTGTTTACACACACGGGCTCCCCAGGGTCAGAGTTTGCACACACACAGGCTCCCCAGGGTCAGTGTTTGCACACACAGGCTCCCCAGGGTCAGTGTTTGCACACACAGGCTCCCCGGGGTCAGAGTTTGCACACACGGGCTCCCCAGGGTCAGTGTTTGCACACACAGGCTCCCCGGGGTCAGTGTTTGCACACACGGGCTCCCTAGGTCACTGTTTGCACACACAGGCTCCCCAGGGTTACTGTTTGCACACACAGGCTCCCCAGGGTCAGTGTTTGCACACACAGGCTCCCTAGGTCACTGTTTGCACACACAGGCTCCCCGGGGTCAGTGTTTGCACAGCTGGGCTCCCTGGGTCACTGTTTGCACACAGGGGCTCCCCAGGTTTCGTCCATCAGGGCTCCCCAGGTTTCGTCCATCAGGGCCCCCTCTGGGGTCTCTGGTTTCAGGAAATCAAGACACAGTTAGAACTCTTACCCAAATCCCCCCAGCTACAAGGGGCCGGGCTTACATCTGAACCCAGAATGCCCACAATCCTTTGGTCAGCACAGCCCAGAGACGCTCACATCCTCGTCCTTGGGGGCCGAGACCACGTCTGACCTCCAGCCAAGGACCGCCGGTGCCCTCTGGCAGCTGGAAAAGGCAGGAACAGACCCCCTGGAGCCCCCAGAGGCCACCGGCCCGGCTGGCACCCTGGCGTTCAGAGCCAGGAAGACCCGTCTCCCGCTTCTGCAGCCAGGGCAGGACACCTGCTCTACTCTAAGCCACCAAGTGTGTGGCCAGGCAAAATCGGCCCGAGCTGAGCAGGCCCCAGGGCTCTGGCGCAGGGGTCCCAGACACAGCCCCCTCCCCTCCCCGGCTCTGTGCCACTGCAGGTGTCACCAGGCATGGCTCAGCCGCCCTGCAAACCAGGACAGCAGCCGGGGACTCAGCACCAGGCCTCCTGGGCTCCAAAGTCCCCTCACTGGGGGGGGGGGGGCTTGCAGACCCCACCTCCCAGCAGGAAATGGACTCAAGCTCTCTCCAGCGAGCCGGGGTCTTCCAAGGACAGAGCGGACCTGACCCACGGAGCAGCCGGGTTCAGGGAACGGCCTTGCGGAGAAAGGGGAGGAGGGGAGGAGGAGACAGAGACATCACATTTGCATGGGGAAGACAAGGCTTTAATTACTCCTTTTCTTAACCTCATTGTACCTTGAGGTATTTTAACATTACTCTCCCTGGCAGGAAGGATTGATTGATTGTCTCTTGGCATTCAGAAACCCTGATTAATGTAAAACTAACCAGTCGTTCTGAACTCTGGGGAATTAATCACTAAAATGTGGGAATTACTCAATAAACCGTTCAAACATGCAATAAACCAAGCCATCAAAAATTAATCGCTCGACAGCCCGGCCGTGTAAACAGGGCTAATAAGATCCTGGCAGCCTTGAGCGAGGACGAGAAGGAAGAGGGCAAAGCAAAGCCTCGAACCAGCTGCCCCCAAGGGTGAGAGTGGGCACACCAGTGGCTGGGGCACACGTCACAGCTGCCAGGTGGGGGGCACCCAGTCCCGGGACCTCCCATCCTGCCCTGAGGTGAGGACAGGCAGGCGGGCAGCCAAGTGAGGGGGGGGGGACCCCTGCCGAGCTGTGAGGAGGTCGGAGCTACAAACTCCAGCAAGCATGTATTGAGTGCCTACTGTGTACCAGCCACTGTGCTGGGCTCTGCAGATGCAGCTATGACCAGAAAGACAGCAGGGAGCTGACCTTGGGCTGTGTGTCCGCTGTGTGCCGCAGGGCGGTGGAAAACGTGTTTGTTCTACAAAGCATTGGCTATAAGGAAAATGAAAGCAAGGGATGGGGCAGAGTTGTGGGGGAGGGGAGCTCTCCTGTGGCGGAGGCATGAGGAGGTGCCTGGTGACGAAGCCCCGAAAGTGAGGGCCCTGGGGAAGAGAGGTCCAGGCTGAGGTCTTAGCGGATGCAAAGGCCCTGAGGCAGGAGTGCATTCAGGGGGGCTGGAAGGGAGTGACCCAGGGGGAAGGGAGAGGAAGTGAGGTCTGCTGCACTTTGTGGGAGGGGCCGGGGGCAGCACTGAGGAGCACCTGTTAGGCAGGTGTAAGGATTCCAGCTGGGGTTGGCCTGCAGCTCAGTGGGTTAAGACTGTGGCTGGCAGTGCTGGCAGCCCCTATAGGCACCGTTTTGAGACCCGGCTGCTCCATTTCCCATTCGGCTCCCTGCTGGTGTGTGGGAAGGCAGCGGAGGACGGCCCAAGTGCTTGGGCCCCTGCACCCACATGGGAGACCTGGAGGACGCTCCTGGCTCCTGGCTTCGGCCTGGCCCAGCCCTGGTTGTTTTAGCCATTTGGGGAGTGAACCGGCAGATGCAAACCTCTCTCTGTGTCTCTCCTTCTAACATTGCCTCTCAAATAAATAAATAAATCTAAAAAAGAGTGCAGCTTTGGGGCAGGCATGGTGGCGCAGCAGTAAAAGCTGCCTGCATCCCATTTCAGAGCGCCTGGTTCAAGTCCCCAGTCCTCTTCCAATCCAGCTCCCTGCTAACACACGCCCTGGGAAGCAGCAGATGATAGTCCAAGTGCTTGGGCGCCTGCCACCGCCTAGGAGACCCGGAAGGGGTTCCCAGCTCTTGTCTGCAGCCTAGGAGACCCGGAAGGGGTTCCCAGCTCTTGTCTGCAGCCTAGGAGACCCGGAAGGGGTTCCCAGCTCTGGACTTCAGCCTAGGAGACCCGGAAGGGGTTCCCAGCTCTGGACTTCAGCCCAGCCCTGGCTATTGGGGCAAAAGAAGAGCTCTCTCATTCTGTCTTTCAAAATCAAAACACAAGATTCCAGCTTTGGGGCCGGCGCTGTGCTGTAGTAGGCTAAGCCTCCACCTGCGGTGCCGGCATCCCATACAGGCACCAGCTCGAGTCCCGGCTGCTCTTCTTCCGACCCAGTTTCCTGCTATGGCCTGGGAAAGCAGTGGCAAATGGCCCAAGTCCTTGGGCTCCTGCACCCGCGTGGGAGACCTGGAGGAAGCTCCTGGCTCCTGGCTTCGGATCTGCCCAGCTCTGGCCATTGCGGCCATCTGGGGTGTGAACCAGCGGATGGAAGACCTCTCCCTCTCTGCAACTCGACCTCTCAAATGATTAAGGAGCATCTTAGGGGAAAAAACTCCAGCTTTGGCCCCTAGGGAGCTGTCAGGCCACAGCAGCCTTGGAGCAGAGATGAGGCGGCCGCTCCCGCCCCCACGTCAGCAGACCCTGTGCTGGGAGCAGAGCAGAGGCGGGAGGGGCAGCCGTTTGTCCCTCCCCAGGCACCTGCCCTTCCCACACCCTGCCCGGGCCTCGGGCGGGGCTCATTCCGCTCTGGGCTCAGGGGCGTGGCCAAACTCCCGGAGGACAGTGATTGGTTCGTGGAGGAGCACGTGGCCCGACTCAAGCCAATGAGCAGAGGGGACAGTAACTGAGGGCTTCTGGGAAGGAGAGGTCATTGTCCCGTCCTGGGCGCCCTCCGGAGAACCGCGTCCTCCTGTTCGGCCCGCGAAGGTCACCTCCGAACCCCTCCGCTGTGCCCACAGAGCGAGCCGGGGAGAAAGGGCAGAGCCAAGAGCGTCACGGAGAAACGGGATCCGCCCTGGGCCGGTTCGCTCCCCGGATGCCCCCCACAGCGGGGCTGGACCCAGGATCTCAAGCCGGGTGTCCCGCATGGGTGGCGGGGACCCAGGCACCGGAGCCACCGCCCGCTGCCTCCCGGGGAGAGCCGGACTCGGGATGGAGCTCGGACGTGGCTCGCAGCCGTGCCCGGCCAGGCCCTGACGGCCGCTCGCCCGCCCGCCCCGGCGCGGTGCAGGCCCCACCTGGCCTGTGTGCACCCGAGGACGCGTTTATCCTGCGTTCCAGTTTACAGATCAGGAAACCGAAGATCAGGAAACTAAGTGGCCTGAAGGCACAGGGGGGCAGAGCGGAAGCGGGAGCCGCGTGGAGCCGGCTGGGGGCCCTGCTGCGCGCTGACGTCAGAGAGTCCACGGCGACAGGTGCAGCGTGCCCCCCGCCCCTGCTCCCACACCCTCGGCAGACAGCGCTGTCTGAACTGCTCCTTCCCACAGGGCCCAGAGGCCACGGCGGCCTCTTTCTACACATGGGCGGCCAGTTCCCATGCAAGGTGACAGTTGTCACGGCCATGGCCAGAGCAGCCACGGTCATGGCTGTGGCCCGAGGCTGCCCAACCGACACGCGCTTCCCCTCCTAACCCAGTCCTGCCAGTGCCACGGGAAAAATAAATCTAAGTTGCTGTTAAGAACTGGTGGCGGTGCTGGCGTTGTGGCCAAGGGCTAAGCCACCGCGTGCAACACCAGCGTCCCATCGAGCACCGGTTCGAGTCCCGGCTGCTCTGCTTCCGACCCAGCTCCCTGCTAAGGCTCCTGGGAAAGCAGCGGAAGCTGGTCGATGTGTGGGCCCCTGCCACCATGCGGGAGACAAACGGAGCTCCTGTTTCGTGGGTTCAGCCTGGTCCAGCCCCAGCCGTTGCAGGCATCCGGGAGTGAACCAGGGGATGTCACTCTGCTTTTCAAATATATAAAATAAACTTTTAAAAAAACGGGGAGAAGCCACAAGCGAGACGGATGGGGGTGCACCCCCCCATGGAGAAGCCTCCCCAGAGATGGCAGGGACCACAAACAGGGAAGGGAACCGGTGCCCCCCCCACCTGCACAGCCCGGGTTAATCACAGTTGAGAAGCCCAGACACCGGTAAGATACCAGCGTCCGTAAGAGAAGCAGTCGGAGGCACTCGGGCCGCGGCCTCTGACGCCAAGTCTGCCCGGCGCGCACTGCCCCAGGGACCGCCCGGCCGAACCTGAGCGCTCCAGACTTGCGTGGGAGGCTGCGGTGACCTCAGCTGCAAAGCTGAACAGGGAGCGCACACACGTTCACACACACACACATACACACATTCACACATACACACGTTCACACACGCACACATATACACATTCACACACACGCACACACATTCACACACACATATACACATTCATACACACACACGCACATACACATATTCATATACACATACACACATTCAC
Source organism: Sylvilagus bachmani (assembly GCA_015711505.1). NCBI lineage: Eukaryota > Metazoa > Chordata > Mammalia > Lagomorpha > Leporidae > Sylvilagus > Sylvilagus bachmani. The sequence continues at coordinate 10,538,752 of CM027388.1, read as the reverse complement.
ACACATATACACATTCACACACACGCATACACATTCACACACGCACACATACACACATTCACACGCACACATATACACATTCATATACACACACACACACACACATTCACACACCCACACACATGCACACACACATATGCTGACATACACTCATGCACCTATTCACATACACTCACACACATGTGCACACACACCCACACCCATACACACGCGTGCACACACATACACACATTCACACGCACACACACACAGAACTCGGGCTCACTGCACTCAGGAAGCTGGCAGCAACAATGCAGCAGGTGTCAGCTGAGCAGCTGTGAGCCCACGGAAACCACGTGGTAGAGAGGTGGCCCCCGGCGGGGGGGATGGGGACCAAGGCCGCCGAGGCGGCCGCCTGCGCTCAGACCCCAGCTCTGATCCTCACTAAGCATGGTCACTCCTTTAGGCCCAGGGAAGAGGGGGCCCTGCCCTGAGGCCTAAACCCCACCTACTCTGAAGCATAAACCACATACACACTCAAAGACACACACAGACACACACACACATAGACACTCATATACAGACACTCATGCACACACATATACACACATGCACACAAATACACACACTCATACACACATGCACAGACACACACACTAACACACTCATACCTACACAACACACACACAGACTCACACACATTCACACTCACACAGTGGTCGGGACGGTGTGCTCAGGGCCAGCTCACTGCACCTCTAACCACACCCCTCCCGCCGGCGCCCGCTCAGGCCCTAGGGAAAGGCTCTATGTCCTGGGGTGAGGAGTCGAGCCTCAGGCTCCCGTTGGGGACAAAGGACAGCGTGACCAGCATGTCAGGTCCCCGCAGCCCGCAATCTAGAGCTGTGTGTGACTTCCTGATTCATCGAACATCGCAGACTTCCTAATAGAGTAGCGAAAGGTGCGAGCATCGGCTCGGTCATCTAGTATTGTTTAGACTTCTGCTTCTCAGGCTGCGCTTCTCAGGACAGAGAAGGTTCTACTCGTCAGCGACTCACTTGTTTATAACTTCAAATATTTCAAATCAGAGGCTGGCGTTGGGATACAGCAGGTTAAGCCACCACTTGTGACATCAGCCTCCCTTGCGGGAGCCACTGGCTAGAGTCCCGGCTGCTCTGTTCTGACCAGCAGCAGCGTGGAAGGTTCTGTCTCCCCCTCTCTCGGTCACTCCTTTGGTCACTCTGCTTTTCCAATAAATAGACCTCCAAAGCTATTTCAAATTGATGTGGGCGTCCATTTATACTCTCCCCCGACCCTAAAATGCCGGAGCAGGGCCTGCCCAGCTGTGTGGCCCTGGACAAGTGAATCTGCCTCTCTGTGGTGACTGCCAGTAAGCAATGCCTCACCCTGCAAAGCTGTTTAAAGGACTGAAGATGTGTTGGGCCGGCTCCGTGGTGCAGTGGGTTAATCCTCCACCTGCAGTGCCAGCATCCCATATGGGCGCCAGTTCTAGTCCCGGCTGCTCCACTTCCGATCCAGCTCTCTGCTGTGGCCTGGGAAAGCAGTAGGAGATGGCCCAAGTCCTTGGGCCCCTGCACCCACGTGGGAGACCCGGAAGAAGCTCCTGGCTCCTGACATCGGATCAGCTCAGCTCAGGCCATTGCAGCCAATTAGGGAGTGAACCAGCAGATGGAAGATCTCTCTCTGTCTCTTCCACTCACTGTATGTAACTCTACCTCTCAAATAAATAAAATCTTAAAAAAATAAAGGACTGAGGGTGTGACTGTGTATGACGCAGTCTGGCACCCAGAAAGAGCTTTCTAAGGCAGAGCAGGATTTAGCACCAAAGTGCAAAATGCAAAAATGATGTCATAGCCTGACAAAAGCATTTGATCAGATGTAACATCTATTTATTCTTAAAAACTCCAGCAAGCTCGTGCAGGCCGCGTGCAGGCACCTGCTCAGCTGAGACTCTCGCATCTTTTTGTTCTTTTTTTCTGTTTAAAGATTTATTTATTTGAAAGGCGGAGTCGGGGAGGGGGAGATGAAGAGAGACAGAGATCCTCCATCCACCTGTTCATGCCCCAAATGGCTGCAACAGCCGGGCCTGGGCCAGGCCGAAGCCAGGAGCCAGGAGTCCCATCTGGTCTCCCACACCGGTGCAGAGGCCGGGGAACTTGGCCATCTGCTTCGTTAGGTGTCTTTGTAGGGAGCTGCACCAGCAGTGGAGTAGCCAGGACTCAAACCAGAGATGCAACATGGATGCCCGTGTCCCCAGCACCGCCACGCGGGCCCCAGCCCTGTTCCTTTTATCACCGCCACGTTCAACATCGCACTGGCAAGCGCAGGAGAACCAGAAGAAATATGATATAAAATAATTGGAAGGAGAGAGGAGAAAAAATGCACCATTGTTCACATTTAAGAAAATAATGTCATCGTTGATAGAAAAAAAATCCAACAGAATCTAGACACGCTCAGAAAGACCCACTTAAAATTAATAGCATTCTTCCACACTGGCAGCGAGCAACTGGAAAACACAATAGGCAATGAGACACCATTCGGGTTATCAATTAAAATCATATCAATGGGTTAGAATTGGCCCAGAGGCCCAAGGTTTGTATGGAGAAAGTTTTACATCAGTCAAATGCCACAAAAAAAAGGAAACGAAATACATTAACACCATCCTGCTGTTAAATCCCCAAAGTAACAGCGATCTAAAAGCCAAGGGGAGGTGGCAGGGAGGGGTGTCTTTTTGGCCTTGGACTAGGGTCCAAGGACTGAACATGAGCCAGGAACCACACCTACACCTACACACCGGATTCCTAAGGCACAGACGAGCGAGAGACGCAGCAACGTCAAAGTGGTGGATCACGGTGAGTGAACACGGAGAAGGCACTGGCGATGTGACGCGTGCTAAGGGACTTAGAGACCGCGTAGGAGAAAAGCCGCCCTGGGGGTGGGGGTGGGGGGGGACCTGGGCTGGGACCTGTTGGTTCGGAGACCTGCTGTGCAGTGAGGGACGGACGTGCACCCAGACTCTGATCACCCACCGGGGGCCTGGAGGAGCAGTTAAGACACTGGTGAGAGTGAAGTAACAAGACAAGGGAAAGAAGGGGAGGGGGAAGACACTGGGGAAGGGGCCTCCCGCACATCGGAGCACCTGGGCCGGTACCCGCCCCCCGGCTGCCTGCTAATGCGCCCCGGGGAGCGGCGGTGTTGGGTCCCTGCCACCACCGGGGAGACCTGGACTGAACTCCCCGCTCCTAGCTTGGGCCAGACCCAGTCCACTGTGGGCAGCTGCAGAACGAACCAGCACACGGGAGATCCTCTCTCTCTCTCTCTCTCTCTCTCTCTCTCTCTCTCTCTCTTTGATAAAATGTTTTTCAAAAGTGTGTGGAAATCTAGGATTGCGCTTATGCCGATGCAGCCCGGCTGAAGTCCACGCGTGGTTTTCCTCGTAACACATTTGCCAGGAGCTTTCCCACTCATATGCATGGATATCCAACCCATTCTGCCCCAGATACACACACCCTTTAGTTCCATGTCCATGGGTGTTGTAAGCAATGAGACATCTAGACAGATACATCTAGAAAGTACAGGCAAGTGTGGGCGAGGATGGGGGGCGGGGGAGGACGCTCCCGGCCCTGGCAGTGGGGGAGGGGGATGGGAGGGGGGAGGGTTCTCCTGGCCCTGGCATTGGGGAGGAAGATGGGGGATGAGGGTGCTCCGGCCCTGGCAGAGGGGAGGATGGGGGATGAGGGCGCCCCCGGCCCTGGCAGTGGGGGGAGGCGGGCGGGTGGGGGCAGGGAGGTGAGCCCAGCACACCTTGCAGACAGGTAACGTGAGACACAGTAGATTCCAGGCACGTGCCCCAGGGACTTAGCAAACACCCCCGGAGAAAGCCCCGCTCCAGGCATCCACTGTGGGGTGGGAAAATAGGGGCGTGACCATGGTGGACATGGCTCAGGGAGAAACTGAGGCAGGCAGGTGTCCAGGGAGAGCTTCCCTGTGGGCAGACTCACGCGGGCGTGGAGTGGAAATGGTGAGGGAGTGAAAGGACACGCCCCCTGGCACGGTGCCGCAGACCGGGCTCCTCACGCCTCCCGGCGCCGTGCCAGGCACCTGCGCTCCCCCGGGGTGGGAGCAGCAGGGAGCAGGAGAGAGTTTAACAAGGGGACCCCAGGGAGGGCCTGGACCGGCCAAGCCGTGGAATGAGGGGAGCGTGTGTCACCTGGGGGACAAAACAGACGTAAAGGGACAGTCCTGCATTTGGAAAGCGTGTTTGCTATGAACGGGAAGCGTGTTTGCTATGAACGGGAAGCGAGCTCCAAGCTGGGGAGTTTCAGTCTCCCCGGGGGGGAAATCAGGGCGGGACCCAGAGGGGCTGGCACCGGCGCTCTCCAGGAAAGTCCTAGGGCATCCCATGCCCATGGCTGCTGTGTCCCTCCTTGGTCACCCGCTTCCGCCAGCGACGACAGAGTCCTCCCCCGGGCGTGCGTCCAGGCGGGCGGTCACACGTCCCTCCAAAGCCGCACCTCCGCCGCGGCCACCTCCCAGGCGCTGGGCAGTGGGGCCCCTGCCCTCCCAGTCTGACCCCGGCTGCCCGATCTAATTGCACATGTGCTGGCCTGGGGTTTCCCGGGTCGTCAGGGAGCCCCTGGGACACCCCAGCTCTGGGCTCGGGCACCTCGTGGGCGGGGTGAAGACACATGTGCATCCCATCCCCCGCACAGTTCACGGAACCCCAGAGCCCAAGACCTCTGCCTTCCAGTGTTCGTTAGCTGGTTCTTGAAGATCCGGGCGCCCCTGCAGCCTGGAGGGGGTGGGATGGAGGAATCAGCCAAGGTCACAGCCCCTCCCCCATTCGGTCAAGAGCATTTCGGTGGCTAATGATCCCCGCCCCACCCATTCCCCACTTCTGCAGCTCACGGCATCCTCTGAGCCCAAGCCACCCGACAGCTCCACGTGCATCAGGTCAGTTAAGCCTACGGCCACCCTCAAAGCTGGGGCCTCCGCTCCCCTAGAACAGAGGTAGAAAGTGAGGCCTGGAGAGGCAGCACGCAGGCTTCTGGAATGTTCTCTCGAACACACACTACCCTGTGTCCTAAAGGGAGAAGGGTGGGGAGCCCTGTGTGGGGCCAGTCTGAGACCTGCAGGGTGCATTCCCATCACCAGGCTGGGGAGCCCAACCCCCACACATGGTTACAGAACCCTCCTTCCGGGAGGGGTCTGGGTGCTTCAGGGACTGGGGGAGGGGGGCGTTAGCTCCAAGGTGATCCCAGTCTCCTGGGTGACCCGGGGGGGCCTAAAGCCACAACTGCCAGCTGCCACCTCCCCCGTGTGATCAGCATTGCCTCCTGGCAGGTGGCAGCGGCCCCCGCCCACAGTGGTACGCACACTGAGGCTCTGTGCCGCTGGAGACCCCGCCCGGGGCCAGCAGACAGACAGGAGAGCCCTGGGCTGGTGGGAGCCGGAGTTCCCTCTGCTGGCTCTCCCTAACAGGTGCCGCTGGTCTCAGCTATGGCCCAGGCCAGGAGCCCAGCGCGTGGGTGATGGAGCAGCACGTCCCTGGGGCAGCCCAGAGCACCGAGGTGCCCAGTGAGTGCCAAGAGTGGACTCTGCCACCCTGGGGGCCGGGCCAGTGGCGGCCAGAGTGCCAGTCCCCCACAGACCCTCTCATTCTGAGACTCTGGACGGGGACGGGAGTGAGTTAACACGTCAGGCACCATCCATCGTTCTGACCGCTCGCCCTGGACGCACTCTGCTCATCACAGTCCAATCTGTAGCAGCAGCTGGGGAAGACGCCCGCTCGGCCAGGCTCACAGACGAGATGAAATAGCACAGGGTCGCCTCGCAAGCCCGCAGGCCCGGCTTCGAGTCTTGGATCAGCCTAGTGGCATCCGGGGCAGGCTGGAGGCTGGAGACCTCCAGCACCCCCTGTCGGGAACACCCCTGCTCACCCCTGGGGAGGTCCGGGCAAAAGGGGGGTGAGCAGGCGCTGGGTTCGAATCTCTCCACATGTTGCACTGGCTGCCCCTGGCCCTGAGCAGTCTCCATGCGCTTGCCTCTCAGTGGATGGTATGGGTTAAATACGAGGATGCACAGGTTAAATACGAGGACACGTGTGGAAGCAGGGCTCCCGCATGCACTAACTCAGCCTCGGCTGCCCATCCCCCCGGCAGCACTAGGAATGTTCTAGACAGCGGACGCCTTCCCCACCACACAGTCATCCTGCCCCTTCCATCGAGCGGGGCACCCCCAGCCCCTCCTGCTCCGTGTCTTCTCCCTGACCCTCTAGGGAACCAAACCCTACCCAGCAGGGTCGGCTCGGGAGCCAGGGCAGCTGGGGCTCCCGGGACTCTCAGCGCTACCCCGGGGAGGCGTCACTTTCCAGGAGCTGCCGGGAGCAGGGTGAGCCGCCCACTGGGCTCCCCGACTCCTGAGGCCCCTGAGGGATGGCTGGGGGCTGAGCAGGGCAGGAGGGGACAATGAGGCGAGGACTCGCTGCTCGCTGTGCACCCCCCGAGTCCTGGGGTTGCCCCCGCTCATCTCGCTGGCGAAAACAGCCGCACACCCAACCCCCACCTGCCTCGCCCATGCAGCCAACGTTTGGGACTCCAAGGACAGAGAAGGCGGCCGGCGCTGTGGCAGAGCAGGTAGAGCTGCGGCCTGCAGTGCTGCATCCCACATGGGCGCCGGTTCGAGTCCTGGCTGCTCCTCCTCCGATCCAGCTCTCTGCTATGGCCTGGGAAAGCAGTGCAAGATGGCCCAAGCCCTTGGGCCCCTGTACCCGTGTGGGAGACCCAGAGGAAGCTCCTGGCCCCTGGCTCACCTGGGGAGTGAACCAGTAGGAGGAAGACCTCAGTCTCTCCTCCCTCGAACTTTCAAATAGCTAAATAAATCATAAAAAGAGGGGGGCAGACAGGGTCCTTCCGAGGCCCCTGCCCCGTTTCTACACACCCCTACCCTCTGCTGGCTGACACGGAGCCCCCATCGGTGCCTCTTGCGCGGGGTCCCAGCTCCCTGGGGTGTGCGGCCCCTTCCCCCCCAACAGTTCCTCTTTCTTACTGCTCCTGAGTCCTTCCCAGAGCAGCTAAAACCTCCCTCTCACTCCCCGGTAATGAAGAGAAGATAAAACTAAAAATAGAAGGAAAATTGCATTTGCCAAACACCTGGTGCATTTTCAACATTTGTATTTACTCCTCCTCGCCAGAACCCTGCGAGGCAGGCAGAGCCTCACAGCGGAGGAACCAGGCTCCCAGAAGCCACCGGGGCTCCCAGAAGCTCCCCTGGCAGCTGGGCGTGGCCCTGACGCTGGTCAGGGAGGACCAAAGGGGAGGAGACCGCCGGATCTGCATCCAGGAGATGTCCTCCTCCTCTGGGTGGAACGTCAACCTGATGGCATGTTCCAGCAGCCATCACGGGCCACGCGTGACTCAGGTGGGAGCTGTTTCACAGCGGCACTAAGGAGAAGGTGGCGAGGCTGGCCCAGGCTGTGGCGTCTCCCGCTCCGCCAGGACCGACGCACCGGGCAGCGGTGGGACATGAGCGTGAAATCACCAGCCTCTTACTTCCGGTTTCCGGCGTTAACCTTGACCTGGTACGGGGACCGGCTAGTACCCTCCTGTGGTGGCAGCATCGGCAGGCTGCCCGGCCACCTCCGCGTGCACAGGGTTCGGGGTTCGCCCGTGCCTCCGTCCTACCCCTACCAGGGCAGCGCAGGGACTTGATTTGAAAGTCAGAGTGACAGAGACAGAGCTTCTGTCCACTAGTTCACTCCCCAGATGGCCACAGCAGCCAGGGCTGGCCCCGGCCACAGCCAGACGCTTCCTCAGGTCCCCCACATGGCTGGCAGGGGCGTTAACACTGGGGCCATCCTCTGTTGCTTTTCCCAGGCCATTAAGAGGAAGCTGGATGGGAAGTGGAGCAGCCAGGACGCTGCCTGGGTGGAGCAGCCCCGGGAGAACCCGCCCCCAGCGCCAGCGGCGGCCTGTCTCGCAGGGAACAGGGCACTGGCTGTGACGGGCAGCACAGACAGGCGTGGGGGCTGCCGGGAGCAGGAGCAGGGGCAGCCAAAACCACCAGCATGGGCGGAACCGACCCAAACCCAGACCCACCCTCTGCACCTGCCGCACCTGTGCCCCCACCCACCCACCCCCAGGAGTCTGGTGAGAGGCCAGGGCCCCAGACAGACCAGGTTACATTTGATAACCGGAAATGGGCAGCGAATCGTGAACTCTGCCTGAGGTCACCGAGGCCAGCAAAGCAGGGCTTGAAGGAACTGGGTCACACACAGCAGTGGAAGAATCCAAACCTGCCCACTCTCCCCCCAAAGCCTGGCGGTGCCTTAGCGCATCCGCTGCACGGACAAAGCCTTTGCATGGGGCCTGTGCACACAGCAGGTGCTCCCCATGCGTCAGCGCCACATCCCCGAAGCTGTGAGAGCCTGACTGACCACTCCTAGCCCCTCCCCGCAATGGGGGACCCCAAGGGGGCAGCCTCCCTCCCAGGGGAGCCACAGAATTTGACTATTTCAGGCCCCGGGCCTGGAGACACGGGCAAGGTGTGGAGCACAAGGCGGAGGAGTCCGGCCTTTTATAGGAACGGCTGCCTGTGCCCCTCCGCTGGCCTCCGATGCCTCTGCCGGGGCCAAAGTCCCCAGACGCCCCCAGGACACAGGGCGGGGCGGACAGAGCAGGAGGCAGTGAGTGATCCACAGCATGGCCCCACTTCTCCCTGGGGCAAGACGTCACACAGCCTGAGGATGCAGGCGGGGGACGCACCCGGAGAGGGGAGCCCACCCTGGGAAGCAGACACCCAGGCCCGACGCAGCGAGGCATCCACCCCCTGCCCCACGCCACTGCCCTCCAGCGGGGGCTCCGGGACCTGCAGCCTGTGTCCTGCCCTGTGTTCTCCGTGTCTCCCATCTCTGCAGAGAGGCCAGAGCTCCAGGCCGGGCAGACACTGCCCAAGCAGGAGCCCCCAGGGACTGGCGCTGTCCCCAACATCCGCGTCAAGGAGTGGGCAGTGGAGACAGACAGACATCCAGTGGCCGTCAGTGTCGCGGGAGCAGAGATGAGCATAGGGACAAGTCCCCGCTCCCTACTTCACTGTGAGAAAGACGGGTGCTCGCCTGGCCCAGGGGCACCCAGAGGCCCCTTCCAGGTGGTGGGAGGCAGAAGCACAGGCCCACAACGTTCCAGCGCCCTGTATGGGCGGGGAGAAAGCGACATCTGACCAAAGCAGCCACAGGCCTGGGAACCCCCTGATCCTCAGTTTCCCCATTGTAGAAGAAGGGGTAAAGACCCACGGCCAGGGGCCGGCACTGTGGCATAGAGGGTAAAGCCGCCGCCTGCAGCGCCAGCATCCCAGATGGGCGCCAGTTCGAGTCCCGGCTGCTCCACTTTCAATCCAGCTCTCTGCTGAGGCCTGGGAAAGCAGTGGAAGACGGCCCAAGTGCTTGCGCCTCTGCACCCTTGTGGGGGACCCGGAAGAAGCTCCTGGCTCCTGGCTTCGGATCGGCGCAGCTCTGGCCATTGCAGCCATTTGGGGAGTGAACCAGTGGATAGGAGACCTCTCTCTCTCTTTCTCCCTCTGTAACTCTACTTCTCAAATAAATAAGTAAAATACTAAAATTAAAAAACCACGCAGTCAGTGCTGTGGCTTAGCAGGACAACCAGCTGCTTGCAAGGCCAGAGTCCAACATGCACCACTTCCGATCCAGCTCCCTGCCAGTGTGCACCCTGGGAAGGCGGCGGACGGCGGCCCACGTGCTTGGATCCCTGCCAGTCTCATGGGAGACCCGGATGACGCTCCTGGCTCCTGGCTTCAGCCTGGCCCAGCCCCGGCTATTGCAGCCATCTGGGGAAGAACCCGTGGATGGAAGACCTCTCTCTCTCCCTCCCCCTCCCCCTCCCCCTCCCTGTCTTTCCAATAAATACATCCTAAAAACCGTATCAATAGAAATGCATCCTCTAGGAAACTGGAGTCCAGTGACTGGGATTACATGGCTAAGACACTCACAGGGACCTCTGCCTACAGTGGTGCCTAATAAGTGCCTGCTCACCCTGCTGGGGTTTTGACAGTGGCGCCAGTCCTCCCTCTGCTGAGCCACGCAGCGCTCTGATGCAGGGGCGGGCGGTGTGGAGGCGCGGCGAGGGGCAGCGGGGGGACAGGCCCTGGCCCCAGCCCACCCGAGAGACGCCGTCGGCGAGGCTGATGAGGGCCGGGGGTCACAGCCCCGCAGATGGCAGAAGCGGGTGCCGGAAAGGCAGGTCCGGCGCCCCTGGGAGAGATCAGGCAGGGGGCGCGCTCGGCCCTCCCTCCTCTTCCGCGTGTGATGTGTCGCTGACACTAATCAGGGATGCGTCCCCTGGGAGACAACAATAATGATTAATGGTGTTAAATATAGCCAGAGACTGCCGGGGCAAAATTAGGCGCCATGCATAAAACATCACCCTCCTCCCCAGGCAGGCAAATCAGGCTGGCTCGGGGCCGGCGGGCCGCGGGCCAGCGCCCACCACCGGGGGCCCGACTCGGCCGCCTCCGCGCCGCCCACCAGGAGGTGCCTGCTGGGGGCACCTGCCGTTCACTCTGCACCCACATGGGCCCCTGACCGACCTCAAGGCCACCCCGTGCCCTTGAACTGACCCAGGATAGAGGAGTCATGGCTGAGGGGGTGGGGAGAGACCCCAAAGACCTAGGTTCAAATCCAGCTCCTCTGCCCCTCAGCTGGGCAGTGTTGGGCAAGCCACTTCCCGTCTCTGTTCTTCTATTCTAAACAGGGTTTGGTCTTGTAGCCTAAGAGGTGGTGGCAGGGTACAGTAAGAGCTGGGCACTTAGTAGGTATTCAGAAAATGTTAGCTCCCTTCCTCCTACGGTCCTGCCCAAAGAGCTGTGTGGCCTAGAGAAAGTCACTTAACCTCTCTGAACATGTTTGCTGCAAACAAAATGAAGATGGCGTGGGGCAGGGAGAAGACCTACTATGTGCTCCTCAGTCTCACTTTCTACGCACCATAGATAGACACCAAGGGCCAGCTCCGGGCCACGACATTTGGTCCCCACGCTGCCTTGCAGCCCAGCAACAAGCCAAAGGCAAATAGCTAAGCCACTGCAGACTACAAGGTGCCCACAGAGGAAGGAAAGGAGCCGGGAGGGGCTCACTCCCGGAGGTGAGGGTCAGAGGAGCCAGGAGAGGCTCACTCCCGGAGGTGAGGTCAGAGGAGCCGGGAGGGGCTCACTGCCGGGAGGGGCTCACTCCCGGAGGCGATGGTCAGAGGAGCCGGGAGGGGCTCACTCCCGGAGGCGATGGGCAGGAGGAGCCGGGAGGGGCTCATTCTCTGGAGGTGATGGTCAGAGGAGCCGGGTGGGGCTCACTCCCGGAGGTGATGGGCA
>CM027388.1:10505477-10526882 GCA_015711505.1 Sylvilagus bachmani | reverse complement strand
TCCCCGACACTCTGGGGGTGACGATCCCCGACACTCTGGGGGTGATGGCCTCCGTCCCCGACACTCTGGGGGATGGCCTCCGTCCCCGACACTCTGAGGGGGATGCCCTCCGTCCCTGACACTCTGGGGGATGCCCTCCGTCCCCGACACTCTAGGGGTGATGCCCTCCGTCCCCGACACTCTGGGGGTGATGGCCTCCGTCCCCGACACTCTGGGGGTGACGGTCCCCGTCCGCAGCCTGCTGCAAAGCCCAGGGGCACGTCAGCACTGGTGGCAGCCGAGCACCCCCTCTTTCTTCTAGACCCGCACACCCCACGTTCCTGTGCAGGAGCGACCCTGACCCCACGACGCCCACCAGCCAGCTCGCCTCTCTCCTGGGTACAGACTCCCAGTCCCAGCTGGGGCCGCCCTCCTGGTGGACCCCCATGGGGTCCCTGCCCCTTCCAGGCTTGTGCCCAGTCACACTTCCTGCTGTGCCCTTCTCTGTGGCAGGTGCCCAGAGCCCCCTTCAGCTGCTTCAGAAGCAACAACCCTGACTGTCTGGACCCCACCTCACCCACTCACTCACTCACGCCTGCCCCCCAGAAGCCCACACGTCTGGTCCCGTCGTGAGCACCATGCGGCCGCCCTAAAACAGCTTCGCTCCTCCCACGTGGGCGGGAACAGAACCCAGGCCAGCTGGGGCCCTACCAGGGGGAGGGGCCCCATTAGGGGGACGGGTCCCACCAGGGGGAGGGGCGCCTCAGGGGGAGGGGCCCCACTAGAGGGATGGGTGCCTCCAGGGGAAGGAGTCCCACCAGGGGGAAGGGCGCCACCAGGGGGAGGGGCCCCACCAGGGTTGAGGGGCCCCACGGGGCAGGGGAGCAGCCTGTGTTTGAAATCAATCAGTGGAGCAGTGAGATGCGCTGAGCCCATGGCACACGACGCAGCTGTTTCTACAGATGTCACAAATTGAAATCATGGTACACGCGGATCTCCGTCCAATGCCCAAGAGACGAAGGGCTCCCCATGCACCGTGAGGGGAGGGACACGACCGCCACCACAGAGCAGCACCCGGGAGCCGTGGACGCCAAAGGGGCCAAACGTGGCCCCGGGCGGGTATAGGAAGATCAAGGCCACGATGCACGGATGCACACAGCTCGGACCAGGAAAGGAAGGAAATGAGGGGCGATGGTCGGAGGAGGCGCCCCCGGCCAACCCCGGGCCCGGCTGCTGGCAGCACCTGCCTGCACTGCACCAGCGCCAGCGGAGACGCGTGGGACGCGGGAGCAGGAAGCCGCCAGCCGGGGAGTCTTGTCGGGCTGCCACGAGGCTCCACCGTGGATCGGGGACACGAGCACAACTTGGGGGCCACGGAGCCGTTACTATCTTTGCAGAGAGCCCAGAGTGGGGGAGCCAAGGAGCAGACATCCCTGGCCCGGGCAGCGGAGTACCCTGTACCCCTGGGGGCACTGCAGGCTGCGCTTTCGAGCCCTCAACTGCAGGGGCCAGGCGAGGCCGCTTCCTCCTCCTCACAGCATCACCCAAGGGCTGCGGGAAATGCGTGACACTGCGGGAGGGCTGGAGCAGAACCGAGGGCGGCATTCCATGCCCTGGGGGGACCTGCGCCTCGCACCCGGCTCCCGGGCAGCAACACCGCCGCCAGTGTGGGACTGAATAACCCCGGCTCTGGGCAAGCCGAGCAGGCAGGAAAGCCTGGTGGGCAGAACGCCGACATGGAGGCAGACTGCTCGGCTGACTCTGCGCCTGCACCTGCCATGAGCCAGCCGTGCCTTTGGGAGAACGAATGAGTGACGGAGCAGGACACCTACAGACAGCCAAGTGATCTGTGCCGTGGAGGAAGCGCCAAGCAGCACGTCACTGGGAGCAGGCCAGACTCCTAGGGCCAGGGCTGGATCTGGCCTCGGGACAGCTGGGGGGACCCTCCGCCCCCTGCTTCTTCATGGAGGGGGCCGGAGCCTGACAATTCACCAGTTAGGGGCCACAGCATAGCAAAGGCCAGCGCCCAGCAGCCCCCGTGCCCAGGCCTCAGGCCACCAGCATCCCATATGGGCGCCAGTTCAAGCCCCGGCTGCTCCACTTTTGATCCAGCTCCCTGCTATGGCCTGGGAGGGCAGTGGAAGATGGCCCTAAGCAGAGGTCACACATGACGGCTTCTCCCGGGGAATCCTGGCATCCCTGTCGCCAGCCGCCTGGACACAGGGCCCCAGGTCAGTTGCCATCCGGGCTGCCCGGCAGGGGCGCGGAGCGAGCAGGGAGGCTGCAGCCCCGTCCTCGGGAGGCAGAGTGGAGAGAGAGGGCGAGAGCAGCCACAGCCCTGGCAACACCGCTCTCCGCACGAGCCCCCGGCCGGCAGAGGAGGAAGGGCCCGAGACGAGGGGACTGGGGTCCCAGAGATACCCGCTGGGAAAAGCCAGGCTCCCTGCGTGCCCAGTGAGGCTGGGGGTGTGCCGGATAATGGGGGAGACCACGGGGCGTGGCATCAGGAGGGCACGCGCGGCCGGAGCCCTCCCAGCCGCACCTTGTAGCCCTCCTGACCACGTGGAGCGGCCTCCCCAGTGTCAGAGTGACCCCCCCCCCCAGGTCCTCCTGGCCTCGCCTTGGCTCCTGTTCATCCAACCTGCGCTGGGGTCAGCCGCGTGCCCGCCCGGCCCTGCCAGGACCCAGGGCCACACGGTCCCTCACAGCGGGGCTGGGCAGTGCATTGTGGGAGGCTGAGCCCCCCCCCCCCACCGGATGCCAGGAGCACCCCTCCCACTCCATCCCTGTCCCCAGAGCGTCTCTAGATGTGGCCAAGTGCCCTGCCAGGGACAAGGTCAAGCCTTGTTCTCGCTGCTCCCCGGCCCCAAACCTCCCAGCACCGCGAGCCCCGCCAGGACTCAGAGCCGCAGCCTAGCGCTCGAGGCCCACGGGACGCGGCTCTGCCAGCTCCATGGTCCCCGTTCCCCCGAGACGCGGCTCTGCCACCTCTGTGGTCCCCATTCCCCCGAGACGCGGCTCTGCCACCTCCATGGTCCCCGTTCCCCCGAGACGCAGCTCTGCCAGCTCCATGGTCCCCATTCCCCCGAGACGCGGCTCTGCCACCTCGATGTTCCCCACTCCCCACTCCACACTTGCACCTCCAGCAACAGCAACGCATGGGTCACCCCTGCAACGGGGCCCTCTTGCCTCCTGGCCTGTCCTTTGTTCAACCCCTCTCCCTGCTGGGCTTCTGTCTATTTGTGTTTAAAGATTTCACTCCAATGTAACCTCCTCCGGGAAGCCCTCCCTGATGCTCCCTCCGCCCCCCAGGGTTAGGGGCAGACTCTGTACTTCCATGGCCCCATATACAACTCTACGTAAGCGGGTTTGTGAGTGGAGCCACAGTCTTTGCCCCCAGGGAACTTGAAGGAGAATGGAGTCTCCCACTCCCTCGGGAGACCTGGAGGGAGTGCCTGGCTCCTGGCTTCAGGCTGGCCGCGGCAGGAGCTGCGTGGACAGGCCCCCAGCCCACCTGGCCCTGCGCAACCCCGAACCCAGGCAGAGCTGAAGGCGGCAGAAGCCCACTGCCGAGCTGCAGCCGCAGTGTCGGGGGCCCTGGGGAGCGGGATCTCCCCCCACCCCCAGCAGGCTTTCTCCTCCCTTCCATGCCGCTGCCTCAGGTGGGTGGTGCGGCCAGCGGGAGGGGGAGGGGAGACCCTGTGCCCTGTGGCTGGGGGCTGGGGGCGGAGCAAAGGCCTACTGGACGGTGCGGGCACCTGGGAGGGGGCAGCAGACCCCGAGGGCCTGCAGACTCGGTTCTGTTGGACCCGAGCCGGTCCATTCCTGCAAACAACGGACGGCCCTCTCCAGCCCCCGGGAGCCCCCAGGGCCTCCAGGTCAGGGGTGTTAGCGCCACCATGGAGGGCGAAGGTTAGGGGCGGGGCGGCCGAAGCCACATCCCTCCAAGAAAACAGGAGGATCAGGGACCGGGACCTCAGGTGAGCTGCTCAGGCCCCCACAGCTTCCTGCCCCCCCGCAGAGAGGAGCCCGCCATGTCTACACCCGCGGCGTAGGCGCCTGGTGGCGGGGGAGGGGTCCGCTGGGTTCAGCATCACAGCAAAGCCCTGTGTTGAGAACAGAGCGAGGCTGGG
Source organism: Sylvilagus bachmani (assembly GCA_015711505.1). NCBI lineage: Eukaryota > Metazoa > Chordata > Mammalia > Lagomorpha > Leporidae > Sylvilagus > Sylvilagus bachmani. The sequence continues at coordinate 10,522,770 of CM027388.1, read as the reverse complement.
CCCCTGAACTCAGAAATCCTCCCTGCCCACGCGGGAGCTGTCCCATTGTACAGATGACACTCTAGAGGCCCGGTCACGCCTGCGCTGGGCCCTGTCCTCTCGGCTCCCGCTAAACGCCACAGTGACCCCCCAAGGGCTCCCATACAGCAGCCCCCTCCTGCCTCTCTGCAGCGAAGCCCCACCCCACCAGCCCCGACGCACCGCAGGGGCCTGGCTGCCTCCAGTGAGGATGGGGACCAGTGCGACCTCATTTAAATGTCACCGCGTGCGCCCAGTCACTGACCCCGCCGAGCCACCCCTTTCCTGGGCTGTACGGCACTAACGAGGCTCGTCAATCCCTCAACAGACGGACACTTGACCAGTCCCTGCAGGCCCGGACAGGGGCAGGTAAAGAGCCCAGAACCTCGGCCACCGAGGGCCCAGGCCCTGGAAAGCAGCGCCGGCCCCCCTCACCCCGCGGGACTCTTGGTCTGTGGACCCGAGCTGGCCGACACCGGGGAGGCCTGGATGGGTCAGCCGGGCTGCCACCCACGGTGCGCCTGCCCCTTGCCAAGGGCTGTTCCCAGGAGCAGGCGCAGTCCTGCCACCATCCAGGCGGAGGCCCATTTCACAGATCAGGAGCCAGGAGACAGCCAGGTGACACGGCCGGAGGCCCTAGACGGAGCTGCCACGTTCACCCCAGGCTGAGCCAGCCCCCCAAATCCGCATGGAACCCCCCACCACGGCTGTAACAGACCCAGGAAACACCCAGAGGTTGCGGCACCCTGAGGCAAGAGGCAGCCCTGTGGTCTCCAGCCGAGAGCTCTGAGATGGGGCCAGAGGAGCCGTGTCCACCGCGAGGACGAGGGGCAGGGTGTTCTCACAGCCCCCGGCCGGAAGCACCCGTGCACCAGGCCGAGCAGGGACCGCACGGTCGCCCCAACAGGGCAAGTTACAGAAAGGACAATGACTACGATGGGAGGTTGGCTACGACGCAATAAAGAGAACGTAGCCTACTGGCAAGACGCCGGCGTCCCACATGGAGGGCCTGGGTTCGAGTCCTCCATCCACGTGGGAGGCCTTGATTGCCTTCCTGGCTCCCAGCGTCCGCCCGGCCCAGCTGCAGGCACTTGGGGAACGAGCCAGAGAACCCGAGCTCCTCTCTCTGCGACTCAAATGAATTTTGAAAAAAACAATAAAAGGATAAGCTGCTACCCCCAGAGCTGAGAGAGACCCTCCCCCAGGAAGGCCCCCCAGCCCCAGTGCTGAGACAGCATAGTGAAGACCCCACCCCCAGGGCTGAAGCAGAAGACCCCCACTCCCGCGCTCCCAGGGAGTCTGCCCACCTGGGCTGCCCCCAGGGCCGAGGTAGGGCACCCCTACCTTGGGGCCCCAAGTGCCGACCCTGGGAAGGGGGCAGGGCAGTGACCCCCCACTTGGCCAAGAAGTTGGCGTGGGAAAAGAAATGTGGAACCCGCCCAACTTGCTAGAAGCCCGGCCTGGGGCACTCACCCCAAATCCCAGCTGCTCTGAGGCCTCTTGTCTCGTGGGGCTCCCCCTGCAGAGGGGCCAGAGAGGGGAGCTGGGGGCTGCGCCTGGCCGCTGCGGGAGCCCCTGGTGCACACACGCTGGGAGGCGGATCTGCACTCCCCAGCGCCCCCTGCTGGTCTGCTGCCTGCGGGGGAGGGGGGAATTTAAAGGGCCCAGCTCCCTTCCCACGCAGCAGCCCAGAAGGGTGCACGGAGAAGCGGTGGCTGGAACCAGCGCACACCTTCCCTGCACGGCCTCAGCTGCCGTGTGAAGCCGTCCAGTCCCCACCACTCCTGCACAGCCACACAGCTCCTGCTCTGCCCAGGAGACGAGGGCGCTCGGGGCCCACGGGCCGGCAGACCATGGTGACCGCTGCTCGGATTCGGACACAGCTCCACCGATGCTCTGCAACCCTCAGACGCAACTACGCAGTTGCCTTACCAATGCTTGTATACAAAAGGCAATGGAGGACCGGTGTTGTAGCATAGCAGGTAAAGCCACCGCCTGCGACACCCGCATCCCACAGGACGCCAGTTCAAGTCCCGGCTGCTCCACTTCCGATCCAGCTCCCTGCTATGGCCTGGGAAAGCAGTAGAAGATGGCCCAAGTCCTTGGGCCCTGCACCCACAGGGGAGACCCAGAAAATCTCCTGGCTTCAGCCTGGCCCAGCCCTGGCTGCTGTGGCCATCTGAGGAGTGAACCAGCGGATGGAAGACCTCTCTCTCTCTCTCTCTGTAACTCTGCCTTTCAAATAAATAAAAATAAATCTGTTTTAAAAGGCACCTGGGGAGCAGCTGGCTGGGCGCTAAGTGCAATTGTGAGTGTGGGAGACGGTCTCGGCGTGGGCGTGGACAGCCGGGTCCACAGGCACCAGCTGGGAGCAGACTCCCGCCACCCGACTGTGAGAAGCCCCCACGCTGACCCAGCGCTAGGGGGCTCCCTGGGACCAGGTCAGGGCCAGCGCCTGGTCACCCCAGGACCGTCTGGCCACCTCCACCGCCCTGTTAAATGGGGCCCTGGGGGGGCAGGAATGGAAGGAGGTTTACTGAGATGCGGGCTCCTCCCTCCGGGGCCCCCAGCTTTCCAAGGCCTTCAGGGTCTGGGAATGACTGTGGCATTGGAAAACAAGACGAGTGCTCACCACTCCTACCAGATGCCTCGAGCCGGGGAGGGCTGGCCCACCCAGGGCTGTCTGTGTCGCTCAGGCCCCACCCACGGGCTCACCCAGCCGTGGGGCAAATATGTTTGAGAAAGAACTGCGTCTACTCAACACAGGAAGGCGTCTTTCCTTGTTATTCCCGAGAGAATACAGGACGCCAGCCGTCCCCAGGGCATTTATATTGTATTACGGATTTTTTTTCAATACCTATTTTCATTTATCTGAAAGGTAAAGCGACAGAGAAGAGAGCTTCCATTCCGGCGTTGCTTCTCAGATGTTCACAACAGCCAGGGCTGGGCCAGGCCAGAGCCAGGAGCTTCTTCCGGGTCTCCCACGCGGGTGCAGGGGCCCAAGCACTTGGGCCATCTTCCACTGCTTTCCCAGGTCACAGCAGAGAGCTGGATAGGAAGTGGAGCAGCCGGGACTCAAACCGGCACCCATATGGGATGCCGGTGCCACAGGCAGCAGTTTAACCTGCTATGCCATAATGCCAGCCCCCTGAGACATAAGATTTATGTATTTGTTATTTGAAAGGCAGAGTTACAGAGAGAGAAGAATCTTCTATCCACCGGTTCACTCCCCAGATGGCTGCAATGGTCCAGGCTGGGCCAGGCTAAAGCCAGAAGCCAGACTCCATCCAGGTCTCCACATGGGTGGCAGGGACCTAAGCACTTGGGCCATCCTCCACGGCCTTTCCAGAAGCATTAGCAGGGAGCTGGATCGGAAGTGGGGCAGCCGGGACTCGAACCGGCGCTTCTATGGGATGCCCACACTGCAGGCTGCAGCTTAACCCACTGAGCCACAGCACTGCCACCCTCTCCCCTCCCGCACACACATCTACTTCTCCATGTCTCCATCTCTGGTCCCTCTTACAGAAGAGCTGGGTGCACACAGGCCCCACCCCGTCTCCCTCTTTCACATCACGGTACCCCCAGCACTAACTATAGGCTCATGGCAACCTACCAACTCAACCACTAGAGAGAGTATGGTCAGGTGCCACGGGAGGGCGCCCCCAGCAAACCGCAGCGCAACGGTGGCCACACAAGATCACGTCCACTGGAGCAGGACACTGAAGAGGCCCGCGTCCAGCCCGGAGTGCCTGCGTCCAATTCCAGCTTCCCCGTGCAGACCCTGAGAACCAGCAGCGACGGCCGGCCTGAGAGATCTGGACGGAGCTCCCAGCTCCTGGCTCTGGTTTCAGATCAGCCCCGGGCACTGCAGGCAGCCGGGCAATGAACCAGCCGCTGAGAGCGCTCTCTCGCTCTCTCCCACCTGCTCGCTCGCTCTCTCTCTTTTACTCTCTCTGCCTCTCAAATAAATTTTTCAAAGAGTATATTGCCTGGTGACGTCACAGCATTCGTGCAAGTATGCTCCATGGCACTCACACCAGGGTCGAGGTCACCTGGGAGCGAGTTTCCCGGAGCACGACCCCGCCCTTACGCATCCCTGGCATTAGCCTCATCCAGCGGGACAGCGCCCTCCCAAGGTCCAGTCCCACACATGTCCTCGGCTTCCTGCTGCCACCCAGCAGCGAAGTCTCGTGGTTCCTCCCGTGTTCCTCTTAGGGGCTGGCGTGCACCTGGCTCCGTGGAGCAGGCTGGGCTGTGAGCCTCGCTGGGAGGTGCTGACAGGGCAGGAGGAGCACAGGGATTTATTTTTTTTTTTTAAGATTTATTTTATTTATTTGAAAGACAGAGTTAGAGAGATGTAGAGCCAGAGAGAGAGAGAGAGAGAGGTCCTCCATCCACTCCCCAAATGGCCACAACAGCAGGAGCTGGGTTGATCCAAAGTCAGGAGCCAGGAGCTTCTTCCAGGTCTCCCACACAGGTGCAGGGGCCCAAGCACTTGGGTCATCTGCTACTGCTTTCCCAGGCCATAACAGAGAGCTGGATTGGAAGTGGAGCAACCGGGACTCGAACCCGCATCCATAAGGGATGCGGGTGCTACAGGCCGGGACTTTAACCCACTACGCCACAGCACCAGCCCCGCAGGGCCTTCTTACACACAGGAACTGAGTGTCCCCCGACAGCGGCGGGCTCGGGTCCCCCTGAGCTGCCTGGGCATTCCGACTCCTCCCATTCCACGTGGGCCCTGTGGTCCCCACGGGGGCAGGACCCCCTTTCTTCCCAACCAACGCCCCAACTTTCACATGCAAAACTCGAGATGCCACCCCGCCGACTGCAGTGCCCAGAGTGTGGTCTTCCCGGGGATCAGGCCCGGGCTGCGGGAGTGAGAGCTCCTGGGGGGCAGTGACCCCTCACAGCCCAGGCCTGGGGTCAGAGCTGAAGCCTGAGCTGGCCCCTTTCTCTCTCCGAGCTCCAGCGCCCGCCCCAGCCCCACAGTCAAGAGCAGCGTCCCTCCAGCCCCACGGGACATGTGCACGCACTGTGACGCCACCACGCGCCTCCGTCACACATCCCACTGCCCACCGGCAAGGAACTCGACCTCACCCTCAGCCCCCAGCACCGAGCCCAAGCCCCAGACGCCACCGGCTGCAGGTGCCTCTCCAGGGAGTCACTGCCACCACCCGGCGAGAGAAGGAACCCTGTGACCCTCACAGCAGTGGCACACAGAGGACCAGGAGGGGGCAGGGGACTGGAGTTAGCAGAAGCAGCAGCCACTGCCCGCCCCGCCCCCCGGAGCTGAGGCTGCACTGAGGGAGAGAACCCCCAGGGCTGGGACGGACCCCTCACCAAGGGCGCTGAGAGCCCCCAGCGCAGCTCCAAAGAGCTCCAAGATGGAGGCAAAGTCCCCCCAGGAAGACTCCCCCCAGGACGGGGCCCAGCCCCCCAGGAGAGCCTGAGAGGTCCCAAGAGACCCCGGCCCAGGGCAGAGACCCGGTCCCTCACAAAAGCCCCTCCCCCAGCTCAGGGAAACCCCAGGGCAGAGCTCCCCCACCAGGGCTAAGAGACCCCCAGACCCAACGGAGCCCACCCCCAGACCTGGGACACAGCCCCCAGACCTGGGACACAGCCCAAGGAGGAGCCCCTCCACCCCAGAGCCCAAACACGGCCCCCAAGGGAGAGACCACCCCCAGGCTGAGCCAGACCCCCATGGAGGCACCCCCACCCCCAGGGCCGAGGCAGAGCCCTAAGGAACCCTCCCGTAGGAAGGCAGGAAAAGAGGTAGCCCCCCGAGAAGCAACCCCTCCTTGGGGCCCCAAGTCCAACCTTGGGAGGGGGCAGGGCAGTGACCCCCCCCACACACACACATGCATGGTCAAGTTAAGTCTGGAAAAAGAAATTCCACACCCCCAAACTTGCTAGAAGTCCGACCTGGGGCACTTACCCCAAAGCACAGCTGCTCAGGAGGGGAGGCGGCTCACAGAACCGGTGGAGCTGCCTGAAGGTGGAGCTGGGGGCTGGGGGCTGCTGAGCGCCCGTGGGGCCCACGTGCTGGGAGGCAGGACCCCACGTGCTGGGAGGCAGGTCCCGGGTCCCCAGTGCCCCCTGCTGCCTGAGCCCGCCTGCTGCCCAGGGGGGCGCTTAAAGGGCCCAGCTCCCTTTCCAGACAGCGGCTCAGAAGGGTGCGGGTGCTCCTGGGACAACAGCAACAAAACGATACAGCGAGCAGACCCAGAACTGCACAGCCTGTACCTTTCAGAGAAGGAAGAGGCAGGGTAATCTACAAGGACAGAATCCCCACAGCAGGTGCCTGGGGTGGGGGTGGGGCATTCTACTGAAAGGAGGCAGGGTGAGAATTTCTGGGGTGATGCAAATGCCTCTCATAAATAACTTTATAGTAATTTTAATTTATTTACACGTAGGGTGGTGATGGGTGCAGGTATATCATTGGTGAAAATCCTTGTAACTGAACTCTTGAGTGTCTCATGGTACGGAAACTGCATCTCAATTTTTAGAATTATTATTTATTAAGAGGTAGGGGGGTCGAGAGAGGTAGAGAGAGAGCGCACTCCATCCGCTGGTCCACTCCGCAGAGGCCCACGACGAGCCCTGGCCGGGGCTGAAGTCGACAGCTGGAGACAGAACAGGAGGCTGGAAGCCAGGCAGCTGAGCCGTCGCCGGTGCGGCCGGGGTCTGTACCAGCAAGGAGCTGTGTGGAGCCGGAGCCCAGGCTGCCCGGGTGGAGCCGAGAACTGGCACTGGACGGCGAGGCTGCCTGCCCACCCCTGCCCTGTCTCCCGAATCGTTGGTTTCCAGTCCGATACCACCGGGTACCGCCTGCCCGCGGTAGGCAAACATTTTTGATTAAATGAAGGCACGAACTGCATACGCGTTTTCCTTCCCTCACAACAGATTGCTGAGATGCCCACAAATCTGCCAGCTGCTGGCGGGGTCTCTGGGGCGTCACAGCTTCAGGCGGGCGGAAGTCTTCTGGGACTCCAGGAGTGACCCGTGTGCACCGAGTGCTCTGTGCTCGGCGCTGTCTTTCCAAGCGCAGTTAACTTCTGTCATCTCCTCTTGACAGATGAGGAGACCGAAGCTCATTTGTATTGCAAGACAACGCAAGTAGAAAATATTATTGTGCCCATTTTGAAGATGGGTAGAGCAAGGCTCAGAGCGACCAGCTGTGCTCAGGACAGGAAGCCACAGACCCATCTGAGAGCCTGGAGGAAGCCGCCTCCCTGGGCAGGGAACTCATTTCAGCAGCCAGCTGGAGGCCCGCAGAGCCCAGTGTGACCTGGAATGACCAGGCTGGAGGCCTGGCCACACCTCCCTCCAGAGCTCCTCTCCAAGGGGCCTCAGTGGCACCAGGCTCCCGGCTTCCTCCATCCCTGCTCCTGGACCATCCCTTGGCTGCCATGGTTTTCCAAGCCTCCTGCAGTGAACAGGCCCAGAGAGAAGCAGCGAGTTGGATGCTGTGGCTTAGTGGACTAAGCCTCTGCCTGCAGCACCAGCATCCCTAATGAGCACCGGTTCAAGTCCTGGCCACTCCACTTCCAACCCAGCTCCCTGTCAATGGCCTGAGACAACAGTAGAACTGGCCTGAGTGATGGCCCCCTGCGCTCATGTGGGGGAAGCTCCTGGCTCCCAGCTCTGGATCAAGAGTCAGCCCAGCTCCGGCTGTTGCAGCCATCTGAGGAGTGAACCAGCAGATGGAAGACCTCTCTCTGTCTCTCCTTGTCTCTCTCTGCAACTCAGCCTCTCAAATCGATAAATACATCTTATAAATAAATAAATAAAATCAGTAGCAGCAAGTTGGATAAACAGCCAGTCTTGGGCGGGGAGGGTCTTCAGGCCGATGTCCCTGGGTGTTATTTATCTGTTGCACATTACCCCGAAACTTAGCAGGTTCAAATGACCCATATCGGTCATGCAGCTCCCAGGGGTCAGGAATCGACAGTAGCTTAGCTGGGTGGCTCTGGGTCTCCCGCGAGACTGGAGTGGCCGCTGGGCAGGGCTCTGGGCTCACCTTAAAGCTGAAAGATGCATTGCCAAGGTCATCCACGTGGTTGTGGGCAGGTCCCAGCCTCCCTTGCGTTGGCCGCCATCCCTTGCCCTGTGGGGCTCCCATGGGCTGCTGGGCAGCGAAAGGAACAGCAGCCAGAGCCCCCGAGGGAGGGATCCGAGAGGAAGAAGCCTGGCCCCAGCGGTGGTGTCTGCAGGGAGGTGGGACCGTCCCCAAGGGCCTCTCCATCCAGAGAGTTCCAAGGGAGGCCGGCGCAGCAGTGCGCGTGCGCTGTGTTTGCGTAGCGTGTGCCCCAGTGTCTGACGTGTCCAAGCCTCGTCCAAGCCAGCGCTCACGGCGCTCAGAGGGTGGAAGCTGCATGTAATGGCCGTGTTTCCAGGTGAGGCCGCCGGGACGTGGGCAGACAGCACTTGGCGGTCGGGGAGGCGTCACAGTGATTGAGTCCTGGTGGCTTCGTGAGACGGGGGACACGAGGTCCCCTCTGGCCAGGCAATGTTTTGTGACTCTTCCAGCACCTGGAGGCCAAACCAGGGGGGCTGCCCAGGCCTGGGCTGGGAGCCCCCAGACCCGAGAGCCCAATCAACCGCTTCCCATCGTAGGCAGCGTGAGTACCGCGTGGTAGCGACCAAGAGCCGACGCCTGCATGTGAGTCCCGGGCCCCTGCCTCGCGGCTGCCCGGCCCTGATCTGCTTCAGCCCAGCATCCCTCAAACGCGTAGGTGCGGGGAGCCTGGCTCCTGTGTGAAACCGGCCCGAACAAGTCCCAGCCTGTGCCGGCGTCTCAGTTATCTCTTCTGGAGAATGGGAAGAAGGGAGGGCGCAGACAAGACCTGATGGCGATGATGGTGAAAATGAAATGGTGATGATGTGGTGATGGGGGTGGTGGTGGTGATGGGATTATCTCCTTTGAATATTTCCCATGATGCTGTGAGCTGACATCGCACTTCAGCTTCACGGCCTCTGCCTGTCCGCCTGGCCCCTGGGCCAGCAGTGCAGGCATCCGCTGAGCACCTGCTCGGAGGGCACTGCCCCCCCCCCGTGCCCAGGTGTGTGCCCAAGGCCACTCACAGCTGCTCGGAGTGCACTGGCCCCTCCCCCACCCCGTGCCCAGGTGTGCGCCCAAGGCCACTCACAGCCACACGGAAGGGGAAGCAGGAAACGAGACTCGGAGAATTGTCCCAGTCAACCAGGGAAGAGGCCTGTCGCCGTCTGCGTGCCTACTGCAGAGCCCTCCCACCCCGCCTCCTGGGTGAGGAGAGCGTGCAGCCAGCAGGGACCCAGGACTGGGGCCTCCTCCACCAGGCGGCCTCCCGTGGTGGCTCCCAGGGCTCTCGGCAGGCAGAGGAGAGGCCAGGAGGCCCGTCTCGGGGAATGGTGACCTTGCTCCAAATTACTCCAAGGGAAGGACCCTCAGAATCAAGAGACAGCGCTCAGCACAGCGCACGCAAACACTGCTGAACGAGGCCGGGAGATTAAGTCCTTGAACTCGCATTAATCGTGGCAATGCCTCCCCGGTGCTGCCAGGGCTCCGCCAGGCGCTCTCTCCAGTCGCTTTGGCCCCGCGTGCTGCAGGGTCTCTGCCCCGGCCAAGAGGCTCACTGCTGGTCTGAAGCACCAAGGGCAATCTTCAAAAATAAGGAACAGGATTGATTGATTGATTGATTCGAAAGGCAGAGTTACAGAGCGGGGAGAGGCAGGAATCCTCCATCGGCTGGTTCACTCCCCAGATGGCCACAACCGCCCAGTTGGCACAGGCTGTCCCGACTCCTACCAGCCTTCCGTGGTCAGTGTCACTCCAAGGCGTGGGCAAACCTCGGGGCCAGCAGGGGGAGTCAGGGAGGGGGGCCGGGCTCCCGTGCAGACGAAGGCGATCAACTTGCGGTGTTTTGCCGTTGTCAAAGCTGAAAGTCTCGTGCCCAGGAGCCCCCTGACCTCCAAGCAGACCACGAAGGTTGGTTATCCTGGGCTGGGCCTTTAGTGAATGGGAGAAATAAATACATCCTGCCCCAGGGAGCAGCCGCCACTCAGCCTTGGACTGATGGCCGGCACACGGTGTCGCAGGTGAACTGGGTCCCCCGAACTCCTCTGCCGAAGCCCTAACTCCCAGCGAGACTGTATCTGGGGACATGGAAGTGACTCAGGCCCAACAAGGCCGTGGCAGGGAAAGAGCTGACACGACGTGGCGGGGTCCTCACAAGAAGAAGAGGGGGCACCCGGGACGGCCATGCACAGGAAAAGGCCACAGGGGGACACAGCGGGGAGGCGGCCGCCGGCAAGCCCGGGAGAGAGGCCCGGGAGGAAGCGCCCTGGTGTGCGGGCCTCCCGCCTGCAGATGGGTGAGGACGCCCCGGGCCGTCTCATTCACACCCGGGAGGAACCACCGCAGCCAAAGCTGACACGTGGGCCGGCGCTGAGTGCAGCAAGCTGGGCTCCGCACCTGGGAAGGCAGCGGAGGTGGTGGTCCGTGCTTGGGCCCCTGCCCCCAAGAGCAGGATGGGGTGCCAGGGGCCTGGTTGCAGTCTGGCCCAGATCTGCCTGTTGCCAACCCTATGGGGAGTGGACCAGTGGACGGAAGACCTCTCTCTCTCTCTCTCTCTCTCTCATGCTCTCTTTCAAATAAATAAATCTTTAAAAAAAAAAAAAAAAAAAAACCACTGGCCCTTGCACAGCCGTCACTGTCCCCGGCTCTAGCCCAGGGAGTGCACCTGGATGAGCTGACTCGATCCTCACCGCGACCCCGAGGCAGCCACGGCTGCAATCCCCATTTCACACACCAGGAAACCGAGGCCCGAACGTGCAGAGCTGGCGAGGGGCAGCCTGGAAGCTGAAGCTGCCAGGCAGGACCAGGGAAGCTCGGGCTCCTGGCCGCGATGCGGGGAGTGGGGGCCCACGCAGCCCAACCTTTCAGTGTCCCGAGGGAGGTTGGTCGGCAAGTCCTGGCTGCTGGTTAGGGAACTAGTAACATTTCTGGGCATCCACACGCGAGACCTGCATTGCGTCTTGGGCTCAGCTCCAGCGCATCATTAGTGCTCTTGGGCTAAGCCTCTGCCTGCAGTGCCAACATCTCACACGACGCAGGTTCGAGTCCCGGCTGCTCCACTTCCAGTCCAGCTCTCTGCTGCGGCCTGGGAAAGCAGAAGAAGTTGGCCCAGGTCCTTGGGCCCCTGCACCTGTGTGGGAGACCCGGAAGAAGCTCCTGGCTTCTGGCTCTGGATCAGTGTAGTTATGGCTGTTGCAGCCAATTGGGGAGTGAACCAGTGGATGGAAGACCTCTCTCTCTCTCTCTCTCTCTGTAACTCTACCTCTCAAATAAAATCTTAAAAGAAAATTCCATCCACCACCACCACTCACATGACTCAAAGAAGTCTCCTGGAGACAGCGTCAGGAGCAGAGAGGTCAAGCCGAGACCCCGCCCCTGCCCCCCTCTCCTCCGGCCCGAGCCCGGCTCCCTGCCTGCCCCCGGCCAGCAGCCCAGGGAGGCCCACTGCCCTCGCCCCACGCTCATCTCAGGATGGCTGCAGCCCATTTGGCTCCTGGGTTTAAAGAACAGGAGGTGGAATTAAAAAAGCAATAACAGCCGTGGGACAGAAGTTCTGACGACCCGGAGGCCAGCACAGCTTCTCGGGATCCGGAAGCTGCACCAGGCAGGGTGCAGGCGGCGGCCCCGCCCGCACAGGGGACACCGAGGCTGGGAGCGACCCGCCACCCGCCACGCAGCCGGCCCTGGGGCAGATCTCACTCCCTCGGCAGGTCCGCGTGATGCTGAATGTTCTGTTGGATTCTGCCGGAGCGCCCCTTGGTCCCCAGCACGGTCCCTGTCCCCAGCCGTGTCCCCAGCCCCACGTCCTGCACAGACACCTCCTGTCTGCCCTGTCGCCTGCCTGGGGTGGCACTGGGAGGAGTCTCAGGAAAGCTGGGCTCTCGGATCGAAGCCAGCCATTCACGTCACCGACACTGCCTGCGATGACTCCGCGTGCCCATGAACTGGGTGCCCTAGGGTCCCCTTTCACAGATGGGGAGACAGAGGCTGACAGTGACGAAGCCCCTTGGCCAAGGGTAGCAGCAGGAGTGGGGTAAGCTGCGTCCGACTGTGCTGGACCCCACACTGTGCAAGTCGGGGATCCGAGCGTGGACGGGCCAAAGCCCCGGACTTCATGGTGCTCACGGTCACCGCAAACCTTGAACTCAGCTGCAGGGCACAGACAGGAAGCTGCACGAGGCGGCACGGAGGAGGACAGACGAGGAAGAGCACGCTGCCCTCGGCTCCGTGGTGGCCCCGTCAGCCGCTTGCTGTGTAGCTCTGATGACCTCCTGAGCCTCTCTGAGCTCAGCAGTGGCATCTGGGACACAAGGGCTTGGCCGCCACTGTCTTCTAATTTTCCCCTGGGATCCGTGTTCATGATGGCCTTTTTAAAGCAGAGTTGGGGAAGAGAGAGAGAGAGAGTCAGAGTCGCAACTGCTGGTTCATTCCCTGGATGTCCACAACCATCAGGGGTGAGCCAGGCCAAAGCAGGGAGCTGGGACTCGGCCCGGGTCTCCCACCTGGGGGTGGCGAGGACTCAGCTGCCTGGGTCACCGCCTGCTGTCTCCCAGGAGAGCACCCACAGGAAGCTGCAGCCAGGAGCGGAGCCAGGACTTGAACCCAGGACTCAGTATGAGATGTGCATGTCCCAGGAGGGGCTCAGCCACTGTGTCGAACGCCCACCGCTCTGGTTTCTTTTTTTTTTTTTTAGGCCTGGAACATGGTGAACCTAGCCACCTTTTTTTAAATTTTATTTTGAAAGAATTAGTGAGAGAGAAAGGTCTTCCTTCTGTTGGTTCACTCCCCAAATGGCCGCTATGGCTGGCGCTGCGCTGATCTGAAGCCAGGAGCCAGGTGCTTCTCCTGGTCTCCCATGCAGGTGCAGGGCCCAAGCACTTGGGCCATCCTCCACTGCACTCCCAGGCCACAGCAGAGAGCTGGCCTGGAAGAGGGGCAACCGGGACTAGAACCCAGCATCCACATGGGATGGCGGCGCAGCAGGTGGAGGATTAACCAAGTGAGCCACGGCGCTGGCCCCAACCGCTCTGGTTTCAATGGCATCACTGTAAGCGTCACATTCGTCCTGCACATGGACACGCCTGGGTGCCAGGCCCCGAGCAGGCGTTAGGGTTTGACAGATCACTGGCCGTCAATTGAGCCTCATAAGACTCAAGAGAGAGATGGAGGGAGAGAAGTAGTGTTTTCTGCAAAGGCTCCAGTTCAGCTTGAAATTTACTGCATGGGGGCGGCGCTGTGGCTTAGCGGGTAGAGCTGCCACCTGCAGTGCCGACCTCCCATATGGGCGCCAGCTCAAGTCCCGGCTGCTCCACTTCTGATCCAGCTCTCCGCTGTGGCCTGGGAAAGCAGTGGAGGATGGCCCAAGTCCTTGGGCCCCTGCACCCGCCTGGGAGACCCAGAAGAAGCTCCTGGCTCCTGACTTCGGATCAGTACAGCTCCGGCCATTGCAGCCACTTGGGAAGTGAACCAGCGGATGGAAGACCTCTTCTCTCTCTCTCTCTCTCTCTCTCTCTCTCTCTGTAACAACTCTGCTTGGGCCAGTGTCCCTAATTACATCTTATCAATTACAGGAAGGAGTAAGAGCTGTAGCTCTCCCGGGGGCAGGTGTTGGACCTCTCAATTGCTGAGATGCCCACTTGTTCGGGAGGACACCCAAAGATCCAGACTCCAGACGAGTTGATGCCAAAAGCACGAGGATTTTATTGAACGTTTGCAAAAACGGGCCCCCACCTCAGGCAGTGAGGAGCCCTGAGCGGCAGTTTCACACTGGTTATATAGGCAACGAATTAGCATATTGCTAATGCTCATGCGTAAAATGCAGGCGGAGAATGCTGGCGGAGAATGCAGAGGTGTTACAGGATTGGTCAGTTCGGAGGGACCATTGGCATATGGGAGAATGCTGGTGAAGAATGCTGGCAGAGAGTGCTGGTGGAGAATGCTGAGGTGGCACGGGATTGGCTGGTTCAGAGGGACAATTAGCATATTGGCCGGTCGCAGTGACATCATAAGTGCCTAGAGACTCTCTGAAGGGGCGGGGCAGCTCCGCTCTGGGCGGGGATTGTCTTTTCCTTCCCAGAGAATGTCCTGCCCACTAATCTCTGGGGAACATCTAACCTCTTAAGAAACCCCTGATATTTGCCCAGGCCTAATTTCTTGTCCCTCCCCCCGTAAGGGTCCTTCACTGAATGTTCCCCAAGCCTGTTCTTATAACCCCAAGCTGTGCCCGCCTCTCACAGGAAGTCACCGCCCACGGAGGGCCCTGCAGGGGCTGGGGGCAGGGGCTGGCCTCGGTGGGAGATGATGCTCCCCAGGGCAGCGCACCCCTCTCTCCTCTCTTCCCACTGCCTGGGCTCATGCTTGGCTCAAGGTGGGAGAGGAGTGGGCGGGGACAAGCAGCTCCTTCCCACCCACAGAGTGCTCTTCCGGAAACAGCCTCCCCTCCCCTCTAACGTGGACAGGAGGCCGTGTCCCAGGGCCCCAAGCTGGGACAGCCCCATCCATGCTACCGCATCCTCTTCCTAGCTGCATAGTATTCCCAGCAGCTTCTGGCATCCTGGTGGCCTGGAGGAGCCGCCCTGGCTCCCTCCCCTCCCTGAGCGCCTGCACACACCTGCTCCCCCACCGTCAGCTCTGCAGGCTCTCCCCATGCACAGGCGCCCCCCCGGGGAGGGACACACCCAGGACAGAAATGTCCGCTGTGTCCATCTCCTGCCCCCCCGGGGCCTGGTTTCCCAGCAGCTGTCGGCAGGCAGATCTTCCTTTACACCAGACTCGACTTTGGGCTCAAAGCACCGCAGCTGCTGGGGACAGAGAGACGTGCTGTCCCAGACTGGAGGAACCCTGCAGGCACGCCCCTGTGCACGGCGGGGGAGGGGAGGTCGCACCATTCCCGGCTGTGCTTTTCCAAAGCCTGGCACGGGGCCTCCTCTGAGACGCCCCCCAGGGCGCTGGTCTCAAAGGGGCTTGCTGGGCCCTGAAGCTCACCCCCCCTTCCCACGTCCTCCACAGCTCCCCGGGTGTCTCCGAGGCACACTGGCCCCAGACCAGACCCGACCGGAACCTCTGCTGAGCCCCGGGCTGGAGAAGCAGAGTTGGTAAAGGAGATGAGCCCGTGCCGGGGCCAGTGCACGCCCAGGCCGGCGGTCAGAGCAACACAGGGGCTGCCTGGGCTCAGTCTCTGCGCTGACCATCACCTAGGGGGAGCAAAACCTCAACCACCTTCAGACGGGGAAGTCCTTCCTTCAGTCTAACTGAAATCCAGCACTCCCTCGTCCTCCTGCCTCATGGCTCGGGCCTCTTTGTCGGGTCTCCGGCTGCTATGGGCCCAGGCTTGGGGCTTGCTCAACAGCCCTCCCCCAGCAAGACCTCGACCCTCGGGAGGGAAGACAGCTCCGAGGGCGACTACAGGCAGCCAGCTGGCTCCATGCACTCCCAGGCTCCGACTCTGGGCCCCAGGCCTGTGTACGGGCAGGGCCTGGCCGACGGGGTCCACCAGGCCTCCCGGTGGCTCGCGAAGCTGCTGTTACCAATTCTGGAAGAACGATGCCTTTAGCACTGCCGAAGCACAGCGCCAGCCCTGTTCCGTGGAGGAAAATGAAGAAACAGGAGGACTGGGCTGATTTATCTCAGCCAGAGGAGGCCAGAGAATTCATCTCCCTCTAAACGATCTGCTCCGGCTCCTAAATATTCAATAATTTCCTAGCTGCGAAATGCATTTCCTTCCCTCTCCCGTGCCTATGCAGGGCATCATCGAGGCACTAGGGGGCGCACGTCCGAGCAGGATCTGGGCATGGCCCCTAGCCCTCGCCCTGCCCAGGGGTGCCTAGTAGCAAGCCAGCACCACACACCCCTTCCAAGCCGGCCCCGGGCAGCCCCACCCCGTGGCTGAGCCAGGCCTAGCCCAGCCCACAGCGGCGTGAGCGCCATCTGTTTGCGTCTCTGTCTTGTTTTCTCCACTAGGGGGCGACTCTGAGGGCAGGCACTGTCTGGTGTATTCCTGTGTCCCCACACAGGCTCTGAGTGTGACATAATAGACGCTCACTGTGTATGGAATAAGTGAATAGGTAGATGAATGACTGAATGACGAATGGGCGGAAGGGCGGGCGGATGGCACCTTAAACATTATTCACTGGACTCCTTCGGGGATGCACTTGATTTATTTTCTCTCCCTCCGTGCCCGAAACACCACAGACAGCCAATAAATGTCCAGTGAATTAATGTTTCAGAGAATGAACCAGAGCTGCCCCCAGCCAGGCTTGGACACGAGGCTCCCTGACCCAACCAAGATCAGCCCCTGCCTAGCGGGGGCCCCGACCCTGGAGTCCCAGCTGCCCCCTCCAGGCTGGGGGGGCGGGGAAAGGGAGCCCCCCCACCCGAGCTCCCTCACCAGGCAGGGGGCTCGGCATCCCTAGGCAGAGGGCGAGAAATGCGTCCCCAGGTTGCCCAGGGCGTCCTGGGGCCCTGGACTTGGAATAAGTTCATGGAGAGAGGGGCTGAGGCTGTGGCCACAGCAGAGAGACCCAGCCCGAAAGAGGCTTTCCCAGGAGGGGCCAGAAGAAATCAGAGCATCCTAGGGGACCCTGGGGCTCTGACGGCGTGGGGGGAACGTAGAGAAACGGAGTGGGGGAGGCAGGAGGAAGGAGCCCAAGCCTGGACACTGAGACACTGAGAATTAACAAGACAGAATTAACAAGACACGGGGCCGACGCCGTGGCACAGCGGGTTAACGCGCTTGTCTGAAGCTCCGGCATTCCATTTGGATGCCGGTTCGAGACCCGGCTGCTCCTCTTCCGATCCAGCTCTCTGCTATGGCCTGGGAAAGCAGTAGAAGATGGCCCAAGTCCTTGGGCTCTGCACCTGCGTGGGAGACCCGGAAGAAGTTCCTGGCTCCTGGCTTCGGATCCGCACAGCTCCAGGCATTGCGGCCAATTGGGGAGTGAACCAGTGGATGGAAGACCTCTCCCTCTCCCTCTCCCTCTCCCTCTCCCTCTCCCTCTCCCTCTCCCTCTCCCTCTCCCTCTCCCTCTCTGTGTGTAACTCTGACTTTCAAATAAGTAAATAAATCTTAAAAACAAAAAAAAAAAAGCGAGAGAGAGAGACACCAAGCAAAACTGGAACCGCACAAGGCACAGACCCACCACCACGGGACCACCTTTGGTGGAGACAGGGGGCTGGACTGAGTGACCCTGGGGTGCCTGTGACCTGGAAGCTGAGCGA
>CM027388.1:10493486-10505377 GCA_015711505.1 Sylvilagus bachmani | reverse complement strand
CCCTGCACCCATGTGGGAGACTCGGAAGAAGCTCCTGGCTCCTGGCTTCGGATCCGCACAGCTCCAGGCATTGCGGCCAATTGGGGAGTGAACCAGTGGATGGAAGACCTCTCCCTCTCCCTCTCCCTCTCCCTCTCCCTCTCCCTCTCCCTCTCCCTCTCTGTGTGTAACTCTGACTTTCAAATAAGTAAATAAATCTTAAAAACAAAAAAAAAAAAAAAAGAGAGAGAGAGAGACACCAAGCAAAACTGGAACCGCACGAGGCACAGACCCACCACCACGGGACCACCTTTGTTGGAGACAGGGGGCTGGACTGAGTGACCCTGGGGTGCCTGTGACCTGGAAGCTGAGCGAGGCCTTCCACCAGGGAGGATCTGGCTCGTGCCAGCTCTGGGAGAACCTATCCAGAGGGTGGGCTCCCCATGCCCGAGCCCACTGCCTGTCCCATTATCCGTGTCCCGTCTCTCTGACTGCCGTGAGTGGCCTGAAGCCAGGGCTCTGTGTGTCTCGTCCAACAGTGCCCACGGGCGGTGCCAAGGGCATGTCTGCGGAGCATGGGGGTGGGAGAGGGAGCAGCGCCCTGGCAGTGCCAGGCTCAGGAGAAGCCGCCTCTGGAGCCTCAAGGGGCGGGGCCTGAGCCTGGGCGTGGCCCCAGGGTGGGTGCCTAACTCCACCTCTCAGAGCCTCCTGGTGCGTACAGCTGCTCCCCTCCCCCGCCCCACCAAGTGGCCGACGCTGCTGGTGCCAGACCTCGGCACACGCGGCAATCACCAGCCCGAGAGTGGGCCCCGCCTCCAGGGAGTCTCACATGCCCCACGATGGTTCTCGGGGTATCCAGGGCTGGGGACCTATCATCTCTCCAGAGGCCAGAGCAGTGGTGTGCAGGCGGCCCCAGGACCTTGGGACCTGCTACAAGTTAACCCTGTGGACCCCGCTGAATCTGACCATCGGGGTGGGCTCAGTTGCCCTCCCCGTGGACACGGAACAGCTCACATATGGGCGCCAAGCTCTGGCAGATCTTCCCCCAAGTCCCTTCTGGAGAAACTCGCCCACCAGGATTCCTGAAATGACCTCCGAGGACAGGCAGACGGCTGAGGCGGGCTCGTGGGCGAGGAGGATCGGGCTGGGGGCTGGGTCTCAGGTCGTCCCGAGGTGTGGACCAATCATCCTACAACACCGTGCTCCCGGGCGCCTCTCACTGAGGTTTCAATCCCGCGCTCCCGTGGGGGCGTCCGGCAGGAACCCCAGAAGGGAGTCCCAGCGCCCCCTGCAGCATCAGGAGGGAAGGGCACCCGGCTCCCGGGAGATCTCCGCCCACTTGTCCAAGGAAGCCAGTGTCCAGGGACTTGAGGGGACAATGGGGGTTCCACGCCCCCCAGGGTGCTTCCTCTGTTGCCCCCCACAGTGACTGATAGGCCCTCCCCTCCGAGGAGGTGGGGGTGATGGGCTGGAGAGACCCAAGTCGGTGCAGCCTTTTAAGCATGCTCCCTCCAGGCTGTTGTGGGAGGGGTGGAGGGGAGGGGCCAGGGACTCACCGAAGCAGGGAGGGCAGAGGTAAGGGCGGGGGGACAGAGTGCGGCCACCAGGTCCCCGCAGAGGGACGGCACCTGACGTCGCCTCCTGGGAGCCGGCCCTGGCCGCGGGGACGTCTCGTGCCGGCTCCGTCCCTGGTGCTGCGTGATTCCTGGGTGGGCTTTAGCAGGACGGGACGGGGCTGCAAGGTTTCTGAGCCGCTCCCAGTCTGATCCGGGGACCTAGCGCAGCCCCCTGCCAGCATCCAGCACAGCCCGCGTGGGCGGAGCCGCCCCTACCCCGACATCCAAGGAGGACGTGACGTGACACTGCAAGTGCACGATTCCACACCTGCCCTTCTGGGACAGGTCACAGGCCAAACACAGGTGCACTAAAAGCAGTGTGCAAATCCACCTTGGGGTGAGTGTGGTGGAGCAGCGGGTTAGCCACCACTTGAGGCATCCTGTATCGGGTTCCTGGTTCGAGTCCCAGCTGCTCCACTTCCAATCCAGCTCCCTGCTATGGCCTGGGAAAGCCGTGGAAGATGGCCCAAGTCCTTAGGCCCCTGTGCCCGTGTGGGAGACCCAGAGGAAGCTCCTGGCTCCTGGCTTCGGATCCGCACAGCTCCAGCCGCTGCGGCCATCTGGGGAGTGAACCAGCAGGTGGAAGACCTCTCTCTCTCTCTCTCTCTCTCTCTCTCTCTCTCTCTCTCTCTGTAACTCTGCCTTTCAAATAAACAAATAAATCTTTTAAAAGAATAAAAAGATAAAATTATCATCAGACATGTGTATCAGGTGTATACAAAACATCAATAAAATTTGTGTTTAGACTTGTGGCCTCTCCGCTAGATGTCTCGTTACCTAAACACAAATAGTCCAAAACTGAACATTTTCCAAAATCCAGACGACCCAGTCCCGAGCCATTCAGGTACTCAACCTGCACAACCATCTGGAAGTCAAAATTAGAGGCTGATGACCCGGCCAGGGCCCAGGACGATGTGGGGAGTCAGGACGGGGGTACCCCAAGCCGTGCACCCCAAAACAAAGCAGTGCTGCACAGGGTGGTGGGGTTCAGGGATGGAGTCACAGCTCCTCCTTTACTGCTGTGTGACCCTGGACAAGTAGCTTCCCCTCTCTGATCTCTGATCTCACAGAGGTCACAGGGTTCTAGTGCAAAGATCAAATCAAACAGGGACCCCGACTCTTATCCCACGCTCCCCATGCTCCATCAAGGACCACGAGAGAGCATCTGGGACTGGGATGGGGTTCAGCTGCTTTCCATCCCTGCAACACACGGCCACAGCTGCTGCCCTCCATCCACAAGGAGGCGCCCGGCAGAGCGTGTGACCCAGCCTGAGCCAGCCCAGGGGCAGACGCTCCGGGAGGGGCGTCTCCCGCCCATCCTCTCCAGCCTGCAAGTCAAGAGCCTGGGGCGCTTGGCAGAGAGACCCTCCCTCTACCCCACGGCCAGGAGGAGGAGAGGCCACCCCAGGGGGCCGGGGCCAGGGCTGTTCCATTCCCTCAGCTGAGCCCTGTACTGGGCCAGGCCCAAGGCCAGTCCCGATCCTTGCAGGCGGGAGCTCACAGCCTGGTCGTGGCCCTGGCCAGCGCTTGCACCCCACGCTAGACCAGCGCCAAGGCTTTCAGTGACGGTGGAGCAGCGCCCACGTGCGGCACAGAGCCAGGGCAGCGCTGAGACCTCGGCCGAGCCCCACGGGGACGGCGGTGGGGACGTTGCGGGCAGGGGTGGGCCCTGGAAGCAGCGGCAGCAGCCCGCAGGGGAGACGCCGGCCGCCTCCTGTCCAGGAAGGGGCAAATCCGGGCTCCGGGCTCCGGCCACAGCCCTGACGCGAGGTCTGAGCTGTGCACAGCTGCCCAGCGGGGCCGGGGTTGGGCGAAGGGAACTCATTCAGCCCTCGAGCCCCGTAGGGTGGTCCTCATCCTTAATTGCAATCAAGCAGGCAAGAGTCAGGGGTGGGGAGGGGGGACCTAGGGGCGAGGTGGCCGCAGTGCCACGAGCAGCAGAGTGCCGAGGGGCTTCCGGGGAGTTCCGGCCCCTCAGTGGGGGTGAGGAGGGGCTGCCGGGCAGGACTCAGTCCCCCCCAAGCTAGGCGAGACCCTCCTATATGCACTTGGACTCCAGTGCCAGCGCTGCCTCTCAGGGGCTGTGCGGCCCTGGGGTTACCAGCCCCAGGTCTGCATCTGAAGGGGACTCTTAACCCCCCACTCCGCACGCCGGCCGAGGGTGTTCCAGACGCTCCTCCACGCACAGCGCACCTGCCTGCCGCCTCCCCCGCCGCCCAGGGCCAGTGAGCCAGGATCTCCTAGCTGTGAGCCCAGAACCCATTGAAGGCGCTTTTGGAAACACCCATGGATGGCGCTGAAGGGAGGCCTGTGTCTTTAAGACGGGAATCGATCCAGCCCTGGCCAGCTGGCCGAGGAGGCACATCCATCCCGGGCATGTTAAGAGCAGTGATGAACGGAGGCCTGGGACCCAGAGACCTGGCCCTGACCCCGCCCAGGCCCGTGGACCGCACCCCGCAGGGGGCCTGGACCCTGGAGACCTGCAGGACCCTTGGGGGTAGAAGCGCAGCGGGGTCCTACTCCTCGGCTCCCAGAGGAGCAGCTGGCGCTGGAGGCCCTCCCCGGACACACGCACACTGAGCCCGCCCACAGACCATGGACAGGACAACCGTCTGCAGAGCACCTGCCACGTGCCGGGCCCGCCCGGGAGCACGGACAGGAATGGGAGATGGCTCTGACGTCACGCGTCGTGTCCCCTCTGGGAAGCAGACCAGGCGTGTGGAATTGCTGTTTGCAGTCAAGTGCCCTGAGAGGAACAAGCCCGGGGCCTTTGGCCTGGGCTCCCGCAGGCCCCGGGGGCCTTCCTGGAGGAGGTGACCACAGTGCTGCGCTCTAAGGGGGAGGTGGGGCTTTTGGGCAGTGGAGGGAGAGGGAAAGGCGCTGGAATCAGGGGGAACAGCATGAGGAAGGACCAGAGGCAGAGAGGAAGAGGGCCAGGGCGGGCAGACAACCAGACGAGACGGGAGAGGAGGGTGCTGTCCGGGCTCCTGGGAGCGAGTGGGCAGCCCAACCAGGGTCCTGGCCCTCGGCCCAGAGCCGCCCCCATGGCTGACCCTCTGGCTGAAGGGGACTGTGGGTGTCCTGCCAGCCCGGGTTTCCTGGTGACCTCACTCAGTTCTCTGAAGTCACTCCAATTCCCCCTCCTGGGGGAGGGACCCGAGAGGGAAGCGCACAGGCTGAGACCCCAGAAAGAGCCGCACAGGCCCCGTGCTGCTCTCTGGAACATTCCTGCGTACCAGACTCGCCGTGGGACCTTGGGCAGGTCCCCTGGCCCCCGTGGGCCTGAGTTCCCCTGCCATAAATCGCCAGGGTTCTTACTGTGAGCCTTCGAGGGCGCGGTCAGGGCCAACATCCGGGACGCACAGGCTGCGAGCCACGTAGGAGTCCAGCTCCTGGGTCCTGCTCCGGGCTGGGCTGTGCGACCTGAGGCAAGTCCCCGAGCCCTCTGGAGCCCACAGGGTCCTGCAGAGCAGAAATGGTAACTCCCCCCCGGGGGGGTGCGGGGGGAGGACGAGTGTGCAGGGGACAGCACAGTCTGGGGCATGCACGGCCCGGGTTCCCGGCCAGGAACTGAGCCCCTCGGGCTCCGCACCAGCCCTGGTGCCGCAGAGGCAGGGGGAGGCCCGCGGGCGGTGCCGGCTGTTGGCTCAGGCACGGAGCGAGCGGGGTCCCCCGTGCCGTGCCGGGCCACTCCGTGCGCACGGCCATTTATCACGTGGCGTTGGGTGGAATATTCCTCCTCGAGGAATTGCGCTCACAGACACTCCTCGTGCCAGGCGAGCGGCTTTGAAACTTAGCAGCGGGGTCTTTAAAGGCACAGAGGAGGTACACAGCATCCCAATGTGCACTCGGGGCATGTCCCCGTTAATAGAGGTCGCCAGCCGGGGGAGCACGGGCCCTTCCCGGAAATAAATCAGCGGCCGCCGCTGTCGGCCAAGCCATTCGTTTTACTTAAGTTTCTTCCTCTCAATCACCTGCTGGTGCTGGGGTGGGGGCGGGGGGGGAGGAGGCAGACACAGCTGCACCTGCTTTGCTGGGCCCTGGTGGGGTGCGGCTGGAGGATCCTCTCTGAAAGAGGCCCAGACGGGTCATCTGCTATCCGATCCCTTCTGCTGCTGGCCCAGGGGCAGGCAGTGTTTACCAAGCACCAAGCACCGTCCTTATGGCTCTCTGGGAAACAGAGGCTCAGAGACGTTAGAGTCTTTGCCCAAAGCCACACAGCCACGAAGGGACTTAATCCTAGTTGCAAGCTCCCATTTACCACGTGCAAAGTCAGACCTAACCACCCACCAGGCTGTCTGTCCCTTGGCTTCGGGGTCAACAATGCAAGGGCAGTGGGGTCTCCGGCCCCGCTCCGGACCTCCTGCCCTGGCCACCAGCTCTCAGCCCCAACCCAACCTGCTGGACCAGAGGCAGTGTGTCCTGAAAAATACACAACGGGGTTTGCACCCAGACAGGCCTGGCTCGAATCTCAGCTCCGCCCCGGCCCAGCTGTGTGGACTCCGGCAAGTGACTTGATCTCTGAGCTTCAAGTCTAAGCAGACACTCACTCTTCGGGTGGATCCACGGCCCCTGGAGCAGCAGGAAGTGTGCTGGGGTCTGCGTGCCCGTCACCCCCACCACCCCGGCCTGCTCAGACTGCGCAGGCTGTCACTGCCCGCAGGAACACACGCTCGGGGCAGCCTGCCCACCCGCCCCGCGCCTGCCCACACGCCCCGCGCCTGCCCCAGTTAATCCCCTGACCCCGTGCTCAGACGTGGAGCATTTCCTGTGTCTGTCGTTTCTGGGTTACTGATTGCTTTATCGATAGCACTGCTTGCGTGGGCTCTGTGACTGATCGAGTTCTGCCCTCACCTCCCCACGTGGCCCTGGGCCAGTCATTCATCCTCCTGAATCACAAAATCCTGGAGCTGCGGGCAGGAAATTCATCGATCCCGCCTTTCCTTGTATCGACAGCGACCACCCGGGAGCCTGGGCAGGCCGGCGCCCCCCACTCCCTGCACCTCCCGCAGCCCCGCCCACACGGCCCAGGCTTCAGCTTGGCCTGGACCTGAGCCAGCAGGGACACACGCACGCTGCACAGGGGCTCGCTATTCGGGACTTTTGCACTCTGCGGAATGCTGCCGGGGACCCCTAGCTGTCGGGAAGCCCAAGGTAGGGAGACGATTGTGGAAGCCCCAGGGGAGAGCCCCACAGAGTTCACACGCACAGCCGGCGCCTGCTGCCCGCCATGGGCATCACCTTGCCCTTCCTGGGCCCGTCAGACCTACAGGGGCTGCAGGTGCACTGAGGGGTCCCCAGAACAAGGGTGCCCCAATTACCTCATTGGCCCATGACCCGCAGTCTGAGGTCCCAGGAAGACCGGCCCCACCCCCACCCCATCACCCTGCCGCCCACTGACAGAGCGGAAAACCCACCCTTAACCCACAGGATCAAGAGGAGCAAAGCCTCTGAGTGTTGGGTGCTTTGTCAAGCAGCAGGAGATGACCACAAAGGAGACCTGGAGGCCCAGGCAGCCCCGGCCCAGCCCTTGCGGCGAGGCTATCTGCACACAGCCCCGGGAGGCCGCTTTACGCCCCAGCCAGGGCACAAGGTAAGGCTCACGCAGGCCGAGCCGTCGTCCCTAGGGAACGTGGCAGAGGGGCGCTTCAAACCCCAGCTGCTCCAGCGCTGAGAGCCCTCCCCAACCTTGTCGCCACGAAAGCCCCGGGAGACAGACTGGACACATCCCCGGGCGTGGCTTTCTCAGTCCCCTAGTTCCGTGAGAATGCTGTGCAACCAGGCTCATGGCTTCACTCAGCGAGCGAGCGCGTAGTCCCTGCCGGAGCTGGACGGGAGCTGCGTGGCTCTGGTCCCGGCTGCGTTGACGCGCGAGTGTCTGGGTTTGCGTGCTGGTGGCTCTGGGCTGGCTTTAGTCAGGGCAGTGGGGTGACAGCTGCCCTGGTCGTCTCCTGTCCATCAGCAGCCTGCCTGGGCGGGTCCTTGTGACAAGTGCAGTGGGGCCACAGGAAATGCGCAGAAATGTGGCGGCTGCAGAACTGGCACATCACTGCTTCCAGAATGTTCTGTCGGCCAAAACACATCCCATGGCCAGCCCAGGTGCTAGGATGGGTACCAAGATGGCTCCCGGCTGTGAGCGAGAGCACCTGCCAGCTCCCACGGCGAGGCGCCTAGGCCCCAAAAAGACAGAATGAAGGAACGACATGTGCAACCAACTCACCACAACAGAGTCCTCACTGGGCGTCGGGCAGGTGCGGGCTCCTTCTTACCGGTCACTGCGGATTTCTTGAACCGTCCTATGATGTAGGGATGGGGATGATGAGTCGCCACATCTCAGTCTGCAACGCTGAGTCATAGATGATTAAGGGACCAGCCCAAGGTCACAGAGCAGTAAGTGGCAGAGCCAGAGCTCCAAACCAGGGCCTGTTTTCCTTCAGAGTCTCTGCCCCCAGACCCACCCTGACCCTGACCTCTGGGCCCTCTCAAGGCTCACAGCAGTGTCAGGAGCCTGTTTCTTCCCCGGGGCCAGCGTCTCTGCTGATCTCATACAACAGAAACAAAGCCAGGGCATCACAGTACCAGGTTTCAGGACGTACTACAGGGCGGTTATGACAAAAGCAGCCTGGAACTGGTACAAAAACGGACAGAAAGACCAATGAGCAGAATAGAAACGCCAGAAATCAGCCCATGCACCTACAACCAACTTGTCTTTGACAAAGGAGCTAAAATCAGTCCCCGGAGCAAGGACAGTCTCTTCAACAAATGGTGCTGGGAAAACTGGGTCTCCAGGTGCAGAAGTATGAATCTAGATCCCTACCTCACACCTTACACAAAAATCCACTCCGACCCGATCAAAGACCTAAGTCTATGACTCAAGACCATCAAATTATCAGAGAACATTGAGGAAACGCTGCAAGACGCTGGCACAGGCAATCAAAGCCAAAATTAACAAATGGGGATGACATCAAACTGAGAAGCTTCTACACTGCAGAAGAAACACTCAGCAAAGAGAAGAGGCAGCCGACAGAATGGGAGAAAATATTTGCAAACTATGCAACTGATAAAGGGTTAATAACCAGAATATATAAACAACCCAGTTAAGAAATGCGCAAAGGACTTAAACAGGCATTTTTCTTTTTTAAAATGATTTATTTATTTAAAAGTAAGAGTTAAACAGAGAGAGAAGGAGAGGTGGCAGGGGGAGAGGTCTTCCATCCGCTGGTTCACTCCCCAAACAGCCACAACAGCCAGAGCTAAGCTAATCTGAAGCCAGGAGCCAGGAGCTTCTTCCGGGTCTCCCATGTGGGTGTAGGGGCCCAAGGACTTGGACCGTCTTCTGCTTTCCCAGGACATAGCAAAGAGCAGGATTGGAAGTGGAGCAGCCGGGACTCGAACCAGTGCCCATATGGGATGCCAGCACTGCAGGCAGCAGCTTTACCCACTACACCATAGTGTCAGCTCCAGCATTTTTCAAAAGAGGAAACCCAAATATTTGGCCAACAGATACATGAAAAAGTGCTCAGGATCACTAGCCCTAAATCAAAACCACATGAGGTTTCACCTCACCCAGGTTAGTGTGGCTTTCCTACAGAAATCTACAAACAAATGCTGGCGAGAATGCGGGGAGAAGGGCACCCTAACCCGTTGTTGGTGGGAATGTAAACTGCACAGCCATTGTGGAAGGCAGTAAGGAGACACTTCAGAAATCTGACTACAGACTGACCATGCGACCCAGCCATCCCACACCTGGGAATTACCCGAGGGAAATGAAACCAGAAAATTAATAAGTTGCCTGCACCCCTACGATTATTGTAGCTCAATTCAAATAGCTAAGACATGGAATCAACCTAAATGCCCATCAACCCAAGACTGGATAAAGAAATCATGGATACGCCCTCTATGGAACACTACACAGCGGTAAAAAAAGAATGAAAATGAAATCCTGTCATTTGCAGCAAAATGGATGCCACTGGACAACACCATCCTTAGTGAGAGAAGCCAGTCCCTAAAGGATGAGCACCGTGGGCTCTCCCTGACCTGCGATAACTCAGAGCCCCTGGAAGTCTCTACAGAACTGAAATGACACTTTGGGACCCGATGACTTCGAACAGCCCTTGTCCCCACTGTTGAGCAACAGTTTTTTTCCCCCATACAGCTTGCTGAACTCTTAACTTAGTATAGAGTTACTCATACGTGTATAAAGCTAACTGAAAATACATGTGGGGCCAGCGCTGTGGCGCAGTAGGTTAACCCTCTGCCTGCGGCCCCGGCATCCCATATGGGCACTGGTTCGAGTCCCCACTGCTCCTCTTCCAATCCCCTCTGCTATGGCCTGGGATGGCAGTCGAAGATGGCTCAAGTCCTTGGGCCCCTGCACCCGCGTGAGAGACCCGGAAGAAGCTCCTGGCTCCTGGCTTCGGATCGGCACAGCTCCAATCATTGCAGCTACTTGGGGAATTGAATCAGCAGTTGGAAGACCTCTCTGTCTCTCCCTCTCACTGTCTGTAACTCTACCTGTTAAATAAATAAATAAAAATCTTAAAAAAGAAAGAAAGAAAATACATCTTAGTGAAGAATGAGACTGGGAATAGGAGAGGGAGAAGGGAGGGGTGGGAGTGGGAGGCGGGTACGGTGGGGAGAATCACTATATTCCGAAAGTCGTATTTATGAAAAGCATGAAGTTTGTATTCCTTAAATAAATGTTTTCTGGGGAAAAAGACAAAGAAGTCTCTGCTGACCCGATGGGAAGCCCCGCGTGCTCGCAGAGATGAAAGCCCCTCTGCGGGGCGGGCGAGGCAACTGTGCTGACAAAGGACAGTGCTCCGCGCAGGCGGTCCCCTGGGAGCTGAGCAGGTGGGAGCCAGGGCGGTGGCGGGGAGGAGCGGGTCCCCGGGCGCACAGGAACAGGCACAGGGGAGCTCACGAGCCTCGTGGGCTCAGCAGGACCCAAGGCAGCGTGGAGCGCGCAGGGCAGAAGCTGCCTGGACTGCGGTGCCCTGGGCATTACCCAGGCCAATGGCGCAGTGGGGAAACTGAGGCCTGGCGAGGCAGAGTCCTGAGCGAGTCACACAGCCAGTGGGGGGCATCCTGGCCTAGGGGTGGCCTGTGCGATCTGGCGGGGGCTGCCACAGGGCTCCACTGAGAAATGGGGAGGTGCAGGGCTGCGGTGGGGCGGGGCTGGGGGGCTGCCACAGTCTTGCCTCTGCTGGGGAAGCCAAGCCTTGGGGCCTGGGATGGGAGAGGGTGGGGCGCCGCTGAGCTCTCTGTGTCTTTTCTTCAAGGAGAGTCAGGAACACAGTGCTGATGGCAAACACCATTTATTACAGCGGCTCCGGAGCTGCACTCCCTGAGACAGATAAAGCCCCTTATCTCTGCCTGGGGAGCAGCGGGGAGGTGGGGCTGACAGTCCCGAGCCCCTGGCGCAGGCTCCGCATTTGCTTAGAGAGTCCCCCCGCCCCGCAGCCCCCACTCCACCCCGGTGATGGAAAGGAAGCCGGGCCACGCGCGTGGACGCTGCCCAGCCCAGGCCTCGCCTCTCCCCTGACCTTGACTGTGAGCCCGGTGACCTTGCTGGGGCCCCTTCCAGCCTGCTCAGGGTCAGGGAGGACCAGGGGTTTTAAAAGTGCATTCCTCGTGCCCTTGGGGTCCCGCACCTCTGGAGGGAGAGGGAGAGAAAGGGACGTCTGGCCCGACCCCAGCCGCCAGCCGCCCAGCCCGCTTTGATCTGTGTGATGTGCCCGGAGTCCACGTAAGATGTGATTTCAACAAAGGATTTTGCAACTTTAAAGGAATTCTGGACCAGACCAGGCACGTGGCCCTTCTGGGAGCTTAAGAGGGGGGAGCGAGGTGAGGCAGGAGGGCTGCAGAGGGGCAGCGGGGCGGGGGGGACATCAGGACCAAGGCAGGACCCACACCCGGCACAGCTTCCCACAGCCACTGGGGTTTCTCCAGCTCCCTCCCCCCTGTGCTTCCCTCCCGGAAAAATCCGGAGCCGGCTTCACAGCTGGCCCAGAGGCAGGGAGCAGCAGTGGGGCTATGGGGCGGCCGGAACCGACTGAGGGGAGATGGAAGGAGCACGGGTTGGACAATCAAAGGCTCTCGGTGCAGGAGGAAAGAGGCCCCCTGCATCCACCGCCCCTGCCCTGCTGTGTGACCCGCCTTGTGTCTGCACCTCTCTGAGTCTCCGGAGCAGGTGCCAGTCAGGAAGACAGAATCAGCCAGGCCCAGCTGGGGTCCCAGCTCAGGCAATGAGAGACATTGGTCCCTGCCGCATCCATTTATTTTTATTTTTATTTT
>CM027388.1:10469589-10492986 GCA_015711505.1 Sylvilagus bachmani | reverse complement strand
CCTCCGCGCCTTGCACCTGGATTACTGACAGCGCTTCTGGGCTCCAGGCTCCCGCTTCCCTCCCTGCCTCTGTCTCCTGCTGCTCGGCCAAAAGCCGCTGAGTGCAAACACACAACAGGGGACGTCGCTCTCCCGCCCACGGCACCAGACGAGACCCAGACCGCAGCCCAGAGCCCCTACTCCCTCGCCCCGGCCACAACCCTGCGCCAGCCTGGCGTTTGCTGTTCCCGTTGCCTAGAATGTTCTAGCCCCGATGTCTACTCTCCCTTTGGGTTTTCTGTCCAAATGCCGCCCCCTCCTTGGCGAGCCCCCGCCCCCTCCCTTGCACTCGCTGTCCTAGACACCTAACAGAGTCCAAGTTCACTCCTGGTGCCAGCTTCCTGCTCACCGTACTCCCCAGGGAGCAGGTGACGGCTCAGGTACTCGGGCCCTGCCGCCCACCGCGACTGAGTTGCCCACCCTGACCTCGGCCTGGCCCCGCTCCAGCCGCTGCAGGAACTTGGGGTGCACCAAGCAGACGGAAGCCCTGTCTGTCTCTAATAAAGAGGATTTTTAGGGTGACCAGATTCGAATCCCTGAGTTTGTGGGGCAGCTGAGTATGCCAGTACCAACCCCATACTCTTTCTTTTTTTTAAAATTTTACTTATTTGAGAGACACAGTGAGAGAGAGGGGGAGAGAGAGAAAGTGATGGAGAAAAATATTCCATCTGCTCGTTCACTCCCCAAACGGCCACAACGGCCTGGGATGGTTCGGGCAGAAGCCAGGAGCCAGAAGCCAGGAGCCAGGAGCTCCATCCGGGTCTCCCCTGTGGGTGGCGGGGGCCCAAGGACTGGAGCCCTCGCCCGCTGCCTCCCAGGTGCATTAGCGGGAAGCTGGACAGGACGCAAGCTGGCGCTCCAACATGGGACGCCGGCACCGCAAGCGGCAGCTCGACTCCAAGCTCTAAGCAAACCCGAGGCTGATTCTCCCGACCCTGCACGGCCTGGTCAACTGGCTCCAGAGCGTGAGCAGCGTGGCACAGGTCTGACGCGCACAGGGCCTGTCCCTCCTGCCCCATCCGCAGGGACCAGGGCAGGGGGAGGGCGCTACGCCCTTCCTGCTCCCCCCAGTCTGTTGGCGCCTACTTGAAACCAGTCCGGGCCCACGACAGCCGTCCAGTAAATACGGAACGAACGCTGCGGCTTCCGTCTGGAGGACTGTGTCCCCCCTCCCCTGCTGCAGACACAGAGAGGTCAGGGTGCTCGCCTGACGTCACACAGCCAGAGAGAGGGGAAGCAGCCCCGGAGCTCTGGCTGCGAGTCTTGCCGCTGGCTCCGAGGCTGTCTCTGGCTGCGGACGGACCTCGGTCCTGGGCTGACGTCAGGGATTCAGAGCGCCAGAGCTCTCGCCTGCAGGAGGAGGCAAACGAGGCCGCTCCCCCAGACGGTGCCCGGGGGCAGGAACCCTCTCCCCAGCGCAAGGCGTCCTTGGCGGGTCCCTGCGCCGCCCGATCCCCCGGCACTGGCGCTGCCGTCAGAGGCCCGGGGCAGTAGCCGCTGACCAATGCAGTAACTGCACGGAGCAGCAGTCAGTTCGGCTCTCCCGGGCCCCCGGCAGGTAAGAGATCCGCAGGCCCGGGGTCCATGGGCCTGCAGAGCTCCGCTCACAAGGAGGGAGGCAGGGCCGGGGGGGGGGGCGCGGGGGGCGCTATCTCCAAAGAACATTCCAGAGAGAAGCTCCCAAGAGCACTGCCCGGAGCAGGGCGCTCTCTGTGATGGTGACAGCGCCCCTCATCCCGAGGGGTTATCCGAGCCCCGCCTGACGTGAGGCTAAGGTGGCGGCGGGGCTGCATCTTGGACCTAATTTAATTGCAGTAAACCAGCAAACCCCCCGCTCTCCATGGCTCTCGGCAGCCTAGGTGGGCCTGGCCCCGCAGCAGGCTCCAGCCCGGCGTCCAGCCCCCACCCTGCCGGCCGAGAGCCCTGAGCAGCCCTGGGTGGCCGTGGCCGCTCTCCGCCTCTTCCCCCATCACCTTGCAAAGGAAAACCCGGGGCCGGCGCTGTGGCACCACAGGTTAGGCTGCTGCCGGCAACACCAGCACCCTGAATGGGTGCCGGTTCGAGTCCCGGCTGCTCCACTTCCGATGCAGCTCCCTGCGCCTGGGAAAGGAGAGGAAGTGGCCCCTGCTCCCACGTGGGAGACCCGGGTGGAGCGCCAGGCTTCGGCCTGGATCACCGTGGCCATCGTGGCCATTTGGGGAGTGAACCAGCAGGAGGAAGATCTCCCCCCCTCCCCCCCATTGTTCTGCCTTTCAAATAAATAAGTAGATCTAAAGAAAAAGACGGAAACAGCCCTGACCCAGGCACTGACGCACTTTATTCCAGCACCTCCCAGAGCTCCGATATGTACAGACAGTATTTACACACGTGTAATATACACATATGTACGTATTTATATGTATTCACACACCAGCCCACACGCTCACGCACTCACACGCACGCACCCTTCCAGGAGAGGCACGTGGCTGCCTGGGGCCCCCGGGGCCTGGACACGCGGCGCTGGGCCTGCCAGGCAGTGGTGAGGTTTTGTGTTTTTTGCTTTTTAAAAAAAAGGCCATTCCCTCCAGATCCGTCCTCCCTCTCCCCAGACGCTGAAACCCCTCCCCACAACACGCTGCGGGGGGGGGGGGGGGAACCTGCTTTAAGAAACAAGGGAGGAGAGGTTTCCCTGGGCTCTGCCGACGCGGTCACAGTCACGGTCACTGGAGACTCCAGGTGTCCCCGGAGGGCAACTCCCCAGGCGCTCCCCGTGCCCCCCGGGCAGAGCGGCTATAGCGTCAAGGGCACCTGCCAGATGAGGAGGGTGCTGTCCGTGTCCCCGCACGGGGCCGGCCGCCCGCCGCCCGCTGCGCTGCCAAAGTTGCGGTAGCCCTGGCCGCCGGAGATGATGGCCACGGAGCAGATCTCCTTGCGGTGGGCGTCGCGGGCGCAGGGCCGGCTGCGCACCCAGACGTCGGGGTCATCGGCCATCTCGTAGATGGAGCCGTCCTCCTCGCTGTGTTCCGGGGCGGCGCCATCAGCAGGTGCCGGCTCCCGCACGGACAGCAGCGGGCCGGGCAGGTGCGCCGTGGAGCGCAGGCGGTACTGCAGCAGGATGCCCTTCTTGCGGCTCAGCTCGCGGCCCACGTGGCTGTCGGGCGCGGGCGCCGGCTCCTGGGTGGGCCCGTCGGCCTTGTCCTCCTCCGCCTCCTCCTGGTCGCTCCGCAGGATGTCGGGGGCCAAGATGCTGGTAGCCACAGCCAGGAAGGCCACGGGCCCACAGTGACCGTTGAGCGAGACCATGCCTTTCCCTGCGGGAAACGGACAATGGAGAGGGGGGCCCGGGGCCTTAAGGGAGGAGCCCCCACGGCTCCCAGGCAGAACTCCCTGGGCAGATGGGGGGGCGGGGTGTTAACTGCCCCAGCAGAAGGCCCTGAGTGGGAGCAGGAGCAGCCTCACTGCCCATCACGGCCCCCCCGCATGCAATGCCGAGAACGTCCCCTTAGCTCGCGGCCTTTGCCCGAACTGTGGCCTCTGCCCCAGAAAGTCCTTCTCTGAACCTCTAACTTCTCAAGGCAGCTCCAGCTCTCCCCTCCCCCTCCGCCCGAGCCGCTCACCCCAACTCTGCCCCCTCTTCCGTGGAGCACCTGCCCCACGGGACCCGCAGCTGTTGAAGGGAAGGGCTCTGCCCTATCCATCCTTGTGTTCCCAAGCCCTCTGCACAGGCCCTCTGGACAAACAAAACGCCCTATGTGATAAACTGTGCAAGCAGGATTCCTGGGGACTCGGAGGAGCACTGGGGCGCACAGTCTGGCCGCGGTCGGTGCACCCCGCTCTATGGCGGCAGCCGCAGGAGGCCCTCGGTGGTCGCCGTCAGGTGGAAGTGGAGAGGAGCCAAGGCTCCAGATGCCCAGGGCCCTCCTGAGCCTAGCCCTGCCCCCTGGTCCCCGTGGGGCAGGTGGAGCAGACCCCCTCTCACCCAGGCACCCCATTTGCCCGGGAACCCAGAGGGGCCCAGCTCCATCCCCAGGAGCCCTCAGTGGTTCCTATCCCTGGGGCCTGGACATTTTGAAACTGTTGTTGGGGGGAGCAGAAGGGGATAGCCAAGCCTCTGCTGCTGATCAGGCATCTGCGCCAGGGTCGGATCACCCATTGGCCAGATGAGGAAAATGAGGCTCGGGGCAGGAGACTGTGGGGCTGGGACAATTTCACTCTACTGTGCCACCGTGCCAGGGCGTCACTAAGATGGGAAGAAGATGGAGACGGGACCCCAGGGCCCTCCCACCCCACCCCAAAACAGAAGGGATCCTGACTACCCAGGCACAAGCCCCCGGCCCAGCCCTGCACTGCCAGGACCTCACCTGTGATCTTGGGGATGCCCTCCAGCCGCGGCACGGGCAGCAGGACGAGGACGCCCTGGTCGGTGCCCACCCAGAGCAGACCCTGGCAGATCAGGAGGCTGGTGACGCACAGGTGCTTCTGGCCTGCAGGGAGAGAGGCCCGCGTGAGCAGCGCCCTCCCTGGGGGCCGCAGCGGGCGGCGTGGCAGGGGCCGGGCTGGACGCCGGACAGTGCTGAGGTCAGGAACTGGGACGTGGGGGCTGGCCTGGCTGGGATCTGGCCCTGGACCCCCCATCTGCGTGCTCCCCCACTTAGCCTCAGTTTCCCCTTGTGTGACGTGGGAGAGGACGCAGTGAGGCGACACCACAGGGCATGGCGGCCTGGCCCGTGACGGTCAGCCGTGGCAGCCCCCCCGGCTCCCCTGGCTCCCGCCTTTCCCGGCCTCCCTCCTCCTGGCCCAAATCCTCTGTGCTTCCGAGAGGGGCCCATTCTCCTCGCAAAGGAAATTCAGGTGGAAGCCGCGATGTCCACGACGCGAGGCGCAGGGCAGGGGTCCTCCATGCTGGGCTGCGTCAGCCTCAGTGCGACGGGCCGACCACAGACCCCACGCAGGGCACGGGCTGCGTGCTGGAAGCTCCTGGGTCCCACTGAGGCTGCGTCTGGGGCCGCACTTGGAGAAACGCCGCCTCCGTTTCCAAAGCCTCGTTCACCTGCTCTGACCGGACATGCGCCTGGCCACGGCGGGGACGGGCGCAGGACGCCAGGCTCCTCCCATCCTGCAGAGCAGTATGAAGGTCGTAGAGGTGGGGGAGCCACAGTCTGTGGCTTAGGGCTGCCTGACTGCAGGCCCCCCCTCCCCATCACTCGGCTCCCAGGAACACCCGGGCGCCTGCTGTATACCTGGCTCCTGAGGAGCAAACACTCTAGAACCTTCTAGAACTTTCTGTGATGATGGCAGCACTCACGGCCACGCTGCCCCCAGTTCAGTAGCCATGACCTGCCCGTGGCTGCCGAGTCCCACAAGTGTGGCCGCTGAGTCTAAGGGGCTGAATCGCTCACTGCTTCACGGCAGAAATGGCTATCAAACGAGACGACTCAGACTTGCAGAAGGCAAACGGGCAACAAAGACCAAACTGGAACACAAATCCTAGGCAGATGGCGAAGGGGCGGAGAGTGGGCGTTCCCAGGTTCTCGTGCCTCACACTGCTCCCCAGAAAGACGGGGAGGCCCAGGAGCCAGCGCGTGGATGGCTGCACGGGTGGATAGATGGATGAATGGACAGACGGGTGAGTTGACGGATGCACAGGTGGACAGGCGGGTGCATGGGCAGATGGGTGGATGGTTGCATGGGTGGATGGATGGATGGGTGAGTGGACGGATGGGTGGATGGTTGCGTGGTGGATGGATGGATGGGTGAGTGGACGGATGGGTGGATGGTTGCGTGGTGGATGGATGGATGGGTGAGTGGACGGATGGGTGCGTGGACACAGGGGAGTGAACGGGAACCGGCTGCTGCCATCCCTTACTAGCCGTGAGAACTTGGACAAGCCACGTCCCCTCGTCAATCAGTGAGTATCACAAACCTGCCTTACTCGGTTTTGTGATTATCAGCATTCTCTACGGGGGTACTTCACGGGAAACGGGATGAAAACTTGGTGCAAACCGCTCCTGAAGCCCACGCCCGGCTTTCCCTAACGCACATTTCTCACGCGCTCCTTGCAGCGCCCACGCAGGCGCACGAAAGCACACGCATCCTAACACTTGCACATGGCCCGGAGCCGGAGGCCGTGGGGCGAGGTCTACGAGGACCACAAGGACCTAGCTGACAGCTTTGCCAGGCCGCAAGCCCACGGAGACAGCAACGCCCCAGAAGCAGCGGCCCCCTCCCCACCCCTGCAGGGCCCCTGGGGCCTTGAGACCGGCAGGCGACCGCCTCCCCACGGCCCTGGGTCTCCGCAGCCCCAGGAACCCGACCCACGGCAGGGAGGCGAGCGAGGACTCCACGGAGGCTCGGGCTGGGCGCGGGGGCCTTCCTCCCGCCCCAACGCCTCCAGGAAGAGTGAGGCACTTCACACACCGACCAAAGGAGAAGAAAAATCTAATGGTGGATAAATATTTTATCACAGAGACTTAGTGCAGCAGCGCGCGACTCGGCGCGGCCGTCTATCTGGAGATATACAACGTGCAAAAGCTCAGCTCCCGGAGAACATTTTATTAATGACCTGTCTAGTTAAAAGGAGGAGGGAGTTTAGGTTAAAAAATACATTAATACCAGCTGGGGACTCCAGAGGAGGAGACGGGTCGGGGGAAGGCAGCGTGATAAATTTTTAACGCGCCCTAAAAAAACCCCCACGCTTAGCAGAGGAACAAATTTATTACTAATTATACAATTATTTCATTTTGCGGTGTGGGGGGGAAATGCTTAGACGCCTTTTAAAAATATCTCTAATAAAGGATGTAAGAACCCTGCTTTGCTGAGATCCCGCGAGGGTAGGACGAGCAGCGGGTCTGAAGCCGGCCTCCCCCTCAGCTCCGGCTCGGCTCGGGGCTCGGGGCTCGGGGCGCCCCTCCCCGGTGTGCGGGGCCCTGGACTTCCCAGCATCCCCGACGAGGGAAGGCCAGGCACCGCACAGGGGAGACAAGGGGCCTGCAGGAAGGGCCACACCCAGGGACCTGCTGTTTCCTCAGACCTGCAGGGCCCACGGAGGGGGCAAGGAGCCCCCGTGGGCGCCGCCCAGCCGGCTGAGCTGGTGTGAGGGGGTGTGGCCAGGGGCGTGGTGAAGATGGAGGTGAGGACGGTAACCACCCTCTCCGGCAGGGACAGGGTGAGACGCCCACCCTGCCAGGCACTGGACGGCAGCCCGGCCGGGATTGCAGCGAGAGCCCCGACTCAGGCATGCTCACGCTCGGACAGCGTCCCTGGCTGCTGACTGGACAGACAGGGACAAGAGGCGCGGGACCGGGCAGCAGCACAGGCTGATCAGAGCCCACGTCCGGCCTGACCGGCCACGGAGGAGGCTGTCCCGTGGCCTCCCGGCCTCAGTTTACCTGGCTCTGAGATAATTGCCGCCACCACCGCGACCAAGACGCTCCCTGACCCCAGAGCAGCCGCAGAGAACGGAAAAGCCACAGCGAGGGGCGGCGCCGGGGCCGAGCTGCCCCCAGATCTGGCCCCAGTCACGGGAGGCGCTCAGCCCTTCCTCTCTCCTCTGCCCTGCCGAGATGAGACTGCAGACTTCAAAAGGCCCACGAGATTATCCATTTTCCCGCTGTTCCATTATCTTGAGATAATTTAGCTGTCAGCATACAGGTGGAAATATTTTTGTGAGACAGGGAAATTTTGATTGTAGTGGAAATGGATGGAACTTGTAAAATGCCTCAAGATTGTGAAATACAAAAACCAAAGGGGCCCAAGAAAGAAAGGAGGAGACAAGACCCCCGGCACGGGCCCCAGGGAGGGCAGGGGAGGGCTGGCTCCCACTCAGCACCTGCACGCTCACAGCGGGACCAGGGCTCCAGCGAAGGGACCTCCCAGAGACCACGGGGCCGGCGGGACTCGGGGACACTGCAGCACGTGGCACCCGGGGCGGCAGGAGGTGGGTCCAAGCTCGGTGGGACTCGGGGACCTGCCTGGGGCTGGCCTGCCGGGCGCAGCTGGTTCTGCACCTGTGACACGGCGACAGCCCCCTCCTCCCAGGGCTACGGTGAATGAGACGTGTGCGTGGAACACGTGGCCCTTTGCTGTCACCTGGGTGACACCCACGGGCGCGGGACTGACTGTTTGGAACCACCAGAGGCATGCATACCAGGACAGTCAGACCAGCCAGGAGGACTCAGGAGCCTGGGAGTTTCTGGCAGGGACCAGGCCTTGGGGCAGGACGCAGGCCCCCATGACTGCCCTTGGCCAGCAAAGCTCGGTCCCGCTCGGCGGGTGCCCCTGGCCAGCTCCCTGCAGCCGGCAAATAGCTCCAGGCCACGCCCACCACACAGGCTGCTTCCCAGGCCCTGGCGGCTGAACGCAGCCCTGCCAGGAGTGCTGGGCCAGGACCCGGCGGCTGCGTCCACCACACCGGCCGGGGGCCAGTCCACTGCAGGACGCCAGCTGCAGCAGGGGAGCGAGGGGAGCCGGTAGCAGCCAGCTCCGGAGGTGAGAACTGACCAGAGGCAGGTGTCTGCCCTGGATCCCCACCCCCGACACAGCCCCTGAGATCCGGGCAGCAGACGGTGAGTGGGGGGCAGAGGGCAGGGACTCCTATCTGAAGCCTTCACCATCGTCCCCGACATGGCCCACGGGAACCGGGGTCGGGGGAAGCAGCGGCCACAGGTGGTGCCACCAAACCCCTCTGCCTCCAAACCAGCGACCTGCACCCAGGTGGGACGGGCCTCTGTCTGAAAAGCCAAAGGAGGGGCCCCTCCCGGCGTCCCCACCTGCCCTGCACTGCCCTCTGCCGGGTTTTGGTGGAGCCACAGGACCTGGCTTGTTTTTTCTGGCAGCTCCAGACCTGGGGGGTCTCCTGGGCGCAGAGCCCACTCCCCGGGGCCCCCCCCCCGGCTGCGAGGCCGCAGGGCAGCGCCCCCTCACCTGGCAGCAGGAAGGTGGTCCTGGTGGCGATGTTGATCTCCTGCAGGTGCTCCAGCGTCTCGGTGTGGAAGAGGCGGATGGAGGAGCCCGAGGAGAAGGCCATCCAGACGCCGCTGCCCGCTCTCACCATGTGCGTCACGCTCACCGCCTCGTCCTGGTGCGCCTCGAAGCTTTGCTGCGGCACAGACAGGGCCGTCGGGGCTGGGCCGGGGCCTCCAGCGCAGCCCCCACTCCCTGGCACCAGCCACGCTCACGCCAAGATCCCGCAACGCGCACTAACCCGGCCTCTGCCCGGACCAGAGCCGGGGACTGGGCAGGCCCGGGGCGGTGCTGAGCAAGGAGCCCGGAAGGACACGCTCAGCCCCCGCGCTCACCGCGGACGACAGGACCAGGTGCAGGTGCCCACCGCAGGGGAGTGGACCGGAGGGAGGACCGGACAGGAAGTAGCAAATAAGACAGGCAAGACCCCCCCCGGGGGGGGAGGCAGGGGCGGGGCCAAAGCGTCAGTTTCCACGGCAGGGAGCCCACAGACGGCAAACGTGGCGCTGCAGGAAGCAGCAGAGTGGATGAATCAGAGGCACGAGGAAAGTGCTGGGCGGGCAAAAGACGGGGCCCTTCCAGGGTGCGAGCCGGGGCCGGGGACAGAGACGGGGCCGGGACTGAGACAGGGCCGGGGACAGAGACGGGGAAAGGCCTTTGGGGACGAGCCACTCCATGTCATGTTTTTCCCTTACAGGGACAAGTTCGTGGGGTCAGGTTTCCCAGGTTCCGCCCCCACCCCCACCGTCCTTGCTCTCCACCCTCCAGGTCGGCCAAAGCCTGGGCCGTGGAAGGCACCACGGAGCCACGCCCCTGCCCTCGAGGTGACCTGTCCACAGTGCACGTCACCCACTGCTGCCCCCAACAGCTGAGGGCTCCAGGTCCACGAAGTCTCCCTGAGTACCCACGACCCAGCCACAGTCCTCCCAACAGCATCGGGTGCTATTCAGCCTGTGGACATCCACCCCCGCTCTGCGGACACCCACCCCATTCCACGGACACCCACCCCACTCCACAGATACCCACCCCACTCACAAACACCCACCCCACTCCACAGACACTCTCCGCACTCTACGGGCACCCACCCCACTCTATGGATACTCACTGCACTCCGTGGACACCCACCGCACTCCACAGACACCTATCCTACTCCTTGGACACCCACCCTGCTCTGTGGACACACAGCCCATTCCATGGACACTCACCCCACTCCATGGACACCCACCGCACTCCATGGCTCTTCTCGGCCATCTACCCCAGACTCAGACTCAGGTCCTCTGGGAGTCCCCAGCGTGGGCCAAAGAAGGGTGGGAGGAGCCCATGAACTCCATCTGACACCCGACTGTGACTCAGACAAACTCCAGCTCAGTGCACTACAGGTGGCCCCAGTGCTCGACCGTGGGGACAGGCAGGAAACTCCAAAGCATCCCACACCCCTCAAGGTCACGGCTACAGACGTCGCTGGGTGAACACAGGAGACGCGAATGAGTGCCGGAGCAGCAGGTGCAACACCCAACCACCAGCCCCAAAGCCACATCCCATATGGGAAAGACGCCAGGCAGGGGAGGCGAGCCCCGCGGGCTGAGGACTGTGCGGGGTCGGGACCTGGCCTTGGTCCTGCCCAGGGCTCTGGGGTTTCCGTTTTTTCTATAAAGAACGTGTCTCAGGCAAAAGCCCAAGACTGCAGGAAGATGTGAGACGGGCACGCTTCTGAAATGAGACCTGCCACCAAGTCGCACGTACTCGGCGGCCTCACGGCTGGGCCTCAGTTTCCCCACTGTAAGTGGAGGTTGTCACGAGGGTCATAGAGATCTGTGCTCTGAGGTTTTCTTTGCTTGTTTCAAGGTTTATTTCATTGAAAGGTAAAGAGTCCCAGACGGAGAGGAGGGGAGAGAGGTCCTCCATCCACTGGGTCACTCCCCAAATGGCCACAATGGCCAGGGCTGGGCCAGGCTGCATCTCCCACGTGAGTACAGGGCCCAAGGACTGGGGTCTCCTCCACTGCCTTCCCAGGCACATCAGCAGGGAGCTGGGTCGGACACGGAGCAGCCGGGACTTGAACGGGTGCTCTGGCCTGGGAGCTGGCAACACGGGCAGCAGCCAGACGCCGGCCCCAAGTGCGAGGTCTGAACGGGATTTGTCTCCAAGCTCACCCAGGAGCTCAGCGCACGGGGTCATAGGTTAATGAGGCTAAGACAGTGGAAACCTCAGTTAGAGGCGGGGCCTCCGGAGAGTGATGGGATGAGATGAGGTTGTGGGGGCGGAGCCTGACAAGGAAGCGGGGAGAGACCCCAGAGACACAAACACGCGCACGCGGTCTCCCGCCACGTGCCGCTCTGTGCCTCCTCGGGATTCTGCCACGAGACCGCCACCGCCACATGAGGCTCCGGGAACCATGGGCCCGAATCAGCCTCTGGTCTGTCACTCGGCAGCTGGATCTCACTTGTTCAGCAAACTCGAGTCCCCGCCGTGCGCCTGGCAAGGGTCCACGTGACGTGGGTACGGCAGTGGACAAGAGGACCGTGGGGCCTGCTCCAGTGAGGCCCAGGCCTGGATCACCCCGACAGTGCGGAGGCCAGACAGGACTCCTCCAGCGCCAGGCGCCGCGAGCAGATGGACAAATGGACGGGGCAGCAGGGCAGCAGGAGACCCCCGCGTGCTGTTCCGCAGAGCTGTCCCAAACACAGCGTGCGCATCCTCGCCCAGGAAGGCAGGCACACGTGCACACCCACAGGGGGCGCCCGCGTGCCCGCCTCCCACAGAGTGGTCACCTCACGTCCTGCCTCTGAAAACGCCAAGTGCACTGGCTGGGGAGGCTGGGGACGGTGGGGAGCCGGCCCGAGTCTGCACAGGGACCGTGGGGAGCCGGCCCGAGTCTGCACGGGGACCGTGGGGAGCCGGGCCCGAGTCTGCACGGGGACCGTGGGGAGCCGGCCCGAGTCGGCACGGGGACCGTGGGGAGCCGGGCCCGAGTCTGCA
Organism: Sylvilagus bachmani; assembly: GCA_015711505.1. Taxonomy (NCBI): domain Eukaryota; kingdom Metazoa; phylum Chordata; class Mammalia; order Lagomorpha; family Leporidae; genus Sylvilagus; species Sylvilagus bachmani. The sequence continues at coordinate 10,481,028 of CM027388.1, read as the reverse complement.
CGGGGACAGTGGGGAGCCGGCCCGAGTCTGTAGCCCGGCAGCCCTGCGCGCTGCCCTCAGAATCTAATTAACAGGGAAGTCGGCAGCGGAAATCCAGGCTCCTTTCTGCAGGGGGCAAGAGCCTGAACCCGGGCTCGAGGCACCGTGTCCACAGCTTGTGCAGACCTGCCGAGCCCGCAGGGGCAGCGCGGGCAGGGGAAGGCAGAGACGAATGGGGCCCCCGCCCCAGCCCTCAAGTCTCAGTTTCCCCTGGAGTCCCCTCCTCATGCTGGGAGCCTGAAGCTGGGAGTCAGGTCTGGCCTCCTGGGCCCACAGGGCAGGAAGTGGGAGGAGCCAGAGGGGCAGGCTGGCCTCTCAGTGCCCAGGGTCCAGGGAGCTGGGCTCAGACCGGCAAACACACGGCTGCTTTGGTTTCCAAGTGTCTCGTGTGGCCTTACCCAGAGGGGCTCAGCACCCCCTGCCGGGGTCGGCTGCGCCCTCACCATGGTGTCTGCAATCCCAGGCCAACCTCCGGACTGGGCCCCTGCCACCCACCAGGGGCACCTGGACGGAGCTCCAGCCTGGCCCAGCCCCTGCTACTGCGGGCATTTGCGGAGTGAACCAGCAGATGGAAGCTCGCTCACTCTCTCTCTCTCTCTCTTGCTCTCTCTCGTTCTCGCTCTCTCTGCCTTTCAAATAAATTAAAAATTTATTTTAAAAAATAGCACAGTCCCCGTGCTATCCCTGGATGATAGCACACTGGGTTTTTAAAGGACTCTAGGGATTTGTGCTAATAGCAAAAGGGGTGGGTTGGGGGTGGGGGTGGGTGGGAGGGTGGGAAGTCAAGTGAGCACTGGTACACGTGGGAGGAACGGGTGACGGGGACGGCGGGCAGCTGCGGGCGCTGTGCTAACCCCCAGCTGCTCCCAGTCACCAGAACCAGCAGCTGAGACCGGCGCCGTGGCTCAACAGGCTAATCCTCCGCCTTGCGGCGCCGGCACCCCGGGTTCTAGTCCCGGTTGGGGTGCCGGATTCTGTCCCGGTTGCCCCTCTTCCAGGCCAGCCCTCTGCTGTGGCCCAGGAGTGCAGTGGAGGATGACTCAGGTGCTTGGGCCCTGCACCCCATGGGAGACCAGGAGAAGCACCTGTCACCTGGCTCCTGCCATCGGATGAGCACGGTGTGCCGGCCGCAGCGCGCCGGCCGCGGCGGCCATTGGAGGGTGAACCAACGGCAAAGGAAGACCTTTCTCTCTGTCTCTCTCACTGTCCACTCTGCCTGTCAAAAAAAAAAAAAAAAAAACCAGAACCAGCAGCTGCACCAGGGAGCCCAGGTGGGCCCCACCTCGACAAGGGGGCGAGGCAGCTGGCCAGACGCAGCCTCCTCGGGAGGGGACACGAGATTCTTCCAGACGGGAAGGAGAGGAGCGAGACGGAAAACAAGGGCTGCGCAGAGACCGGATCCTGAGTGTGGCTGGGGAGGGGCCAGGAAGACACTTGGGGGGGGGGGGTGTGCATCCGGGAAGGTGCCAGGGGGTCAGGGCTGAGGCCAGTGCGTGGGGAGGGGCCTGTGTAAGGGGCGGTGGCTAGAGGACGGTTAGCAGCCGGCCAGCCTGGTGAGGCACGTGTGTGTTCCTGGTATTTTCCTTTCAACTTTCTTGCAGTTTGGATTTTTTCAGGACACGCAGCCCTGGGGTAAAGGGCAAAGTTACTGGAATTTTTAAAGGTTGGCGGCGCAGGGAAGCGCCCGGGTGCGACTCGGCTCCAGCGCCTCTCTGCCATGTGACCCTGTCTCCTGCTCCCCTGCCGGGGGGGGGGGGGGGTGGTGGTGGCTGGGAGGACTGAGCTCCCCAGGTGAGCTGGCTGCGGCCGGGCTGCTGGGAGCTGGGGGCCCCGTCCCGCCCCCACCCCGGGCACCCACCCTGCTAGGCTCTGCGCCAGGCTTCAGGTGAGCGAGCCTGCTCCAAACAGTGCTGACACAGCCCAGCCTCCACTCGTACAATATTTATGTGCCCCCGGGTGGCGTTTCTGTGCACGGCTTCCGTAAATTCCCAGGGCAAGCAGCTCAGCCCACACAGTCACTAGAGCCGAGAGGAGGCCCAGGAGCCGGCAGCAGCGCTGGGCCAGGGCGCTGGGGGCGCTCGCGGGGCGCCGGGAGCTCCTCCCGGGCACCTGCCGTGTGCCAGGCATTCCCACGCCCCGCCGGGCACCGCACATGCACAGAGACTCTGGGAAAGGCGGGAACAGGCTGGGAAGGGGAGCGCAGGGGGCCCGGCTGAGCAGGGGCGGGGCAGAGCAGGCAGAGCCTCAGCCGTGGACCCAGGCTCATGAGCTCTCCTGTGGGGGTCTCAGGCCCAGTAGCCTGAGGGCGGGACGGGGCTCTTGCCCCACAGAAGCAGGCCCGGGGTCACCCCCGAGCTCCAGCCGGCTCCTCACCAACCCCACCTCCCTGTTACCGCCGAGGAAGCAGCTGGAGAGGCGGGCTCCCGTCTGCAGGGCAGCATGAGGCTCGGGACTTGTCCCAGTGTGCCCGGTTCTGACCACCCTTGGTCCTAGGTGACCATGGCCCGCTGGTCACTCCACTTGGACACCAACGCCCACACTGCCTCCGAGCCACAGACGGACGGACACCTCTCTGTGGCTCCGCCTGATGCTCCCACACGCCTGCCTTCAGAGTCTGGCCAGGCCAAGGCCGAGGGGATCGGCTGCAGGTCTCCCAGGCTCATCTGCTCCTCTGTGAAGTGGCAGTGAGGCTGCTCCTGTCTAACAGGACGCCAGGGGCTCCTAGCTCCAGGCCTCCCACATGGTGGCTGGGGCCCGAGCCAGCGCCTGCCGCCTCCCGGGGTGCAGGGCAGCAGGGAGCTGGCTGGAACCAGGCCCTCCCGTAAGGGACGCGGACGACCCAAGGGGCGACTTAGTGACCACGCGCAACGCCCTCAAATAAACGCCACCGGAGCAGCTGCCGCAGAGGGAGCAGACCCCGGAACGCATCTCGAGGTGCGGCCCCTGACGTTCTGCCTGCTGGTCGTCTTTAATTTCCTTTTGTTTTCTGCAGTTAGGAGAGCGGCCTAGCGTCTCCCCTCCAGCAGGGAGGGCCGGGCTGCCAGCCGCCTGAGGCCACCCAGCGCCGTGACCCTGAGCCTCACCCTTGGTGGCTGCTCCAGGCTTGCACTGCTCGAGAGCCAGGACTGAGCCAGGCTGCCTGGTGCCTGCTAACACCTGGCCACCACGGGGGCCCAGCTCTGGCCCCTGGGCCAGAGGGGCTTAGGAGGCAGAATGGGCACAGGGCAGGCACCTGCTGAGGCAGGGACCAATTCAGAGACGGACAGGGAGACAGGAAGTGAGACCCGCAGGGGACACGCACAACCCAGGCACTGGAGAGACACTCGCGACTGCTGGGAGAGATCTCCCCAAAACGCGAGAGACTGGAAGCCGGCGGGCAGCCAGACTGTGGCCGAGAAAAGAACACGTGTGCAGTGCGTGAGGCAGCACGCGTGTGGGGGTGTGGGAGGTGCGGGGGTCACTGCTCTGAATATAGTCAGCATCCAGAAAGCAAAGCCCCCAAACAGGGCTCCGGCTGGGCCCCAGCACCCAGCAGGAGTTTAATAAATACAGCCCAGGGGAGTGGCTTCCCGTTCCCCGCCGACTGCTGGCCTGTGCTCGCCCCTTTCCCTTCATCGGGTCTCAATGGCTCACAGAGCAAACCTCGCGGGGCACGGCCCACGCCACGTGGCTGCAGGGAAGCTGCTCAGAGCCCGGCCCAGGAGCAGCGAGGACTCTGGGGGCCACAGGTGACGCACGCAGGGAACTGGTGGGAGGCGGGGAGTCCACGCGACCAGTAAGAGAGCACCAAATGGGGAGGGGGCGGGGCTTCCTGCTGAGTGGGCGCTGGGGGGCGCGGCGGGTTAGGCTGACACCTGGGACTCCAGCACCCGTCTGGGCCCAGCGGTTCCTGTCTGGCTCCTCTGCTTCCAATCCAGCTCCCTGCCAATGCGCCCGGGAAGGTGGTAGAGGATGGCCCAAGTGCTGGGGTCCCTGCGGCCCATGTGGGGGACCCGGATGGAGCTCCAGGCTCCTGGCTTCAGCCAAGCACTTACTGCCCTCATGCCAATTTGCATACTATTACCCAAGAAGCCCTGCGCCCAGATTCCGCTTTTGCAAATTCCCACCCGTTTCGTGTCATAAATAAGACAGGAGACAGAAAACTAATACAGCCCTGTGATGCATTATTCATGCCGTGTCACACTGCCGTGATAGATTTACAACAGCTAATACATGCAAACTGAGTTTGTGCACTAAATGTGAAAATTAAGGGTGTGGAGGGTGGGTGCGCATGGGGGAGGGCGGGGAGAGTCAAGGGGCTGCTGGTGTCCAGAAGTTTCTTCCCTGTCGCACTTAGTGACAAAAGCAGCAGTCCGCATCAGAGGCTGGTGTTGGCGCCAGCTGGAGGCGCTGGAGTTGGCCACAGGGCAGGCACCTTGGAGCGCCACGGTTACAATCAAGCCCTCCGCTAACTGCTCTGCAGGGTCGCTGCCCACTGCCTCCTCCCACTGAGGGAAACAGCGCAGCCGTGGCCCTGGCCCCGCTGCCCCAGGGGCTGCCCCGCTGGCCTGAACAACTCCTTTCTGAGCACCTGCTGGGATCACAGCCACAGACGCCACGGCACAGGGGAAGCCATCCATCCAGCTTCGGTCTGGTTAATCCTGTCCACCCCATACCTGGCCCCAGGACACCAGCTCGGGGCTGCGGCGTGAACTCTGGCCGCGCTCAAGGGGGCTCCGTGCACGGCCCCGACAGGCTTCTCTGAGGATGGCAGAGCCAGGGTCTAACAGAAGAGGAGCTGCCCAGGTTGGCGTCCCCCAACAGCCAGTGGCAGCTGGGGCCGCACCCTCGCCCCCAGTTCCACAGACTCCAAACAGGGCCGAGAGCCTCATCCCCGGGCCCATGCCTCTGCACCCTCACCAGGGCTGAGCCCCAGGGGAAGGGTTGCCATGGAAACACAGCAAGGCCGCTTTGGGCCATCAAGAGATGGGACTGGCCCTTCAATGACACAGCTGTCCCTCTGTACCCTGTCCCTGCCTGAAGCAGACAAGAGCCATGCCTAAGCCCTTCCCAGCTTCTCCTGGTACCCCCCCCCCCGCCTCCTGGAAGGCACAGTCCTCCTAGGACGCGGCCCCAGGCGGCCCCAGAGCACCCAAGCCTCCCCCAACGCAGAGAGCACTCACTCCCGTGCCCCACGAGTGCCCTCCAGAGGCAGCTCCTCAGGGAAGGAGGAGGATGCCCGCCCTGGGACGCGGAGGCAGGAGGTGACGCAGGCCAGGGCCTGCTCACACGTGTGGCCCACCAGGGGTGAGACGGACAGCGTCTCAGAGCACCCGTGCTATGATGACGACAGACAGGCTGATGCAGTGAGGGCGGGGGCAATGCGGCTGAAGGGGTTAAGTGGAGGCCTTAGAGATGGAGAAGGAGCCGCACGCTACGGGGACGGCGTTGCTGGCACAAGCCACGGGCAGAGGCCCGGGTCTGGCGGTGGATGGAGCACGTGCCTTCCGAGGTCAGCTGGGGCCAGCACGGCTGTGGCCTGCACGTCCACCTGCTCACCTGTAAAATGGGCCGAGTTGATGGCTCCTGGCTCTCGAGCATCCCGCAGCACAGCCTGGCCGGGACTCTACCGCCCCTCCCCCATCCTCCCAGGGACCAGGGTGCCCCCCGCACTCCGAGCGCCGCAGCCGGGCAGCTCAAACCCTGAGCACAGCAGGCCTCCTGCCAGCCTGCCCCCGCGAAGTTTCTCTAAATTAAGATGCAGCCATCTCCCGCGGCGGCTTCCCCCTCGAGCGATCGGTGCAAATGAACTCCACACGACTGGATTAGACTTTGAAGGTGGCGATGGGGATAATGAACACGGACGATGCGGTGTTGACACAGGCCCTGGTGAGCGACATTATTATTTAACAGCCTTGCTCTGCCTCCGCAGGGATCGAGGAGCCCAAGGAGCAGTTGGCGCACGACAGACCAGGCGCCAGCTCATGGGCGACGGGACGCGCAAGGTCAGGGCGCCCGACTGGCCGGGGCCAGCTGGGCAGGGGCAGCGGGGGCCAAGCGGACCTGGGGGCGCCAAGTGTGCCTGTAGTGGCCAAGTGGGCCTGGGGGAGCCAAGTGGGCCTGCGGAGGCCAGTGCCAGCCCGGAACCCCTCCTCCCAGGAGAACATGGCGCGCGCCTGGACTGGACTCGGCTCCTCATGCCACTTCCCCCTCTGCCACACCCACTGCCCTTTCTCCTCCACCCCCGCCTCCAGCCGGGGCTGGCACCCCCTTCTCCTCCCCTGGGTCCCCGCAACCCCTGCGCTTGTCCCCTCCTGGGCCTCACCACACTGGGCCCAGGCTGACAGCCCTGGGTGTCTCTCCAGACAGGACCCCGCCCCCCCGCCCCCACAGCACCTTACACTCGAGGCCCCGGGACCAGGAACCGCCCAGCAGCCCGTCCTCATGCCACGGCACGACACGTGCCCTGTGCCCGCAGTGAGCAAGACACAAAGGCAATGCCTGGGCCAGACGCCACGCAGGTGGGAACAAACGGGGGCTCCCCAGAACAGAAGACGGAGCCTGGGCCTCCTGCCTGCCGGGCCAGCGGTCATGGAGCTCGCCACTCAAATCCCAGCTCCGCCTCTCCCTGGCTGTGTGACCTCGGGTGGGGACATACCCTCTCTGTGCCCGTTTCCTCCCCCTCTCCTCCTCTTGCAGGGCGCCTTGGGCGGTAAACGCGTTCACCCAGGCCTCCCCCCGTGAAGCACTGGGTACGGGCAGGCTCTTATGACCTCCCAGGGAGGGAGGGGTTGGAAGAGGCTCCTTGGAATGGGCACAAGGCCTGGATCAACCCGGAGGTCTTCACTGTGGGGCCTGGGCACGCTGGCCACAGCCTCAGCCGATGGCTCCAGGCCCAGAGCAGGGACCGGCTCTAGGTCTCCCAAAGCCCTCATGGCGCTGTCCAAACTGGGGGGGAGGGGGAAGGCCTGCTCCGCGTGGCACTGCTCATGGCACAAGGCTGTTCATCACAGCCAAGGCCCAGTCCTCCCTGCGGGTGCAGAGCCAAGGCGCGCACAAGGCTCAGCGACCGGAAGCGAGTGAGCGACTCAGCCCTGTGTCTGGCCTGCTCCTCCAGACCCCGCAGTGAGTGGTGGGCCCGGAGCAGGCTGGGCGGTCACTGGTAGCAGCCAGACGGAGCCACTTCCAGAGCCCCAGCAGCACGGCGGGTGGAGTGCGGCTCCATAAACACGCAGGTGCTCAGCTCCTTAGGAAGGGGAGCCTCCTGCTCACAGAAACCTCTCAATCTCTCTGGCTGCGGCCTGGGGAGCAGGGTCCCTGGCCACCGCCTCCCCCTCCCCCACACGGTCTGCAGAGCGGGTGAAAGGCCATATTGACCCTCCCTCAAGAGCTGGTCCAGAACTAACCTTCAATCCTAGGAGCCGCAGCCCGGTGGCCCTGGGGCTGCATGGGTGTGGCTGGCGAGGGGTAACCGCAAGCGAGGGCCAGGCAGGGCCACCTGGGCCCTGTGCGTCCCTCTGGCCGCCTGTGTGCCCCGCACCCCGGGGTCTTTCTTCCAGGGAACCGGGCAGGGGCTGCGAGGCGGGAGTGGTGCCCCCCGCCCCCCACCCGACTTTCCCAAACCAGCCACAGGTCAGGTGGGCTCCCGTGAGGCGGCCATTCTTGGGAACATCACTCTCACACACACCCCCCCCCCCGGAACTCTCCATGGTACTCATAGCATCCGATCCCGCAGGTGAAGGGACGGAGGCCAGCAGGGCTCAGTTACCTGTCCTGCGGGGCGGGGCAGAGCCTTGCTCACCCGAGTAGGCGTGGCCAGGGTAAGGGTGGGGGCGCGGCTGCCTCTGCCTCCCCTTCTCCCCCCCCCAGACGTCTCCAGGGCGCCTGCCGGGAGCCGGGTGGGCCCTACTGCTCACATTCTCCCCAGGCGTCGGCAGCCTCTGCTGGTGGGTTCCCGGCCTGCGGACCCCTCCCCTGAAGCCCCTTCCCTGGAGACCGCCCTCCAGGGCACCCCTGCCTCCCACGTCTCCCAGCTGCACCCCCTACCATGCGCAGCCCTGAGGACATCCGGACTCCCTTTCCCATCTGCTCTGTTCCCCTTCCGCCTGCCTCAGGCCCACCTCCCCCACGGGGGGAGAGGCTGGGGGCTCCCAAGGGCAGGGCCGGGTCTGCCGTCCCCGCCCCACGGACACCCTATCCTGTGGCAGCAGACTGAACCCCTCTGCTCCCCCGCTGAGTCACTTGTGGGACGCCCTTGGGGAGGGGCCGCGGGGGGCAGACCGAGCATCACCCTTCTGTCAAATGATCTGAGACCCAGGCAGGTTGTGCCCCTGAGGAACCTGGGAAAGCGGCTCAGCCCCCCCCCCCCACAACCTCGGAGGCCGAGGTGAGGACCTGGGAGGCAAATGACAGGACAAGGCTGGGGGTTTCCGGGAAGCCCCCCAAAGTGAACCAGGGCAACCCCCTCCCAGGAGAAACGGGACTCAAACATTGAGACCCTGGGGTGACTCCCTGGCCCCTCCCCCAGCCCACCCCAACCAGCCTGGCCCAGTGGCACGAGGAGGTCACAGGTCTCGGGCACTGTTCAGTCAGTCCCTGGAGGGGCAGCCCCAAGGGACCAGCCCGCAGGACACCACGGGGCCGGCCCTCTTCTCCCCAGAGGACAATCCTAGCTCAAACCCCAGGCTGCCTCCCACCCCTGCTGGGAGGGGCTTTGGCAACCGCCTCCCCGCTGAGCAGACATCTCATCTGGCTCCAGGCGGCCACATTCCCGGGCCTACCCGACTGGTCCACAGCACCCAGATGTGGGTGAGGGGGCGCTGGGTGTGTCTGGACGAGACTGGCAGACTGCAGACAGCAGAGGGCCCTCGCTGTGTGCGTGGCCTCACGCAAGCTGCTGAGGGCCTGCACAGAACAGAGCGGCCAGGAAGGGCGCACCTGTTCTCTCCGCCCGCCTTCCTTGGGGCTGGGACGTGAGCGCTCTCCCCGGCCCAGGAACTGGACTGGGTCCTGGGCTCTCGGGCTCTCGGGCTGCCCGCTCCCACTGGAACTTGCACCGTGGGCGCCTGCGGTTCTCGAGCCTCTGTCCTCAGAAGGGATCACACCGTCAGGTCCCACGGCACCTCCCTAACCACAAGAGTGGATTCTTAGCAACGGCTTCCTTCAGCTGGTGTGGGGGCTCAACCCGGGCAGTTCCACCCAGGAGAGTCCTCGCACGCACGCACACGGCACTCACAGCAGAACAGGCATCCGCTGCAGCGGCTCCCGCCTGGGGCCACGTGGGGCTGAGCCGTGAGGTGTGGGAGGCCGGTGGACTCAGGCACTTGTGACTTAGAAGGGCTCCCAGCACAAGGTGCGTGCGCCCACATACTGGGTCCCGTCTCTGCTGAACCCTGACTGACACGCCGGGCCCCTTCTTCCCTCGCGGACAGCCTAGCAGCCGGCGAGCTGAGCCGCACACAGAGCAGGGCACAGCTCCTGAGACGGCGCCTCTGTGCTCCGGCCAAACCAGGACAGCAAGCTGGCAGAGGGATGGTCACGGCCCCCGGCCCACTGCAGCTGCCTATGCCTCAGTTTCCCCACTTATCAGGGGAAGACGGTGTCCTGGGGCCCCCGCCTGAGCAGCTGTGCCCCGACGAGCGCAGGACTGCCCGGGTGCTCCCGCTGGGCTCGTGTGCAGCTGCTTTACAGCCACGTGGGCCAGGGCCAACAGGAAGCACTCCTGGAGAGCCAGCCGGTTCCGACCACGCCCACGTGCCGACCCCCGGCCACGCGCCGACCCACGGCCACGTTCTGGGCTGCACTCTGCACCTCCAAATTCAGGACCCAGACACAGTGGTGCCTGCAAACGCCAGCGCACGGAGGCCCAGAGCCACGCCCAAGTCTCCCGAGAGGCGGCACCGTGGGAGGGGCTGTGGGCGGGGCACAGAGAGGCAGGTGAGTGGTGCCATCAGCCAGGGGCACTCAGGCCCAGGCCCAGGCAGGGAGCAGCCTGCAGAGCCAGGGCCTCGTCCCGGGGCCGAGGCAAGGGCAGTGCTCGCGAGGGGGCAACACAGGGCCCCAGCGGCCTCCACCTCTGCGCATCTGAAAGAACCCAGCCTCCAAGATGCCGCGTCCACACGAGCCACTTCCGCAGCTCTGCGTCCAAGTCTAGGGTGCCAGTCCTGGGACAGAGACCCCAGCCCGGGTGGTCAGGACCCGCCACCCCCTGAGCAGTGTGGTAGGTCAGAGGTCAGAGCCCGGCAGGGAGCTGGGCCCCCTCGGCTTCCCTGCTGTCTGGCTCCAATGTCCCCTCAGAACCCCCGATGGGAGGAGGAGGCAATACGGTCCTGGTGCAGGCCAGCAGGCTGGGCTCCTGATAGAACCGCGTCCCGGTGTGGCCCCCAGCACTGAGTCATGGCAACACAGACAGCCCATAAGCACCGGTGTGGGACGCACGGGCACCCAAGATGCAGCCGGGAGCCCAGGCTGAGAGCCCGCGGACGGGGTCAGTACCTGAGTCTGCAGGCTGCTGGCGTCCAGGACGGTGACCCGGGCCCCACAGCTGGCCCACACGGCGTCCCCCAGGCTCAGCAGGGTGCGGATGGGCCCGGGGCCCACGGTCAGGCACATGGGAGGGCTCTCCAGGTCCCACAGGGCGCCTCCTGCAGGCAGAGGACGGAGGCAGGTTAGCAGGGGCCCCGCTGGGCTCTACACACCCCTCCCCCGTGGTGGCCACTCCCCTCCGCCCCTAGCACCCGGCTACACTCGACAACTCCTCCCTCCCCTTCCCCTCCCATTGCTCAGCTCTGTCCACACCTACTGCAGCCCACGGAAACAGAGACAAAGCAGACACAGGCCCCGCCTTCAAGGAAACTCCACTGGTAAAACAACCCATGGGCTCATCGAGTGACCGCACAAGGCGCCGGCACAAGCGGGCATGCGCACAGAGCATCTTGGGATCTACTGACATGGGAGAAGCTAATGCTGCACGGGGGGAAGTCCAGGGGGGCTTCTCAGGAGAGGCAACGCTCACACCAGGCCCTGCCAAGGAGGCAGCATATGGCAGAGGGCGCCCTGGAGGCAGAGTCGAGAAATGTGGGCTCTGGCCCTGGTTCTGCCGCCAACCCACTAGGACCCTGAGAGCATCTGTCCCCTTCTCAAGGCCTCAGTTTCCCCATCTGCAAAATGGGAGGCGCGAAGCCAACAAGATTGCCTCTGGGGGCCCTCCCGACACTGTGGCTCACCAGACTGAATCTCGACCTTGAACGACCTTCCTGCAGCTCGAGGCACTTCTACTGTGCTGAGCTCTCACCCCACCTGAGGCTGTGACATCACACAGAAGGACCTGGCTCACCTGACACCCACCCCCCAGGCGCCCAGTGTGTGTTCAGTCCCACCAGGGGCCAGGTGCGTGGGGTGGGGGCTGGGGAGGAAGCTGGG
>CM027388.1:10452845-10469089 GCA_015711505.1 Sylvilagus bachmani | reverse complement strand
GTCCCCTCACTGTCCACCCTGACACAGGGATGCCGTCCCCTCTCACTCACTGTCCACGGAGTCACAGGGGTACACTCAGGTTGGGCATGGGGCCCAGGCAGAGCCAGATGTCCCCAAGGGGGTCCCTGAGGGCTGAGGCGACAGGGTGAGTCTCCTGGGCCCGCACTGTGCAGGGGGGAGAACAGGGAGGAGACCCCTGCCTGAGAAGGCAGAGGACGGCCAGGCAGGCGCCCGAAGGCATGCTGGGTGGGCACGGGGACCCCGTGTGCCGTATATGTCCCAATTTGAGACAGGGACAGGTGTAGACACACAGGGAGATGAGGTGAGACAGGGCCGGCACTCATTCTGGCCTGCCCCGAGGCGGGGGGGTGGGGAGCAGGGTTTGCACACACCGTGAGATGGGGCTATGCATGTCCCGGGGAGACGGGGCGGGCATTCACTCTGGGCCTGCCCCTTGGCGGGGGGCGGGGTTTGTACACACAGTGAGATGGGGTGGGGGCCGAGTATACACACAGGTGGGGGGGGCGAGGGGAGGGCAGGCACTCACTCTGGCCTGCCCCGTGGCGGGGGGGTGGGGTGGTGAGGGGCGGGGTGTGCACACAGTGAGACGGGGCGGGCACTCACTCTGGGCCTGCCCCGCGGTGGGCGCCTTCTTGGCGCCGGCATGCTGGATGAGGACGTTGTCCTTGTCGTAGGCGCCGCCCTCCTGGCCCACCTCCACCACCTGCACCTGGGGCAGCGCCGTGTTCCACTTCACCACGTACTTGGGCCCCAGGGGCACCAGGCTGCTGATCTCCAACTGGCCCCTAGGTGGACAGAGAGAACGAGTCCCACAGAGCCGGCCGCCCGCCCGCCGCCCAGGGCCAGCCCGGAGCGCCCGCTCCGCACGGCACGCCACACGCCAGCTCAGCCAGGCCGATCCCCGCAGCCCAAGCACAAGGCCTCAGGCCACACCAAGCTGGAGCCCAGCGGAGCCCTCGCCAGGGCAGGAGCACCCACGTGCCCAGGCCCGGCCCCAGAGCCAGAATCACACGGCCCGAGCCCCACACCCACCTACCTGTGATGGGCAGGCCTGGGGAAAGACAAGAAACAAGGCTGTCACGGGGCCGAGCCACATCCACGCGGGCTGAGGCCGCTGGGCGGGGCATGGGGGGCTCGAGGAGGGACAGTTCCAGGGGGAGCCGTGGCAATGGGCGTGGGCAGAGGGGACGGCACAGAGGAGACGTCTCCTCCCCGGGCTGGGCCTGCGCCACCTCGACCTCCCCGCCGCTCTGCCAGGTGAGGATGCCGATGCTCAGCCTGCGGGGTGGCTCAGCCCCTGTCCCCTACGCTGAACTCCCCAAAACCGGGCCATGGACGCCCCACCCGGCACTGCACACTAGCCCCTGCGCCACGTGAGGGTAAACAGGGCGTCCATCGCAGCCCCGGCACCTGCCCGGGCCCAGGGCGTAGACGGCACTGAAGAATCACAGCACTTGGGGGCTGGTGTGCGGTGCGGCCTGGGACACCGGCCTCCCACTGAGCGCGCTTCAAGTCCCAGCCACTCGGCTTCCGACCCAGCTGCCTGCTCAGGCACCCGGGAAGGCAGCGGGGGACGGCCCAAGTGCTGGGGCCCCCACCACCCCATGTGGGAGCCTGGACGCAGCTCCTGGCTCCTGGCTTGGCCTGGCCCAGCCCTGGAGCTGCGGCCATCTGGGGAGTGAACCAGCAAAGGGAAGGTCTCTCTGCCTGTCCCTCTCAATCTGCCCTATCAATCAATCAATCAAGTCTTAAAAGAACCACAGCACCTGAATGAATGACTGAGCCAAGGAATGAGTGCGGGAGGGAGTCAGCCGTGAGCACTGCCCGCATCCCGTGACACGGGCTCCTGCAGAGGGGAGGGGCTGGGGACAGGCTCGGTGGTGAGTCCCAAGGGCCCAGCTGCTCCCCTGCTAGGATGGGGGTTCCAGAACCACAAAGCTCCCCGAAATCAGCACGGCCAGCACAGAGACGCACGAGCTGACCCTGGCTGCAGAGCCCAAATGAGGCTCCACGTGCACCCCTCAGCCCCACGGTGGAGGGCCCGGCTGGGACTAACACTCGGGGCAGTGCTCCCTCTGGGGTGGCTCCCGGGTGCTGGGCCGTGGTTCCTGGGAGCAGTTTCTCCTGTGGAGCCAGCTGCAAAGGTCAAGGCACCGTCTCGGGAAGCATTTGGGGAGGGGTCTGGGATCCCTGGCACCTACGGGACACACGGGGACACTGAGGAACTGCAGGGCAGGAGGCCCGGCTCCTGGCCCTGTGGCCGCTGGGCTTGTGAACCTGAACTTCAATCTATGTCTTAGCCTCTGTGCCGCCCCAGTGCACAGGCCCGAGTCCAGGCAGTGGCCCCCAGCTCTGGGGTCCCTGCTCTCCCCGGCACAGCCTGGCATCCGGGCTCTGCGCATCAGCACAACCTCCATCCCAGAGCGAGAACGCCAGGCTCTGCAGACAGAAGATGCCAGGCACCCCGGGAGGGGAGACCCAGCCCGAGTGGGAGGAGCAGGGGTCTGGAGCGGACACCGGGAGGAACCCTCCCCTTTCAAAGCTGTCAAAGGCTCGAAGGCTGCTGGGTCACCCCCTGCACAAGAGACCCCCGGGCAATGCCCTGCGGTTGGCCCACAGCGGGAGCTGCCCTGTGACCCCTGCCCCGCGCTGGGCCCAGGGACGGAGCAGGTGGAGGGGGCAGCGAGGAAGGTGGGGTGGGGTTGGGGGTGGGGTTCTGGGGGCGGGGCCTGCTCACTTGAAGTTGATGTTGGCGCAGACCAGCATGTCATTGAGCAGGAAGACCCTGCGCTCCTTGGACTTGATCAGCTGCCCGCGGTCCCCGTACACCGTCTCCGTCAGCGTCTCGCACAGGAGCAGCTGCCGCTGGCCTGAGGTCAACAGCTGGGGGAGGGGGAGGGCAGGTCAACAGCGGCAACGCAGCCAGGCAGGCAGCTCACGGGCCACGCCCAGCGGAGCCAAGGGCCCTGGCCACCTGCCCACGCACGAGCCCGGCCCTGCAACCGGCAGCCACGCCTCGGCGATCCTGCACCAGCCCGGGAGTCACAGAGAGGACCTCTGACCCTCGACCCTTCACCTCACCCAGGTCACCTACGTGAGGCTCAGCTTCCACAGGGTGGCGCACAGGGGACAGTCTGGCCACCTTGTTCACAGAGCCCGGTGCGACAGGGAGACACGGGCTCCTGATGGAAAGTTAGCACAGAGCCAGGCGTCATGGCACAGCAGGGAGCTGGATAGGAAGTAGAGCAGCTGGGACTCAAACTCGTGCCCACAATCAATGCCCACGCCACAGGTGGCAGCTTAACCTGCTACACCACAGTGCAGGCTCCTCTTTCTCTCATTATTCTTTTTTTAAAAAAATTACTTATTAATTTATTTGAAAGGCAGAGTTACAGAGGCAGAGAGAGAGGTCTTCCATCTGCTGGTCACTCCCCAAAGGCTACAACAGCCAGAGCTGCAGAGGATTCTGGAGCTTCATGCAGGTCTCCCACGTGGGTGCAGGGGCCCAGGCACTTGGGCCATCTTCTGTTGCTTTCCCAGGCTCATTAGCAGGGAGCTGGATCAGAAGCCAGGACTCGAACCCGCACCCAAATGGGACGCCAGCACTGCAGGCACCAGCTTTACCTGCTGTGCCACAGCGCCAGCTCCTCTCTGTCTCAGTCATTCTGCCTTTGAAATAAATAAATCTTCTTTAAAAAGGCTATTATAAATGTCAAGATGCCACACAGAGCGTTAAGCCAGGTCCAGGGCCTGCTAAGCGCACGTCCTGGGTGTGGCGCACAGTAGGACTCCATGGACAGCTGCTGCCCAGCGGCTGCCACCCATGGCAGCCTTCACCAAGGGGTGGGGGGGGCTCGGCCTCTGCAGGAGCCACCTGGCCTGGAAGTGGTCCCTGGCTGTGCCCAACCCTGCGAGGCAGCCCTGGCTCCTCCCACTTCTTGCCCGTCTCGGTATTGGCTCAGACCAGCTCTGCTGGTCAGCCACGCCCCACTCTGGGAAGCCAGACTCTGGAGCCCAAGCATCGGAGCAGACTTTTGCTGACCTCGGGCTGCCAGACCCCCCGGGGAAATGCCTGTGTTCCTATCAGGGAGCGGGGACTGCTCGGCAAAGTTCATTCCCATGACCGTGACCCCGACAAGGCCCATCAGACCCCCGCTTCTGCTCCCTTCTGGCCGGGGAAAGGTCAGGTCACCCCAGAGCACCCCGAGAGGATTCCGTCACTCGCCATAGCTCTGTGCCCCTCAGGTCAATGCACAACCACGAGTCCACGTGGCACCCAGTGCCCGCTGTGTGCCAGGCCCCGAGGGGCGCTCAATGGTGCACCGCTCACTCGATCAATGCAGGGGTGAAGTGACTGGCCGAGGGCCACTGCCACCTGACGGACAGGGCGGAGCCGCGTGCCCCGCACTGTGAGGCCGGCACACAATGCGTTTCCGACCCCCTGGCGCACTTGGGGTCTCCCCAGGCCCCCCATGGCTGCTGAAGCCGGCCCTGCACCGAGGACAGCAGGACCCCACGGCAGAGCCGGGAGGAGGAAAGTCCCCGCCAGCAGCCCCTCCCGGCCTCCCAGACAGATTTCTAAGAAGCAGGAAGAAAACGCAGCCGTTGCACAAACGTCCCTGGAAGACGCCTGAGTCGGCTGTTTTGAAGAGTGGGCTCGGCTTCCCTCTCGGCCACACCCAGTTTCGTTTCCACTTCTTCCTGGGTGACGGCAGGAGGGAAACCAGTGTACGGTTCTCCAAATGGCCGCGAGGTCCAGGGAGGGCCCTGGCGGGGCAGGCGCGGTGTGTGGCCACCATACCCCTCACGCCACGTGCATCCAGCTCAACCCTCACTTGACAGCTGGGGAAACTGAGGCTCAAGCGTTCCGTCCCTGCTGGACCTCAAAAGGGTCCCCCTCACCTCAAGCCAGGGACCAGCACATGCGTTGCCCAGGTCCCCACGGGGACATGCCGAGAACAGAACGGCTTTTCCCGCTGCAACTGCACAGGTGCGCGAGCCGGGTCGCAGGAAAGAGCTGAAGGCAGGGAGGGGAGGAGCTGCCCGAGCGCTAAGGCCAGCCCAGCATGGTGGCCGCGGGTGGCCTAGAGCCTTTTCCTCCAGAGATGGCCCCCAAAAACCCAGGCTTGCGTGGAGTGGGAGGCAGGAGCTGGGGCGACGACCCCTGCCCCTCACGCCTGCCTGAGTGACGCTGGATGGGGGCAGCCCCACCAGAGAGCGCTCCATCCCTGCTGGTCTTTTCCTTCCCAGTTTTATCCTCCTGGGGCAGGTGGAGCGAACCCAGATGCCTGTGGGGCCAGCAGGTCACACTGGTGCAAAGCAGCGGCCACCAGCCACGTGGGCAGTGCCGCTGGCAAGGGTGGGCAACAGCTTTTCCACCAAGAAGCCCCGCGAGGCTGACCTTAGGGGACAAAGGCTGTCCGCTGAGGCCAGCACTGTGGCTCAGAGGTTTAAAGCCCAACCTGTGGCACCAGCATCCCAGATGGATACTGGTTCACTCCAGCTCCCTGCTAATGTGCCTGGGAGGGCAGCAGAGGGTGGACCAAGTGCTTGGACCCCATGCAGGAGACTCGGAAGAAGCTCCCGGCTCCTGGCTTCGACCTGGCTCAGCCCCGGCTGATGCAGCCATTTGGGGAGCGAACCAGCAGATGGAAGATCTCTCTCTCTTTCCCTCTCTCTCTCTCTCTCTCTCTCTCTCTCTGAGTCTCCTCTCTGCCTTTCAAATAAATAAATCTTAAAAAAAAAAAAAAAAAGGAAGTCGTCAATTACTTCCCTACAAGCCACACTTTCCCGAGGCAGGACGACCACGCAGGGCCCACGCACAGCCCACACCGCCAAGCGCCTACATCCGGGACCCCTGGAGCATCCCCCCCTCCCCCGCTGCCGTCTTCCCTCCTGGGAGCTGCCAGCCAGCAGCCTCCGTTCTGCGTTCAGGATCCCGCCGCCCCAGGGGCTCCTGGAGTTCCCCCAGAGGCTACGAAGGCCCCCTCCCAACCCCGCACAGAAGCCCCTTCCCCAAGAACCACCCAGCACAGTGCCTGCAGGGGGGGCCCTGCCTGACCCAACCCCCCCCCCCCGGGATCCTCTGGGATCGGGGTTCCGCATGGGAGGCCCCTGTCATGCGCAGGTGACTCAGGAGGGAACCTTGTGCTCCGCCCTCTGCAGACTCACTGGCAAGGTCTCCAGGCTTTCCTGCCCAGATGTCCCTAAGCCGAAACCCCAGCGCACGGACCGGCCTTTCCATCTCCTTCCGTTTAAGGCCTCTCAGAGGCTGCTTTGCCACTGCCTCATTCACACAGCGGCCCTGGGGATGGGCGGCTCCTGAGCTCACCTCCCATCAGAGGAAGCAAATGGGGCCCAGAGAGGCTGGGCGGGTCCCTGGGGACCACACAGCGTGCGCCAGACTCTCTCCCCAAAGCCCGCGTGATTAACCACGAGGCTCCCGGTGTCTTCACTGGCAATCACACCGATATGATGCACAAAACCAGCTGGGGTCCCAGAACGACCGGAGGAGCAATGAACGTGGGGGCTCCAGTCGTGAGCCTAACGCCCAGGGTGAGATCTGGGGGCTCAGCAGGAAAGCCAGGCATGGGCTCCCCGGAGAGCGCCGCCACCGGGCAGGCGGCCGGGCAGAGGCAGGCGCCGCCGGCAGAGCGGCCAGGGTGGCCGGGGCTCACCTTGCTGAGGCTGCTGCGGTCGCTCACGCTCTTGGTCAGCTGCTGGATCTCGGCCACCTGGTCGGCCAGCCGCTTCTGCTCGTTCAGCTTCTCGGCCAGCGTCTCCAGCTCAGTGAGGGCCAGCTGCAGCGAGAGCCGGTCGGGGTGGCCCCTGGGGGTGTTCTTCAGCATGTCCTGCCAGGGAGAGCCGGGCTGAGGACCCCCCCACACACACAGCCACGGCAGAGCCGCCCGCTGCACACCTCCTCCCCCACGGACGAGGACTGCAAGGGGCTCAGATGGCGCCACACAGAGGAAGGCCTCAAAAAACCGCCGAGTGCAGCTGGCGCTGTGGTGTAGTGGGCTAAGCCTCCACCTGCAGCGCCGGCATCCCATACGGGCACTGGTTCGAGTCCTGGCTGCTCCCCTTCCAATCCAGCTCTCTGCTTATGGCCTGGGAAAGCAGTGGAGGATGGCCCAAGTCCTTGGGCCTCTGCACCTACATGGGAGACCCAGAAGAAGCTCCTGGCTCCCGGCTTTAGATAGGCCCCCCTCCAGCCGTTGCAACCATGTAGGGAGTGAACCAATGGAGGGAAGACCTTCCTCTCTCTCTGCCTCTCTGTAACTCTGCCTTTCAAATAAACAAATATTACCTCCCTGTAATGGCCATCTGGGGAGTGAACCAGCAGATGGAATAGCTCGCTCTCGCTCTCGCTCTCTCTTTCTCTCTCTCTCTCTCTCTCCCTCCCTCCCTCTCTCTCCCTCTCCAACTCTGCCTTTCAAATAATAAAAGAAATAAATCTCTTTTTGAAACAGGTACAATGGTAACGTGTCCATAAGTGCACTGATCAATACTAACTGATCAAGGCTTAGATCGGAACCCATCCACATCTGAGGATAGAAAGAAAAACGCCACTGGGTCCCTAGGCCTGGCAGCCACCCCTCGCCTCCAGGGAGACGGCCCAGGGACAGGACTGGCTTCACAAGGGAGTGCAGTAGAGGCCAGAGCCCCAGGACAGCGGGTTGTGAGACGGTCCAGGGCCAGCACCCCTGCCTCCCCCGCCGCCCCCGCCCCCCGCCCCCGCCTGCGCTCCGCGGGCCTCCCGGATGATGGACAGGTACCTGCAGCAGGAGGATGAACTGCGGGAACCTCTGGATGGGCTTCACCATGAGCCCGTAGAGGGTGACCCGGTCCGGGCTGCACAGCTGCCGCCGCTGCCGGAGACAAGGCATGTCACTCGCTGACCCTCTGCACCCGGGGGTGCACGGAGCCCAGGCAGGGCCCCAGCTCCACAGCCAAGGATCCCCCCCCACCGAGGCTCCCACACGCCCCGACCCTCGGGAGACCAAGCAGACTGGGGTCAGACTTCTAGAAGTCGGGACCTCCACTCCGTCCGCTTACAGAGCAGACAGCCTGGGGCCCCCATGAGCAGCAGGGGCCAGGTGGGCTTCCCGACCTATCCCTTGCACCTGCTCGATCACTCCATGCACACACCTGCTACACGGGCCCCACACTCACCCCCTGCAGCCCCACGGCTTCTCCACTGGCCCCCACTTTGTGTCTGTCCCAGCTCAAAACTCCTCCATGGTTCCCCACTACCCCAGCCAGAGCTGGGAGGTCCAGAACTCCCCAAATGGACCCCAGCTGCCCCCTGGCTTCAGCGCCCCCTGAATTCACCCCACCTTGCCCCCTCCTGCCTCTGATCTTTGCCCCGTCCTTGTCCCTGGAATACCCTCTCCTCTGTCTCCGCTCCAGGATCAGGACCTCGTCACCACCTCCTCTCAGGGACGGGGTGGGGATGCCCCAAAGGCCAGAGGCGAGGCGCCCCGGCCCAGGCTGCAGCAGCCGAGGCGCTGGTGGGAGGCGGCTCCGGGCTGCACACACCTTGAGGAAGTCGAGGAAGGCGGGCTTGGTGAGACAGGCCTTCTTGATGATGGACATGGCGTTGGTGAAGTTGTTCACGTAGTCGCTGTACACGTCCAGCACCATGGACTTGGAGAACTGAATCGAGGCAGGGAGGGGGCCAGGCTGGGTGGCTGAGCAGCGGCACCCACCCCGCCTCCCCCCTCCCTCCCCACCGCGGCCACACGCTGATCCGCAGACAGCCCTGCAGAGGAGTGACCTCGCACCTGCGTGTGGGCGAGGCGCCCGGCTCAGAGAGGCCACGGGGCCGTCCCAAAGTCACGCGTAGGACCCGGCAGCCCCAGGAAACAAACGGCCCCTGGCCGGGGCGGTGCGTGGACTGAGCCGAGGGTGGAGACCACACCTGCAGCCCAGGACCCACAGGCGCTGTGGCTCCCCAGAAACCCATTTTGGCCTTCACCAGACCCAGAGGCCTCCGATAGACCAAGGCCAACTCCACTGACTGGAGCCTCCCCTGCCTGGGGGCGCCAGAGGCCAGGGACCTGAAACTGACAGGAGACACCCAGGGACCCCCAGCCCTGCCCAAGGCGGCAAAATGGGGCCAGACCCCGGTCTCCTGGGCCATGATCCTGCGCTCCTGCCCCAGCACAGGGGCTTCCCCTCGGGGCCCAGGGCAGGATCTACGCAGCGTTTCTAATGGTGTCCGGTCACTCCACAAGGGAGGGAGCTCATGACCTGCCAGGGAACCGCCCCCAGTGGCAGAGCCAGAACAGGGAGCTAGCACCAGCGGCACACAGCCTGGCAGACACTTACAGGGACACGTGGGCACTTCCAGCTGTCACACCCACCCCCGGCTTCGGCCAAACACGCAGGCCCTGCCGCCCTCAGCCCCACCCCGCCCCGGCCTGAACACGGCCAGCAGGCAGAGGCAGGTAGCCAGGCTGGGTGACCCCCAGGGCCAACCTCACCGGGCCGCGTAGAGAGCAGGGTACCCACCGAGGCCACGAAGAGGTCACCGATCTTCTCGGTGGAGTCCCACTCGGCCACGCGGGACGACAGGGCGATCTGGAACATGGAGTGGCAGTGCAGGATCTCCTTGACGCGGAAGAACACGGCCTGGCACTTGCGTGCGCTTAGCGCCTTGGGCTCCATCTCCATCAGGGGGTTGCGGTAGTCCTGCGGGGTGGGCGCATGAGGCCACGGTCCCTCCCTCCCGGTCCCCAGGGCCACCCGGACCGGGCAAGGCCGAGCAGAAGCGGCAGGCGCCGGGTAAGCCTTCCTGGAGGACAGCCCGCGGCCCCTCACTCTGCCAGAGGTTCCGGAAGGACCTCTGCGGACATGGCTCTCTCTGCTCCCCCGACCACACACACCCTGTGTGACTTGGGTGCTTGGGAGGAACCGGCTCTCCAGCACCAGGGAACTCCGAGGAAGCCCCCCCGCGGCTCTGCTTGTGGCTGGGCCAGGCTGAGCCCTGAGGTCGCCACAAGCCCCCTCGGCCCCCAGCAAGCGCCACGTTGTCCATCAGGCTCGGTCAGAAGCAAGGGGCATTTTCATCTGTGCCTGCCCGATGCCCGGGCTCCCTCTCTCTTCCAAGCTCGGGAGGGGAAGAGAAGGGGGTCTTGGCGCCTTCCTCCCTCACAAGTCCCTCCCCAACGGCCTCACTCCGACAGCCAGGGCTGCCCAGATGCGCCAGCCCGGGGACTCTGCCTGCGACCAGGTCAGCACACCAGGGTCACATCACGCAAGCGTCTGCAGAGCAATCCCTGGGCATCCTGATGCGAGACCCTGAGCGGCACCCCTGCCTTGGGAGCAAAGAGAGGACGGGGGCTCGGCTCCGGCCCTCAGTGCCTCCAAGCACAAAGGAACCGCATGCCCTCGACCCTACAGGAGAGCACACAGCCACCCCGGGAACTCTTGGTGTCCCAGAAAGGAGGTGCTGTCCCCTCAGAACAGTGCAGGCAGAGCAGGTGCTCGGCGGAGTGGCTGGGACGCCCGGGTTGCACGCTGGAGAGCCTGGCTCCACCTCCCGCTCTGGTTCCTGACCCCTTCCTGCCTACGCACACCCTGGAAGGCAGCCCTTCTGTGGCAGGACCTGAGCCCCTGCCACCCACGTGGGAGACCTGCCAGCCCCAGCCATCACAGGTACCTGGGGATTTGGGGGATCCCTCTCTACCTCCCCCACCCCACCCTCCACCTCTCAAGTAAATAAATAATACATTTTTTAATTGAAAATAGGAAACCAGCACCAGCTTTTAAACGCGTCCCCCTTAAAAACGGCCCTTGGCCCCTAAACACGCCTGGTCAAGTGAGCCGCCAGGGTCTTCCCTGCGCTGGCCCAGACGCCCCGACAGCCCCGAGGCCACACCTGGAGTATCCGCTTCAGGGAGTCCACGTAGCTGCCTTCGCTCTGCACGATGGAGCTCAGGATGTGCCTGCGGACCACCTGGCGGGTGACAGCGCGGTCAGCGGGGCGGGGCAGGAAGGCAGGAAGGGCGCCAGTAACTCCAGGATGGGGTGGGGCAGCGGGCAGGGGAGGGGCCGCACTGCCTCCCCTCCTGCCCACACTGCCCCAGGGCCAGCCGCGCAGGCCTCTGCTAGCCGCTCCCATGGTGTCGGCGCCCTCGGCCTTTGGACCACTCTAACTCAGGCTGAACTGAAGCCCCAGGCCCTGGCACGCGCTGCAGATGGACTCCTTAGGCCACTGTCTCCACGAGAAGGTGCTGGGGCCTCCAGCCCACCGGAGTCTCCACTTCAGTCTCTCCCCGTCCCCGTGTGGCCATAGGGGTCTCTCCTCAGCAGGAGAGACCCTCCAGGAGCAGGGCCAACGCTGGGCCCCCAACCCCAGCCGCAGCTGACCAGCACGTGTGACCGGGGCCTCCCTCACCTGGCGGGAGCAAGGGGCCCCAGGCTCCGCTGCACGCTGGGACCACAGTGGGTCTCTAAGACGCGCTCCCACCCGGCTCCCACCCCAGGCATCCCGATTTCCTCGGGGCTGAGTGTAACCTGGGTTTCAGAGTCTGTGACATCTCCCAGGTCACTGTGGGACAACGCTGGGCCAGCACACAGGGACGGTGTGCCAAGTGGGAGGTGGCCAAGGCCTGCCCAGAGCAGCACCCAGTGCAGAGTCCCTGTGGACATGATGTTTGGGGCTGAGCCATTTCTCGGTGGGTGCTCCCCATGCCCCTAGCCACTCTGCACCGTGAAGACCAGAAACGTCTCCAGATGTTGCCAGATGTGCCCTGGAGGGCAAAAATCACCGTCGGGTGAGAGCTTCGGCCAAGGGTAACTGACAAGGCCTGACCCGGGGGTGCAAAGGGCTAGAGTCCCACCGACAGCAGCAGCAGGAGACCTGCACGCACAGCTGTGGCCTGGGGGTGGCACCGGGGCAGGGTGGGGGCACCTCCATCTCAAATGCTGTGCAGAGGCTGGGCAGACAGATGGCTAAGGGCTGGAGAAGAGCAGGTGTCCCAGGATGGGGGCGCTGCCCCTGGGCTCCAGCCACTGCCGCGGGCAGACCCGCACGCCAGAGCGGCGCCAGCTTCCTGCTCTCTGTGGGCAGCCAGTGACAGGATGCTCTGCCAACCACACAGTGGCAGAGCCCTTCCGCTGGGCCAGCGGACACACCTCCCTCTATCCCCACCCCCGCGTGGGGCAGCGGGGATCGGCCGGCAAACCCAGACCGGGAGGGGAAGTGACTCAACCAGGGTCCCTGAGCAAAGCCGCTGGGATCTCAGCGTGATGCTCTGGGGGCAGGCAGCCCTCATTCTGGGGCCTCAACTCCCGGCAGCAACTGTGGCCGCGCCGCCATGTGAGGTCAGTGCGGGCACCTGCGCCCTGCGGTCTCCCCCAGGACCCTGCTGATCTTGACGGCCCCTCCCTCCAACAGCGCCTGAGTTACAACAGTTCACTCTGCTTCCACAGTCGGGGTCGGGGGGAGCCCCTCAAATCCTGGCGTGCCCCGCCCCCCACAAGCCAACAGCATGGAGGCCACAGGACCCTGTTTAGAAAGCCTGTGCATCCAGCTAAGACAAGCAGGAGCCTCCCACCCTGGTGAGGCCCTAATCCTCGCTTCCCCTTCATGAACGAGACCAGAGAAGGCGCGGGGAGCAGGCTGGGACCCCGGGCCCCTCCCTGCAATGCCCCCGCCAACCCCTCACCTGCTGAGGGCTCAGGCCATCGGGCATGGGGCCCAGCTCCGGAGCCGGGGGCTTAATGTCCGTCACGGCCACCTCCAGGAGCCCCATGTCTTCCTCCTCCGAGTCTCCTGGAAGGTCAGACAGGGTCGCTGACACAGCGGGGTGGAAACAGCGCACGGACCCCCGGAGCCAAGGGCCACCCCATACCAGCCCTAGATCAGGTCTCGGGGGAGGAGCAGCCCCTGGGGCCGTGCGGGACCAGAGCTGGGCCGCTGACCGGTTCAAGTGCTCACTGCTCCACCCCGGTCCTGGAAGGGCCGCCAGCAAAGCCATACACACGCGAGCGAGAGTGCGCGCGAGAGAATGGGCAGGGAGGACAAGGCCGCGGCCGGCAGGGACGGGCTCTCAGAATTCACCGGCCAGGAGCCCGGGCCCTGCCAGCCGCCCACGGCTCCATCCCTAGCCACTAAAAATAGTTTTCTTCTGGACGCTGAAGTGGGTAAGAAAATAAGCCCCGAGAAAAATGGGGCAGTCTGGCTTTGCGATTTCAGGTTTTTATTCAAAAAAGGAGAAGAAGAAAGAATGCAAAGTCCCAGGAGGAGAAGAGTTCAACTGGAACGGGACAGGGGCTCCCTGGCCCGAGTGGAGGCGGGACCGGCGTGGCACAGGCCAGGCCCGTGAGGGACGGGGAGCCAGGGGAGGCCAGGCGGGGGGCGGCCCCGCGAGACGGGCACGGGCGCAGCGAGATGCGACCCCAGCTGCTCCGCAGCGGCCGTGGGCAGCAGGAAGCGGGCGCCGCAGGGAAGCTGGGACAAAAGCAGAAGTGGCAGCCACCCGGGTGCGCCGAGGGAGCAGGGGCACGGGGCGGGGGGGCCTTACCTGAGCAGGAGACGGAGGAGGAGGAGGAGGGGCAGCGGACGACAGCGTGGGCGTGGGGGTGGGGGTGGCAGAGGCCCTCCTGCCTGGCCCACATGATGCCCCGGGCATCACCGCGCACCCACCCCAGCCGCCGGGCCCGCGGCTTCCTCTTCCCCCCCACACCACCGCCGGGCAGCATTCTTGGCCTGTGATTCGAGCCCGGCTGCGGCTATTAATAACGCCTCGGAGGGAGGGTCACTCCGGGAAAGGCTCCGGGTTCACGGGCGGGGTGGGGAGGGTGACCCACACACAGTCGCCGGCCAGCTGGCCTGGCTCCTGCCTTGTCGGGGGCCAGTGCTCCCCCAAAGGTGGAGCAGCCTGGAGACTGGCTGAGCACCCCAGGCCCTGCGCCCACTCCCACGGGCGCCCCGAGAGGTGGGGTTTGACCCATTTCACAGAGGGCAGAACTGTGCCAGGTGTCTGGGAGGCCGCAGAGCTGGGCTGACCATGTCTGCGTGATGCCGTCCTGGTCCCCAGGGTCCACTCCGCGGGGCTCCCCACCTCGTCTCAGTCGCCCTCGCCAGCCCCAGGGCACAGAGGCCACCGGCAGCTCCACCGTGCAGAGGAGGAAGCTGAGGCACTCAGAGATCGAAACGGGTGCAGGCTCTCAGCGCGCTCCCTGGCCCACGCAGCCCCTCCCGCAGGGCCTCCTGCGACCCGGAGAGCAGTGGCAGCGCCTCACCCAGGACGTCCTTGCGGTGCAGGAAGGAGACTTTGCGCATGACGGCCATCCGCGTCTTCTCCAGCCCATCCTTGGTCCCGCTCTTGGCGGCCTTCATGAGCTGGGTCATCTGAGAAAGGCAGAGGGGCTCCTCAGAGGGCACGCGGGCCACCGCGGCCACCAGCCTCGCCCACCGAGCCTGGCTGCAGACGCGGAACCACGCAGGCTGCAGGGCAGCAGAGGCCAGGAGCGCCGGGGGAGGTGAGCAGGTGCACCTGGCCCAGGGGAGCTTCCTGTGGTCAAGCAGAGGTCCTGGCCTGATTTTTCTCTTTGGGACAAACTACGAGACCAGATGACTAAAAAAGGGAATGGTGTGATGGGGGCGGGGGTGCGGGAGTCCTGGACGTGGGTTCAAATCCCAGCTCTGCTTCTCTCCGGGAAGATGACAGGTCACTAACTTCCTGGAGTCTGCTTCCCAGACACAACTGGTCACAGCGCCAGCACCCAGGCCCAGGCAGGCCCTCTGAGCAGCAGGCCTGGTCACTGCAGGGTCTTTGAGGGGCAGCTACGAGGCCGTGAGTGCGGGCCCAGGCGGGGACCCTCCCCTTCCCCCCAAACAGCAGGTTCTTCACTGAGCCACGGCCTGGGCAAGGGGGAGGGTCCAGAGAGCAGGATGCAGCCTCCCCCATGGGCACTGGCCGAGGACGGCACGCCCAGAAGGGGACGCCGGCACCCTGGGCGCGGGAAGCTGGCCATGGGATGGAGAGACAGCCAGTGCCCCCTGCGTCCTTCCCCACCCCCAGCCCGGCCCGGGGTCTTTGTCCAACACGGCCAGCAGCCCTATCCCGGGAACCTGCCACAGGGCGGGGAGGGCTCTGGATCTTCCCCGCCCCTAGGGGAGCTGGTACGGGACCCAAAGTTCATTCTGGTTAATTTCCACAAACAGCCGCGTGGCATCGCGGTGGACAGCGTGGCTCCAGGAAGATGCTCTCCTCCCTGAACTCTGCTGAAGGTGGGGGGCACTGATTTCGGGGGTCCTCTGGTCTCCATTCTATCACCTCCCACAACCCCATGGGGACCAGGCAGGCTTTCTGGAAACGACTGGTTGGGAGGGAAGTGAGGCCCCAGCACCCCCCCACGTCTCTGTGGTGGATTCTAAGGTAGCATGGGGGGGCATAGACGGCTTTGAGGAGCTAAAGGGGGCCAGGTGTCACCCCAGAAATTGCACACTGAAGCCCCTACTCTCCCGGGGTGGGGGCTGGGAACCTCTGCAGCACAGACCAGTGCCCACCCTGGCATCAATGGGGCTGTCCAAGGAGCCCCCAAACTGCTCCGCGGGGGTGGGGAGGGGAATCATCTGAGGCCCTTCCCTGGGTCAACCTGCCATGTCCCCGCCCCCACAGCACCCCATCCTAGGCTCCGTCCCTCACTGGCTCCCTGAGAAGCCACACCTGCCCCCCCTCCCCGGACTGCAGGCCTCTCCGTGAGTGTCGAAGGGCCTCTGTGCAAACTGAAATGCCTCTTCCCTCCGTACGAGCCCCGGGTGTGGGGTGTGGGAGCCCCGGGTGTGGGGTGTGGGAGCCCCGGGTGTGGGTGTGGGAGCCCTAGGTGTGGGTGTGGGAGCCCCGGGTGTGCGGTGTGGAAGTCCCGGGTGTAGGTGTGGGAGCCCCGAGTGTGGGGTGTGGAGCCCCGAGTGTAGGTGTGGGAGCCCCGAGTGTGGGTGTGGGAGCCCCGGGTGTGGGGTGTGGGAGCCCCGGGTGTGCGGTGTGGGAGCCCCAGGTGTGGGGTTGTGGGAGTCCCGGGTGTAGATGTGGGAGCCCCGAGTGTGGGTGTGGGAGCCCCGGGTGTGGGTGTGGGAGCCCCGGGTGTGGGGTGTGGGAGCCCCGGGTGTGCGGTGTGGAAGTCCCGGGGTGTAGGTGTGGGAGCCCTGAGTGTGGGGTGTGGAGCCCCGAGTGTAGGTGTGGGAGCCCCGAGTGTGGGTGTGGGAG
>CM027388.1:10412595-10452345 GCA_015711505.1 Sylvilagus bachmani | reverse complement strand
GGGGGGGGGGGGGACAGCGGAGGTTTCTCTGGAGCGTGCGCAGAAGGCAGCGAGAGCGCGGCTGGCAGCACCAACACGGGACTCAGCCAGGTCCCCGTGCGTGCCCACCCTCCTGGGCCCCAGGGCAGCAGGAAAGGCCAGGGCGGCCCCCAGCCAGGACGCGGCGGGGACAGCGGGACAATACCTTACAATCGCACTTGTGCTTCAGCTCCTGCATGTCTCTCCCCCCAACTCTTAAAGCCAAGATGTCTCTCTTAGTCCTGGAGTATCTCTCCTTTAGCCTAGTCAGGTCTGGAGAAAGCTGGAGCCCCCAAGCGGCCAGGCAGAGGAGAGCAGGCGAGAGGAGCAGGCAGGGCGGGAAGAGACAAAACACAGACAACAGGAAAAAGGAGACTCAGGTCAAGTGGCGGGCGGCCGGACGGCGGGGAGGTTGGTCGGTCAGGACCCAAGCAGCAGTCTGGCCGGCTCCTGTCGCAAGGGTTCTCCACCAGCCTCCAACCCAGCACACCTGGCGGCTGGGGAGGGAGGGGGAACAAGCCCAGCCCCCCAACCTGGGGGACAGGAGCAATGCTCTGAGGAAAGCACTGTGTCTTCTCCCCATCCCTGGGGTGCAGCACAGGGCCTGGAACACAGCAGGTCCTCAGCAAGTCTGAGAGATAGGTGGACGGGTGGACGGGTGGACGGGTGGATGGGTGGATGGGTGGATGGGTAGATGGGTGGAGATGGATGGATGGATGGGTGGATGGAGAGATGGATGGACAGATGGATGGAGAGATGGGTGCCTGGATGGGTGGGTGGATGGGTGGATGGATGGCAGGTGCCTGGATGGAGAGATGGATGAAGAGATGGACAGACGGATGGATGGATGGATGGCAGGTGCCTGGATGGAGAGATGGATGGAGAGAAGGATAGACGGATGGATGGATGGATGGCAGGTGCCTGGATGGATGATGGATGGATGGAGAGATAGGTGGATGCGTGGATGGGTGGCAGGCACCTGGATGGATGGATGAGGGATGGAGATGGATGGATGGAGAGATGGATGGATGTGCGGATGGGTGGCAGGCACCTGGATGGATGGATGAGGGGTGGAGATGGACGGATGGAGAGATGGATGGATGTGCGGATGGGTGGCAGGCACCTGGATGGATGGATGAGGGGTGGAGATGGATGGATGTGCGGATGGGTGGCAGGCACCTGGATGGGCAGGACTGGGCGGGGCAAGGGGATAAATAGGCACAGAAAGTCGTGGTAGAGGATGATGGTTGGACAGGCAACTGATGGATAATAAACACGTAAGTGGGCAAATGTGCAGGCCCATGGCTGGCTGGCAGGATAGAAAGGACAAGCAGACGAACAAGTGATGCATTTGATGAGGTGACTAAGAGCTGGGCCAATGGACGGGTGGACGGATGAAGAGAGTTCAGACGGAGGGATAAAGGGATGGTCGGATGGACAGACGCACGGATCGCTGGATGGACGGAGCCAGTGCTGTGCCAGCAAACGGAACAATCAGTTGTCCAGGAAAGAGCCCGGCTTTGCAGCACTGCTGGGACATCAGTGAACACGGATGTTAAGAAGCACACAACTGGTTCTCGCGTTCTTAACCAGCCAGCACGAGCCGGCTGTGGCGCACCAGGAAAGGATGGGTGGACGAACAGATGACGGAGGGCTGGGTGGTGGGCACAGTGGTGGTGGCTGAGAATGGGAGAGTGACTGGCTTACAGATTATCTGGGGAGATGGACGGCAGATGGGTGGATGGAGGGAGGTGCGATGGAGGTGCAAACGCATGACCGGTATCAGCAGCACTAACATGTAGAAGGACACACAGAGGACAGAGACAGGCAAGCCTCCTCGGGACGCAGACACAGTGGACAGATCGAGCGCATAAGCTGTGCGGGCAGCAAACTCAGGCTCCCTGCTCGCTAGCTGCCGTCTGCTTACCTCTCCGAGGGCAGCTTCCTCGCCAGCAGAGCAGCCAGAGTCATGGCCGCTTCATAGGGTTGTCGGGAAAATTAAACGGACACTACACGTAAGGTCCAGAGCCTGGTGAGCGCTCCAGAATTAAAGGCACCGTTATTCCACCTTTCAAGCGCTCAGTACTTGCTGGACGGGTCACGGAGGGACTGAGCTGCAGCTCCACCACCCTCTGGCTGTGTGGCCATAGCCACGTCACTTAACCTCTCTGAGCTGCGGTCACATGCGGGCCTTCCCATCAGGGACATGGGACCCTTGACGCCAATACTGGCCGCTCTCGGGTCTCAGGACGCTCAGCCCAGCTGCTGAAGCGCTCAGGACAGAGTCCTGGTGAGGAACCGCGACTCCTGACACTGGAAGTCGGGCCTCTGCCGAGCCTGACTCTCTAGAACCACCGCCTCCCTGGGCCTCAGGCGTCCTCCGCCTCTCTCAGGGTCTGAAAATCCAGGAGACGTCAGGGTCAGGGGTCAGTGGCTGAGCTGGCCGGATCAGAGCAGGGGCGTGAACAAGGCTGAGGCCAGCTCCGGCACTTCTGTAATGAGCCCACGGCTTCTGCCCGGTCCCCCACCCGGCAGGATCTCAGTGACCTTGACTTTGAAGAGGTCACAGAGAGGAACCTCTTGGCACAGTGGAAAGAAACCTCCCCCGGACCAGAGGAAGCAGCCAGCAGGAGAGCTTGTGAGCCGAGCAGGATAGCACAGCCACTCACGCTTGGCTCAGATGCTTCTAAGGAGGTCCCTCCACCGCCCCCTCGGCCACTTGCATTGGCAAGAGTCCACCCACCTGGGCTGACCTCTCCAGACATCTGCCCGAGGCGCTCCACTCACTCTCTTAAGCTGGGCAGGGTGCCAGGGCCAGAGCCAGACCCCCAAGGACAGGACTAAACTGCCCCAGGCCCCACGGCACACACAACGCAGCCAGGCAGCGGTGCCCCAAAACACGCAGCAGGCCTGGGAGCAGGTGCACCCTGGGCCGCCCAGGTGGGGGAAGCCTCACAGGCCGGGCTCAGCGGGGTCCCCCTAGGCAGAAACGGGCACCAGAGGAGGGGCCCTCTCTGGCCTCCTGTCTCCCTGCCAGCCCCCATCTCCCAAAGGAGATGTGCTCGTGGTTGGAAATTCCAAGAACTGTGTCGCGTGGCCTGTCGGCTAAGGAAGAGCCCAAGGCTGCCGGTGTGAAGGCGCAGGGGCGAGAGCCCACAGGCAGCCCCAGAGATCGGGGGGCCCAGCCTGCTCCTCAGCGCTCGGCAGCCCCGACAGCACTGGAGGCAGACAGTAGCTGCGAGGCAGCGTTGCTGGGACCCCTGGGATCAGTGCAAGGCTGGGGACGGCCCCTGCAGCTCCCGCCCGGGGCCAGCAGGAAGGCGGAGGCCTACGGAAGTGACCCCGGGACAGGGGAGGGGCAGCCTGCGGCCGGCAAGCAGAGCTGGCCCAGGACACGCGTCCACCTGGTCCCCACGGCCAGAGCAGGGCTGAGATGCGACCTTGGGGCTTGGGGCCTCTCCTCTCCCCGGAGGGGGCGGCAGGCGCCGCTGTTACTGGGCTTTCCCTGCCACTCCTCCGTCCTGGGGCACCTCTGCCCCCTCCTCTGGCCTCGGAGCTCAGCCCCGACTCACCTCTCTGGACGCCGCCTCGGCTCAGTCGGGCAGGCACATGGCCAGGCTGGCGTTCTCAAAGGCATTTCTGTCTTGGCTTTAGACAAACTGTTTCACATTCGGTATCTCCTACTCCACCATGAAGGTTCACAGAGCCGGGCAGGCTCTCCCTGTTCCCAGACGACCCCGGCCACGGCTGAAGACACAGACTTGGCCCGTGGCCGGTGTCAGAGAGGCTTTGCTTTTTAGCAAGCGAGACATACGGGCTGCTTTCCGCCACCCAGCCTCGGAGGCGCCCCACCCCCACAACCGAAAAGCCCGGGGCTCAGAGCCCTGCACCTGGGGAGCCCGTCTCAGGTTGAGGGAAGACGTGTGGGTGTGGCCAGCACCCCTGTCCTGGAGGGGAGCCCTCTAACTCCTCAATGGGCAGTAGGCACCAGGAAAGACCTGGAAGGCCACGCCACCATCGCAGCCCAGCCTGGCCTCTGCTCCCACCCAGCCCTGCCTTCCTAGGACTGCCCAGGGGGCAGGGTCCTCCTGCCATCTCCACTTTGTAGGAGGAGCCCGAGAGGGGCCTGAGGCTGCTAACATGGCCAGGTGGCTGCCTTCCGGGCGTTTCTACAGGGGACGATATGCAAGGAGCAAGGCTGTCACAGGAAAGCAGGGGCCGGATGGTCTGTCCGCCTCGGGCTGCAGGGACTCCCCACAGGAATGGGCAGAGGAGCCCAGCGCCAAGCAAACGCCAGACAGCTCCGTGCACTGCTGGGCCTTAGGCAGGCCTCGGAACCACGTCTTCTAGGCGGCTCTGACAGTCGCAGCAGCCCCCAGGGCAGGGAGGGCCGGGCTGGGAGATGAAGTTGACCGGTTCAAGCACCAGCTCCAACCAGCTGGTTGGGGTACCTGGGGCACTGTGTTGAGAATGATTCTGAAGTCCAGTCTGGGCCGTGAACATCATGATCCCTTGACTGGGTCTGCCACAGGCCTGGGGCGGGGGGAGTACCTGTGCCAGCTACAAACTACGCCCCTCCCAGGTCCAGGGCCAAACAGCAAGGCCTCTAGGGGAGCTCCTTTCTCGGATGGCCTGGGCAGCAGGTCCCTCTCTCACCACACCCTCCTGGGAACCGCTGACATCCAGACCCGAGCGCCAGGCCCGGCTCTCAGCACTCCACACGCCTCCCCCCACCCCGCCGTGGGGTCTCAGTGCCCAGCTCCTCACCTTGGGCTGGAAGGACACGCGGTGCTTGGTGGGCTCTGCCTCCGGCCTGGCCTCCTCCCCGGAGCCCTCGCTGTAGCTCTCGAACTCGCTTGAGCTCCAGCCTAGGTCCTCGGCCTCCCGGGGCGCTCCGTCCCGGTGCACGTCTTCATAGAGCAGACCCCTGTCCACCCCTGTAGGCCAAGGGACAGGGCAGGTGAGCCGGAGCCCCGGGCCCAACTCAGGCCCGACTTCCGAGCCCAGGCGGGAGGGGCGGGGCTGGAGGGGGGCCTGGCCCTGGGCCCTGAGCCCCGGATCCGGCTCCGGCTCCGTTCCCCAGCTGTGAACAGAGGTGAAACCCAGACCTCTGCCCCTCAGGGTGCAGGGAGAAGCACAAGAAATGGTCAGACCCACAGCGGCTCAGCAGTGCCTTCGGGGCCGGCGCTGTGGCATCGTGGGTGCATGCCAGCATCCCATGTGGGCAACAGTTCGAGTCCCGGCTGCTCCACTTCCGATCCAGCTCTGCTATGGCCTGGGAAAGCAGCAGCCCAAGCACTGGGCCCCTGCACCCGTGTGGGAGCCCCGGAAGAAGCTCCTGGCTTCGGATCAGCGCAGCTCCAGCCGCTGTGGCCATCTGGGGAGTGAACCAGCGGATAGAAAATCCTTCTCTCTGTCTGTAACTCTGCCTCTCAAATAAATGAATAAATCTTTTAAAAATAGTAGTAATAATTCTCCCTAGTACCAGCCTTGCTGTCCTGCGGCCTCAGCAATTTTTAGAAAAACAAAGAAGGCCTGGGTCAGGCCTGACCAGGGCCGAGGCCCTGGTGGGTGGTGGGTGACAATGGAGCTGGGGCAGGGTGGAGATGGCACAGAAGGGGCTCCGTGTGGGCCCAGCACGGTCCACTAGGGGGCGCGCCTGCCCTGGAGTCCAGGAGCCGGCCCTTTCCTGCCAGAGCCCCCTAGGAAATGCCCCCCCACCGACAGGAAGTGCCTTGGACTGAGACCCTGGGGACAAGGAGGCGGGGGTCCTCTGGCCTGGACGGGCGGGGCCTGACAGGAGCAGGGCACTCAGGTCCTGGGCAACCTGCCTGCTGGCCTGTGGGGATCCCACAGGAGGCCCAAAACAGAGCCACAGATCACTGCTTACCTGACCAGCAAAGGAGGGGAACTGTGGAACTCCACAGAGAAGCCTCGAGTCAAAAACCACCGCTGCCCACAGAGTGAAAGCAAGAAAAATGGAGTCGCTCACGTCAAGCCAGAGACTGATGACATCACTCATGCTGAGCCAGAGATGATGACATCACTCACGTCAAACCAGAGACTGATGACATTACTCACGTCACATGCTGAGCCAGAGACTGATGACATCACTCATGCTGAGCCAGAGATGATGACATCACTCATGTCAAACCAGAGACTGATGACATCATTCATGTCAAACCAGAGACTGATGACATCACTCATGCTGAGCCAGAGATGATGACATCACTCACATCAAACCAGGGACTGATGACATTACTCACGTCACATGCTGAGCCAGAGACTGATGACATCACTCATGCTGAGCCAGAGATGATGACATCACTCATGTCAAACCAGAGACTGATGACATCACTCATGTCAAGCTCAGCGCTTGCCAGAAAGACGCTCCTCATCAGACTGACAGACACCCCGGGCAGTCTGATGACGTGTGTGCTATGGACGATAACCTCAAGTCACCTTCCTACTCACTCCCCAAGAATGAGCGGGAGACACCCTGGCCTAGGCATTGGATTGGCGGCACCCGGGAAACTCCGAGAGGGAGCACAACTGATGGGTGACACGCGGGCCCCCACGGAGACGCCCCCAGAGTGGCCAGGATGAAAGAAGAGCCTTTCCCACCACTCTCCATCCTCTCGGGGATCACGGCCCGGTGTGTGTGAACCTCTGGATCTCCACACATCTGGAGCTGAACAGGCACAGGCAGCCGGTCACTCTGCACGGAGCAGGTGCGACACAAGCTGACCAGGGCTCAAGGGCCCGGTGCGTGGGAACCTCTGGGTCTCCTCACACTTGGAGCTGAAGAGCCAGCTCGCCAGCCCCTTGCTAAGCGACACAAAGTGCAGAGGGGCCGCCACGCCGCCTGGCCTGGACGTTTCATCAGCCTGATGCCAGAGCTGACCCCAGAGCCAGCCCAGGCCTCTCAGCAGGGGACCTCTCCAACCCCTCACCTTGCTGTCCGCCTGGGAACTCCGAGCCCACTGCCCAGAGTGGCAGCCACCCCACGACTCCCTGCCTGTAAGTGACTGATCCGAGCCCACTGCCCAGAGTGGCAGCCACCCCATGACTCCCTGCCTGTAAGTGGCTGATCCAAGATCCGTCTCTGCCAAGACGTCGAGCTCCGGACCTTAAACACTGACTCTTTGCGTGACCGTGATACGAACCCTTTGTGAGTCACATCAGCCACGTGCTATAGGAATATGCTTTGACCCTGAGACTAAAAATAACGTTAGCCACCTTGCTGTACGTATACTATTGCCCTCGAAGCTACTTTAACACTGTAGGCTGTGGTCTGTGGATTAATAAATAAGCTCAAGTAGTATTACTGATATTGATATTAATTAGTGTTAAGATTTCGTTCCAGTAATTCTTTAGTATTGCTGTTAATGGAACAGTGTTATAACACTGGAGTTACGCTGTTCAGTGCTAGTTGAGTGTTATATGTATTAAGTATGTATTATTTGTATTATATGTATTAAGTATATATATGTATTATATATGTGTGTTATTAAGTATATATATGTATTGTATGTATTAAGTATACGATTAGTGATAAGCACGTAGACACTGAGGGGTGTGTCAACGGTGACACTGGTCAGGTTTGACCTTAGGGACACATTGATGAGGAGTGAGATACAAGCCCAGGTGCAGGAGCAATGAAGTCTCTCCCTGGGAAGGCAGTCTGCGTCCCCGTGTTCCTCTCTTCCCGCGCTCTGACACATCGCCCTTAAGCCCTGTCGAGCTGCGTGACAGCTGGCGCTGGCGACATGGTTCAAAGCCCCAAAGCCTGTCTTGGGGTGGGCAGGAACAGAGGGCCC
Source organism: Sylvilagus bachmani (assembly GCA_015711505.1). Lineage (NCBI taxonomy): Eukaryota > Metazoa > Chordata > Mammalia > Lagomorpha > Leporidae > Sylvilagus > Sylvilagus bachmani. Next base: position 10,444,507 of record CM027388.1, on the reverse strand, counting down.
AGCCCCGGCCCTGTCACCTGGAGGTCGGGCGTGAGCCCGCGGGGTCAGACAGCGCGCAGGAAGCTGGACACGGCAAGGGGTGAGAGAGGAGGGGCCCGGAGACCTCCCCGAGGCCACTAACCACCAGCTGACAGCCGAGCCAATGACACACGGACAGGAGACCCCGGGCAAGCCTCCAACAGGGGCAGCTGCCCGCCAGCCTGACGGCCCCCGGGAAGGCTTGGGCACCGTCGGCCCCTGCTGCACCCCACGGGAAAGCTGGGGCGGGGGCTGGGGGGGGCGGCTGCTGGAGAACATGCAGGGGGCTCAGCAGGAGACTCAAGTTCCAGGACCAGGAAGGGCCATGAGGTTATTTTTAAGCAAAAATAATAGAGCCCGCTGTCCCCAGAGATGGGGCGGTTGGCACACAGGCTGTGACCATAGAAGGCTGCACTGCTGTCCTTTGGCCGCGGCCGACGCCCCGTGAGCAGCAACCACAGAGCTCTCACGGGCACCCGAAGGGAGCCACGGAGCACCTGGGAGGTCTGTGCTTCCGTGGGGTGAACCACGGCTGCCCGCCTGCCTCCTCGTCACGCACAACATCTCCCAGCAGCCCTGGGGCGTGCAGGGTGCGAGGTAGCACCCCTCCTATTAGATGGGAAATGGGGCCTAGAGGAGCGACGGGGCTGGTGACGGGCAGACAGTGGGCGGGGCTGGGGCCCGTCAGGCCGCAGACCCTAGCGCTGCCCCAGGGGCTACCCTGGAGCTCCCTGAGAAATGCCCCCACAGCAGGAGACAGGTCACAAGATCCCCAGACCAAGTGTGAACCCCTCAGCCTCCAGGGAGCTCACGGGGCGCCCCGCTTCTGCTGCCGGGCTTCGCTGAGGCTCAAGGTCGCCCCCCTTCCCAGGCGTTCGCTGCCGCCCGCTCGGTGGCCTTTGTGGAATCCGCACCACGCCCTGAGGGCGGGGCCGTGACCGGTCCCATTTTACAGATGGCCCAACTGAGGCCCTGGGAGATGAAGGGGCTCTCTGCGCAGCCCTCCACAAAGGCCTATGCGCTCAGGACGATGTTTTAATTTGATATGAAGGAGCCAAGGCCCAGCGGCAGAGGCAGGACGTGGACCTGGCACCTGCAGCTTGAGCCATGGCTGAAGCCTCCTCTCCGCACTCCCGCTCCCCCTGTCGGGCCCGGGCCGGCCGGTGCTGGGGCCCTCGGCAGGAGTCGCTAGCACACAGGGCTCTCCAGCTGCCCTGACCCACTGTCCCTGTTCCCTCCCATCGGGCGTCTGCAGCAGGACTGCCCCCCTCACCGCTTTCCGACCCAGGGGTCCTGGGGACTGTGGGGGCTTTCTCCTTTCTCCTTCAGCCTAACAAACCCACACTTCTGCCCCATTTCCACGAGAGAGGAACAAGGCGGGGAGGCGTGAAATGATCCATTGATCCCACTCACAGCTGGAAGTCGCCCAGCCAGGCCCCCAAAGCCAGCCCAGCCTGGCCACGCCCCCGGAGGCTCCAGGCTCCTCTGCCTGAATGACCACAGCGGTTTTCAAATGCAAGACGCTGGGAGGGAGGGGAGGGACCGGAAGGAGAGCTGGTTCCCAGTCCCTGCCCGCCGCCCCCCCCACCCCCCCACCCCCCGCAGAGAAGCAGGACTGCGGAGGAGGCCATACCGGGCTGATGGGCATCTGGGCTCTCGCAGGGGACGTCGTCGTAGATCACGTCTTCCTCCAGGGCGGGGAAAGTGAACCGCTCGACTGCGCGTGGAGAGAGAGAGCTCGCGTGGGCTGTGGCGGCCCAGCGGGGACTGCAGCAGCTGGCGGCTGGCCGCGTCCTGGCCGCTCGCTTGGCTGCCCCGGCTCTCAGGGGATGCTGGTTCCCAGCGTCTCCCGCCCCCAGCCTCTCCAAGGCGCCTGCCAGTGACCGCAGACCCCCGCCCGCCGCCTGCCCATCTGGCTGCCACAGCAGCTGTCCGGGCACCTGCGCCCTGGCCCCCTGGCCCCGGGCAGCCTCAGTCGCCCAGGCGTGGCTGGGTAGAGCGGGATTTGGGGAAGCAGCCCCCACCCCTCCCCCACCCCCAAGGGAGCCTGTCCTCAGGCAGGAAGAAGCCGGGCGCAGCCCCTGCTGAGGCTTCCTCGGGAACCTGCCGCAGCCCTCAGCCTCCCTCCCCTGGGGGCCCAGGACAGCCCTCCCCAGCCTGCGGTCCACCCAGCAAAGGGACCCAAAGCCAACTGGGGCCGTGTCACTGGCCCTCCATGGCCCCTGAGTGTGGCCCCCAGCAGCGGCCAGGTCACAGCCTCCCCTGGCCCAGTGGAGCCCCCAACACCCCCATGCCCAGACAGAGTCCCTGCTGCTTACCCAGGTGCACAGCCCCCCTCTCCCCATCCTGCTGTCTCTGTCTCTCTGCGCTTAGGGCTGCCCCCGGCCCTGCCCCTGACTGCCTCTGTGTGGTTGTGTGCCCAGAGGGACCTGGTCAGGGCCACTAGCGTAGCCCCCACCCCCAGCCCCGCTCGGTCCCCAGGCGAGGAACACGAGGCTGGCTACCTGTGTGATCTCTTCCCGGATCCCAGCTCCCCCTGGGAGCAGCCGCCCTCGCACAGAGGGTGCTCGCTGGAGGACACTCTGAGATACCCTGCCCTCCCCGGTGGGCGCACCGGCCAGAGCAGGGGGGACTTACTGCGACGGGAGCTCTTCCGCTTCCAGCTGGAGCGCCGGGCCCCCTCGAGAGCTGCGTCCACGGCCTCCCCATTGCTCAACGCAGCCGGCACCCTGCGGGCCGAGAGACGGCGCCATGAGCCACAGCGAAAGGCACGGGCAGCCCCTCTCCACGTGGGCAGGGCAAGAGCCAGGCGGCAGGAGGTGGAGGGCCTATGGCGGGGCTGGTCCTGGACAACACCCGTCCCGTTAGGCCCAGCCTGGTACTTGATGAGACCACGAACATCAAACGCGTTCACCATGACAGCACCCTGCACCCTGCACCAACAGCCCAGCCTCCCTGCGGCGCGGACTCAAGGGAAAGCTGCCCCTCCACTCTCCCACGTGCTCAGGACGAGCGGGCTGGGGGCCCCTGCTTCCCGCAAAGCTTCAAAAGCCCACGCATGATGAGAGAGGGTTCCCCTCCCCCCTCCCCGCAAACACACAACACGCCCTTGGGGAGGGCAACTGGGATACGCAACTGGGATACAGCAGAGAAACCCGCCCACTGCCGCCTGACACCACAGACCCCTGATGCGACGTCCCGACCAGGGCACCGCACCCCGTGCTGCTTCCGCCCAAAACCCGTGAGCAGGTGCAGAGCACTGCCCAGTGCTCCCCAATGCCCCCTCAAAGCCACGGAAGCCATGGAAAGACCAAGAAACGGGCATGGGCCAGAGGTGAGAAGCAGAGAGCTGTCCGCGGCCGCCGCGGCCACCGCCCCACGGCACTGCTGAGCTATCGAGAGATGGCTACCGTGGAGAAGACACCTGCTCTCATCTGTCATTGTCAGGCATTTCACCCTCAACAGCCACTGGCCTGGGTCTCGGGCACTGTGGGGGAAGCTGGTCTTGGAAGCCAGCAGTGCCACCCTGGGGCAAGGCAGACGCTCATTCTGGCCCCAGGGTGAGGCTTCCCACTGACGGGTGGTGAAGGCCAAGGGGAACCCCCAGGCGCCTCTTTCCAACTGCTGCTTCCTTGAGCCAACACCTCCCCGAGCCGGAGACATGGTGAAGGCGCTGAGCGCCCGGAAACACGCAGACGCGACCAAGCGCTCCAGCCGTGAGTCACAAAGCCCACAGGGTCCGGCCTGACACCCGCTCCCGAGTCCAGCTTCCTGCTAATGAGCACCCTGGGAGGCAGTGGTGATGGCTCAAGCCCCTGGGTCCCCGCCAGCCAAGCGGGGACCTGATGGAGCTCCTGGCTCCCAGCTTTGGCCTGGCCCAGTGCCCAGCGCTCACAGGTATTTGCAGAGTGAACCAGCAGATGAGAGGTTTCTCTCTTTCTCTCTTGGCTTCTCAAATAGATGAAATAAACAATCTAAATATTTGCCTCAGACTGCTGTGACAAGGTCGCCTATTTTGCCTGTTAAGCCACTGGGGTATTTTTTTTTCTGATAAAGAAAAAAAATATTATTTATTAGTTTGAAAGTCAGAGTTATACATATATAGAGAGAGATCTTCCATCCACTCATTCACTCCCTAAAGGCCACAATGTCCAAGGCTGGGCCAGACCAAAGCCAGGAACCAGGAGCTTCATCCAGGTCTCCCGTGTGGCCCAGGGGCCCAAGCACTCGGGCCGTCTTCCACTGCTTTCCCAGGCTACTGCATAGATCTCAAAAATAAAGGAGAGAAACAGCATTCCACGTAGATTCCACGTAGAGTCCACGTAGAGTCCACGTAGAGTCCACGTAGATTCCGCGTGGAGCCACAGACCCAAGGTCAAGGCTCTGACTGCCTGCGTCTCCCCCAGCCCCGGTGTTGCTGCCCCAACTCCCAGGCTGGTATCAGGAGGCAGGACTTTCCGGAGTGATTGGGTCATGAGGGTGGGGCCCTCACGAATGGGGTTAGCGCCCTCCTAAAACAGAGCCCAGAGATTTCCCTCAGCCCTGCCACTGCACGAGGGCACAGCGAGAGGACAGACAGCTGCCTGGGGACCAGGAGAGGGACCCTCACTGAACCACCGAGTCTGCCGGTGGCATCCTTACCCGCGACGTCCCAGCCTAAGGCACCACGAAGCCCACAGTCCACGGCAGCCCCAGCGACCCCGTCCGAGAGAAGCTGTCCCGGCCGGCTCAAGGCTGCAGTGCAGCGTGACCCAGAGAGCACCCAGAAGGCCCTGCGTGAGCGTCTGAAAGCCGGGGTGGGCTGCGCTCTGAGCCTCTGAGTGCAGATCCCCAGAGCACAGCGAGCAGCCGGCCCAGCTTCCGGCCCTGGCCTCCCGGGCTGGACAGCGAGCTCCGCACAGCACACCGAAGGCACCTTCTCGTCCACCCCTACAGCCCAAGTCACCAGACCAGCAGGGGGGGGGGCTGCAGTCTGAACCGAGATCTGCCCCTGCCCCTGTCTGCACAGCCTTGCTCGCCAGGCCAGCCTGCTGCCCCCAGACTGGAGCGGGCAACGCCCAGGACTGCGAGGGAAAGGAGGGAAACTGGAGCAGCAGCCCTCCGCACACGCCCACCTTCAGGTAGGGGTGCAAGGAGCAAACCTGCGGGGGGCCGCTGCCCGCTGCCTGCAGCCCCTGCGCCCACCTGCTCCCAGCTGAAGCCACACAGGGCCCTGCCCAGCTGGGAACCTCCGCCAAGGCTCCAGATAACGAAAGAGCCATAAAACCCACTAAGAGGCCAATTATCTCAGCCTTATCTGAGCAGCCACTGCCTCTGGGAGATAACACCCAGGCCTGCAAGGTGGGGCCCCCACTGCCCCTCCCTCTCGAGGGGAGGGACTCGATGGGGACAGGGACAGGACAAGGAGCCCGAGCAGAGGGAGGCAGGCAGGGGACGGACAAGAGGACCGCTCCCACGCCTCCAACAACCAGTGCTCGCCGTGGGCCAGACACTGGGAGGCCGCCTGGTCGTGTCCAACCCCCAGAGCTCCCGCTGCCTCCGTGCGCCACCTGCTCTCTCTCGAGGGGGACAGCGGAGAGGACGCCTCGTGACAGCAGGGACCTGCTCCATCCTGGCGGCCCTGGCACGCGGTCGGCGCTCAGCGATGGCGAAGGCCATCCAGCCCACCGCAAAGATCAGCAGCTCCTCTGAGGACAGCAGTGCCCCAGCCTGCACCCTGGGGCTGCCGTGGGGCCCCGGTCTCTCAGGGGGGCCTCCGTGGCCACACGCCCCCCAGGGCCCCTTCCCAGAGGTTATGCAGTGTGGGTGGTCAGCAAAAAGACCCCCAAAACCAGTCTGACCTAAGGACTCCTGGCCGGCTGGGTCTACACAGCGCATTTCAGGCCAAGGCACAGAATGTGTGAAACAAAGAATCCCCCACGGGGGTAGGGAGGGGGACCAGCACCTGCCTCAGCCGGCCTCCTGGCCAGGGCAGCAGCACCCCCACCAGCCCAGGCCCAAAGCCGGACGACACGCAACGCCGAGCTCGGGCCAGGCCTGCTGCCCTGGCTGCTTTCTGGTTGGTACAACGTAAGGGCCTTAAAGACGCCCTGGTCTGAAGACTGGCAGTCAGCAGCTCCGCCCCAGGGCCCCTCCTAGAAACTCTGCCCCCGGGTCTGGGGAGGGGCCCAAGCAGAGAGGGTTTTAGAGCTCCCAGAGACTCCAACGTTCCAATGCGCAGCCACAGAGCCGGGCTCATGGGCTTGAGGGGAGAAATGACCCTACAGAGCCCCTTGGCTGTGTGTGGGGATGAGCGCTTAGTTCAAAGCCAGGTGAATTATCACTTTCACTTCCTGCTGTGGGGACTAAATGAGAAAACCCAGGGAAAGCACGTGGCACTGCTGTGTGCCTCGGTTTCCACATCTGTTAAATGGGCACGATAACGCCCTCTTAGGGTTCTGGCTGGCAAGGCAGCAATCCCCACCTGTGCCCCTTCCCTTCGCCACCTCTCCCCCAGGTACAGGGTCCCTCGATGGCCGGCACCCTAACACCGACCCCACTGTCCCCCCAGGGAAGCCATGGCACAGGTGGATGGCATGCACAATGCCCCTCCCTGACAGATCGGGGGTCCTGGGCTCAGTGGCCAGACTGCAAGGGGCTCTGCACCCCAGCAGTAAGTGACCGGGAGCTCTAGGGGGTGTTCAGGCAGAGAGCAATCCCCTCGGGGGAAAACGCTCACTAAATGCTATTAGATAAAAAAAACCAAGTTAGCTACCACGCAGCAGCCTGGGCACTAAAACCACAGCTCCCTTAAAAACGTAGGAACGCAGGGCCGGCGCCGGGGCGTAGCAGGTAAAGCCGTCGCCTGCAGTGTCAGCATCCCACATGGGTGCCGGTTCAAGTCCCGGCTACTCCACTTCCAGTCCAGCTCTCTGCTGTGGCCCGGGAAAGCAGTGGAAGATGGCCCAAGTCCTTGGGCCCCAGCACCTGCGTGGGAGACCTGGAGGAAGCTCCTGGCTTCGGTCTGATTCAGCCCTGGTGGTTGCAACCATCTGGGGAAGGAACCAGCAGATGGCAGATTCTCTCTCTCTCTCTCTCTCTCTCTGCCTCTCCTTCTCTTTCTGTGTAACTCTTTCAAATAAATAAATCTTAAAAAATAAACATGTCTGCTTGTATGTTCGCATAGCACACACACAGTGGTGTCTTTTTCTGCACTTCCTGACTTTTTTTTTTTTTTTGAAAGACAGAGTTACAGAGAGAGGTAGAGAGAGAGAGAGAGAGAGAGAGAGGTCTTCCATCCTCTGGTTCACTCCCCAGATGGCTGCAACGGCCGGAGCTGCGCCGATCAGAAACCAGGAGCTTCTTCCAGGTCTCCCACTTGGGTGCAGGGGCCCAAGGACTTGGGCCATCTTCTGCTATACCAGGCCATAGCAGAGAGCTGGATCAGAAGTCGTGCAGCCAGAATTAGAACCAGCGCTCACATGGGATGCTGGGACTTCAGGCCAGGGCTTTAACCCGCTGAGCCACAGCGCCGGCCCCTACACTTCCTGATTTTTTTAAACATGTATGACTGACACAGACAGGCAGGCAGGAGCATGCCCTGCAGTCTGCCCTGCTCTGGGGGCAGCGACACCAGCAGCTCAGTGACCAGCATCCGATCCTCCCTATCACATTTCAGCCACCCGGGGGCTCTGTCGGCCGGGCCTCATCACCCCGCTTTACAGAGAGGACCCCCAGGGTTAGGCCCAGGTCACTGGCTGCTGTGTAGCGGGCTCTGACCCACTTCTATGTGGAAGCAGGTGGGGCTGGAGGAGTGGGAACACAGGGCGTGGAACCGAGCGGTGAACCCTGGCTCTGTCCCCACGCTCACTGCGCACGTGTCTGCATCCGTGTGGAGGAGGTCAGGATGGTGCCTGCCATAGGAGAGGGTCCTGGGGACCAGTGAGACAAGAGGCAACAAGCCCCCAGGACAGGGCCTGGCGTGGAGTAAGCGCCCAGCGCACGAGAGCCAGACGCACAAAACAGCACAGCCTGGGCAGAACGCCAGCCCCGTGAGAAAGACGCGCTGGCTGGAGGGAGGGAGGACAGGGACGAGGGGCAGGGGAGCCCAGGCAGGCAGTGGGCACTTCCTGGACACTCGGGGGTCACGGGAGGAGGAGCCCCTGCCTCGTGCTGGGAGGCCTCGGACGAGCGAGTCCACCCAGCGGGACCTATAACAGGGGCCCCACACTCGTGTCCTCTAGCCAGGGCTGCTGCTGTGGACAAGTTACCAAACCCGTTGCCCAAAACCCGGACTTCTCATTGTCTCAGCGGTGTCGGGGTCAAAGCCCTAAGCGAGGACCGGCATTGCGGCACAGTGGGTTAAGCCCTGGCCCGAGACGCTGGCATCCCCTATGGGCGCCGGGAGACTCAAACGCTCCAGAGTCGTGAACCAGCAGGTATGACAAGCCTGGGCTCCCAAGCAAACCCAGAGGAGGTCTGCAACCTTCTGGAAAACCTGGAGAATGCCCCCAGGGTATCCCAGGGCCCACGGACTCGCTGACCCACCCCCGCCTCCCACGGGACTCCAGGGGCTGCTCCCAGCCAGGGGCCACGAAGTCCACAGTGGTGGCTTTGGGCAAAGCCGGACCTTGTCCTGCGACCCTGGGAGACGTCAGTCAATCCTCTGAGCCCCAGCTGCTCGTCTGCAACGTCCCCATCCCCTGGGGCTCCTGGTGGTTCCAACACCAAAGTGACGGACATGACGCACGTTGCCTGCGTGCGGCTCTGCCAGTGGCCCTGACACCGTCCACAGCACTGGGGTCGGGTGACCACTCCGCCACTGCGAGCCCCGCCCCCAACCCTCCAAACTCCACTCAGGACTCACCCGAAGCATGAGGATGCGGCTGCAAGCAGCAACCCACCCAAACAGGAAGTGACCTGGAGATGGTGGGAGACACTCCCCCGACTCTTCCACACTCACAAACCTTCCTGTGGTGGGGGGAGCTGCCTTTGTTCCAATTTCAAGGGGCTTCGCCCAGAATCACAAACCTGGCAGTGCTGAGGCTCCCCAAGTGTGTGTGTGGGGGGGGGTCTGGAACATTCCACAGCCTGCCCTGAAGCCACTATCCCAAGAGCACAGGGACGCTCCCTTAGCAGGCACAACCCCGACCCCAATCAGCACAGGCACCATGGGATGCCACATACGGAGCTGGCCACACCCACCCTTCCTCCGGGAACCAAAGGACGGGTTCCAGGAGGCAGGTGGCACCGAGGTCGGCCACGGGCCTCCAAGTCCAAGGGCCTGGGTTCTAGTCCCTGCTCCGAATGCACTGAGCCACCCCCTGCTTCCTGGAGCCTCCATTTCCCCATCTATGTAACGGGCAACGACAGTGTCTACTTCCTAGAGACGTGGACAGTGAGTGGCCCTGGGCATTTAGCCCTGTGCCCAGGAAACAGTGACACCATCGTCAGTGTCACGGTTACTGCTGGATGCTGTTATCTGCCCACAGGTGTGACCTTCACCAGTTAGCGGAGCTCCCAGCTCCCCTTGGGCCTGCTGAAGAGGGTGGCCCAACCCCAGAACTGCCCCAGCACACACCCAGAGACACCTGCGGTTCTGTTTACCCCCACAGCCACCTGGCTGCCTCCCCTCAGGCACCCAGCCAAGCACAGGAAGACGGGGAGGTCCACGCAGGCCTCAGGCCAGAGCGCCTTCAGCAGGTGCAGCTGCCTGCCAAGGTCACTGCCTGCCAAGCAGCGTCAGTCACCCTCAGAACCACCTGCCGGGCCGGCCATGTCCCACAGCCAGTAGCAGGGGCTGGATGCCACCAGGCTGCCTCCCAGGGCTGCAGAGCCCCCCACAACAGCCACTGAGACTGCCCTGGAGCGGCTAGCACGTGCTGGCCAGACAGACGCTCACTGAGCCTTGCAAGGCCTGCTGCCCCACTGTGCGATCAAGCCAGCAAGGCCAAGGCCCGGAAGCAGCTCCACGTGGCTCTGAGCTCCAGGGCCCGGAAGCCCCTGGCTCCCCCAGGACTCGCTCCCACAGGCCTGCCTGGGTGACCCGCCGCTGTGAAGTGGGGATTCGGACCCAGCCCCACCTCCCTCCTGGCCCTGCCCCCTTTGTCCCCAGCAGAGGATCCAGTGGCCTGAAGGGAGTGAGGTCACTCTGAGCTGAAAGCTCGGCCAACCCGGGCAGCTACTCCAACTGTGCCATCAGCGGACCAGGCGGGGGGGGGGGGGGGGGGGGGGCAGAGCCGGCCCCACCTGCAAACCTCCCCGCACACAAACGCAGGCTCCAGACCTCTGCAGTTTGCGCTGGCAAAGCAGTGTCTGCTGAGTGATCCTCTCTTTGGAAAAAAATTTTTTAATTAAAAAAAAAAAAGGAAGAAATTTCCTTTGGATAACAAGGAGGGGAGGGGGCTCTGGACGATTTCACTCCCAGAGACTCCGGGGCGGAACATCACCGCCAGGGAACCGGCTGGAGCTCCAGGCACAGAGAGCCAGGGGGGCCGGAGCGGCGTGGACAGCACTGGACAGGATCCTGCCTGGCCTGGGGCCAGTCCTGCCCACCACACCCCGACGTGCCAAATGAAGAGGGCTCTTGGGCTCCCCCTCCTGGTCAGCGCTCTGCAGGGGGCACCTGTCCCAGGAACCCTGTCGGGTAAGCGACAGTAAAAGCCCTGTTGCCCGGTTGAGGGCACTGGAAAGTGATGCTTACTCACTACTGCCACTGGCGAGGGCCTGGCCCCCCCAGCAATCCAGGCCCAGCCCAGTATCTGGGGCTCTGGACACAGACAGGTCCCCCCACCCCCACCGAGCTGGACAGGAGGAGGGGCAGGTGCTTCCCCAAGCAGCCTCTCCTACTGCTCCCCTCGCTTCCAGCTGGTGTTACTCTTCCCTCCTAACAGACAGGGAAACTGAGGCACAGAGAGGTTCCCCGGGCCCCATGCCACATAGCTAGTGAGGGGCTGAGTGGGGATTTGCATCTTGGAGCTTGCGCCCCGTGGCCTGCAGGAGAAGGTGCACATGGGAGCCGGGGGACTAACTCCAGGCAGCAGCAGGCCCATGGGCGGGCAGAGGGTTAAGGCGGAGACAGCGCCCGTCCCTACCTGGAAAGCCCAGCCCACTCTGAACCATCCTAGCCGTCCCACCTCGATGATGAAAACACACCCAGCACACTCGCCTCGGTGTGGCGCCAGCCAGACACAGGATCTGGCTGCAGGCTCATCAGGGAGAACCCAGGAGCCAGGTCCCCAAGACAAAGCTGGTGGCTCGGCCAAGGGGCTTGAAGAGAGAGGGCCGCGGGGAGGGGCCCCACTGCGGCGCTCCTGACCCCTAGCTCAGGGGAGCTGGGGTCTCCTGGGTGCACCTGCTCACACCCCCCTCCCAGCGCCTCTACCCAGGGGCTTCCTCCACATGGACATCCCCCCTCCCACCTCTCCACCATCCCCACGGCTGAGTTGCTGCTCTTGTGCCAGCCAGGACCTGCCCCAGAAGAACCCGGCTGTGGGGCGGGTGTTTAAGCCACTCCTTGGGACACTCGCATCCCATACCGGGGAGCCTGGTTCAAGGCCCAGCTCCACTCCTCATCGCGCTGCCTGCCTATGTGCGCCCTGCGAGGCGCAGGCGATGGCTCAAGGACTCTGGTCCCCACAGACCACGTGGGAGACCCAGATGGGCTTCCTGGCTGCTGGCTTCAGCCTGGCCCAGCCCTGGCTCTTGTAGGAATCTGGGGAGTGCACCAACAGATGGAAGACATCTATCTCTTTCTCTCTGTGTCTTCCAAATAAATAAACTAGAAACAGAAAAATAAAAGTACCTCTTAAAAAAAAACAAAAAGAATTCCTCGACACCTCCCACCCGTCCCAGAGGCCTGGGGCTGCCGGGGCCACTGTGCCGTGCGCAGCTTGCTTCCGGCCACGTTGGGGGCTGGGAGATCAGAGCCTCCACAGTCCCTCCCCAGGCCAGGTGCAGGAGACCCGCCTGTCCAGGTCACTCCAGGTCCCTAAGCAGGGGGAGGCTGGCCCCTAACCATGCCTGCCGGGGTCCACGCAGCCGCACAGCGGAAGAGCTGGGCCTGCCGTCTGCGTCTCTGAGGCCTCCTGCCCCGTGCCACCTGCCTGAGTCAGCCACCAGCTCCACTCACCCCGGGAAGACCCCGGGAGGCTCAGCCAGCCCTGCCCCCACCAGCACGGCCAGGACTGAAACCCACGGCCCCCTCGGCCCTGGCCATTAACTCCGCATCCGGACCCTCTGCTTAGGTTCCAAGCGCCCGGGTCCTTGCCGGGCACCACAGAGGAAGGGTGATAAAAAGCAATGGCCTTGGAGCGGGAATGCCGGGTTCAAGTCCAGGCTCTGCTGCTTCCAACCCTGCTTCCTGCGAACACAGGGAGGCAGCAGGCGAGGCTGTGGGCCCCTGCCACCCGCAGGCAAGACCCAGAAGGAGTTCGAGGACCAGCCCTGGCTACCGTAGGCATCTGGGTAGAGGACAGGGGATGGAAAACCTCTCTCTGTCTCTTTCTGTCTTTCAAGTAAAAGTAAAATAAAATAAATAAAAATTCTCATATTTAAGAAAAATAAAAAGCTGCCTTGACTTGCTGTCTACCTGGAGGCTTTGCCTCTTCCCCAGTGGCCCATTTTCCAGATGAGGAAGTCAAGGTGTGGAGGGAACACAAGGCCTCACGCTGAGTGCAAGGGCTGCAGTCACAACACAAGCAGCTGCGGCACAGTGGGTAAAGCCGCCTACGGTGCCCACATCCCATATGGGCGCCAGTTCGAGCCCCGGCTGCTCCACTTCCGATCCAGCTCTCTGCTGTGGCCTGGGAAAGCAGTAGAAGATGGCCCAAGTCCTTGGGCCCCTGCACCCACGTGGGAGACCTGGAAGAAGCTCCTGGCTCCTGGCTTCAGACTGGCCCAGCTCCAGCCGTTGGTGGCCATTTGGGGAGTGAACAAGCAGACAGAAGATCGATCTCTCTCTCTCTCTCTCTCTCTCTCTTTCTGCCTTTCAGATAAGTAAGTAAAATCTAAACACACGCACACACATGTCACACACACACATGTCACACACACACGCACACACATAGCTGCCCCAGCACCCAGGCCCCCCACCTTCAGGCTCCCCTGCCTCTGACAAGCTCCCAGGGACTCCAGTCACGGGCGTGACAGTGGCCCCGGCAAAGACAACCCAGACGCCACCAGCCCGCAAGGGCGGCCCAGCCGAGGCGGCCCCTCCCACAGGCACACACGGACGCCCGGGGGGGTCTGTGTGACACGGGCGGGGCTGGGGGCCCCCTCTGCTTTCTCAGGCTGTCAGAAGGAAAGCCAGAAGTGGGGGTCTCTGACCTCTCCCCTGGCCTGAGGGTCTTCACGAAACGCTGCGTCCTTAGCTCAGAACCCAGCCAGGGGCCTCCAGGCCCCGGCACTCCCCCAGCCCCCATCCCCGGCCCGGAGGAGAGCGAGGTTCACTTACTCCGTCTGGGGCGGTCCGGCGGCTGGGTCCAGGTCTGCGGGAGAAGCAAGAGGAAGAGCCCGTGAGGCGGGAGGCGGCCCGGGGAATCCCCTGCCCCCCCCCAGGGCCCGGCAGCCAGGTGCCTGTTCTGTCCCTGCCTCCCTGCCCCCAGCTCCGGATTAAGCTCTGGTACCTGTCCTACCTGCACGGCCCGCACCCACCCCCATGACGCTGGTCCCAACTCCAACCAGAACCAGGGCCACACCTGCCGTGGGGGAGGGGCCTGCAGGAAGTTCCGGCTGGTCCAGTCCCCAGGTCTCCCCAGGTGACAGCAGCCAAGAGCCAAGAGCTGCCACCTCCCGGGGCCCTGCTCCCCTGCAGCAGACTAGAGGGGGCCCTGGGGGAGGGGCCCTGGGGAAGGGGGCCCTGGGGGAAGGGCCCTGGGGGAGGAGGCCCTCGGGGAGGCTCTGGGAGGACTCTGCCAGGGGCGGGTTCTCCAGGAGACACAGCTCTGGGCAGCCACTGTCCCCCAGGCACAGCCAGGGCCAGTCACCTCCGTTTACAACCTGCCAGAAGTCACGGGGTGCTGGGGTCCCCACTCCCCAAGGGAAGCCATGGAACGCCACTGTCTTTCCCCTCCTGTTTTCTGGGACAGCGGGAGCCACCAGGCATCCCTGGGAGCCGGTGCTCTCTCTGCGGCCGCAGAACCCAGGGTCCCTGAAACACGGTACCAGGGATGGGGGTGGAGTCAAAGTGGATCAGCGGGGGGTCAGCGTCCCCCTTGGGAGGAAGGCTGGTGACGCGGCCCAGGCCCGTGCTGGGGTCCTCTTCGTCATCACTGTCATCGAACTCAAAGGCCTCTCCTGGGTCGTCGTCTGCCTCAGGGGAGGGGCCCGGGGCTCCAGGAAGCAGCTGATCTGCAAGAGACAGGAGTGAGCCAGGCTACAGGGTCCGAGGGTGCGCCAAGGGCAGGACCGCGGGGTGGGAAGCGGGTGGGCGCCGTGCGTCTAAGGGCGGGCATCGCAGCAGGTCTCAAGGCTGATTCTAACTGGTGGCAGGCTCAGGCCAGGGGGCCTGACTGCACCCTTAGGGCATGCAGGGGGGAGGCGTGCGGCTGGCCTGGTGACGCAAGGGGTTCTGCCTCTGCTTGCTATGCCATGGGAGGAGTCAGCCAGGCTACAGGCGTGGGATCTGGGAGGAGTCAGCCGGGCTACAGGGATCCCACACCAGAGGCAGGTTCCGGTCTCCGCTGCTCCGCTTCAGACCCAGCTCCCTGCTGGTGCACCTGGGAGAGCAGCAGAGGACGACCCAAGTGCTTGGGCCCCTGCACCCTCCTGGGGGATCCAGATGGCAGCTGTGGTCTGGCCCAGACCGGCTGTTGCAGCCATTTGGGACGAGAACAGCAGATAGAATCAATCTCTCTCTCCTGTCACTCTTCTCTCTTCTTTGTTACTCTGCCTTTCAAATAAATAAAAAAATCTTCTCTAAAGAAAAACAGGCTTGGGGGTCAGGGCTCTAAGCAGGGGGCGACAGAGGGAGCGAGGGCAGGCGCTCCTGTGGGAGATCCTACGGCCTCTGCCCGTCTCCTGTTTCCTGGATTTATAAGCCAAAGGGCTTTTTGAAGATTTACTTGCTTGCTATTTATCTGAAAGGCAGCGCATCAGAGAGGGAGAGAAGGAGAGGGAGGTCCTCCATCTGCTGGTTCCCTTCCCAAATGCCCACAACAGCCAACCTGGGCCAGGACGAAGCCAGGAGCCGGGAACTCCATCCGGGCCTCCCACACGGGTGACAGGGGCCAAGCACTTGAGCCTCCATCTGTTGCTTTCCCAGGCGCATTACCAGGAAGCTGGATCAGAGCAGAGCAGCCCGGAATGAACTGGTCCTCAGATACGGGACGCCGGCATTGCAGGCTGCGGCTCAACCTGTGCCACGTGCCAGCCCCAGAGAGCTTTCTGAAGGCCTCTGCGCATGTGCACACGGGCACAGCCTCCACATGTGTTTCTGCGTGTGCTTACGTGTGTGTGCATTTGGCATCTGTGCAAACGGGCACAGGCAGGCGTGGCCTGCACACCGCACATCAGCTGGCCCGTGCTTCAAGACGAAACGGCAGCCCTGGAAGGAGAGGGCTCCCGGGTGCTGGCGCACCCCCCGCTGGCAGGGGCAGAGGCTCCGCGGCTCAGCCTCCTCCCCTGCTGGCCAGGGTCCTTCCCAGGACAGGCCCCCCTTCCTGGCCTGTCCGTGTCCTCCCAGCCCTCCCCTTGACCAGCGCTGTGCACTCCCACACCCCCCGCCCGGCTCCCGAGCAGCCCACGTCCCATCCACGTCCCACCCGTCGGCCCCGCACACTCAGGTCCTGGCCGGGCTGGGGATAGGAGCCCTGCAGCTCCTCCGTCCTGAAGGGCCTGACGAGCCTTCTCCTTTGGAGCCGCCGCGGCGAGCGAGGGCTCCCCCATCGTGGCCGCAGAGACCTCGCTCCCAGAACCACCAGAGTCCCCTCGGTGCTGTCTGCCCCACAGCAAAGGGCAGTGCGGGCTGCTTCTGAGGGTGCGCAGAGCTGACCGCCCCGCCGGCTGCCCCGCCCACTCCCCTCGAGGCGCGCAGCTCGGAGCCTGCACTCTGGGCCCACCTAGCCCGGCGGCGCCCCTGCTGGCCGTATGGCTCAGGGCCGGTCACCCCACCTGGCTGCACCTCGGTTCCCTTCTCTCCTGGAGAACAAAGACCACGCTGTCCCCACAAGGCTGATGGGACCATCGACTGGGACGCGGACGAGGGCTGCTCGGCCTGGGCGCCCCAGGCACTCAGGGTCCTTGTCGGAGGGGTTGCCCTGTGCATCATGGGAGTGACGGGCAGCAGTCCTGGCCACTCCCCGCTGGAGGCCAGGAGCACCCTCCAGCTGTGACAACCACAGTGGTCTCCAGCCACAGCCTCGAACTGAGAAGCACTAGGGGTAGGGGTCACCGTCAGTGCGGCGCCGACCACAGGGCCATGACAGTTAATACCTGTTCTCATTGCACCTGCACCCTGGCATGGCACCCCGGAGGCCCGGGCTGCGAGCCCCGCAGGTGCTCCCGACCTGCTAGAGATGGATGAGAATGGGCGAGGAGGAGGAGGAGGGGATGGATGGACGCAGGGACCAGCAGACAGACAGAGCCACACATCCGATTGCAACAGTCTCTCCAATCCCTCCCCCACGGCAACCAGGAGGCTCCCAGAACAGAACATTCTAGATGCAAATGTCAAGAACAGGTTTGCTGAGCTTCTGGAGAGCAGGGAGGGGCATCGCCAACTTCCTCTGAGCTGCGAGGACCACACAGAGGCCACTGAGGGTGGGGACCCAGCTCGTCCTCCTGGGAGCGCTGGTCGCCCAGGGCGGACACTGGGCAGTGCCTGGGCCACAGCGCCTTACCCACAGGGAGCCCGAGAAGTCCCCCTGGGGTTTCCTGCTGGGGCCTCAGCGCCTCCTCTGCTTTACCCGGTGGGGCACAGAGACTTCGAAGGGAGTCGCTGCACCCGCGGCCACACAGCCAGAAGCGGGGACTGGGTTTGAACCCAGTGCCACTCGGGTCCTGCACCCTAGAGGCTAAACCCAGCCACTCTGCCAGCGGCCTGAGCCCTGGGACATTCTGCCCCATGCTGACCAAGTCACAAGGGGACACGAGGGTGGAGTGGGAAGCTGGGTTTGTGGTTTCCGAATCACAGCTCTCACCCCACGCTGGTCCTAGAATCGACCACGGGCTCCCAGGCAGCATTATACCGTTGGGGCTGCTCGTTTTGGACATGGGTTATAATATTAATAAGATCACAGGTGCTATGATAAAATAAAATACACTTGGCATTGAATTGGTTATTTCAGACTTGGGTTTTGTTTGTGAGAAGCAGAGAGACAGAGAGAGCGCTCCCATCTGCTGGTTCACTCCCCAGATGCCTGCAACGGAGGGTGGGCCAGGCCAGGAGCCAGAAACTCCAGCCAGGTCACCCACGTGGGGGGCGGGGGCCCAACTACTTAAGTCGTCGCCGCAGCCTCCCGGGGCCTGCACAGCAATACACTGGAGTCGGGAGCTGGAGCGGGGCCTCGGACACAGGAGGTGGGCATTCTACCCTGGGTCTGACCACGAGGCCAAACGCCCAGCCCAAAATCACATTTGGGTTAATTCTGTGACTGTATGGGCCACTGCTGCTTCCGTCATGGGTATGCAGGGTGTGCACACGTGTGCATAGGACACATGCACATAGTACTCACGTGCACATGCACGTATACACACGCATGCATACAGTGTACACATACACACACACATACATGCGTGCACACATACATACCAAACACACGGACACCAGTTGTCATGTCTATGGCTTATGATTTTAAAAGTTTAAGAAATACTGGAACAATTGCGCACCCAGCCCCAGCCTCACTAACAGGGCCTGCCTGAGCCCGCAGCGTCCTTGCTGGGCAGGGGCTGCGGGTGAGGGTTTCCCTTTATCACGTGGGGTCAGCCCACCTGGGTGCCTGCCGCTCAGCCCCTGCTCTCCCGGACGCTCACTGTGCAAGTGCCGAGGGGCTGGGCCCTCTAAGGACCCGTCACTGATCTCAGGGCTGTGGGAGGGTGGCGGAGGGACTAACAGGCACCAACCCTGGCGTCACACATGAGCTCCCTCGGAACTAGCTATTCAAGGCTGTCGCGTCTACGCGCGGCGGCTGTCACTGTTACATCATCATCATCAGAATGACATCACACAATGGAACTGCTGTTGTTACTATTACAGGCCCGTCACAGCCCAGCCCTGGCCCCGAGGGACATGGGCAGTCCGTCCCCGCTCACAGGCCACCCCGAGGCTGTGTGCAGGGACCCGGCTCACTTCCACGCCGCCGCCCTTTCAGAGCAAGAACGGAGTCAGGACCCCATTAGCGGTCACCCACACACCCTGACCAAGTTGAAAGGGAAGGAGGCGTGGTCCAGGGTGCCTGGGAGCTCGCTGTGAGGCGACGGGGGCGGCAAGCCTAGGGACCGCCACGCCCCAAGAGGAGCAGCGGCCACGGCTCACGGAGCTCCAAAAGGCTCTGGGCACGGGGCTGCCCTCCGAAGGCCACTCTGTCTCTCCCTGTCCTGCCCCTTGAAGGACGAGGAGAGGCCTGGCAGGTGCGGCTGGGGGCGGGTGGGGGCTCCAGGCTGCACAGCAGCAAGGCAGGGAGCAGGGAGGCCCCTGGGCAGTGGACAGCGTGCTCCGGGGACGCCTCTCCCAGGAAGCGCGACTTATTCTAAGACAGCGGGAACCTCTCAAAGCATCAGAATTCGGCAAAGAGCCGGGCCTGGGTGCAGATGGGTGACCGTGCTCAGCCACGTGACTTATGCCAGGTGTCCGCTGCTGGCCCTCCTAGTGAGCAGGACAGCAGGGTGCCGGGCAGCAGGGGCCCTAGGGCATGAACCAGGAGATGCCCGTGTCTCCGGCCAGCTGCCTCCCTCCGAGCCATGGGGCACTGTTCCTTATCAGGAGGGAGAATCTGGCCTCCCAGCCCAGGATCATCGGGAACCTTTCCCAACTTCTGGTCAGGGGGCATGACCGTGACCGGAGCTGGTCACGCACACCTTCCGCATTCCTGGGCGTGCCCAGGCCTCAGGAAAGCCGACCCACGCGGGCGCAGGGGGCAGGACCCGGGGTGCCACCTGTCCCCATGCAGCAGGTGCAACTGTTGTGCTGGGCCCCACCCACAGAGGAGGAGGCTGAGGCTGGGGCAGGAGGAGACGCGCCCCTCATCCAGCCCCCACCCAGGGCTGTGCACAGCGCAGTCTCCCGCCAACCCCTCATGGGGATGACAGCGCCCTCCCTGAGAGATCAATGACCACACGGCCGGGCCTCGGACAGCATGGCCCATTCCCACACTATGGATAATGGAGCCCGGTCACCTGACCATGCCTGCAGTGCACGCAGCAGGATCGGGCTCACCGGGCTGGCGACGAGGCCCCGGGCTCGTGGCCACTCTACTCTGCTGCCTCCCCCAAAGCAGACAGGAGGGCAGGAAGTAGGGCCTGGTGGGTGAACCAGCTCGGGGCCCAGTTCCCGGGGGCGGGGCCTGGATCCCACCTGCTGTGTCCCAGGCCATACTGTCTGGGATTGCCAAACAAAATACAGGATGTGGGATTGAATTTCAGATAAACCACCAAGAGTCTCTGCTGGGATAAGGGTGTATTTTCTTCTTGGTGTTTGTTTTGTTGTTGTCTGGTTGGTTGTTTTCTTGGGTTGACTCCACCACCCACCGCTCAATGGTCTCAGTTTCCCACCCTCTACATCCAGACCCCGCTCTCCAGGGGACCCGAGGCAGGTTAAGAATTAACCCCCGCCCAGCGCCTACCCGGGAGGAGGAGAAGAAGAAATCACTTCCATTTTGTGGCCACGGGCCGAGGCCGAGGGCACAGCCCAGCAGCCGGCAGGGCCGGGACCCACACCCGCCTCAGCCGCTCCGACACCGGCGCCCCCTCCAGCACCCACGGCCCCCTGGTGAGCACAGCGGGGTGCCCGGTGCCTACCTACGGCAGGCTGTGGAGGAGGGTTCCAGGAAGCCATCAGACAGTCCAGCTCAGTCCAGCGCCGTCCCGCCGCGCGCCTGCGGAAACAAGGCCACAGTGCAATTAGCTGGGGCTCAAGGCTGCGGGCAAGGGGCCAGGGCGGGACCCCCGGCTCACAACCTATGCGCTCCACTCCAGCCCCAGCGGCTCTACACGCTTTCCTGCCAGCTCCAGCGCCCAGGGCAGCCTCAGAAAGGGCCCAGCCTCCACCCAGCGTAATCATTAACCCGAGGAGAGGCCAGCAGCTGTGTGGCCGAAACCGCGTCTTCCCAGAAACCTCTGCTGCCACCGAGGCCTCCTGCTCACCCCGTCCTCCGGGGCTCACGGGCGAAGCCGCGGGCGCAGAGCCAGGAGCGCACCTGAACCCTCAGGGATGGGGCCGGACGCTTCCTCCTCTGGCTGCCTGGTCACTGCAGCCTCCCCGGGTCTGGCTGTCCTCCCTGGGCCGCCCCTGTGGCCCCTCCGAAGGCCACTCTTTCTCTCCCTGTCCTGCCCCACGGCGCTGGCCACCGGCCTTGACACATGAGCGCAGGGAAGGAAAGAGGCTGCGGCCAGGCTCAGGGCACAATCTCACTGCTCAGGCAGCAGCGGCTTCCCCTCGGCCCCAAGGCGTGGTCAGCCAAGGGGGCGCACGTGACCAGGAGGCCTCAGTGGGCCCGGAGCCCTCGGGCAGACAGCAAGGCCACTCTGAGCGGGGGCTCTGCTCTGCGAGTCCTCCTGCCTGACTGGCCCCTAGGCTGTGTCTGCCCCGTGGTGGAGCCTGCCCGGCGTTCACCGGCTCCCAGGCTGAGCCGACGGTGGGGTGCCGGGGACATCTGAAGCTATTCTCAGCCCATTACAAACGTTACAGGCGTGAGCACGTCATTCCAGGTCACCAGTGAGAACATTGGGCCCAGAGTGGGAAAGGAACTTGCCCAGGGTCACCCAGCTGGGCAGAGTCAGGGCCGAACAGAAGCCCTGGGGCCAGAGTGTGTGCTTCTCAAATAGCCCCGGCGCTCCAGGGCCCCCCAGGCATCAACAGGGCGGGTGCTCAGCCTGGTGGCCAGGACACCTGCATCCTGGGTCAGAGTACCTGGGTTCTGCTCCCAGCTCCAGCTGCCCACTGATGCACACCCGGGGGCAGCCGTGACTGGGTCCCTGCCACCCACATCGGGGACCAGGACCGAGTCCCCAGCCCCTGGCTTCAGCCCCAGCTGGGGTCGTTGCGGAACCAGCACGTGGGAACCTGCTCTCTGTCTCTCATTCTCTGCCTCTCAAACAACACAACTGAATCAAAAAGGAAAACACGGTGAGTGTACAACAGTGAGCGCCCCACCCCCTGTGAGCGACCCCTGTGACTGTTCTCTGAGGAATCCCTCCAGAACTGAGCAGCTGCACGTCTGCATACAGCAATCCCCCACCTGCGATCTCCCCAGCCCGGGCCCCAGAGCCCCCCAGTCACCCACATCCAGAGCTCTGGCACCGCCCTGACCCATCACAGAAGGCCAAGGGTGGCCTGACACCGTGTCACCACTCCCTGCAGCTCGGGGCCACCGCATCCTGTCACCCTGGGCAGGCAGAGCCAGTCGGGCAAGGCGTGCTGGGACAGGGACCGCACTGACACACTTCCACGGCGGGTGCTGCTCCCACTCTCCATGATATTCCCGCCGTCCAGCTCCTAATGAAACTGCACCACGGAAGCTGGGGTTGAGCCTGCTGGTTAAGATGCCCGCGTCCCACCCGGGAGGACCTGGATTCGAGTCCCGCCTTTGCTCCTGCTTCCTGCCAGTGCAGACTCTGGACCGCGGCACCTGGGCCTTGTCTCACGCGGGAGGGAGCGCGCAGAGCCCCGGGCTGCAGCTCTCGGTTTTCTAACTTAAACTTCAGTGACGGTCTCGGCTCGGCACACGGACATCAACCTCGCTGTTCCAGTGGCATCACAGTTCGTGTGGGACGTGCCGGCATTTGTCTAACTCCACCAACACTCACGGCGGGCGTCCCGCTCTCGTGGGACCCTCCAGCCCCAGGACCTCGCGCAGATGCTGTGGGAGCTGACAGACACGCTCCCAGCCCCAGAAAGGTGCCGGGGGCAAGGAGAGAGACGGTGCCCTTTAGGCCCGCACTGAAACCTCTGGGCAGGATCCTGCGCAGGCTTTGGGAAAGCCACGTGTAACGTGCCCGGGTCTGCAGGCTGTGGGATCCCACAACGGCACGGCCACTCCAGCAGCTCTGGGAGGGAGGGGGGCAACACTGAACCCCATTTTGCAGAAGGAAAAAGGGAGGCACCAGCCTCTCATGCAAACCTCTCCTGAAGACTTGGTGAAGGGGCTGGCACTGTGGTGCAGTAGGCTAAGCCTCCGCCCGCCGTGCTGGCATCCCATGTGGACACTGGACACTGCTCCTCTTCTGATCCAACTCCCTGCTAATGTGCCTGGGAAAGCAGTGGAGGATGGCCCAAGTCCTTGGGCCCCTGCACCCACGTGGGAGACCGGAAGAAGCTCCTGGCTCCTGGCTTCAGCTCGGCCCAGCTCTGGCTGTTGTGGTCATTTGAGGAGTGAACCAGGGGGTGGAGGACCTCTCTCTCTCTCTCTCTCTCTCTCTCTCTCTAGCTGTGTCTGTGTGTGGGGGGGTATATGTGTCTCTGTCTGTAACTCTGCCTCTCAAATAAATAAATAAAATCTTTAATTAAGAAAAAAAAAAAAAAACTTGGCGATACACAAAGAGGCTGTTACTGCATCCAGGGGCCAAAACCCAGGCTCCTTGGCTGAAGCCGGATCCCCTCCGCCCCACCCCCGGCTTCGGGCGACTCCTGCCTCGGCTCCAGGCCGCCGGCTCTCCCAGGGAGGGGAGAGACGCGCCGTTCACGGGGCCTGAACCTTCCTTGCGTCGCTCCACCTCTTCCCATAACTCCCAATCTTATAGATGCAGAAACAGAGGCCTGGAGAAGTGAGGCCTCGGCCCAGCCACAGACGCGGGGACGAGGCCAACGCAGGGACCCAAGCCGGGGGTGCCGGCCCCAGAGGCTCGTCTCAGTCCTCCGATGATCTGGCCAGGCTGGACGCTGGGGCAGGAATCTGGGGCCCTAACGTCTACTCTCGGAGGCATGGGAGAGAAGCAGGGGAGATGGCCACCCCAGCAGAGCCTCGCAGACGTAACAGCAGGGAGACCAGACTGCCTGGGTCCACCTGCGGTCCACACAAGAGCCAGGAGGCCTTGGGTGAGTTTCTGCACCGCATCTCTGGGCCTCAGTTTACTCATCTGCAAAATGGGCACTAAAGAGTACTCGCCTCCCAGCGGGGGCAACAAAAGCCACAGTAAATTCACGAGAGACTCCCAGACGCGCTCCTGGGACACCCTGGTCTACCACTGTCATTAACGTTCATTTCGCCCAAGCATAGCCAGGCTGTGGCGACCACAGCCCTGCCCTGGGGGTCCGTGCCCAGGCAGGGGTCCCATGCCCCCCTGGCAGGGGAGCCAAGTCTCAGTGTCCCCCGGGGTGGCGGTTCCCTGCGCAGGTTGGGCTCGGCCTGCCCCTCCACGTGACCTCTGGCCTCCGCGCTGTGCCCGGGCAGCCCCAGGGCTGCTGCGAGCAGGGAGCCGACGGCCAGGGACTTGGAGGCGCTGTCCTTCCTCCAGCTCTCGGGGCGGGAGCTGGGCCCAAATACCGTGCTGCCCTGAGACACAGGCTGTCTCTAGGAGGCGTCCACCGCAGGGCAGCAGCCGTCACAGCTGAAGGAGAGCGGGTGCAGAACCACGGGTGGTCGGCGGCGCTCGGGCCACCTGCACACGGAGGAGAGGGTGGGCAGGGGACCGCGGGACAGCGACAGTGTCAGGCTGGACCTCGGGCCACAGCGCCTTCCTCTGCCTGGGCCTCGGTGTCCCGGATCTGCGGGCGCACGAGGAGCAGAAAGAGGGGAACTGACACCACAGCCTCCTAGTCTCCCTGCACGGACGTGGGACTGGGAGCAAAGGCGGGGCTGTGGCCACGACGACCTGAGTTCGAATCCCAGCTCTGCAGCGACAGGGAGCGCCTCCCCGCTTCCCCGGCGGGTACGTGTCCTGTGCGAAGGAGACCGGGAGGAAACCGTGGGTGCTCTGGGCAAGCAGCGATCCCAGCCCTGCGGGGCTCAGGGGGGCGGGGTCACAGGAGGCTCTCTTCTCTTGGGGGCGGGGGGGTCACTGCCCATCCCCACGGGCAGTGAGCTCTCCTCTCCACTGCGCTGTGTGCACTGGCACAGGAGGCGGCTCTGTTGGTGGTGCTTAGACAGCGGAGATGCGAGGGAGGCCGCCCTGGCTCCCAGGCCCCGGGCTGAGCTCGCTGACAAATCCCATGGGAGAGCAGCCTGGCCACAGCTCCTCCCGCCACCCTGGCCGCCCAGCGGGTGTCTTCCTGGAGCTCCATCCGTGGCTCCCACGTGGGCGGCAGAGACCCCAGGACCTGAGCCACCCCCACGGCCTCCCAGGGTGCACGTTAGCAGGAAGCTGGATCGGAAACAGAGGGGCTGGGACTCAACCCAGGGCTGAGCCCACCGCACAACACCTACGCCTCAGGGCTCTGCCAAGGTAACCACTGTGCTCAGTTCCTCTAGGGTTTTCCCTCCCCTAGGGTGCAAGGCCCCCCAGCCCGGAGGCCCCGGCCTGCACCTGACTGCCTCTCGCCCTCCCTCTGCCTCTGCCAGCCTGGGAGCCACCTCCACCCCCACCCAACCCAGTGGCTGTGAGCCCTCTTCCACCCGGGTACGTCCTGGACAGACACCCCCCAGGGCCCTGAGAGTGGGGGGCTACCCAAGCCCTGCTAGAAATCTGGGGCAGGGGAGAGGGTCCATGGGGGGGGGGGCTGGCAGCTGCTGTCACAGCCAAGCGAGGCGGCCTAGCGAGAGGAAGAGTGGCTGCCACCCAGGCTGGCACAGAGAGCGACAGGACGAAGCTGGGGTCCAGGCACCCATCTCACAGGCTGGTCAGGACCAGCGTCCTCTGAGAAGTCTCCCTGGCACTCGGCCACAGTGACACCGCACGGCACACCTGCCCCACACCTGCCCGCGTGACCCCCGGCTCTGTCAGACCCCTGTGAGCACCTGCAGGATGCAGCCAGACCCTGTGCGAGGACCTCCAAGACCTGCCCCTTCCTCGCTCTCCAGTCTCAGCGGCTCCCCGCCAGGCCCAGAGCTCTGCTCCAGCCCCACAACCCAGCTGGCCTGTTTCCCAGCTCGGGGCCTTGGTTCAGGCTGTGTGTTCCCTCCAATGGCATTCTTTCTCACAAACAACCAGCAAACTCCTACTCAACCTTCAAAACCCACACCTGATTTCCCCCGTGGATCCTCCCCTGACCCATTTCAGGCACTGGTTCCTAACATACTCACCCCCCACCCCCGACCTGGCTCAGTGGCTCAGGTTGCGGCTGGCCATGGGCCATTTCCAGGGAGCCTAGGAGACCCTGGGGTACACACCCCGCAGTCTGCCCAGCACTGACCCCGGCAGCAGCCCAGGGCACACGTGAGAGAACAGACGCTGAACTGGACACAAGAGCCCTCCAGGCGGGACCCGGGGCAGCTGCAGAGTGCAGCTTGGGTCCGGAGGAGAGACCAGACACAAGGGGGACACAGGCCCTGCTGGGAACCTGGTCGGGAGAAGGGAACGCAGACTGGACGGTGTCTGCAACAGGAAGGAAGGGACCCAGCCACTGGGCGCAGGGCGCAGAGTCCCTCGGCGCAAGGGGCCACCTGGTGAGACTCCGGGGCGGGGGGACTCCCAGGGGCTCCGGGGAGGAACGAGCTGCCCTACCCACGAAAGCCGGGCACAGCTGTGGCCGGAGGAGAGGGTGGAGGACGGCGTGGACGCTGGACAGGGCCTCGGGCTGCTCCGGGGCTCACCCATCAAGTGGGCCAGGCCGCTGCCTGCCACGCCGGCACCCACATCACAGCGCAGTTTCTCCGTTCCCAATCCAGCTCCCTGCTAATGAGTCTGGGAAGGCGGCGGAGGGTGGCCCAAGTGCTTGGGGCCCTGGCAGACCTGGACGGAGCTCCTGGCTCTTGGCTTCAGCCTGGCCCAGCCACAGCTGTCGCGGTCATTTGGGGAGCGAACCAGCAGACGGAAGGTCTCTCTGTCCCTCTCTGCCTTTCAAATAATAGATTTTTTAAATCTTTGAAAAAACCTTTTTTTTAAATTTTTTAAAGATTTATTTTACTTATATGAAAGACAGAGTTAGAGAGATAGAGGTAGAGCCAGAGACAGAGAGAGATCTTCCATCTGATGGTTCACTCCCCAGTTGGCCACAACAGCCATAGCTGCACCGATCCAAAGCCAGGAGCCAGAAGCTTCTTCCGGGTCTCCCATGCGGGTGCAGGGCCCAAGCACTTGGATCATCTTCTGCTGCCTTCCCAGGCCACAGCAGAGAGCTGGATGGAGAGCGGAGCCGCCGGGACTCCCATATGGGATGCCGGTGCTGCAGGCTGGGGCTTTAACCCGCTGCGCCATAGCACCGGCCCATTTTTTTTATTTTAAAAGCAGTGCACGGAAGACGTGTATTATGAAAAATCAACCAATAGATAGCAAAATATTTTGCACCAAAACAAACTTATCTTCTACTTCCGTCTTTCCACGCACTCTCTGGTGTCCCTGGACGGGTTCTGGACTCAGCACCTGTCCACAGAGTCCCCACCGCTCCTCGGGGAGGGGCAGCGTGGCCCCATTTCACAGCTCAGTCAAGTCCAGGCCAGACCATTAGACCACCACTCCACCATTAGACCTGCGCCGCCTGAGCGGCCCCCAACCCTGAACCCTGTCACTTAACTCCCATAGAGTGTGAGAGACGGCCCCAAGGCCACACAACCCCGGATGTGGGGGCCTGGGGCTGGGGGGGAGGAGCATCGCTCCAGGCCACCACCCCCACCCAGGGGGCGGAGCCCTGGATCAGCCCCAGCTCCGCCCCTCGCCCACCAGGCACTGGGCCACTCAAAGACTCAAAGGGCTCCAACTTCCTTTCCCCTTCAAGGGGAGCTGCGCGCTGGCCCAGGCTTGCTCAATGGCCGAACTCGGACAATGCAGGCTTTGTCCCAGGCCCACAGTAGCGCCCTCCCCACTCCTTGACCTCACAGGGCTGCGAGGGTGAGGAGCGGTCTGGCCCCCGGGAGGCCTCTGTGGGAAGGAGCTGCCCACCCTGGCCAACCAGCCAGGACCCCTGGAGCTGTTGCCTGGGAGACCAGACTCAGCCAGGAGAAGCCCCAGCCCCCCAGTCACTTTAACCCTTTGCCCACAGTGAGCCAGCCAGGAAGCAGGACCAGAGTGAGCTGTTCCCCCGGGTTCCCCAGAGGGCTCCAGACTGGGCTACATCCCGGGTGGCCGGTGCGCGGTGGCCCCACGGCACACGCCTGGCCGGAGACCTCCCCGACCTGAGCCCCCGCTTCCCCACCCGTGAACGTCCCGGGACACAGAGGCGGCGCAGGCAAAACTGAGAAGTGGGACTCAGCCAAGGCTCAGACGGGCAAAGCGTCTGACCCAGATCACCAAGCAGGCGGGGCGGAAGTCGTGGGGGAAGGCCCGAGTCTGACCCTGGGCAGGTAGCGGGAGGGAGGGGGAAGAGCTGGGGGCTGGGCGAGGGCACCTGCAGGGGTGCAGTGGGAGTGGAAAGTCAGCACAGAGTGGTCCCACCCCACCCCGGGGAAACAAGGTCAGGGCCACAGAGGAGCCAGGACCACTCCTTCCACCAGGGCTCCACGACAGCCCGGAGCCCCCAACACCCCAGGTGCACGGCGGGTCCGAGTGGCCTCCGTGAGACCAGGTCACACCTTGCAGGGGGAACTCTGGGACTCCAGGGGTTCAATCAGTCTTTGCGCCATCAACACACGGTTCACCGCGTGGCCCGTTCACCGCGTGGCCCGTTTACCCCGTGGCCGGCCAGCTCCCACCTGGGGCTGGAGACAAGGAAACACCAGAGGGAGAGCAGGTGCAGCCTCGGGGGGGGGCACAGGCACCTGGGGCGCGGCCCCCCCCCCCGGGACAGCCGTGCAGCGTCCAGCTCCACTGCGCTGTGTGAGCAGCAGTGCAAGGGGGCGGGGAGGCTCAGGTGCAGACGAGAGTGCGGTGAGCCCGGCCTGGCAGCAGGCAGGAAGCCGAGGAGAAGCCGGTGCCGCCCCGCTCACGGACAGCTGGCGGGGGGCACCTGCTCTCTAGCAGGCCCCAGGAAGGAGCGCAGCTGTCTCGGCCTCTTCCCCACCTGCACACCGCCCTCCCTCTGTGGCGCCCCTCCCCGCAGCCCTGGGGAGTGCGTGGACTGACTCTGGGTTTAAGGGCGACGGTCTCGCCCGACTGGATTTCAGAACCTGCCGCCCATCATTCACAGGTGCACCCGCAGTGGTTCCCCAGCCATCCCAGCACAGGCTCCTGTCTCCACGGGGCGGCTGGAGAAGCCTCCTCCCCGCCTGGCTTCCATGTGGATGCCAGAGGGGGCCGGCCGCGGGGTGTGGGGGGAGAGGAGGGGCGTGTCTCCCCGGGCTGGAGGCGGAGGCAGCCAGGGGACACCTGGGCTCCTCTGCCCTGGATCTTTCCCAGCAAACACAAACACTCTGCCTTGCTGCTCACCGGGAAAGAGACACAGACGGCCCTGATGCCACGGCCCCACCCGCCCCGCTCCCCTCCACAGAAGGCGGGAAGAGCTGCCCGGGGTGGGGGGGGCTGCCTCCAGCTCCTTGGCTCCACGGCCTCCACTGCCCCGCGGCCCCCTGAGATCCCGTGGACACACTGGGGTCCCCATCTCACCCCACCCAGGCTCTCCGTCCTCCCCAGCCACTCCCACTCTGCCCCCCCCCTCCACCTCACCTCCCACACTTTCAGATGCTGGGATGCTCCGCCCACTGCCCTCCCTGGATGCTCCTCCCACTGCCCTCCCTGGGATGCTCCGCCCACTGCCCTCCCCGGGGTGCTCCGCCCACAGCCTTCCCCAGATGCTCGGCCCACGGCCCTCCCTGGGCAAGCTCGCCCACTTGCTGGCTCTCAGCATCGTCTGTACCCAGATGCCTCCATCCTGACCCTGCCCTGACCAGCCCCCAGCCCATCTGCCTGCTTGGCACCTTCCCCAGGATCCACCGGGCATCTGACACATCCCTCCCAGACTCCCAGTCACCTCCTCTGCCTTCCTGTCTCCCTGCGGGGAGCCCCATCCTGCCCACAGCGCAGGTCAAAGCCCCCGGCGTCACCCAGATGCCTCTCTCTCTCACCGCCACGTCCCAGCCACACAACCGCTGTGGGCTCCACCTTCAAAGCACGCCAGAGTGTGGCCACGTCCTGCCACCTCCACAGGACCACCCTGGCCCCAGCCGCCATCACCTCCTGCCTGGCCGTCTGGAACGGCCCTGTCCTGGGCCCCGGTCTGCCCTCGGCAGCCAAGCCAGGGTTCTCGCTGGGCCTCAAGGCCGCGGCTCCTACCTGTCTCCTCCGCACCCGCCTGCCTTACCCAGGCCATGGCCTTGCACCTTGCAGCTCCTCCATCAACCCACACGTGCTCCTACCTCAGGGCCTTTGCACTCGCTGCTCCCACAGACAGCCCCACGGCTGGCTCCCTCACCTACGGGCTCTGCTCCAAGGTCACGGCACCAGGCCGTCTCCAAACAGCCCACACACGTCCTCCTCAGCCTCTGCCCGACCCCTCGGCCCTGTCCTGGCAGGACTCAACGCCTCCTGGCACGCACGCGTCTCAGCTGCTTCTGCCTGCCTCCTCCAGCTGGGACGTGGACGCCACACACCCAAGGGCACGCGTCACACATTGCTGCACCTGCGGCCCCGCAGTCAGCCCCAAGCCACGCCCACTAAACCAAGTCCCACGGTGGCATCCCCCCACCCCGACCCCTGCCCCAGGGGACCGCCTCTCCTCCAGGCTGCACCCCTCCCAGCCGGGCGGGTGAGCGACACAAACACCCGCACCCAGCAGTACAGGAGGCAGCTCCCCAAAACCAGTGTGGGAAGAGGTCTGGGGCCAGCGCCAGGGAGTGATCAGAAGAGGGGTGGGGCAGGGTGGAGGGAGCACTGGGGCTATTTTTATAAACCTCACTCCCCCAAATGCTACATTCTTCCTGGGGTGAGTCAGGAGCATGTGGCCAGGCACGGGGGACAGGACTCCGGGGCTCCGGGGCTGCCGTCAGGCACAGGGCACACGCCCAGCTCCCCAGGGGCCCCGGGCCAGCCACAGGGAGTGCAAGGGCTCCATCCGGCTGCAGGCTTCGCCTCTGTCGGGGAGGGGAGTGGCCAGGCCACTCTGTCCCGCAAGAGAGCTCTGGCCATGAGAGAATTAGCCCTTGCACAACTCAGAGCTAAAAACAGCTAAAACCACCCAACCCCGACGCGAGCCGGCCGGGATGCAGCCCAGCCTGGCTCAGAGCGCCGGGACACCCAGAGGCCTCCGGCCACCCGGCCCACGACGGCACTGGCTGGACTCAGAGCGCCAGAACTTCAGATTCAGCCCACTGCCCTCAGAGACGTGCTGCCCCTCCCGGAGACAGACGTGCGCTCCCAGCTGCTCTCGGCACCCCAGGAGGTGACGGGCAACCCGGGGGCGCTGACGCTGGCCCCGCTCATGGGCTATCTCAGGGACCTCCTCCAGTCCCCCTGCAAGCCCACCTGGGGCCTGCGTCGTGGCGTACCTGCGTCGTGGCGTAGCCGGTGAGGCCATGGTTTGCAACACTGTTCAAGTCCTGGCTGCTCCACTTCCCATCCAGCTCCCTGCTCACGAGCCTGGGAAAGTGGCCAGAGACATCGCTAGTGCTCGGGCCCCTGCCACCCACGTGGGAGACCTGGATGGAGCTTCTGGCTTCGGCCTGGCCCAGGACCGGCTGTTGCGGCCATCTGGGGAATGAACCAGCAGAAGGAAGCGCTCTCTCTCTCCCCTAGTCCCAGCACAGAGCTGAGGGGTTCCACAGTCCCCATCACCACCCTCCTGAGCCTTCCTGGGACAGTCCCCCCACTCCGTGGAGTCTGCCCACACAGAACCCCCGCTGTGGGCAGGCGGTGGCCGCTGGAGTGCTGGGCCTGACCTGAACTGACCCCCAGCCAAGTCAGCTCCCCAGAGCCTCCACCAGCCTCCTGCCCCCTCCAAGTTGAGATTCCAGGGAAGGGGTCAGTTGGGATGGGGAGGATCTGAAATAGGACAGCGGGCCGGCTTCCCTAACTGGAGCTAAAACACGCAACGACCAAGGCTCTGCACATGGGCCAGAGGCACGGGCCAGCCCCCAGCACCCGTGTGGTCGGCACAGGTGGCACACGCAGCCCTCTGGCTGCACAACTAGCCCGGGAGAGTGACAGGTAACAGAAAGATTCCACTTCCTCGCTAGACTGGAAAACGACTGCTAAATTCAGCGAGTTTAAACTCAAGGCTCTCAGGCTGACCCACACGCTCCCGCGGCTGCCCCAACACAGGGGCGCCAGTAGTGCCTGGGCAGGCGGGATGGAGGGCTCCCTCCAGAGGACAGCTGGCACTCGGCACAGAGGCTCAAACAGGCTGCCTGACGAGCCTTCCCCGGGTCCAGCCGAGGTCTGTCCCAGGGTCAGGTTCCCGTCGCAGGATGGCGAGCCGACTCCAGGTTACAACCCGGGAAGGGAGTGACAGTGGTCACATCGGCCACACGTGCCTTCTGGGCTGGAACTGAGATCTCTGGGTGCCGGCCGCCCACACTCTGGGGACTTAGGAGGACGACAGAAAAGCCAGTCACCATGTCTCTGGGTCCTTCAGCCACCCCACATGCTGTGGAGCGCCCTGTGCACCAAGCACCAGGAGGGACCCCAGGGACTTGCAAAAGAGCAAGATGACCTCAGTCCCTTGGGGACAGGTGTGATGACCCGAGAGAGGCCCAGGGCTCACTGAGATCCGGTGGACAGGCGCCATGACCCGAGAGAGGCCCAGGGCTCCACTGAGATCCGGTGGACAGGCGCCATGACCCGAGAGAGGCCCAGGGCTCAC
>CM027388.1:10400808-10412495 GCA_015711505.1 Sylvilagus bachmani | reverse complement strand
CGAGAGAGGCCCAGGGCTCCACTGAGATCCGGTGGACAGGCGCGATGACACGAGAGAGGCCCAGGGCTCACGGAGATCCGGTGGACAGGCGCCATGACCCGAGAGAGGCCCAGGGCTCCACTGAGATCCGGTGGACAGGCGCCATGACCCGAGAGAGGCCCAGGGCTCACTGAGATCCGGTGGACAGGCGCCATGACCCGAGAGAGGCCCAGGGCTCACGGAGATCCGGTGGACAGGCACCATGACCCGAGAGAGGCCCAGGGCTCACTGAGATCCGGTGGACAGCTGAACTCGACTCTCCCCGCTCTGAGATCAGTCCCAAGAACCACCCTGCCCACCTGATGACCTGCTGTGTTGTTGAACGTCTCCCGAAAGCCCGTGTGCTAAAGGCTCGGCCCTCGGAAGGCGGCAGAGCCACTGGGAGGCGGCCCTGGAAAGCGGGCTCCCAGCGACCCCCTGACCAGCTCAGCGAGTGGCCCCGCACCAAACGGCCCTGATGTTTGGCGCCTGAGCCTGCAGAACCATCGGCCAAAGCGCACCACTCTTCTTTATAAAGCCCCGTCTCGGCTAGTCTGTTGCAGTAACAGGAAGTCGACTGGGGCAGGGGTTTAGCACGGGGCGGGGGGGTAAGCCACCACTTGAGGGACCCTCACCCACTGCAAAGTGGCTAAGGTTTGAGTCCCGACTCTGTCCTCCATCCCAGCTCCCTGCAATGCACACGCCCCTGGGGGAAGCTGGGTCCTGCCACCCACACGGGAGACCTGGATGGAGTGTCAGGCTCCCGCCTTCGGCCTGGTCCTGGTATTGTGGGCATTTGGAGAGTGAACAAGGACTGGAGACACATTCTTTCTCTCTCTCTCTCTCTCTCTCTCTCTCTCTCTCTGTGTGTGTGTGTGTACGCGCGCCTGTCTTTCTGGATAACTTTCAAATTAATAAAAATTGAGGGGAAAGAAAACCTACAACACCTGCTCTCCGTTGTACCCACACAGCACACGGGCACGCGAAGACCCGGCAAGGACCCAGGTGGTCGGGCCGTCACCTCTGCCTCTGGCCTGGGCAGGACACACAGCTCCTTCGGCCCCCAAGGGCCCATCCCCCTCCCGCCTGCCACACCAGGGGAGTACGTGACACTCTGGGTTGACTTGGTGTGTTGTTGTTGTTGTTGTTGTTGTAGGGTTTTTTGGTTTGGGTTTTTTTTTTTTTTTTTTTTTTGCTTTTTTTGCTTTTCTCGGGCGGGGAAGCAGTAATGGATTTCAGAATTTCCATGCCTCCGCGATACACACAGAGCTTCACGGAGCTGGTGGGGCAGTGGCTCCCAGCCGGGGACTCCTCTGTCCCCAGGACTGCCGGAAGCAGCCCTGGGTGGGGGAGGGGTGGCTAAGCATCCCATAACAGCCCCATTACAAAGAGCCACGCAGATGTCCCCGGTGCAGAGGTAGGTGAAAGCCTCCGGGCACACACCCTGCTAATGCAGGCGGAGTCACCACAAACGACCGACGACTCTGTGCCTCCACCATCGGTGCCACCGTGACCGACGTCTCTGTGCCTCCACCATCGGTGCCACCGTGACCGACGTCTCTGTGCCTCCACCATCGGTGCCACCGTGACCGACGACTCTGTGCCTCCACCATCGGTGCCACCGTGACCGACGTCTCTGTGCCTCCACCATCGGTGCCACCGTGACCGACGACTCTGTGCCTCCACCATCGGTATCACCATGACCCACATCTCTGTGCCTCCACCATCGGGCCCAGGCCTTTATAGCGGGGACCCCAGCTACGCCTCCTGTGTCCTCTGCCACCAGTACTGTGGCTGGCGCCGAGCAGCTGTTCAGGAAACAACTCTGGTGTCAAAGAATCAACAGCCAGACTCAGCTCGGGGGCTGCGGCCTGCACCCTGCTGTGGCCCCGGCCTGCCCAGTGCACGGCTGGACCTCTCCCATCCACACACAGGGCACAGGGCCAGGCCCCGCCCTGAGGCTCAAACCTGGGGGGGGGGGGGGTGTCCAAGGCCTGGGGCGTGGCCGCTCTGCATCCCCAGTGCCCTTTAAACAAAAGTGCAGCCAGTTCATCTCCATGACACCCTGGGCATGGCACAGGGCACAGGTGCGCAGGAGACATGGAGGGCAACGTCGCAGTTGGTGCTGCCACTAAGCCCAGTCGGCAGGGTGCTGGCGTCAGGACGCGGGCCCTCTGGGAGGCAGAGCCCCCTGGATGGGATCAGCGCCAGAGGCCCAGGTGCCCAGGGGGACACAGCAGGGCTCCCAGCCTCCAGGAGTGCGGGAAACAAAGACCCTGTGGCTGAGATGGGGCCGAGCCCACTCCGGCCTCTATGTCTCTCCTCGGGGACCTCCCCAGCCACTCCTTCACTCACTCGGGAGAACCCAGGGACGTTGTGCCATCCCTGCAACCAAGAGTGAGTCCCGGCATCATCACACCTTCCGTGTCCCCTGCACACGCCCTGTGTCCCTGGGTTGTCTTACCCCTCCCACAGGCCTCTTCGAGGGGGCCACCCACCCTCACCTGCAGATCAGGAGCCAGACACACAGAGAGGTTCACGGGTCAACAGTTCAAGGTCTCACAGGGGCAGAGCAGGGACGAAACCCCAGCCACTGGGCCACCTCGCACGTGCCTTGAGCCACTACAGTGTTTAGATCTCTCTTTTTTTATAGCTTTTATTTAATGAATACAATTTTCACAGGTACAACTTTAGGAATATAGTGGTTCTTCCCCCCATACCCACCCTCCTTCCCCACTCCTGTCCCACCTCCCACTCCCTCTCCCATTCTTGTTTAAAAATCATTTTTAATTAGCTTTATATACAGAAGACCAACTTTATACTAAGTAAAGATTTCAAAAGTTTGCACCCCCCACACACACACAATGTATAAAGTACTGTTTGAGAACAAGTTTTGCAGTTAATTCTCATAGTACAACTCATTAAGGTCAGAGGTCCTACATGGGGAGTAAGTGCACAGTGATTCCTGTTGTTGATTTAACAATTGACACTCCTATTTATGACGTCAGTGATCACCGAGGCTCTTGTCATGAGCTGCCAAGGCTATGGAAGCCTCTTGAGTTCACAAACTCTGACCTTATGTAGACAAGGTCATAGTCAAAGTAGAAGTTCTCTCCTCCTTCAGAGAAAGGTACCTCCTTCTTTGATGGCCACTTCTTTCCACTGGGGTCTCATTCACAGAGATCTTTCATGTAGGATATTTTTGCCACAGTGTCTTGGCTTTCCATGACTGAAATGCTCTCATGGGCTTTTTAGCCAGATCTAAATGCCTTAAAGGCTGATTCTGAGGTCAGAGTGTTACTTTAAGCGATTGCCATTCTATGAGTCTGCGTGTGGACTGCTTCCCGTGTTGGGCACTCCCTCCTTTTTTACTTCTGTCTGTTTACATCTTAAAACCTCAGGTACTGGGGCTGGCACTGTGGCGTGCTGGGCAAAGCTGCCACCTGTGGCTCCAGAATCCCATATGGGTGCCCGTCTGGCTGCTCCACTTCCGATCCACTCTCTGCTATGGACTTGGAAAGCAGTAGAAGATGGCCCAAGTGCTTGAACCCCTGCACCTGGAAGAAGCTCCTGGATCCTGGCTTGGATCAGTGTGGCTCCGGCCATTGCAACCAACTGGGGAGTGAACCAGCGGATAGAAGACCTTCCTCTCTCCCTCTCTCTCTCTCCCTCCCTCCCTCCCTCTCTCTCTGCCTCTCCTTCTCTCTCTGTGTAACTCTGCCTTTCAAATAAATAAATAAATCTTAAAAAAAAAAAAAGATAAAAGAAAACGGAGGGTCTGAGAAGCAGTGAGCTGCCCAGGGCCACACAGCAAGGGCGGGAGCCAGCCAAGCTTCAGCCCCCAGGTCCACACAGCTGCGACACCTCCACTTGGCCTCCCTGGAGCCTCCTCCCATGGGAGCAGATGCAAGAGGCCGCCCGGCGTGCAGGGCACCAGCGCTCCAGGCCCCAGGGGAGGAGAGGTGAGAGCCACAGGACAGCGTATTAGGGAAAAGTAAAAGAAAGGAAAACAAACGGCTTCCTGGCGGGAGGCCACGTGCCCCAGAATATTCTCTGCAGAGCCGGCTCCAGGGCAGGCCCCAGAGGCCAAGCCCCGGGAGCTAGCCCAGCCGGATGCAGGCAGGTCGGGTGGTCCTCAGGCGGGAGTCTGGCACCAGTTCCCACCAATGCCGGGCAGGGCACTGGCACGGCAGCTCTGGTGCTCCCTCCCTGTGACACAGGAAGAGGAAGTCACTCAGAGCCACAGGGCCCCCTGCAGGCTGGGGGGAGCAGCCAAAGCCAGCATCTCCCCTGCTCCCGGCCAGGCCCCGCCCTATCCCCAGCCCCCACACCCTGCAGCCCCTCCTGCCCCATCTCCAGCTGCCAGCAGCAAGGGCGCCTTCCAGACCACAGGCGGTGCCCAGCCTTGGAAGACAGCACCCACTGTGTGCAAGCAGTCCACCCAGCACCCACTGTGTGCAAGCAGTCCACCGTGCACCTACTGTGTGCGAGCAGTCCACCCAGCACCTACTGTGTGCAAACAGCCCACTGAGTACCCACTGTGTGTGAACAGTCCGCCCAGCACCCACTGAGTGCAAACAGCCTACTGAGTACCTACTGTAAGTAGCTCACTGTGCACCTACTATGTACAAGCAGCTCACCGAGTACCTACTGTGTGCGAGCAGTCCACCCAGCACCTACTGTGTGCAAACAGCCCACTGAGCACATACTGTGTGCAAGGAGCCCACCAAGCACCTACCGTGTGCAAGTAGTTCACGGAGCACATACTGTGTGCAAGCAGTCCATCAAGCACCCACTGTGTGCAAACAGTCCACTGTGTACCTACTGTGCGCAAGCAGTCCACTATGAACCTACTGTGTGCAAGCAGCTCACCGAGCACCTACTGTGTACAAGCAGCTCACTGTGTACCCTGAAGCGGCCCCAGGTGGCCCACCTTTCAGAGGGAGCCCCTGAGGCTGGGTGAGGTGAAGGCACCCGCCCAGGATCGCCCAGCCAGTAAGATGCAGGATCCGAACCCAAGTCCTGGAGGCCGCCAGCCTGCATTCTCACTGTCGCTCACGGGGCAGCTCCCACGGGCAGGGACCGTGGCAGGGCCGTGGCAGGGCACCCACACAGTCTTCCAGAGATGATGCTTGCGTGGCTGTGTGGTTTTTCCCAAATTCCAGTCCAGGCCCTAGAAGAGCCCACAGCATCACACACTCGGTGCCACGTCAGAGGCCCCCAAGCGGCCGCGGCCAGCTCCACAAAGGGGGATCCGTGGACCACACGGAGCAGAGCAGAGCAGCCTGGGACAACCTGACAGGCGAGATGGCTGGGGGCTCCGGCAGAAGCGCAGGGCCTTCACGGACGCGTTCCTGGATGCCAGCCACAGGCCACGCAGAACTCCTGCCCTCGCGACACCTCAGTTTCCTCCTCTGCTGTACACAGACACAGAGGATGCCCGGGGGACTCCATGCAGGCCGCTCCTGCTGATCCGGCCATCAGCTGGGGGCAGTGGGGTGGGGATGGGGTGGGGGGGACTATGGAACCCATGGCCCCCAAGCAGCCAGCCCAAACAGGTTTACATTCGGTGCTCAATTTAGGAGGTCAATATTTACTTACTTATGACCCAAATCCTGTAGCGCAGCAGGCATGCCTGAATCAGCGCGCCCTGAGCACGCAGAACAGGAAGGAACGCAGGTCAGGGTTCGGGCGGGTGGAGAGCCCAGGGCAAGTGTCAGGAACCCTGCGCTCTCCAGGGCACCCAGACCCAGGCTGGCTGGGGAGGACACGGCGCCCTCCCCCCACCCCTGCAGACTAAACAGCACCAGCCTAAGCCTCCACCCCTGGTGCACCTGCACAGAACAGCCTGGGTCCCTGTCACCTAACGGTGTCTCTCCTACGGAAAAGCATGGGTACACGAAGGAGAAGGCGGGCGATGGATCCCAGAGATGGATCCATGGCAGCACGTTCCAGCACCATTTACTGGGTGTTTGACAAGTGCTAGCTCTCTTAATTGTCCAAACCACCGCATGAGGTAGGGGCTATAACCATCTCCAAACAGAGAAACCGAATGGAAACACAGACAGGTGGAGACACTCGCTCCACGACACACAGCCGACGAGTGGCGGAAGAATCGGAAGCAGGCAGCTGACCCCAGGCCACGGCTCTGAGCCACCAGTGCCTCCGCCACCACCACCCCATCAGAGCCAGGAGCTGTGGGAGGGCGCCCGCCTCGGAAGGGCGTCTTGGAGACGGCCAGGCGCTCAGGAACCCAACGGCTCCCTGCAGGGAAGGGCGAGGACTGGGGGAGCCCCAGGACGGCGCCACTGCCCTGCCACAAACTCCCCAGCGCGGCCCCGAGGCACCCTTTCCGGCTGATCACCCTGCACCTCCCCACCCACCAGCAACGCTGGCCTGCAGGACACCTACAGCATGGAGGGGGTGCAGGGAAAACAAAGGGGGGGGGGGCCTGAGCAACGGGGGTGGAGGGAGGCCCCTCACCCAGCCCCGCCCTCCGGAGGACAAGGACCCACCCCTCGGGGCCTGGCGGCCATTCCTCCACCACCTGCCTCGGCACTTGGGGACCCAGAGGCGTCTTCCGCTCACTCGCCTAGCACCCGACACTCCAGGCCAGAGTCTCTGCTCGGCCTTCCACTCCCCTGCTAGACGGAGTTCCTGAAGTTAGGCACAACTTTCCTCCCCCCCCCCCACCCCCAGTACCCACAGCAGTGCTCAGTACACTGAAGAAGATTCAAAAAATGACGGATGGATGGGGGGGGGTGATGCTGTGGTACTGAGGCTTAAGCGTCCCCCTCCAGGGCTGGCATCCCATACGGGTGCTGGTTCAACTCCTGGCTGTTCCCCTTCTGATCAAGCTCCCTGCCAATGCACCTGAGAAAGCAGTGGAAGATGACCCAAGTGCTTGGGCCCCTGCACCCATGAGGGAGACCCGGAAGAAGCTCCCGGCTCCTGGCTTCAGTCTGGTCCAGCCCTGGCTGTTGCAGCCATTTGGGGAGTGAACTAGCAGATGGAAGATATGTCTCTCTCTCTCTCTATCTCTCTCTCTCTCTCTCTCTCTCTCTCTCTCTATCTCTGCCTTTCAAATAAATAACTAAATCTTTAAACAAAAAAACGAAAGAAATGGATGGATGGACGGACAGACGGATGGGGAGGGGGAAGGGAGAGGATGGATGGATGAGGAGGGAAGGAGGGAGGGAGGGAGGGAAGATGGACAGATGGACGGACGGATGGATGGATGGATGGGAGGGAGGACAAGTGAGTAAGTGAATGAGCAAGTCACAGGCGCCCAGAAGTGGCGGCCTGAGGCCCCGGTCTCGCCCCGCTGTGGTTTACATGGGATGCGGCTCCTCCAACCAGCAGCGTCTGGACCCCGAAGCCTTAAGGTAATGAGACGGAACCCAACGGTGCCTTTAGGAGGTGGGCCTGCTGAGGGGCCCTCAGGTCCCCGTGTGCGCGCCCTTGGAGGGCGGTTCCTAGGAGAGAGCCGGTCACACAGGCCCACGTCAGCACTGGCCACGTGCTCGCTTCCCGGCTCGGCCCGCAGCACCCCTCGCACCAGCCCCGCCACTGCCGGCCTCCCGCCACCCCCGACAGCTGGAGCTTCCAGCTCCGGGAGCAAACACAAACCTCCTTGCTTCGCTCCCCAGGGGCGGAAAGGTGGCGACCCGGGGCCCCCCTCAGTCTGGAGTCCACTGGGCTCCCGTACTTAATCTGACCCAGCCCTCGTCCAGACGCATGTTTGCCCAAGCTGGACGGGCACCCCCAGCAGTGCCCGAGTGCGGGGTCCCGAGTGCCACGCCCTTGACAGCCCCCTGTGATACCCGTTGAGTGAGGGACCAAGAGGCCAGCAGATGACCTGGGGAGCTTTGCCTGGGGCCCAGCCAGCAGCTGCAGGCTCAGGAGGCCGAAGGGTGAGGCTGGAGAATTTGCATTTTGTTCAAAAGCTCCCGGACAACGCCAGGATCCGGTCAGCTCGGGCCACACTGGCACGCGGGGAAGAGGGGTCGCCGGCTGCTCGGGCGCAGCTGGGAGCAGGGCCCCACACGGCCCCTCCCCATCCACACGTTCCCTCCTCTGCGATTTGCAGCCCCTTCCCCCGTGTGGCCCTTGAACCACTGTCTCCCCGAGAAGAGGGAGAGGACTTAGTAAAACGCAGAGGCCGAGGTCCTGATGCCAGCCTGCAAACATCTGTGTCCCTGGGTGAGGCCCAAGAATCTGCATTTTTTTTTTTTTTGACAGGCAGAGTGGATAGTGAGAGAGAGAGAGAGACAGAGAGAAAGGTCTTCCTTTGCCGTTGGTTCACCCTCCAATGGCTGCTGCGGCCGGCGCACCACGCTGATCCGAAGCCAGGAGCCAGATGCCCCTCCTGGTCTCCCATGCAGGTGCAGGGCCCAAGCACTTGGGCCATCCTCCACTGCCTTCCCGGGCCACAGCAGAGAGCTGGCCTGGAAGAGGAGCAACCGAGACAGAATCTGGCACCCCGACCGGGACTAGAACCCGGTGTGCCGGCACTGCAGGTAGAGGATTAGCCTATTGAGCCGCGGCGCCAGCCAGAATCTGCATCCTTGGCGAGCCGCCTGGGTGATCCCGGCACACTGACCAGCACACGCTGATGTGTGGCCTTCAGGGCCCGCCCCCGAGGGCTACAACACTCACCTGCACCCACAGCTTCACACACACCTGACCTGAGAGAGATAGGGTCCTGACGGGGGCAGGGGTCCTGCAGGACCCCGAGAAACCCAGCAAACGCACCTACTCCTCCAGTGCTCAGGCACAGAATGCCAGCCCCAAAGGGCACTGACCAATCGCTAGGCCCAGCCCCTCACCTCAGAGACAAGGAACCCGAGCCCAGAGAGGGCGCCGCCCAAGGCCACAGAAGGGCGAGTGCCTGGGCCACGTTAGAAGCAGGTGCCCGGGCCCCCCACGCTGCCCGGGCAGCTCTGTCCCTGCTCCGCCATCCTCCTGGCCTCCAGAGCCGCCTCCCAAGACACTGACAATATCACGGCCCCAGGAAGGCACAGAAACGCTGCTAACCAGCCTGACCCTCCCAGCAAGGCATCTGCTGCCTCCACCGAACACAGGGAGGCGGCAGAAGACAGGCTGGGAGGCTGAGCTGGGGGGCGGGGCGGGGGGACGGCCCCTGAACCAGCATCATCAGCCAGTGTCTGAGTTTAAAAGGTTAAAGGAGGGCCTGCGCTGTGGCTCAGCAGGTTAACGCCCTGGCCTGCAGTGCCAGCATCCCATGTGGGCGCCAGTTCGTGACCCGGCTGCTCCTCTTCCCATCCAGCTCTCTGCTGTGGCCTGGGAAAGCAGTAGAAGTTGGCCCAAGTCCTTGGGCCCCCGAACCCGCGTGGGAGACCTGGAGGAAGCTCCTCAGCCCAGCTCCAGGCGTTGCGGCCAATTGGGGAGTGGACCAGCGGATGGAAGATATCTCTCTCACTCTCACCACTCTGTGTGTGTGTGTGTGTGTGTGTGTGTGTAATTCTGACTTTCAAATGAATAAATAAATCTAAAAAAAAAAAGTGAAACAGGGCCAGGCGTTAGGGGCAGTCGTCAAGCGACGCCTGCGCAGGGCCTCGGCTTCAGTCCCAGCTCCGCTTCCGAGTCCCGCTTCCTGCTAACATGCAGCCTGCGGGCAGCAGGTGACGGCCCAGGTCCTCGGGTCCCTGCCACACACAAGGAGCCCCAGACGCACGTCCAGGCTCCTGCCTTCCGCCTCACCCAGCTCCAGCTGTGCAGGCCTTCGGGGAAGGAGCCAGCAGATGGAAGATGTCTGTCTCTCTGCCATTCAAATATTGAGATCTGTCACTTAAAAAAAAATCTTCGAAGAAAAAAAAGACCGGGTCCTGCAACACGTGAGTCGGCACTGAGGGGAAGACGGCCCAGGGGCGCACGGAGCGGGGGTTCGGCTCGCGGCTCCGCTGAAATCACGGCACAGGCGCAGAACCGCGGGCGGAGGGGGTTCGCGCCTCACCCAGAGCCGTTCAGCTCGGGCAGGGGCGACCCTGAGCACACACAGCCCCCTCGGCGAGCCGGCTCCCTCACCATCCTCGCCACTGTCCCCGGCAGGGAGGGCAGGCATGACAGGTGCCTGGGCTGTGGTGCCCGTGAGAGTGGCCAGCCGTGGCCAGGTCTGGTGCCGTGGGCGCTGTGGCCTAGGGCAGGGCACAGCCCTACAGGCCAAGGATGTGCCACAGGCGAGGTGGCTGACTGGGACTGGATGACCCCAGAAGCCCCTCACGCCCGTCACCCCACCCTCAGGTCCTGCA
The DNA here is from genome assembly GCA_015711505.1 of Sylvilagus bachmani. Taxonomy (NCBI): domain Eukaryota; kingdom Metazoa; phylum Chordata; class Mammalia; order Lagomorpha; family Leporidae; genus Sylvilagus; species Sylvilagus bachmani. Next base: position 10,402,206 of record CM027388.1, on the reverse strand, counting down.
CCTGCCCCCTGGCTGCGCTCCGGCACTGCCACGGCCCTGCCCACCGGCTTCCCTGCCTCTCCGTGACTCACCAGTGTGTCCAGACCTGATGCTTGCCACCACTTCTCAAGGGTGGACAAACTGGGTGGATTTTCCCACGTGGCACTCCGGAAAACCGGTTTTCCCGAGAGCTCTGCGTGGCACGGTGGGGCCGGAGTGCGGCCCCCAGGAAGCACCCACGCCGCTCGCCCGTTAGGCTGAGCTCTCGTGTGATGGCGACTCCACGGCTTGGCCCTAGGAAACCCGGCTAAGCTCCTCGTCCCTCTGTCCTCACACCCAACGCGGAGCGAACAAAACTCCCGTCCCTGGCGAGTCCACGACCAGACAGCCTCCCAGAAGCAGCACCGGGCCCAGGACGCCAGGGGCTGGGAGGGCGGCTGTGGTCCCAGCACAGGGCCCTCTGCTCAGTCGCCCTCGCCCCCGGGACAACGGCGGCAAGAAACAGGAAAAGCGGCCACCGTCCGCCTCTGCAGACGCCCGGAACCCGAACTCACTCCCGCTTCCGCGTGATTCCCGACACGCGGGGGCTCGGTTTACCGAGTGTCCGGCTTTCCGAGGACGCCGCAGCGCCCCGTACAGCCCTTCTGCTTTTGACCCTCAACACGGCCGTCAGCTCAGTGCCCACGAACTCCAACACTCTTGTGGGAAATCGGCTGATGTGAGGGTCTCGCCCAGCTACAGGGCAATGAGCGCGTTCTCAGTGTGCTGAGCGGAGGCGGCCGAGCCAGGACACCAAGTGGGTTCATCGGGACACAGGCCCACGGGAAGACAAGGAACAATCAGAATAGGAGGAGGGGCCGGTGCTGTGGCGCAGTGGGCTAAGCCTCTGCCTGTGGCGCCGGCATCCCACATGGGCGTTGGTTCAAGTCCCCGCTGCTCCTCTTCCTATCCAGCTCTCTGCTCTGGCCTGGGAAAGCAATAAAAGATGGCCCAAGTCCTTGGGTCCCTGCACCCACGTGGGAGACCCAGAAGAAGCTCCTGGCTCCTGGCTGCAGATCAGCCCAGCTCCGGCCGTTGCGGCAACCTGGGGAGTGAACCAGTGGACGGAAGACCCCTCTCTCTGTCTCTCCATCTCTCTGTCTGCAACTCTATCTCCCAAATAAATAAAATAAAATCTTTTTTAAAAGAGCAGGTAGGAAACCCAGACTGTTAACGTATCCATCTTACAAAAAGGCACCTGAGGCCTGGGGTAAAAGGCTGCCCAAGCTCTCCTGCTGGTTGGAGAAGGAAGCAGGACGAAGCCCCAAGCCCCTGGGCCCCCCGCCAGCGACCCCGCTGAGGTCTTGGAGTAGCAAAAAGAGAAGGCGGCCAGGAAGCCGGGGTCTGGACTCGGCCAGCCCCTGCCCCGAGTGGCTGTGA
>CM027388.1:10374825-10400708 GCA_015711505.1 Sylvilagus bachmani | reverse complement strand
CCTGGGGGTCGCGTTTAATATCACCTCCACAGAAGAGAGACTCCAGAGAGGCGAGACCCCGCCTGCCTGCAGGGACGGAGCTCAGAGAGGGCAGGGTTCGCCCCCCGCCCCCCGTTCCTCCCAGCCCCAGAGCGAGGCCTCTGCTGGCATCCACAGAAACACGGCTGCCCAGGACGGGCCCTGCGGCATCGGGGGAACGCCACTGCCTGCAACGCTGGCATCCCGTGGCGCCCGCCGATGCACCTGGAAAGCAGTGCAAGTCCAAGTGCCTGGACATGGGGGACCCGGGAGACGCTCCAGGCCCTGGCTTCGGATCGGCCCAGCTCTGGCCGTTGGGGCCATCTGGGGAGTGAACCAGTGGGTGGAAGACCTCTCCCTCTGTGTCTCTCCCTCTTTAGATGTAACTCTGCCTTTCAAATACACAATCTTTCAAAAAATAAACAAAAAAACACAGCTGCCCTCCGCCAGCGCCCGCCCCCACCGGCCTCGTGGGATCCTGGTCCAGCCCCCCCGAGTTTTCCGGTCACCCGCTGGAGAGGAAGCAGAAGCCCAGGAAAACTGCTCGACAAATCACAGGCCTGCGGGGAGGTCCCACCCCCGCTCCTCCCACCCAGGGCCACCGGCAGCCCAGTGCTTCTAACTACAAGGGGGTCTGCGGGCGGCGACCCTCACCTGGGGCCCGGGGGCCCCCTCCTGGGGTGACTCACCACCTCCCTCACCCCGAGACTCCGGTGGCCTCACGTAGACATCAGCCCCAGCCTGCTCACCGCTGAGGCTGTGCAACCTCAGGCAAGCTGCTTCACCTCTCTGAGTCTCAGAAGCCCTGGGGGACGGGGAGGCAGGGGAGGCCACGGCCTGCAGCGCCTGCGGCCCATATGGGTGCCGACTCGTGTCACAGCTGCTCCACTTCCAATCCAGCTCCCTGCTAACGGCCTGGGAAAGCAGTGGAGGATGGCCCATGTCCTTGGGCCCCTGCACCTGCGTGAGAGACCCAGATGGAGTTCTGGGCTCCTGGCTTCTGCCTGGCCCAGCCCTGGTCATTGCAGCCATTTGGGGAGTAAACCAGCAGATGGAAGGTCTCTGTCTCTCCCACTCCCTCTGTAATCCTGACTTTCAAACAAATATTTTTTTAAAAAAAGGAACCCTGTTGAAAAAAATAAATAAGCAGTTTGGGTAGCTTCAAGGAAGCAGCAGGGTCAGAGAATGACCTGGGGATGCGAAAGCCTATGACCAGCCACGGACGGAGACCCGGCGTCTGCCGTCCCTTCCCACCCCGTCTCCATCCGGGACAGAAAGTTCTGACGGAGGGGCCGGCGCCGGGGCATGGTAAGTTAAGCCTCCACTTGCAGCACCGGCATCCCATGTGGGCACCAGTTTGAGTCCCGGCTGCTCCACTTCCGATCCAGCTCTCTGCTCTGGCCTGGGAAAGCAGCAGAAGATGGCCCAAGTCCTTGGACCCTGCACCTGCGTGGGAGACCTGGAAGAAGCTCCTGGCTCTTGGCTCCAGTTCAGCGCAGCCCTGGCCATTGCGGCCATTTGGGGAATGAACTACGGATGGAAGACCTCTCTCTCTCTCACGCTCTGTAACTCTTTCTCTCAAATGAATAAGTAAATGGAGAGAGAGAGAGAGAGAGAGAGAGAGAGAGAGAGAGAGAGAGAAAGGGAGGAAGTTAGTTCTGATGGAGCCACTCCCAGACTTGAACACTTGATCGCCCACCCGTGGCCCTCAAGACACAATGCAGGCTCCTGGTGAGGCGCACAGAGCCCCCAGGGCAGCCCCACTGCTCATCCCCGACACGGCAGCGCCCTGCCACTCACTCAGCCTGTGCGCCTGCCCAGAGTGCTCCCTCTCCCTGACCCAACCGTGCCTGTGTGCTGTTTGGTGCAGACAGCCTCCTTCCCCGGGCCCCACCCATCCGTCAGCGGCCACCTCCTCCAGAGGCTGAGGAGAGCCATTCGGGACTCACTCCAGACCTGTAGCCCCCTGCCCGTGCCCGGAGCCCAGCAGGTGCTAGAAGGAGGGCGTGCCAGGAGACAATGGAGAGAGAATCCCCCTGCCGCACATTCTGGTGCCGCCTCTGCGACACAGGGACATCCTGGGCCAGCTGACTGCTGTGTGTGGGGGCTGGGCTGTCCTCCCACCTCCCAGGGCCCCTGCCCTCTGATGGTAGCTCTGCACCACAGACTCAGCGCTAGGGCCCTGGGAGTGGGTCCTCCCAGAGGGCTTGCTCCAGGGTCTGCAGACAGAGGGAGTCCTCCCACGCTGCCTACCCCAGCCCCCAGGCCCCTCTGCAGGCCCCTCCTCCCCGACCGTGCCCTCTGTCCTCTGCGTGGCTCCTACCCGGCCCATCAGAATGGCCAAGTGTGCACCTCCACCTGGGGGTCTGCTGACCCTGGGACCCCTGACTGGCCTCTCCACTCGAACCTGCCCCAAACCCAATCCTGGGTGTCTCCAAAACGCCATGGTCCCCACCCTCGTCCCACTTCACGACACAACCACCCACTCAGGAACTCAGAAGAAGATTCTAGAAGTCGCACTGTTGTCCTCTTTTCCTCTGGGAACAAGCCACCAGCGATTCCAGTGGATTTTATCCCTAACAGGGACCCCAAATCCAACACCTGCGAACCACCCTGGCCTTTCCCCCGGCCCCCAGGCGCTCCACCTGGGCCCCAACAGCCAGCCCCTCCCCACAGGAAGAAGCCTTCTTCAAAGGTAACAGAGCAGGCACTGCCTGGCCTCTGCAGAGACCCGGAGACGGGAGGCAGGCAAACACGGAGCAGACGCAGGCGCGCCCATGCGGCCCGGTCTGCACCCAGCGGAGCAGGGCCCAGGCGTCCGGGAGCCGGCTCTCCCAGGGCAAGCCCTCGCCTTACTCACCTGGGCCCCCACCCCGACCAGCAGAGGCACACAGCAACTTACTTCTGACGAAGTTACCCGGAGGTGGAACCTTGGATTGGATCTCACTAGTGACGGCGTTTGTGTGACGTGGAAGGGAAACGCGGCCGCCCAGCGCCAATCCCCCGCCCCCGGCTCCACCGTTCACGCAGGTCAAGTTCACCAGCTCAGGGCCCTGCACCTGCTGTGCCGCCTACAGCCGGGAACACTTCTCCCTTGGAAGGCTTGTCTCTTTCTTTCTTTCTCTCTCTCTTTCTCTCTTTTTTTCTTTCTCTCTCTCTTTCTTTCTTCCTTTCTGTCTTCTCTCTCTCTCTCTCTCTCTCTCTCTCTCTCTGCTTCCATTTATTTGAAAAACAAAACAGACAGAAAGAGATCTTCCATCCCCTGGTTCACTCCCCAAATGCCCACAACTGCGAGGGCTGGGCCAGGCTGAAGCCAGAAGCCAGCAAGTCCACCTGGCGTCTCTCGTGGGTGGCAGGAACCAGAGCTTGGGCCATCACCTGCTGCTTCCCGGGGTGTGCGGACGCAGGAGGCCGGCAGCGGAGCAGAGCTGGGATCCTGACCCGGGACGCACAGCCCAAGCAGGGTCTTCATCACAGGCCCCGTTCCCCCAGCCCCGTGCAGGGGCGGCCCCTCCTCGCCTTCCCCGCCCACCCGCCCTCACCCAGCCCGGCCGCCCCCACACCAGGCAGTCCCCCTGTGGCTCCCTCTCTGGCCTCTGACCTCTCCCTCGTGTGTACACTCCTGCCACTGTGATGCCACCCACAACAAGGCCTGCACCAGGGGAAACTGAGGCAGGAGCCATGCCCTGAACCTCCAGAACTGGGGGCCACGTAAACCCCTCCTTATGCAGTCCCCAGCCTCAGGTGCCTCAATACAGTAGCAGAAGACTGACCCAGGCAGGTGCCACGAGAGACCATCCAGAGGGCAAGGCTCCCCGGACGAGAAAACGCCACCCCGGCATACATCACCCGGCACACGCCACCCCGGCACACGCCACCCCGGCACAGTCACCCCGGCACAGTCACCCCGGCACAGGCCACCCTGCCCTAGGACAGTGGGGAGCTGCAGGCGCCTGTGATGCAGCAGATGAGGAGGAATTCTCGCCTGCCCTTTCTGCCGAAAGCAAGGTGTAAAATGCACCCCTTAGTCTAGCAGCCAGCGTGGGGGCACAGCGGGTGCAGCCGCCTGCGATGCCGGCGCCCCACAGCGGAGTGCTGGCGTTCCGTCCCGGCTGCTTCGCTTCCAACCCACTCCCTAATGCGCCTGGGAAAGCGGCAGAAGGTGGCGCGAGTGCCTGGGCCCCTGCCGCTCACGTGGGGACCAGGACAGCGTCCCAGGCTCCTGGCTCTGCCCGGCCGAGCCCCAGGAGCTGCAGCCATTCGGAGAGTAAACCAGATGGAAGACGAAGCTCTCTCTCCTCCACCCCAGCCGCCGTGCCCGTCACATAAATAAATAAATCTTTTTGTAAAAAAAAAAGTCCCTTCTGAAGGTGACACAAACTGCCACGGCAAAGGTGCCCCCCCCCCCCAAGAAGAGGAACAAACTGCCCACACAGCAGAAGCAAACCCCAAAAAACAATCACGTAGCACACACCGCCCTGGCCGCCGGAGCCCAGACCACTTGACTCTTGTTTTCTGTTTTTGTTTTTTTTTTTAACATATTTATTTGAAAGGCAGAGAGAGGGGTCGGCGCCGTGGCCCAGCTGATTAAAGCCCTGGCTTGAAATGCCAGCATCCCATATGGACACTGGTTCTAGTCCCGGCTGCTCCTCTTCCGATCTAGCTCCCTTCTGCGGCCTGGGAAAGCAGTACAAGATGGCCCAAGTTTTTGGGCCCCTGCACCTGTGTGGGAGACCCAGAAGAAGCTCCTGGCTCCTGGCTTCGGATCAGTGCAGCTCCAGCCGTTACAGCCATCTGGGGAGTGAACCAGAGGCTGGAAGACCTCTCTGTCTCTACCTCTCTAACTCTTTCAAATAAATAAAATAAATCTTAAAAGAGAGAGAGAGAGGAGAGAGAGAGAGAGAGAGAGAGAGAGAGAGAGAGAGAGAGAATCTCCCATCCCCTGGTTCACTCCTCAAATGCATGCAAAAGCCAGGGCCAGGGCAGATTGAAGCCAGGAGCCAGGAGCTCCATCCCAGCCCCAGCCATCTGAGCCATCACCCACTGCTCCCCGGTGGCCGGGACTCACACACAGGCACCTGCCACGGGAAGCTGCACCCCAAGCGGCACCTTCCCAGCCGTGCCAGTGCACACCTCGTTCCTTGAACTGCTTCACAACCTTTGTTAAAGTGTATGTGAGAGGGGCCCGGCGCTGTGGCGTAGCCACCACCTGCAGTACCAGCATCCCACAGGGCGCCAGTTCAAGTCCCGGCTGCTCCACTTCCGACCCAGCTCCCTGCTATGGCCTGGGAAAGCAGCGGAAGATGGCCCAAGTCCTTGGGCCCCTGCACCCACGTGGGAGACCGGGAAGAAGCTCCTGGCTCCTGGCTCCGGATCGGCTCAGCTCCAGCTATTGCGGCCATCTGGGAAGTGAACCAGCAGATGGAAGACCTCTCTGTCTCTCCCTCTCTCTGTAACTTGGCCTCTCAAAAAATTAATCTTTAAAAATAAACAAAAAGGTAAATCTACTACAAACAAAACCAACAAAATAAGCAAAACCCAAGAACATAATGCAGTCAAAGTTAATAAAACTTTTTTTTAAAAAAGTATGTAACCCCCCACCCCACCCTGCCAGACCTCTGGGTTTTCAGTCCTTTTCTATGAAGCCAATGCAATAAAAAATATTAACAACTAATAGCATGTGTGGGCCTCGTCTCCTTTTTTTTTTTAATTGTTTAAAATTCATTTAAAAGTCAGAGTTACACAGAGAGAGGAGAGGTCTTCCATCCACAGGTTCACTCCTCAACTGGCGCATCGGCCAGATGCTGTGCCGATCTGAAGCCAGGAGCCAGGAGCTTCTTCCGGGTCTCCCACGTGGGTGCAGGGGCCCAAGGACCTGGACCATCTTCTCCTGCTTTCCCAGGCCACAGCAGAGAGCTGGATCGGAAGTGGAGCAGCTGGGACTAGAACCGGCTCCCATATGGGATGCCGGCGCTTCAGACCAGGGCGTTAACCCGCTGCGCCACAGCGCTCGCCCCAGGCCTTTTCTCCTATCACCCGTGAGCCCTTGGTAAATCCACAGGCCCAAAAACAAAACCCAAAGCCCTTTCCTGCTCCACAGGACGGCCATTGTCGCTCAGCTCAGGTGAAAACCTTATACTTTCTAAAAAATTTTTATTTAGCCTCATTGTATTTGAAAGGAGAGAGGGAGTCAGGCGTGAGAGAGAAAGAGAGAGAGAGAGAGAGATCTTCCATCCACTGGTTCACTCCACAAATGGCCACAATGGCCAGAGCTGAGCTGATCTGAAGCCAGGAGCTTCTTCCAGGTCTCCCACGCAGGCGCAGGGGCCCAAGGACTTGGGCCATCTTCCACTGCATTCCCAGGCCATAGCAGAGAGCTGGATCGGAAGAGGAGCAGCCGGGACTCGAACTGGGCACTGCAGGAGGTGGCTTTGCCTGCTGAGCCACAGCGCCGGCCCGTAGCAGTGTTTCAAGCACCGTCCCGGTCCTTACACTTTCTCATTAAGTCCGTGACACAGCTGCTGGGATTATTCCCAATTCACAGATGAGGAAACTGAGACACACGTGGGGCAAGGGGGGGGCCCTCTGTGCACCACCAGGAGGGCAAAGCAGTGAAGGATCAAGCAGGTGACACGCACCCCGGGTGCAGGGACGCCCTCCCCGCGCGGGGCGACGAAGCTGGTTACCACGGCTTCTTTTTTTCTTTTCTTTTTATTTGCCAGGTAGAGTTATAGACATTGAGAGAGAGACACAGAGAAAGGTCTTCCTTCCATTGGTTCACTCCCCAAACGGCCGCACTGATCCGAAGCCAGGAGCTTCTCCTGGTCTCCCATGTGGGTGCAGGGCCCAAGCACCTGGGCCATCCTCCACTGCCCTCCTGGGCCACAGCAGAGAGCTGGCCTGGAAGAGGGGCAGCCGGGACTAGAACCAGCACCCATGTGGGATGCCGGTGCCGCAGGCGGAGGATTAACCAAGTGAGCCACGGTGCCGGCCCCTCTCACGGCTGCTTCCTGCAGCTCCTTCCATGGCGGCACACCACACGGACAACTCAGGTAAGAGAAACCCCTGCTGGGAAAGCGACCCGCAGTCCTGGGAAACACCTGGATCTGGAATATTTTTCTTCCATTTTTTTCCATTTCTTTCCATTTCCGTCCCCCGCTTTGTGTAACCATGTTTTCCTAGGGAAACTGAGTCAAGGGCCCTCAGCTCCAAAGCCCACTTCAAACAGCGAGGCCGGCTCCTGCCGGGGACGCCGGACGCCTGGAAGGGGACCCGCACAGAGGGCGAAACACTCAGGCTGGGGTCTCCAGGAGACGGGCAGCCGGACCCAGCGAGGCTGCCTCACCTTGGGCCCGGCGTGCCGCCATGGGCAGGTGCCAACGCAGGCCACCCGCACTGCCCTGCATGGAGGCAGGGTAGGGGAGCCCAGCCCAAGACCACCCCTCCCCCGAGAGGCCAGTAGGAAGATGAACCCCAGAGCAGGGGACACAAACCACAAACCACGCGTGGGCCAAGCAGCCAACTGCCCCTCCCTGCTTGCCGCAGCACGTATGCACAGCTCGGGGGAGGCCCTGGGGGCTGGCCCTGCCCCAGGACGCAGGCCTGAGAGACAGGGCTCCGGGCACACAGACTGAGGGGCCCCTGTTGCTCCAGGACCCTGGGCTGGTGAGACCCTGCGCCCAAGGCCCAGCCTCGGCGGGGACAAACGGAGGTAACCACACGCAGCAGCTGCTGTGTGGACACAGAGCCTCTCCGACTGGCTCAGCCCTGATGCCAGGGCTTGGGGGGGCTCCCTCTGGGCACCAGGGGCTCTATCCACAGCCCTGACCCTCTACCCAGCTATGGTCAGACTGGGCCTCGCCGACACTGGGTGGAAACGTGCAGCACATTAACTTCAAACCAAGAACAGCCAGGCGTGCGGAGCGGAGACCCCGGACACCGGACACCGGCCGCTGCTCGCTGCCACCCTCCGCAGAGGGAAAAGGAAAGTGAGATGAAGGAGGGGTGGCAGATGGCAGAAAGACCTCAGGGCCCACCTGGCCGGAACCCTGCCCAGTGCACCCACCGCGGCAACACCGCTGAAACCCAGCATCCTCGGGCGGGAGATGGGGCCAGCGCACACCAGCCTGCAGGATGGGCATAGACACTAAAGGGGCAGGCCAGGCCGACGCCGTGGTGCAGCAGGCTGAGTCTCCGCCTATGGCGCCAGCATCCCATAAGGGCACCAGTTCGAGTCCCAGCTGCTCCTCTTCCAATCCAGCTCTCTGCTCCTGGCCTGGGAAAGCAGAAGATGGCCCAAGTGCTTGGGCCCCTGCACCCACGAGGGAGACCCGGAAGAAGCTCTTGACTTCGGATGGACCCAGCTCTGGCCGTTGTGGTCATTTGGGGAGCGAACCAGCAGACGAAAAAGCTCTCTCTGTGTAACTCTGCCTCTCAAGTAAATAAATAAAATCTTTAACAATATATAAACAAATGGATGGCTCCAGGGAAAAGTCTGGCACCTTGAGATGCAAAGCCAGCACGAGCTGTCCTTTAAGTTCACAGTGACCCAAGGAAGGGGAGAGGTGACGTCGTCCTTAGCTTTCCTGGTGCTGTTGGGGGGGGGCGGGGCCAGGAGACCCTCCCTCCCTGTTAGGTTCGGCTGGGCCTGCTGGTGAAACACTCAGCTTCCTTGAGCCGCCAGCAGGCCCAGGTGTAGGGGCTTGAGGAGTAAGGAGCCAGGGCCAGCGCGGTGGTGCGGTGAGTAAGGCAACACCAGCCCGCACGGGCACCAGTTCGTGTCTCAGCAGCTCCACTTCCGATCCAGCTCCCTGCTGTGGCCTGGGAAAAGTAGTAGAAGATGGCCCAAGTGCCTGGGCCCCTGCATCCACGTGGGAGGCCCAGAGGAAGCTCCTGGCTGGGGTCTGGCCCAGTACTAGCCGTTGCGGCCATCTGGGGAGTGAACCAGTGGATGGAAGACCTCATTCTCTCTCCCTCCCTGCAACTCTGCCTTTCAATGGCTCCATAGGCTACGCCACAATGCCGGCTCCAATTTATTTTCATTTTTATTTGAAAAGCAGAGACAGATGGAGAGATCTTCCGTCTACTGGTTCACACCCCAAATGACCACAACAGCCTGGTCTGGGCCAACCCCGAAGCCAGGCGCTCCATCTGGGCTTCCATGTGGATGGCAGGTCCCAAGTACTCGAACCCTCACCAGCTGCCTCCCAGGGTGAGTGTTAGCAGGAAGGTGGCTCAGGAGTGGAGTAGCCAGGACTCGATCCTGAGACTGATGCAGGAAGAAGTGACAACAGCTGTGCCGATTGTCGGCCCCCCCCCCTTTTTTTTTTTGACAGGCAGAGTTAGTGAGAGAGAGAGGTCTTCCTTCCGGTGGTTCACCCCCAAATGGCCGCTACGGCCTGCACTGCACCAATCTGAAGCCAGGAGCCAGGTGCTTCTCCTGGTCTCCCATGCAGGTGCAGTGCCCAAGGACTTGGGCCATCCTCCACTGCCTTCCCGGGCCACAGCAGAGAGCTGGACTGGAAGAGGGGCAAGCGGGACAGAACCGGTGCCCCAACCAGGACTAGAACCCGGTATGCCAGCGCCACAGGCGGAGGATTAGCCTAGTAAGCCGCGGCGCCGGTCCAAAATAATTTTTAAGCAAGGATTTGCAGGAAGGGGTGACCCTCAGGGGGCTTTCCTGCTGGCAGCCACGTAGCGCCACCCCCTCTGGACCAGGGAGGCTCGGTGATGCCCCGCTCCGCCACAAGCCCCCCAGGCGTCTGAGCCGCTGGAACGACCAACACTCCCGCCCCTGGGCCTTTGCACGTGCTGTGCCCTCCCATCTCTGCACCCACGTTCACACTAGCCCTGCACACTCCTGTTTATCACGGCCCTCGGTAACAACCAGCTCTTACACAAGCTGACTCCAGCACCAGGCCCCAGCGTGCACTCTGCAGCACGGCCACTCCTGGGGACCGGGTCAGACCGGCCCCTACGGGAAGGAACTCCCCGGGCACACGGCACAAGGCTAGAGCTGAGCTGGGCCCGAGCAGCACGGGGGACGGGAGGCCGGCACACGCCACAGTTTCCAAGGGTGATTCCTGCCCCTGGACTTCAGCCCCTAGAAGACAGGGACGGCGTCTCCATCCACACCCGGAGCCAGGATGAGCACACGGCACGGCGGGCAAGACCCGGCCTTGACCTGGCTCCCTCCCTCGCTGGCTCACACGCATTTTCCTCATCTGTAGAATGGGCAGGGGCCCATCTCCCCTGCCTGGGCACCGGTGTTGTGCACACAGCACAGACTTCGTAGTTCGCCCTTTCCTTAGACTAACCCGAACTTGAGGCCTGAGGATTTCTCCAGCTTCCCCATCCCCAGACTCCCCCAACGTGAAAACACAGAATCTAGGAAGCACCGGTCCCTGACCACTCATGCCCTCGGCAACTGTTTACTGCACACCTGCTACGTGCCGGGCACCGTTCTAGGCTGGAGGTCAGGGCAGAGAGGACCCTGCTCTCAAAAGCTTCAGGACCAGGCTCCAAGGCCACTGGGAGCTGACCCGGCCCCGGGGAGGCCCAGAAGAGGTAAGGACGCCCCCTCTCCGGACAGATGACAGCCAGGGCCGTGGCTCTGAGGTGGGGGGGGGGGGCTCGGAGCAGTGCGAGAGGCAGAGTGGGGCACCAGGACCCGGCGCTGCACCCCAGTCCCGGGGAGCCTGGAGCTCCCCCCCCCAGTCCCGGGGAGCCTGGAGCTCTCCAAGCTGCGCCCTCCTCTCTGGTCCCTGCGTCGGGATCTGGATGCCGTGGGCACACCGTGCTGGGCAGAAGGCGGGATGGACAGATGGACAGGCAGGAGCAGCCCGGCCAGGCCCGGCAGGGCTGCAGGGAAGAGCTGTGCATATTAATGAGCCCGCACAACCTGCCCCCCACTCCCCAGCCTCCGGCAGCAGATGGGGCTTGGGGCAGGCGAGGCGTGGCTTCCCTGGTGGATCCCCGAGGGAGACAGCCACTCCATCCAGAGCCAGGCCAGGGGGAAGTGTGCCCCACCCCCACCCGGCTGGGCAGGGAGCAGAGCCCCCAGGACCACAGGAAGGCTGCAGACCCTCCCAGGGAGGAAGAGCGGCGCCCACACTCCCCCACAAGCAGGCCAGGGCTGGCTCTGAGGCCTCCCCCCGCCCCCCAGGCAGGCTTCAACCTCCCGAAGTCCCACCCCTGCCCCAGGGAGCACCCAGCACTGGGCTCTCTCCTCCCACAGCCCTCGGTCAGGGCAAGGGCCCAGGGTAGGAGGGGCTGGCCCAGGGGAGAGGGGCAGGAGTGTCCGGGGCTGGGTGCCATGCCAGGGACCCCCACCAAGGTCAGCGCAGGGGGAGAGGATTCCCAAACTGTCCCGGCCGCAGCCGGCTGGAGGTCCCCGCACACAACAGGCCAGTCCAGAGTCACCGAGGGCCACGGAGGCCGGGGGGAGGGGGCACACACTCACACTCGTGACACAGTCGCTCGAGTGGCAGGAGCAGGCAGCCACGCAGGCTCGGGGCCTCCCACGGCCGCCGCGACGCGCCCGGGGCCCGCCGGGGAGCCTCCCGCCTGCAGAGGCGGCCGCACAAAGATCGCGCCGCCGCGGGGACACGCAGGGAGCCGGCGACCCCTGGGCCCTGGGACGGGGCCTCCGCGCCGCTCGGGCCCGGGCCGCGCTCACTCACCGCGCTCCGCGTCCGCGTCGCTTCACAAAGGCGCCCGGCGGCCGCCGCGCCTCCCGCTCCCCCGGCCGCCGCGGGCGCCCATGGCCGGGCCGGCCGCCGCCGCCGCCGCCGCCGAGCCAATGGCCGCGCCGCCCGCGCGAGGTCGCGGCCGCCCGAGTGCGCCCGCCAGCGTCCCGGCCGCCGCTGCGCTCGGCGCCGCCCCCGCCCGCCGGGCCCGGGGCGCCGGGCTGAGGTCACCGCTTAACCCCTGGTGGCCGGGCCCTCCCCGCGAGAAGGGCGGGGCTCCCCCCAACCGCTGCCACCAGCCCTGCCCAAGGGGAGGGGGCTCGGCACGCCCACCAACTCCCCAGAACCCCCCCGCAGGGCAGGGAGGGGTCCTCAGGTCGCCAGGGACCTCCTGTGGCCTGCACTCCCTGGACTCCCCTGCCCCCCCCATCTCGCCTCCCCTTCCTCTGTTGGAAAAGTGTCCCCGGCACCCTGGCTGCCAGCAGTCTGCTGGGGCTCCCTCCAAGAGAAGCTGCACCTGCGATAACCTTCCCCCAGGGAGGGGTCACCTTAGAGCCCACAGGGTGGGTCACCGCCTTGCCCCTGGCCTCCCAGGACAGCTACCCTGGCCGCCACGGCCTTGAGAGGGTCTCACACTGGACCAGCAGCAGCTCTGTGCTGTGGCCCATTCTCCAGAGGAGCAAACCAAGTCTCAGCGGTAACTCAAGCTCACCCAGCATCCCTGTGGTGCTCCCTCCCAGCCCCGGAGCTGCCGGATGCAGGCCAGCTCCCTCCCAGAATTCCAAAGAGGGCCTCCGGATAGGATGCACTGAATTCCAGTTATCAGGTCATTAATTAAGATTATGGCTGTTGTTATTAAACACTCCCCCAGCTCTGGCTCAGACTTATCAGCAATTACTCCTGGGCTGATAGGAATGAATCCCGAAGCTGCCGAAGGGCACAGGTGCGTGGGCCGGGTTGAAATCCTCCTCTGCAGTCTTCACGAGGCCATGCAGCCAGCTCCTCTCCGTTCTTACGGCTCCCTGTTCACTGGCCTTAGGGGCTACCCGGGAAACAAGGAGAGAGCCAGCCAACCCCCAGCCCTGCCCCCTCGGCTGTCCCGGGCTAGGAGACACACACACAGGCCACTACAGTGCAGGGAGCCGGGTACAAGCCGCGCGCTCTGAAACCATCCTATTGATTGATTAGTGTGCTTGTTTATTGTCTGTCTTCTGCGCAAGAACATAAGTGCCATGGAGCTGGCCGGCCGGAGTCCCCACCGCTGTCCTGAGCCCAGGCCTGGGGAGCCCCCGTGCACCCCAAGCAGGGTGAGCGCTTGCTGTGTGCCAGACACTGTTCCAGGCATGCAGGGGGCGTCAGTGGACAAACACTGCCCTGGGGCGGTGTCCGCTCTGGAGGTGCATAAAACGGTGGCCCTGATGGTAGGGGGGGAAGTTTCTGGAAGGCCAGCAGAGAAGCACGAACACTTCCGATGTCCATGGCAGGAAGCCTTGGACCAGAACCGGGACTTGTGGGTCCTGCTGTCAGTCACAGCCAGAGTCAGGACACATCCCCATGCCTGCATTCCTGGGTCTCCCAGAACCCACTGGAGCCGCCTGCCACGGTCCTCCAGCCTGGGTTGCCCCCCGCCCTCTGTGGGCAGTGCCCCCTCCCCCTCCCGGGCCCAGGACCCCCAGGTCGCCTCCACACCTCTGAGCTCTGTGGCACTCCCCGCTCTGTTACACATTCGCTCTGGGGCATCCTGATTTGAACGGGCACCAGTTTGATGGTAGCTATGAGCCGAGGTTAAGGGCAGGGGGCGTGCCCCAGACGCTGGGTTGTGCCCGCTGAGCCCAGCGCAGGGGGGGGGTGCTCAACCCCAGAGGCTATGCGTGGAGCCCCTCGGGGGCAAGGGGTGCAGCCCACCAGCTCATAACACACATGCAGTCGGCGGAAGCACTTGGGTTTGTCCATAGCAGTTGTGTTGTTGTGAATTAGTTGCCAACCTTTAATCATTGGGAGATTTCCCGTAGAAAGACAGATTGCTGGCTTCCGGGAACAGATACGAAGATCTGGTAACGCCCGGCCGGTGTTCCCCCCATGGCCACGCTCTGCAGCTCCCCCATGCCCCCGGCGCAGTGGCCCCCGCAGACACAGCCCCTCCCTCCCGGCCCTGTGTCCCTCATCCGATGTCCAGGCCCCTCCTCAGTGGTTTGCTGTTTGTTTTCATTTTCTCTCTGCTCTCTCCCATTGCAAGGAAGAATCACATCACAAAATACAAACACAGGAACAAATAGGAACATTTATTCTGCACAGTGGTTAACATGGAGCTTGGATAGCCACATGCTACTTCCAGTTCCGGCGCCCTGCGCCCAGCAACTGCACACCCCAGCAGGCAGCAGGTGACGGCTCAGTTATCTGTCCCTGCCAGCCCCACACGGGGGATCTGGATTGAGTTCTGAGCGCCTGGCTTCAGCCTGGCCTGGGGCTCTTGCAGGCATTCAGAGAGCAAACCAGTAGATGGACGCTCTCTCTGCATCTCTACCTCTCTCTCTCTTTCTCTCTCTCTCTCTCTCTCTCTTCCAATTAAATAAAACATTTATTATTTTAAAATATTTAGTTATTTATCTGAATGGCAGAGTTACAAAGGGAGAGAGACACTGAGAGAGGTCTTCTATCCGCTGGTTCACTCCCCAGATGGCAGCAACGGCCGGAGCTGGGCTGATCCAAAGCCAGGAGCCGGAGCTCCATCCGGGTCTCCCACATGGGTGCAGGGGCCCCAAACACTTAGGCCATCTTCTCCTGCACATTAGCAGGGAGCTGGATGGAAAGGGGAGCAACCGGGACGCGAACCAGCTCCCATATGGGGTGCCAGCACTGCAGATGGCGACATAACCCAGTACACCATAGCGCAGGCCCCGCAAAAATTAACTGTTTATAAACAAGAAGGATGAGCCTGCAGCCTGCAGCCCGGGTGAAGTCCTCCTGTCTTCCTGTCCTCACCACCCTCTTGCTGTCCTGACACACTCCTCTCGCCCCGCCCACCTCCCTGGCCTCATAGTCCAAAGTGAACGTGCAGGTGTTCCTCTGGGCCTTTGCCCAGGCTCTTCCCTGTGCCTGGAACGCCCCTGACCACCCAGCCTCCAGACACGACGGCCAAGTGCACCGACATAGGCAGCGGCTTCCCGAGGACCTCTGCCCTTTGTGCTGTGGCCTGGGCTGGGGGGACAGCCCCTCCCAGGCCTCCTCGGTGAGCCCGAGCTGCCAGCATGTGTTTGCCCCAGCTGCTCCCCGGGGACAGTGAGTCCACGGAGGCCGGACCCTGCGTCTCGCTCAGGGCAGCATCCCCAGCGCCTGTTAGAGAACCCGGCCCAGCACAGACAACTATTCGCTGAATCGCTGCGCGCTTCGGTTTCAGTAGGCACAAAAGGAACAAAACGCGTTTCTGGGAATGCGTCCACATCCCGGAACATTCAGCGAGTGACAGGCTCGCGGAGCGTTCTGGCGCGCGCGGGACTTCCCATGTGAGTGCAGTCCCTGTGGGCGCGTGACACCCAGCGAGGATCCAGCGCTCCCTTCTCCCTGCGTCCACTACTGACCCGCGAAAGAGGAGGGAGGGAGGACAGGGGTGGGGTTTCCCCTCGGCCAGAGAGGCCCAGTGACTTGCCCCAGGCCACCCAGCAACTGGTGGCAAAGCCCAGAAAGGGAACCCGGGGCTCCTGCCTCTGCCTCCCGGTCGGGCCCCCTTCTGCCAGCCCAACCCCCACAGTGGATCAAAGAGGAAGTGGGTGGTTGGGGAAAGGGATGTCCCAAGGCCAGAGAGCAGGGCAGTGTGAACGGAGCGCACTCAGGAGCAGCCCCCCCCCATCCTTCCCTGGATCACCCGTCAATCAGGAGCAGCTCCATCTGGGCCACGTCTCCATCACGAGTGAGGCTGGCAGGGGCTGTCTTACCACCCCTCTCTCTGCAGCGCTCCTGTCCTGGTCAGGAGGACAGGCATTTGAAGGGGACCAGGACATACTAAGCAACGCACCAAACCCCCCAGTTTCTTCCCAGCCCCAAGACCTGCCTTTCAGGGGAGCAAGCCGAGGTCCCAGGCCGAGGCGTCCTGGGGTCCCAGGTGGGGGGGGGCTTCACTTCCCTGAGCACCCACTCTAAGGGCCTTGGCATCAGGGAGAGACCAGGCCACACAGCCCCCTGTCTGGGGGGACAGTGTCAGCTTCCCGAGAAGCGACCACCAGCGGGCAGGGGCCAGTGAGATGCAGGGGACACGGGGCCAGGCTGCCCTCGTGGGGCCTGGGGAACCACTCTGAACTCCATGGGTGCATGGATGTTTACATTTATTTACTGATTTGAGAGAGAGAGAGAGAGAGAAGCTTCCATCTGCTGATTCACTCCCCTAATGCCTGGAACAGCCAGGCCTGGACCAGCAGCTTCTTCCGGGTCTCCCACATGGGTGCAGGGGCCCAAGGACTTGGGCCATCTTCTCCTGCTTTCACAGGCCATAGCAGAGAGCTGGATCGGAAGTGGAGCAGCCGGGACTTGAACCGGCGCCCATAGGGGATGCCAGCACTGCAGGCGGCAGCTTTACCTAGTTCACCACAGCACTGGCCCCTCTCCTAATTTTTAAAAATATAACTATTTCAAGTTGTAAGTGGGCCAATCATTTGTAAACCAAATCAGCTCCAAGTGCCAACGGCCGAGGTTCTGAGAGCTTGTCCAGATCTCTTAGAAACGTGTGGACGTCCCTTGGGGGGACAGAACCAGCACCAGCCCCTGTTCTCCCTGACCATTGTCTGCCTCTCTCTGTCACTGTGCCTCTCAAATAATAAATAAAAAACTTTTTAATAAAAAAATAAAATTTGATCTTATCCAAATTCACGATTTGAAAAAACTAAAGGGCAGGTGTTGTGGCATAGCAGTTAAGCTGCCACTCGGATGTGCACACCCCATGTTGGCGTGCCTGGTTCGAGTCCCGGCTGCTCCACTTCCAGCCCAGCTCCCTGCTAACGCACGTGTGAGGCCCGAGAGCTTGGGCCACCTATGTAGAAGACCCAGATGGAGTTCCTGGCTCCTGGCTTCAGCCTGGCCCAGCTCCAGCTGTTGTGAGAATCTGGGGAGTGACGCAGTGGGTGGACGCTCTCTCTCCTTCTCTCCCTCTGTCTCTGTAACTCTGCCTTTCAAATAAACAAATAAATAAATAAAACGTAAAAATCATAGTCGTCACCACGGCAGGTGCTTCCCTGGCGCTCGCAGGCTCTGTGCAAACGCCCCAGCAGCCCTACGAAGTGGGAAGTGAGTCCCTCTTCCCCAGCTTCACAAACAAGGAAACTGAGGCCAGGGACACCCTACCCTAGCCTCGGGGCAGGGTGTCCAGCAGGGTGGCTCTTCTGCCCCTGTCACTTGGACAGTCCCGAGGGTATTTGTACTGTCGGAAAGCCCCCATGATAAGAGGGGGCGCTGGTTTCTATTCGGGTGGTGCCCTGTCCTGTCCCTGGTGAGGGAGGCTCCTGAGCGCTTTACAAGGGGACCCCCCAGGGGCACCGGCCTCCCAGCACCCTGCCTTAGCCCCCCAGTAACCCCTCCCACGCAGAACAGGTAGAGGGCAGAGGTCACGCCACCCATCAGCCTGGACCTCACAGGCCCCGGGTGCCAGCCCCTCTGCCTGGGGCCCCTGCTTCACGCACGCCTGGGTGGGGGACGTCTCAGCCTTCTCCGTGGATGAGCGGGGACTCTTGCTGAACCAAGGGGAGGCTGGAGTTGGCAGCTTGGGGCCCTGCCAAGCAACCAGAAAGGACAAGGACACAAGGTCTTGGCTGTCTGGCCTCGGGTTTCTGCCCCAGCTCCGGCTCAGAGCACTGGGCCAGGTTCCCGGGCGGGCGTGACAGTTGCTGGTCAGCTGACAGCCAGCCGGGCCCGGGGCCTGCTCTAGAAGTTGCCAGAATGATGGAAGGGAGGTGGCGCTGGCAACTGGGGGTTGGGGGGGACAGGGAGGGAGCCTCCAGCCTGGCCAAGCAGCCAGGAAGCCTGGCCAGAGCAGAGGGAGGCACCGCGGCTGCCAGCCAGAGACAGCGGTGACACAGGGGCGTGGGGGAGGGGCCTCAGCTCCCACGGCCGCCTGGGTCACGGCAGGAGGGCCTGGCGGTGGCTGCAGCCTGGCACCAGCCCGGAAACCTTCCTGTCCCCCAGTTTCCCTGCCCCAGGCTGGGAGGCTGCGTAAGCGCACTGGTCTCCCGGATGAAAGAGGCCTTCTAAGAGTTGTAAAACTGTCCCCACCCGGAACAAAGGGCCCTTATCCGGCTGTGGCCCTCGCGTGCACTCCCAGAAGCTGCGGCAGGAGTTTATAGACTGGCTGTTGGACCAGCCCCAGGGCTCATTAGCATCACTCCCGGTCCTCTGCGGGGCTGCTCCTCAACACTGCCATCTGCAGAGGCCCCCTGTGCGCCGGCCCTGTCCTGCTCTATGAGTGAGGTGCCTGGGGCCCAGAGAGGTCTGGGACTGCCCAGGGTCACACAGGGGGACAGCTGGGATGGCACGGAGTCCCACTCGGGCCACAGATCATGAGGCCTGCTCCAGGAAAGGAGACCTCGAAACCTCCGCTGAGGGGCCGGCGCCGTGGTGTAGCGGGTATGGCCGCCGCCTGCAGTGCCGGCATCCCATATGGGCACCGGTTCTAGTCCCAGCTGCTCCACTTCTGATCCAGCTCTCTGCTGTGGCCTGAGAAAGCAGCAGGAGGTGGCCCATTTCCTTGGGCCCCTGCACCTGCATGGGAGACCCAGAAGAAGTTCCAGGCTCCTGGCTTCGGATCAGCGCAGCTCCGGCTGTTGCGGCCATCTGGGGAGTGAACCAGCTGATAGAAACCTCTCTCTCTCTCTCTCTGGGGCAAGCGCCATGGTGCACTAGGTTAATCCTCCACCTGTGACACTGGCATCCCATATGGGCACCAGGTTCTAGTTCCAGTTGCTCCTCTTCCAGTCCAGCTCTCTGCTGTGGCCCGGGAGTGCAGTGGAGGATGACCCAAGTGCTTGGGCGCCAGCAACCGCATGGGAGACCAGGAGGAAGCACCTGGCTCCTGGCTTCAGATCAGTACAGTGCCGGCCATAGCAGCCATTTGGGGAGTGAACCAACGGAAGGAAGACCTTTCTCTCTGTCTCTCTCTCTCACTGTCTGTAAATCTACCTGTCAAATAAATAAATAATAATAATAAAAAAGAACTCTCTCTCTCTCTCTCTCTCTCTCTCTCTCTCTGCCTCTGCCTCTCTGTAATTCTGCTGAGGCTCACATCTGGTGTCACCCCAACACTAGCACTTGACTTTTAGGGGCAGGCTTTTGACAGCTTGGGGCACCTACATCACACATCAGAGTACCTGGTTCAAGTCCCGGCTGCTCCACCTTTTTTTTTTCTTAAAGATTTATTCATTTATTTGAAAGTCAGAGGTACAGAGAGAAAGAGAGAGAGAGAGAGAGAGAGAGAGAGAGATTTGCTGCTTCACTCCCCAGTTGGCCACAATAGCCAGGGCTGGGCCAGCCCAAAGCCAAGAGCCCGGAGCTTCCTCCCAGTCTCCCACATGGGTGAAAAGTCCCAAGCACCACTTGGGCCATCTTCCGCTGCTCTCCCAGGCACATTAGCAGGGAGCTGCATTGGAAGTGGAGCAGCCGGGACTGGAACCGACTCCCACACTGGATGCGGGCGTCACGGGCAGAGGCTTTACCCACTGTACCACAGTGCCAGCCCCAGCAGCTATTCCACTTCCAATCCAGCTTCCTGCTCATGCATCCTGGGAGGTAGCGGAACATGGCTGCAGTGTTTGGGTCCCTGCCACCCACGCGGATGGAGCTCAGGCTCCTGGCTTCAACCAGGTCCAGTCCTGGCTGCTGGAAGTCTTTGGGGAGTGAACCAGCAGACGGAAGATCCCTCTTTCTGTCCTTTTTGCCTTTCAAAGAAAATGAAAATAAATAAAAATTAAATAACTACCAGTCACTCTCCCAGCCTCTAAGCGCCAAAGGCCTCGCCCTGTCCTAGCTACACACGGCCCTGAGCACGGATCTTGGAATCCCTGTTGGCAGACAAGGAAGCAGAGGGGGGTCTGACCCCCAGGGCTGGGGAGTGGGGGCGTCAGGATTCGAATCCACTTCCGTGTGGTTCTGGAGCCCCTGCTTCTCCTGGGTGAGCTGGCACCAGGGCTCAACCTTCCCAGCGGGACGGGGCATGCAAGGACACTCCCCAGGTGCTCAGGGTGTGCCCAGCACCATGTCAGGAGCCTAAAGTACGGCCGTAAACCAAAGCCAAGTGCCCCAGACTCCGTCAGCCCCATGGCGGGCCACCAGGGCTCCCCAGTCCTCCGTGTATAGCTGCCCCCCACCCCCGGTCCCCCAGGGCCGCCCCCTCCTCTCAGCTTCTGGAGCCTTCCATGTCCTGGGTTTGTTGTGCATGGGCCATTGGACCTAAAATGTGTCACGATCATCTCGTAGCTGGGCCAACCAGACAGGAAGCAGCGGGGGCACAGGCTCCCCTGGGGTGACCCGCACACCTGCACGGCAGCCACGGGCAGCGTGGTCAGCACCCACAGCCCCTTTGTTGAGGTCACTTGCTCATAGGCCCCACCCTGAGACGCTGGCTTGAGGCCTCGTCCATGTCACCATCCCCCTGTTACCCTCTGTTGCTGCCAAAGACAGGTGGCTTGCCCAGAACAAAGCATGGGCGGGCCAGGGGCTGGGTTAGGGGATCGTAGTCGTCTTCGTCACCACCATCATCATCGGCACAGCTCTTGCTACACGCCGAGCACTGGAGAGCCCCGGACCTGTATCGTCTCATCGCGTCCCAACAGTCTCACAAGGCGCCAGGTTGAACATCTGTCCCCACCCTCCCCACCCCACCCCACTCACCCCGATGCAGGAGTTGGGTCCCCAAGTCCAGTCTTGGTGGTACTGAGATGGTGGAAACTGGAGACAGTGACGGTGGGAGGGGGACCCTGGGGAAGTGACTCGACCAGCAAGGCCATTCGGCCAGAGGCCCCACACTCTGTTAGCACACAGATGGACAGAGACGCCCACTTCCTGTCTCTGGCCAGGTGACACTCCGTCCTGCCTCGGACCCTGCCAGCCCCAGAGGCCAAGCCAGCGGGTGCTGCCCCTCCTGGATGGTGATCCCCCAGAACTCCAAGACAAAACTCACTTCTCCTCTTCACACCCTTAAGCTGTCTCAGCTGCTGCTTTATAGCAGGGCTGGGGAGCGGGAACGTCCCTCTGCCGGCGGCCTTGTGGGTATCGGCGCCCTGGGCCGTACACAGTCACCAGCTTCAAGTGGAGCCTGCTCTAGATGGACTGAATTTTGAGTCCTCTCGTGGTTTCGGTGGCAGGGCCCGCCCACGAGATTTCACGGCCCTCATACGGCCCGCGGGCTGGGCGCTCCCAGCTCTGTTACAGCCACGAAAGCTCTAAGTGGCACCATGCCAAGCTTCAGAGGCGGAGACTCGTGCACGAGTGTTGCCCTTAGTGTTCGGTGAGTTGTCTGTCACCCCTGCTATTCTGTGACCCCCCGAGGACAGCATCGTGTCTGCTTTGCACTTGTTTTTTGCATATGTTTTGCCAGATATGGTACCTGGCACAGAATGGGAATTCAATAAAAAAGTCTACGGATGGGGGCCGGTGCTGTGGCACAGCAGGTTAACGCCCTGGCGTCAGTATCCCATATGGGCGCTGGTTCTAGTCCCAGCTGCCCCTCTTCCAATCCAACTCTCTGCTATGGCCTGGGAAAGCAGTAGAGGATGGCCCAAGTCCTTGGGCCCCTGCACCCACGTGGGAGACCTGCCTCTCCTCTCTCTGTGTAACTCTGACTTTCAAATAAATAAATAAATCTTTTAAAAAAAGTCTATGGATGGATGGTGGGTGGGTGGATGGTGGGTGGATGGATGGATGTGGGTGTGTTGTGTGTGTGGTGGATGGATGGATGGTGTGTGGGTGAGGTGGATAGATGGTGGGTGTGTGGGTGGGTTGTGGATGGATGTGGGTGTGGGTGTGTGGGTGGTGGATGGGTGGATGGTGGGTGTGTGGGTGGTGGATGGATGGATGATGTGTGGTAGATGGGTGGATGGTGTGTAGGTGAGTGGTGGATGGATGTGGGTGTGGGTGTGTGTGGTGGATGGATGGTGGGGGTGTGGGTGGGTGGTGGATGGATGGTGGGTGGGTGGAAACCCATCTGATCTGCTCCGTCCTAACCCGCATGTCTGCCCAGTGGGGAAGGGCGCGTGTGCAGCCGTACACCACACCCAGGGCAGGGAGCTCGCTGCCTGCGGCTCCTGGGCAGAGCCTGGGAGCAGCTGGGCCACAATCCATCCCCTGACTGGGGCACACACACCAGGAGCCCAGAGTTCCAGGGGGTTTGCGCTCCGGTTCATTTAAGAGACTTCACGCTGCCCCCCAAGCCACCTGCCCCGGGAGCTCTGCTGGGTGGCTTGGGCCAGCGGCCACACTCCGGGCTGAGCACAAGGTGACGCAGGCCCCTCCTCAGCACGCTGCCCCGGCACAGCCAGGGCTTCCTGTGGGGGAAGCGACACTCAGAGACGGAACAGGCCCAAGAGAGCAGGCACCCTGTGGCTCCGCTTAGACGTTTCAGAACAACTTTAAGAACAGAGAAAGGACAGGACAGGCTTTGTGGCTCAGAGGGATGAACCAGCTCTCGGGAAGCCCACAGGCTGTCAGAGCGCCCGCCTGTCTCGGCTTCTGATCCAGCTCCCTGCTAACTCGCTGGAGAGATGACGGATCAAGGCCCAAGTCCCAAGTGCTCCCTGCCACGCACGTGGGAGACCTGGGTGGGGTTCCTGGCCCCTGGCTTCAGCCTGACCCAGCCCCAGCTGTTACGGGCATTTGGAAAGAAACCACCAGCTGGGCAGTATCCCCCCGCCCCCACCCCCACAGTCTATCTTTCAAATGAATAAATAAAACTTTAAAACAAACAAATGGAGGAAGAGGAAAAGCCCAGAACACGTGTCAGCCCCGCCCCACCTGGGAATGGAACGGTCGCTGCGGCCCAGGATAGGAGGAGGGGGCCTGCCCTCCTGGGGTCTTGTCCGCTGGCGGAAGCAGGTTGATGGGCCGGGGCGGGTGCCTGGGCAGAGGGCACTTACTGTGTACCAGAGCCCCGGGAGCCCCTCCGGAGCTCAGCCCAAGTGACCCACCCGATCTCACCCCATCAGAAGGGACAGAGGTGGGATTCGAACCCAGGTCTGGGTCAAAGTCTATACTTTTCCCATGGAAAAATATACACCAGGATGCCGGAGTTTGCTGACCATTGGCAAAATGTTGGCATCCTGGGCTTATTCCAAACACTGGGGGTCGGGAGCAGGATTGGGCTTTGTGGAGCCCACTGTGGGCTCCAGAAGCAATGCCCCACCCCCTCCCGCGCTCCCTGAGCTTGGTGGCTGGACCCAGAGGAAGGGAGCCCAGCAGGCCGTGGGGCCGTCCCCTCGTCCCCTCCAGCCACTCGGAGACTCCCAGAGCTGGAAGGGCGCTCAGGCAGGAGCCAGCCTGCTCCTTCCCCGCAGGGGAAACCGAGGCCTGGAGAGGACAAGGAATCACTTGGGGTCGCACAGGCTGTGATGAACAGAGCTGGGAGCCAGGGCGGCCTCTTGGCTCCCGCCGGGGTCCCCTCCTCCCCAGGTCGGCTCAAACAAGCCCCGGCATTGGAACCCCACTTATCAGATAGAACGGATGATGCTTATCAGAGGGGCCTGGGGGGGGATAGGCGGGGCGAGGGCTGGGCAGGGCACCATGGCCAGGCCAGCACTGCTGACTGGATTACGGTGCGGCCAGCAGGATGCGCTAGGAACAAGGGCTGCCAGTGTTCCCGAGCAGAGGAAGACTGGGGGAAGGGCTCTCTCCTGCTCTGCCGGAGGACAAAGAGGGAAGAGGCCCGAGCGAGGAGCCCCAGGCCAGCTGCTAAGATCAGGGGACCTGTTCCGTGAGCCTGGCCTCCTGGAACCCAAGGGGGGCTGTCTCCTCAAACCTGCTCACTGCTCTGCACCTGGGAACCCTGGAGCCCCTATGGCCCAGGGAGCTGTCTTCGTGGTGGGGGAGGGGTGGCCCCTCCACAGATGGGTTCAGGCCCTTGCTCTCCCCCTCCTGGACCTGAGACCTCCAGGGCGTGGGTTCACATCCCGAGTCAGCTTCCCCCGGATGGGGGCTGCTCTTGCTCCTGCACCTCGAGGTCCCCGTGAGGATTCAGGGCAGGGCTGTCGCCGTCACAGAAGGAACTGGAGACGCAGCTTGGGTAACACCTCTCTCCACCCCCATGGCCGCACGCATCTCTGTGCAATCACAGGGGAGGGAGGATCGGCTCCTGCACCCGCGTGGGGGCCACCCTGCCCAGATCCTGCAATGTTCCCAGGCAGAGAGGGGAGCAGCTCAGCCCCGCCCCGCGAGAGGCGCCCAGTGGGAGGAGCATGAAGCCAGCAACCAGCCAATGAGGGCCCAGAATCTCCACACCACGAACGCAGCGTTTGCCTCTGGAGGTAACCTTGGGTGATGTGAGCTTCCTGTTCTTTCTTTGGTTTTTAAAGATTTATTTTATTTGAAAAGAAGAATGATAGAGAGAGAAGGGGAGAAAGAAAGAGAGAGATCTTGCATCTGCTGCTTCCCTCTTCAGTGCCCACACAGCCAGGGCTGGGCTGGACTGGGCTGAATCCAGGAGCCGGACACCCCACCCCGGTCTCCCTGGGGTCACAGGCACCCAACGGTTGCACCACTCTGCTGCCTCCTAGGGTGTGCGTTACCAGAAAGCTGAAATCGGGAACAGAGCTGGGACTGGGACCCAGGCACTCCCACTCCCACACAGAATGTGGCTTCTACGGTGGATCTTAACTGCAAGCCAAGCACTGACTCTTTTTAAAAAAATTATTTTACTTATTTGAAAGACAAAGTTACGGCAGGGGGCAGCATTGTGGTAAAGTGGGTAAGGCCGGCGCCGGTTCACGTCCCGGCTGCTCCACTTCCGATGCAGCTCCCTGCTAATGCACCTGGGAAAGCAGCAGAGGATGGCCCAGGTCCTTGGGCCTCTGCCACTCACTTGGGAGACCTGGAAGAAGCTCTTGGCTTCAGCTTAGCCCAGAGCCAGCCACGGTAGCCATCTGGGGAGTGAACCAGCAGATGGACGATCTCTCTCTGTCTCTACCTCCCTCTCTGTAACTTTCAAATAAATAAATCTTCTAAAAAAAATAGAAGAAGAAGAAGGAAGAAGGGAAGAAAGAGAGAGAAGCTGAAGCCAGAAGCCAGGAGCTTCACCCAGGTCTCCCACATGGGTGCAGGGGCCCAAGGACCTGATCCACCTTCCACTGCTCTCCCAGGCATATTAGCAGGGAGCTGGATCAGAAATGGAGCAGCCGGGACTTGAACCAGCACCCAGGTAGGATGCCAGCATTGCAGGCGGTGACAACTCCCTACACCGCAAAGCCCTGCCCCTATCAACGTTCTGACTGATGGTTTCTGTTCCGCTGACGCTGTGCGACTCTGGGCAGGTGGTTCACCTCTCTGAGCCTCAGCCTCCCGTCAGGAGGAGTAAAGGAGCCGGGGCGTGCCTGAGCTTGGCGTGTGGTCAGTGCCCAATAAATGGAGAGGCCGCAAGGTGGGACCAGCAGGGGCCCTCACGGGAGAGGGAACCTTGGGAACCCCTTGCCCGCACGACTCTCTGTTCTGGAAGGTGACATCAAGGACTCTCACCTCCTGGTGATAAGGCTGAGAGTGGGACCAGACAGTCACCCCCAAGACCCCCGACATCCCACTAACTGAGGCTTCCAGCCAGCAGGTCCACTGTCATCACCCTCAGAGGGACCGGGGGACAGGTGAGAGGCGGTGGCCCCAGCTGAGTCTCAGCGGCCCCGACGCTTCCTCCTCTGCTGCTGGAGGACTCTCCGGAGGAAGCGGCCAGACTGGAGGACCTGCCTGTGCACCTCCCTTGGCTGTGTGAGCCCAGGCAGATCCGCTGCCCTCTCTGAGTCTCCGTCCCTCGCTGTAGGGACAGTCACTGTGGGATGGCAGCTCCCACCCCGCCCAGCTCCCCAGGCTGCTGGAGCACCCTTGGCAGCAATGGCCGTGCACTTGCTCTGTACACCGTCGCGGAGGAGGCACTGGCCTTGTTGAGCACTGAGATCCCCTGAACAGCCGGGCAAGGCGAGGCGGAGCCGAGGAGAGAGGGACACAGACGGT
>CM027388.1:10317910-10374325 GCA_015711505.1 Sylvilagus bachmani | reverse complement strand
ATCCTCTGTTCCTTGGGAATGGGAGGAAGCCGAGACCCAGAGAAGTTCTGTGCCTGCAACAGGTGGTAGAGCTGGTGTTTGAATCCAGCCCCTTTGGATCCCAGGGTCAGCTCTTCTGAACAGGCTCCAGGCTGTGCAGGGTAGGAGGCACCCGGAGCAGGAATCCTGGATCCTGGGCTGGGGGTCCTCTGAGTGGCCCCCACCACCCACCCCAGCCTTGAGAGGGCAAAGGTCACAGCCATGAGATGTGTCAGGCCCTGTGTGGATGCAGACAGGGGCCCCTACCCCATCATCCTCACCCAGAGCACTAAAAAGATATATATATATATATATTTGTTTACTTGAAAGCCAGAACGACAGAGAGGGAGAGACAGAGAGAGAGAGCTTCCAGCCACTAGTTCACTCCCCTAAATGGCCACAGTCAGGCCAAATCCAGAAGCTCAAAATTCCCTATGACTCTCCCGCGTGGGTTACAGGGCCCAAGCACGCGGGCCATCCTCTGCTGCCTTCCCAGGCACATCAGCAGGGAGCTGGATCAGAGGCAGAGCAGCCGGGACTTGAACCGGCGCCACATCGTGGCGGGCGGCTTAACCCACTGCTCGGGGCATTGGCCCCCCATCCAGCTGTTGCACCGAGGCTGGGCCCAGAGGCCCCATGCAGGTCGGCCTGCAGGGTATCCTGGAAACAGACGCCACCTGCCCCCGCTTGCTGTGCCGCCTGCTGCTGGGCTCCAGCCTCAGAAATCTTCAGCCCCAGACCCCCAGCTGCTCTCTCCTGCCCACCAGCCAAGTGGCTTCCAGAACTTTCCGCCCAGAATGGAAGCCTAACCACACACCCAGCGTGCAGCAAGGGCCCCACCGACAAGGTCTGTAATTACAGCAGGGACGATCAAAGAAACCCAAGCTCCCATCCAGCTTCATTAATAAGCCAGGGGCCCTCGGGCGAGCCCCTGACCCCCTGACCTCTGTGTGCTCATCTGCGAAATGGGGATGGAGACTCGACTCTGAAGGCTGCTGTGGGGAGCAATGAGCTCATTCATGCCCAACGCTGAGCACCAGTGCAGCCTTCGCAGGCCGCTTAGGATGTGGGGATGGAGAGGGTGGTTATTCCATTGTGTTCTAGTTTGTTCTAGAATTCTCGGGGGGCAGTAGCACTGCGGTATGTTGGGTTAAGCCGCCAGCTGCAATCCTGGCATCCCATCCAGGCGCTGACTGGAGTCCCAGTTGCTCCACGTCCCATCCAGTGCCCTGCTAATGCACCTGGGAAAGCGGGTGGTGGTGGCCCAAGTGCTTGGGTCCCTGCCACTCATGTGGGGGACCCGGATGGAATTCCAGGCTCCTGGCTTCTGCCTGGCCCAGCCCCACTCATCTCGGCTATTTGGGGAGAGAACCAGCAGATGGAAGATCTCTGTCCCTCTGCCTTTCAAATAAATAAATACACCTTTAAAAAAAAAAAAAAAAAAGAGGGGCCAGCGCTGTGGCATAGCAGGTAAAGCTGCCGCCTGCAGTGCTGGCATCCCATATGGGCGCCAGTTCGAGTTCCAGCTGCTCCACTTCCAATCCAGCTCTCTGCTGTGGCCTGGGATAGCCGTGGAGGATGGCCCAAGTGCTTGGGGCGCTGCACCCACGTGGGAGACCCGGAAGAAGCTCCTGGCTCCAGATTGGCCCAGCTCTGGCTGTCGCAGCCAATTAGGGAGTGAACCAGTGGATGGAAGACTCTCCTCTCTGTCTGTCTGTCTGTCTGTCTCTCTCTCTCTCTCTCTGCCTCTCCTTCTCTCTGTGTGTAACTCTGACTTTCAAATGAATAAATAAATCTTTCAAAAAACTAAAGAGGACTCCCAGATTTCGTGGGGTAGGGTGAAACTCGGCACCGGCTTACTTAGTAAGCAACTCGGTTCTTTTGCGTGCATTCGACGCCGTGTGCCATTGTGAGGACATCGGCTGCACCGGTGCCCTCCGCTGGGCGAGAAACTCCGGAAGGCAGGAACCAGCCGCTCTGCTGCGCTGACCCAGCGCTGGGGGTGGAGCAGGCTGACGAGCACCCGCTGAACAAAGGAATAACTGAGCAAATTGGAGAAGGCAAAGCAGGACTGGGCACCGGCCCGTGTTGGAGGCCGGCGCTGTGGTGCAACCCATGGGGCTGCCGCCCGCAATGCTGGCCTCCCCTATGGGCACCGGTTCGAGTCCCAGCTGCTCCACTTCCGATCCAGCTCCCTGCTTCATGGCCTGGGAAAGCAGCAGAAGATGGCAGAAATACATGGGCCCTGCACCCACGTGGGAGACCTGGATGGAGGTCCGGGCTCCTGGCTTCGGCCTGACCCAACCCTGGCCATTGTGGCCATTTGGGTGTGAAACAGTGGATGGAAGCCCCCCACCCCCCCATTCACTCTGCCTTTCAAATAAATAAATCTGAAAAAAAATAAAATAAAATAAAAGATGCTGCTTGGGACACCCTCATCCCAGCTCTGAGCACCCAGGTTCGAGTCCTGCTCTGCTCCCAATCCCAGCTTCCTGATAGTGCACTGCACCCCGGGAGGCGGCAGGCGAGGGCTCAGCTGGGTCCCTGCACCCACGTGGGAGGCTTGGATTTGTTGTGAGGGTAGGATCCCCAAATTACGTACTGGGGATCAAGAGCTCTGGCTGTGCCCAGAGAGACCCCAGCCAGACTTAGTCCAGGTAAGAATAGGACGAGGAGCCACAGGAGGAGGTGCACAGACGGCAGGATCCGCCAAATGGCAAAAGGGACGGCGCACGCTCAGATGTGGGTGCGAGCAGCTTCAGGAGGGAGAGCTGCCTCACCTGGGGGGGGTTGTCCTCTGTGGGGAGGGGCGAGGCTCAGGGCAGGGCTGCCTCACCTGGGGGGTCCTGTGGTGAGGGGTGAGGCTCAGGGCAGGGCTGCCTCACCTGGGGGGTCCTGTGGTGAGGGGTGAGGCTCAGGGCAGGGCTGCCTCACCTGGGGGGTCCTATGGGGAGGGGCGAGGCTCAGGGCAGGGCTGCCTCACCTGGGGGGGTCGCCCTTCTATGGGGAGGGGTGAGGCTCAGGGCAGGGCCTGTTGCATGTCCAGAGGAGGCAGGGTTCGGGGTGAGGCTGTGGTGCAGGGGGTGGCGACTAGAGCCTGCCGGAATGGGCGGCTCAGCTGTACCCGGAGGAGTGGGCGCAGAGTCTCCAGCCACGTTGAGTCCGAGTGGAAGATGGTGGGGTTGGGTGGTGCCTGTGGTTGGGCGTTGGCCATCTCAGCTCCTCCCTCTTCCTGACTCCCTGCCTCGCTCACAGGGGACTGAGTTCCTGGCTCCAAGCTTCGGCCTCAGCGGAACCTTGGCTGTTTCGGCCACTCAGGGGCTAGGAGCCCTCTCTATCTATCATCTATCACCTATCTATCTACCTATCTATCTATCTATCTATCCATCCATCCATCCATCTCCTTTCGTGTACATGTATGTCTGTGCACGTCTGTGTGTGTGTGTTTCTGCGGAGCCGTGGGCAAAGCCACCACTGGGCCGCCTGCGTCCCACACGGGGAGGGGGAGTGCCCAGGAGCCAGCCCTGCCCCTCCTCCTCAGACTTCCTGCTAATGTGCCCAGGAGGGAGCACGTGCGAGCCCAGGTGTGCGGGCCCTGGCCGCCCACCCGAGACACCCAGATAGAGCTCCTGGCTTCAGCCTGGCACAGCCCTGTCCTTGGTAGACATTTGGGGAGTGAACCAGCCAGCGGGTGGAAGCTCATTCTCTCCCCCCCCCCCTTCTTCTTCTTCTCTCTCTGTCAATTTGCCTTTCAATAAACAAATAGGGGCTGGCGCTGTGGCGCAGTGGGTTAAAGCCCTGGCCTGAAGCGCCTGCATCCCATAAGGGCACCGTTTGAGTCCCGGCTGCTCCACTTCCGATCCAGCTCTCTGCTGTGACCTGGGAAAGCAGTGAGGATGGCCCAGGTCCTTGGGCCCTGCACCCATGTGGGAGACCAGGAGGAGGCTCCTGGCTCCTGGCTTTGGATCAGCGCAGCTCCGGCAGTTGCGGCCATCTGGGGAGTGAACCAGCGGATGGAAGACTCTCTCTCTCTCTCTCTCTCTCTCTCTCTCTCTCTACCTCTCCCTGTAACTCTGGCGTTCAAATAAATAAAAATAGATAAATAAACAAACAAACAAATAAATAAATAATAAAACTTTAAACATAAAGTAAGCGAATGTGAACGGCATGGAGACTGCCGCCAGCAGCCGCCGGCCTCACCTGCCACCCGCACAGAACCACGCAGGCCCTGTCGGCCACGCTGATTCATCAGCTGCCCTGCCTACACTGGGCTGTCATGCGTGGAGGGGAACCAGGAAGCATGGCCTCCACGAGGCGGGGGTGGGGGTGGGGGGAGCCTTCCCTTACAGAACGGTGCTGGGTATAGTAGGCTAAACCACTGCCTGTGACGTCAGCATCCCACTGCAGCGCCGGTTCAAGTCCCGGCTGCTCCACTTCTAATCCAGATCCTGGCTGGCGTGCTTGGGGGATCGGTGGAAGATGGCCTGAGTCCTTGGGTCCCTCTAACCGTGAGGGAGACCAAGACGGAGCTCCTAGCTCCTGGCTTCAGCCTGGCTCCGTCCCGACTGTTGCAGCCATTGTGGGCATGAACCAGCGGATGGAAGATCTCTCGTCTGTCTGTGCCCCTCTCTCTGTCCCTCTGCCTTTCAAATAAATAAATAAATCTTAAAGAAGCAGCAGCAGCGTGCTCTATCTGACAGAAAGAGAACTTGGCGCCCGGCATTCCCTGGGGCCTGCTCCAGCCCCATCACCTGCCACCACGTTCACCCCCGTACATCTATTATAGGTTTATTATTATGCCCATTATGCAAAGGAGAACACTGAGGTCGAGGGAGGTTTGAAGTCCTGCCCACAACCATACAGAAAGAAGCCGAGCTGGGACTTGAAACGTCTCTGTTTTTAGTTCGGACTTGACTTGAGCAAATGTCAGGGCATGTGTGGCTCATGCTGGGTTGGGGGGCTCGTCAGCAGCATGTAGGCGGGGGCACCGCTCAGTGGCAGGGACCGATGGCACTACAGTTGGGGGCTGCACCCTCCAGCTGCCTGGGCTCTCCCACTGCAAGAGATGGGCGAGGGATCAGGGCTCAGCCCAGGGAACCCAAGCCCGGCGCTCAGGTGCATGGCAGACAAGGCAAGGGGTTTGTGGAAGGTCCTCCCTCCCCCACACTGGTAAGCAGAGGCTGCTCACCCATGCGGGCCAGGCCAGCACTGGCCATCTCGGGTGACACAGCTGCCGCACAACCCGCGAGGGGTCATCACAGCCTGAGGACCCGGCAGTCACACCATGTCCAGCTCCTGGGAGTCCACAAGAGGTGCCCCAACACCAGGCGCCCCAGCAGCTCCAAACGTGGGGCTCCCCTAAGGGCTGGGAAGCTGGCAGGCTGACTCAGCAGAATGGTCCCCTCCAGAGGCCCCTGGGGACAGCCTTGCCCCTTCCCTGAGCTCTGCAATCTCCTGGGTGGGACGATGCGCCGCCCTGGGCAGGGTCGGAGGGAAGCAGAGACGCAGGAGTGTGTGAGCTTCTGGCTCAGGGCTCATGTGTGGCAGGGCGGCCAGGAGCAGAGAGGAGGTGGAGAAAGATGCCGGGGCCTGGGCTCACCCCAGGGATGGGGAAGTCAGGAGAAGCTTAGCGAGGTCCCAGGACAAGGGGCTGGCGTGTGGCAGCTGCTGTCCTTGTCCCCCTCTGAGGGTCAATGCCTCCCATGGGCCCCAGCCTCACCCTCAATCCAACATGGACCCAACGGCCAGGGCAGGGCCCCTGGACAACCAATCCGTTTACCTAGACGGGCATTTTCAGAAACCTCAGCCCCCTTTGTAGCCCCAGGAGGCCCCCCAAGGACGGCACCCAGGAGTTGTGACAGGCGGCAGTCACCATCCTCGCACTCCCCAGGGGAACCCTCCAGATGTGTGACCAGGAGCGGGCCTCCACAGGCTCAGGCAGAACCCTCGGGAAGCCAGACGCCACTGTGCCAGCCTGCTGAGTGCCAGGTGTTTGCATAACCATCCCCGAGGTGGATGCCACCAACATCCCCATTTTCCAGATGGGGACACTGAGGCCCAGAGCCAAGAAGACGCACTCTGGGGCAGACACGATGGTGCAGCAGGCGAAGCTGCCACCTGTGATGCTGGCATCCCATATGGGCACCAGTTCCAGTCCCGGCTGCTCCACTTCCGATCCAGCTCTCTGCTATGGCCTGGGAAAGCAGTGGAAGATGGCCCAAGTCCTTGGGCCCCTGCACCCATGTGGGAGACCCAGAAGAAGCTCCTGGCTCCTGGCTTCAAATTGGCGCAGCTCCAGCCGTTGTGGCCAACTGGGGAGTGAACCAGCAGATGGAAGACCTTTCTCTCTCTCTCTCTCTCTCTGCCTCTCCTCTCTGTGTAACTCTGACTTTCAATAAATAAATCTTCTTTAAAAAAAAAGAAGAGGAAGAGGAAGAAGAAGAAAGAAGAGGAGGAGGAGAAGGAGAAGAAGGGGGAGGGGGAGGGGAAAAGGGAGGAGGAGGAGGAGGAGGAGGAGGAAGAAGATGTGGTCTGCCCTAGGGTTGTCATCCGCCTGGGGACGAGGCTTCACACATAAAGGAATTTGAGTTACGAGAATATTCTGGAAACTGCAGGACCCTGCAGTCCAACCCCTTACTTGGCACGTGGGGGATTCCAAGTTCAGGTCAGGACAGTGGTTTGTTCAAGGTCACAGCTCGCCTGGCTGCCAGGCCAACACCGGACCCCTTGTCTACGACGTTCTCCCAGCTGGGAAAGCCGGCAGAGCGGGTGGTGGTATTTGTGGGGAGGGGGTTGACACAGCGGATGCAGCAGGAGCCTCCCTAGGGCCCGTGCTGGACAGTGGTGGGCGATGATGGCCCCAAAGACCCGCAGTGTCCTCCTCCCTCACCCCCTCCACACCTGTGGGCCCCAGGTATGGGGCGCCCCCTGCTGGCCGCCAGGAGATGGCATCCCGGATGAGGACAAGAAGTCCATAGAAGCACCGGGACCCAAGATGCCTGGGGTTTTGCCAAGAGACAGGGCTGGGACGGTGAGGCTGAGCCGCTGATGTATCCCGCTGGGGTCCCACGCTCTCTGTCCCGGCGTCTCGCAGTCCCTGGGCAGGGCAGGGGTGGACGGCAGGTTCCTGCGGCAGTTTTGTACAGGTTCACGAGTTCTGTGACTCTCATGGAGAGATAGGATCTGTGCCTGAAGATGGGCAGGCTGGGGCCGGGTGTGCAATCCGACAGAATGCGGCCACCTGACCGCAGCTGGGACACTCGCCTCGGGGCTGCCGGGGGAGGGACTGACCACCCCGAGGCCCCAGAGAAGCAGGGCGGGCAGGCTACCCCAGCAGGCCCCAGACACAGGCGGGAGAAAGTTCTGAGCCACTCCAGGGCCAGCGGTGGAGTCTTGCCAGCTGCGGCCCCAGATGTCACGGAACGCGATGGCCCTGGTCCAAATGCCCGCGGCTGTAGCACAGGAACGGGGTCTGGGGGCTGGCTGGGGGCTGTGTCGTTGGCTTGGGGGCCCCCGGCTTGTGTCCGAGAGCCTGGGTTTCAGTCCCACTCTGCTTCCACTCCAGCTTCCTGCTAAAGGGAATCCTGGGAGGCAGTGGTGATGGCTCCAGTGCTTGGGTCCCTGCCACCCACGTGGGAACCCGGATGGAGCTCCTGGCTCCTGGCTTCAGCCTGGCTTAGCCCTGGCTGTTACAGGCCTTTGGGGAATGAGATGGAAGATCTGGGGCCAGTCCTGTGGTGCAGCAGGTTAAAGCCCAGGCCTGCAGCACCGGCACCCTGTATGGGCACTGGTTCGAGTCCCAGCTGCTCCACTTTTAATCCAGCTCTCTGCTATGGCCTGGGAAAGCAGTGGAAGATGGCCCAAGTCCTTGGCCCCCATCACCCATGTAGGAGACCTGGAGGAGGCTCATGGCTCCTGGCTCCGGGTCAGCTCAACTCTGGCTGTTGTAGTCATTTGGGGAGTGAACCAGTGGATGGAAGATCTCTCTCTCTCTCTCTCTCTCTCTCTCTCTCTCTCTCCTGGCTCTACCTCTCTCTGTAACTCTTTCAAATAAATAAAATAAATCTTAAGAGAGAGAGAGAGATGGAAGATCTCTCTCTCTGTGTGTGTGTCTTTCAAATAAAGAAAAATATGTAAATAAATTTTTACTCTAAAGTGAAGACGTGGGGCGGGGCTGCCTCACTCCATTGCAGCCCCACCCCACCCCCAGCTGTGTGACCCTGGTGGGACCTGGGCCTTTCTGTGCCTCCACTCGCACCTGCAGACAGAGTAGAGAGTAAGACAGGGCTCTGGAGAGGCTTCTAGAAAGTGCTCGTGTGAGCCGGCGCTGTGGCATAGCGGGTGAAGCCATCTGAGGAGTGACCAGCGGATGGAAGACCTCTCTCTGCCTCTGCCTCTCTAACTCTGCCTTTCAAATAAATAAAATTAATTAGTTAAAGATTTATTTGTTTGTTTATTTGAAAGGCAGAGTTACAGAGAGACAGAGGGAGAGACACAAAGAGAGATCTTCCATTCGCTGGTTCACTCCCAAAAAGGCTGGAATGGCTGGAGTTGGGCCAAGCTGAAGCCAGGAGTCAGGAGCTTCTTCTGGGTCTCCCACGCGTGTGCAGGGGCCCAGGCACAAGCACCAGCACTTGGGCCGTCCTCCGCTACTTTCCCAGGCCATAGCTAAGAGCTGGATTGGAAGTGGAGCAGCCGGGTCTCGAACCGGCGCCCATATGGGATGCCGGCACTGCAGGCAGCGGCTTTATCTGCTATGGCACAGCGCCAGCTCCCAAATACATAGATAAAAAAATAAAAATAAAAAAAAACCTAAAGAAGTGCTCGTGAAGCCCTCAACCTGGTGCGGGACGACAGGGAGAGTCCAGGGGACCAGGGCCGCTGTCACCACAGCTGAGCAGCGGCAGCTCCCTCTCCCAAAGTGGTCCAGGCCTTTAGACCCCAAAGTCTTCATGTGGGTGAGTGGGCCTGGCGGGCCACAGGGAGCAGGGGTTCTGGGGGGGCGGGTTATAAACCTGAGTGAGGCCCAGGCTGGCCCTCTCTCTGGGTCCTGGCTCCCGAGGGTCCCCATTACTGTCCACAGCCCTCACCTGAGACCCGCCCCCAGGGCTGCCCCAGTCTGGACTTGAACTCCGGCACCGTCCACCGAAACAAGCCTCTCCCCAGAAGCACCCGGCTGCCTCCCACATCTCGCGGCAGGGGAGAACCTGGCCAAGGCCCAGGCGCCTGAGCCCTGTGCTCCCGGCTGGCCCAGGCCACCCCGGAGCTTCCCGAGGATGCCGCCACCACAGCCCTGCGCCGACTCCCGAGTGCAGCAGACAGGAGCCCGGTCAGCCGGCTCTGGCCCTTGAGAACCCCAGGCCAGCCCCCATGACAAGACCGAGCTCTGCGCCCAGGCTTGGTCACCCA
The DNA here is from genome assembly GCA_015711505.1 of Sylvilagus bachmani. Taxonomy (NCBI): domain Eukaryota; kingdom Metazoa; phylum Chordata; class Mammalia; order Lagomorpha; family Leporidae; genus Sylvilagus; species Sylvilagus bachmani. The sequence goes on along the minus strand of CM027388.1, from coordinate 10,364,899 downwards.
CCTGGGGGAGCCAGGCCGGTCCCCCAGTTCCCTGAGCCTCAGCCTCTGTTCAGCGAGGGGAAATGAGATTCCTCTCACGGGATTCTTGTGAGGACGAGGACGCCAGGGCGTGGACAGAGGCGCAGAAGGTGTTGCCGCCAGGGCTCCTGGGGGCGGTTCTGCTTCCTCCCTGCCAGAGACCACCGCTACGGGGGGTGGGGGGAGGGTGGGGGAGGGCCTCTCGGTGCAGTCAAGAAACACAATGAGGCCAGAGCCGTGGCGCCATGAGTTAAGCTGCGGCCTGAGACACCGGCATCCCATTGGAACACTGGTTCAAGTCCCGGCTGCTCTGCTTCCGATCCAGCTCCCTGCTAATGCACCTGGGAAAGCAGCAGACAGTGGCCCGAGCGCTTGGGCCTCTGCTGTCACAGAGAGAGTGTGGAAGCCTGTAGGGTGCAGGCCCGTGGTACGAGCCTCCGGCAGGGCTGAACCCACATGTCACGCTCCTGTCTGCGAGCACCACCCTCGGAGGAGGGAAGCTGTGGGGTCACCTGCGAGGCACCAGCCCGTCACACTCGTGGCCTCTCTGGTTCCTCCTGGCACTGTGGAGATGGCCTGGTCTCCCCAAGTCACACAGACAGGGACAACATGCCCCGAGGTGTCCACACCTGCAAGACCAGGTGGCCCAGGGGCTGCCTGGGGGCAGAGGATGCAGTCTGGGGGGCGGTGGGTTTAGGACGAGCCCTGTGGCCCTGGCAGGCCTCCACTCCGGGGCCACCACGTGCGCGCAGCCCCTGGGGCTGTCCCTCCGAGCACGGCCTTGCCCAGGTGGCCAGCTGCCAGCTGCCAGGAAGTCAGCTCTGAGAGGGACAGCAGGGTGACACCGTGGGTCCCCTCCAGGCCACAAACTCCAAGCCCCCTCCTGCTCGCTCGCCGAGTCCGCTCGCCGAGTCCTGGCCGTGGGTGCTGGGAGCCTGATGCCCGGTGGCCCCGAGCTTGAAAGAGGAACGATAGGGGTCTGCTGAGTGCGGGCGGCCGGACAAGCAGGTGTGCGAGCAGGCGCTGCACCTCGGCCGCTCGTCCTCAGGCTTTGAGGGCCCGAGCTGGAAGAAGTGGACGCACGGGCTCCTGCCCGTGGTGGGAAGTGCGGGGCCGTGTTGCAGCTGCGGAACACAACTGGATCTAGAATGGGGTCACTGAAGAATGTGGAGAGGGCCGAGGGCCGGCGCTGTGTTGCTGTGGGCTAAGCCGCCGCCTGCAGTGCCAGCATCCCATATGGGCGCCGGTTCAAGTCCCAGCTACTCCCCTTCTGACCCAGCTCTCTGCTATGGCCTGGGAAAGCAGTGGAAGATGGCCCAAGTCCTTGGGCCCCTGCACCCATGCGGGAGACCCGGAAGAAGCTCCTGGCTCCTGGCTTTGGACTGGCTCAGCTCTGGTCGTTGTGATCATTTGGGGAGTGAACCAGTGGATGGAAGACCTCTCTCTCTCTCTCTCTCTCTCTCTCTCTCTCTCTCTCTCTCTCTCTCTCACTTTGCCTCTAAAGGAAATAAATAAATCTTTAAAAAAATAATTAGCCACATCCAGAGTCAATCACACACGCAGAGACCAGGTAGGGGTGAAGGGAGGTATCTCCCCGCCCTCTGCCCTCTGAACGCTCCTGGGATCGAGCGAGCGAGACCGAGCACACAGGAGACAAGAGCCAGGAACACGCCTGCCCAGTGTCCATGTCCACCTGCTGCCGGAGACCCCCTAGTTTCTCATGTCCTGCTGCGGTTACGGGGACACAGTGGCTCCTCAGGAGTTTGTCTTCACGGGGCAGGGGTCCGGCGCAGGGGTCCGGCTCTGGGTAAGCTGCCCCTGCATCCCACACCGGCCTGGGTTTGAGTCCCAGCCCCTGCACCCGTGTCCAGCTTCCCGCTGCGGCACCCGGGAGAGAGCGGGTGATGGATCCCTGTCTCCCAAATAGGAGAGCCGGGTTGCATCTCCGGTTCCTGGCTTTGCCGCAGCCCAGCCCTGGGCGTGCAGGTATTTGGAGGAGTGAACCAGCAAACAGGAGCTCTGTTCTGTCTGTCTGTCTGTCCATCTGTCCGTCACTGGCACTCTGTAAACGTTGCAATGTGGATGAGGTCCCAGGTAGGCTGCCCCGGCATGTCCTCTCTGAGCCAGGCGGCAGGGTTGCAAGGTGGGAGAGAGGGCGACTGTGTCCCTTCCTATGACCTGCTCCTGACACAGGGAAGGCAGATCCAGGGCCTAGGGGCCCTGATGGAGTCTGCTCAGGTCACACCTGCTCTGCCACCCTTGGGGCATCGTTCTCTGAGCCCCAACATAGCCTCCGCCGTCTCCCCCAGGAGCCCCACGAGGAACCGGCTTCAGGGAATTCACTTCACGTCCACTCTCCCCCGGCTGCCAGGAAGCAGAGTCAGGACACAAGGCCCAGCTGTGGCTCCAACAGGTCAGCTTTGCCCCGGCTCGGAACTCCACGGGATGGAGCCCACCCCAAGAGGGAGCGAGGAGACGGTCTTATGGTCCCTGTGGAGCGGATGGAAAACGAGAGAGAGGCTGTCCACATGCCCCCAGCTTGGCCCCTCCCCACCTGCGGGCCAAACCTTCACAGAGCAGGTGGGGTGGCCCTGGAGACACCCTGGACTCCCACATCCGCCCACAGGCTGCAGCCACGCCCGGAGACGCCACCAGGTGGCGCTGTGTGGCGCCTCAGGCCGGGAGCCTCCGCCAGGTTTCCCAAGGACAAGAGGACTCACCCTGTCCCCACAGCACCCACACCCAGAATATCCCCCTCGTCTCCCAGGAGCAATAGCTCTGGGGGAGCCTAGGAACTAAAGGTGGAGCAGCTGGGACTCTGGACCTGAAATTAGCTACAATGTAACGGGGAAACCAAGCTTGGTCATTACCACCTATTAAATGTCAGTGGGGGGAGGGGGTGGCAGAGTGGTTTCGGCACAGCTTGGGACGCCCCCATCCCACACAGAGTGCCTGGTTCCAGGCCCGGCTCCACTCCAGCTTCCTGCTAGTGTGCACCTGGGAGGCAGCAGGTGATGGTTCAAGAATCGGTCCTCGTCACCCACGTGGGAGACCTGGATGGAGCTCTGGGCTCCGGCTGCACCAGGCTGTTGCAGGCGTTGGGGGAGGGGGATGAATCAGCAGACAGAAGCCATCTCTCTGAGTCTTGTAAATAAATCAATTTTAAAATAAAAATAATAAAGGAGATGATAGCCCCTCCCACCAGCCCTACGTAGTTACAGTCTTGTAACTTTACCCCTGGGCCACCAGCTCGCAAAGACGAGGGAGGCCTCCCCCCTGAGACAGGAAGGCTGTCAGTAACCACCCCCCCCCCCCAAGGCTGACTGCACCAGGGCAGAATCCTGGTGCTGAGGCGCCCTCTGCTGGCAGAAGTGAGAAGTCCACAGGAGGACTTGGCTTGCTTCCAGCCTAAACTTCACCTTGGTACTGGGGATGCTGGGACGGAGGAGTTAAACCTAGGCAGGCTGGGGAGGGTGGTGGAGAGAGGGCAGCGGGGCCCAGCCGGTCCAGGCCAAGCCACAGCTTCCCAGAAGCCCGAGCGCACAGAGGTGGCAGGAGATGACCAGCAGGTGCTGACCAAGCCCTCGAGGAGAGGCTCACCTTTGAGCCCCTCTGGTCGAAGCCGTCCTGGGGGCGCTGCTGCCTCATTCAGAACCCGGCTCCTGCTGCACCCGCTCACCTCCTCCAGAACCAGGTGAGCCACCGGCGGTGGCTTTGAGAGGCTGAGAGGCCACGCGACTTCCTGGGTTCCTAAGAACCAGGGCCCAGGGGTGGTGCTGTGTCACGTGGTGGGCCGTTCACCTGCTCTCTCACGGAACCCCCACTCGGGCCCTGGCATTCCCATTCCACAGACGAGAAGAGTGAGGCTCAGTGAGTCACGCGGCAAGAGTGGAGCCTGCCCAGGTTTCAGGACTCAGGCCCCACCCCCAGGCCCGCACCCCCCCCCCCCAGCCTGTGCTTGGCCACTGGCTGGCTGACTTTGACATCTCTTCCCTGTCCTGTTCTTGGTTTTTCCTGTCCTTAAAATCCTGGGAAAGCAAAAAGATCTTTTTTTAAGATTTATTATTCATTTTATGTGAAAAGCAGAGTTACAGAGAGAGAAGGAAAGACAGAGAGGGGTATTCCACCTGCTGGTTCCCTCCCCAGATGGCCGCAACTGCCAGGGCTGGGCCGGACGGAAGCCAGGAGCCAGGAGCTTCTTCCTGGTCTCCCTCGCAGGTGCAGGGCCCAAGGACCTGGGCCATCCTCCATTGCCCTCCCAGGACATAGTAGAGAGCTGGATCGGAAGAGGAGCAACCAGGACTAGAACCCGGCGCCCATATGGGATGCTGGTGCCGCAGATGGAGGATTAACCAAGTGATCCATGGCGCTGGCCCCCCAACAAAGAGATCTTAGACCCATTTCTGACTCTGAACATAAGACAGTCGTGCTGCCGGGCCCAGAGAGTGGTCGGTTCTCCCACTCAACAATGGTGCCTGCGGCGGGGAAAGGGACAGGTGGCCCAGCTCACGGGAACGCGCCAGGGCCTGGTGGCAATGCCACAGGGACAAATGGGCCGGGCCGGGCGGCGGGTGGCGGAAACCAGGGCTCCAAGGGAAGGCACCTGGGCGGGAAGGGGAAAGGGAACAGCTCCGAGGCCCGGGTTAGCCCAACGCAGGACGGCACGGAGCCCGGTGCGCCCGGGACGGAGCGAGCGAGGGGGCGGGGGAATTGAGACCGACTGGGAAATTCTGCAGGCAGAGTGCCCACAAGTACACTGGGAACCCTGAGAGGGAGAAGACCGACAGCCAAGCAGAGAAAGGCCGGTGCTGTCCCCGGGCAGGGCGCGGCGCCTCTAACCAGGGGCGCGTGTTCCTTGGGGAACCCTGCCTGCAGGCTGGGGGCAGGCGGCGGGGAGCCCCGGTTCCCATCTCCACTCCCAGAACTATCCGGAACCTGCAGGACAGCCTTGAAGGGGGAAGAGGGAGGGCTCCCCGGGATCCGGCCGGAACCCCAACCGCTGGCCGTCTCTCCGGCTGCTTGTCCTCGCTCACCGTGGTGTGGCCGGGCCCGGCAGCTGCCAAGTGCCTGGTGAGAAAATCAGAGCTTGGGGGAGACCGGAGTAGGGAGAGGAGTTTGTGGAAACGCGTTCCTCCTGGTCTGGAGCTTCGATCCTGAGGCCTGAAGGCGCTGATTGGTGCCACCACTGCTGCCACCGGATGCTCCATGATGGACACTTGTGACTGACACCTGGGCGGGGCAACCCCTTGGGCGGTCCCAGCGGAGAGCCTCATCTGGTGTCTCACCCCGGGAGGGGGGGTCCTGTGCCTTCTGCAAATTGGGGAGAGTCCCCAGCACCCCATTCCCAGGAAGGGCTTGCAAGGGGCTGCGCGTGCCCCGTGCCAGGAGACAGCTTGCTGTCACCCAAGATGTCTCTGCGTCCTGGAAAGGCAGAGGGAGGGGGCAGCGCCCGAGAGCGAGCTTCGTCCCCTGGGTCACGACTCTGTCCTAGTCCACGGGCGTCACCTGGCCCTCGGCCTCACCTGCTGCCCCTTAGTCCATTCACAGGAAGCCAGACCAGAAGCAAACGTAGCTGAGACACAACCCAGCCGCTCTGGTCCCGGATGCGGACTTAACTCCGCCCCTGAGCCACAGCACCTGCCTCTAGCCTTCTTTCTTGAAAAAACCACTGTACGTGCGCATGTACATATGTGTGCATGTATGTATGTATATGCATATGTGTGTACATGTATGTGTGTTTAAGACTTATTTATTTATTTGAAAGACAGAGTTACAGAGAGAGGTAGAGACACAGAGAGAGGTCTTCCATCCACTGGTTCACTCCCCAGATGGCTGCAATGGCCAGAGCTGCGTCAATCTGAAGCCAGGAGCCAGGAGCTTCCTCCTGGTCTCCCACACAGGTGCAGGGGCCCAAGCACTTGGGCCATCCTCTATAGCTTTCCCAGGCCACAGCAGAGAGCTGGATCAGAAGAGGAGCAGCCGGGACTTGAACAGGCACCGCCCAATGGGATGCTGGCGCTTCAGGTGGTGTCTCACCAGCCTGTGTGTGTGTGTGTGTGTGTATTGTGCACCTGTGTGAGTGTTTAATGTCCCCAAGTGTTTTAAGAAAACATCAAAGTGTCTAAGAACATTTGAACCAGCCCAGGATGAAGCACCCCCACCGTGTGGACATGCACGTGGAGCCGTACCATCTGTGGTCTGCTCCGCGATTCAGTCAGCCTGGCAAGCGGGCAGGATTAGGTGCAGGGTCAGGACCCCAGTGTCCCACACCAGACTACGTGGCTTAGATTCCCGGCTCCAGCTTCCTGCCTAGGGGCAGCAGTGCAGCTCAAGGACTTGGGTCCCTTCTACCACGTGGGAGGCCTGGACGGAGCTCCCGGCTCCTGGAGGCTACAGACTTCTGGGGAGTGAACCAGTGGATGGGAGCTTCTCTCACTCCCTGCCTCAGAAATGTAAGTTTCTGCACCAGCATCGTGTCACAACATTGCAATGCTTGCATCCCATATGGGTGCTGGTTCAAGTCCCGGCTGCTCCACTTCCAATCTAGCTCCCCGCTAATGCACCTGGGAAAGCAGTGGAGGACAGCCCAAGTGCCTGGACCTTTGCACCCACATGGGAGACCCGGATGAAGCTCCTGGCTCCTGGCTTCAGCCTGACCCAGCCCTAGCTGTGGTGGCCATGTGGGGAGGGAACCAGCAGGTGTAAGATCTCTCTCTCTCTCTCTCTCTCTCTCTCTCTCTCTCTTTATTTATTTGAAGAGCACTGAGAAAGAGCGAGAAGTCGCTCATCTGCTGGTTCACTCCCGAAGTGCCCACGACAGCCAGGGCTGGGTCAGACAGGAGCCAGGAGCTCAGCGAGGCTCTTCACATGGGTGGCAGGGACCAAGTCCTTGAGCCAACCTCGGGGCACGGACTGGCAGGAAGCCGGGGCTCCGCCCAGCCGCTCCGATGGGGAACACAGATGTCCCAGATGGCACCTTCATGGCCAAGCCAAATGCCTGCCCCTACTTGCCACTTTTTGGAAAGATTGATTGATTGTAAGTCAACACAGGAGAGAGAGAGAGAAAGAGAGAGAGAGAGACAATCTATTTGCTGGTTCACTCCCAAGTGACTGCAATGGCCATAGAAGAGCCAGGCTGAAGCCAGGAGCCAGGAGCCCCATCCGGGTCTCCCATGCGGGTGCAGGGGCCCAAGCACTCGGGCCATCTTCCACTGCTTTCCCAGGTGCATTAGCAGGGAGCTGGGTCAGAAGCAGAACAGCTGGGACATGAACCAGCGCCCGTGCGGGATGCCAGAGTCGCAGGCGGTGGCTTTGCCTGCTACACCACAGCGCTGCCCCCCCCGCCCCCGTCATGTCTAAGGGTCCAGTGCAGTGTCTTCCCTTTAGTAGTGTGGAGTCTCACAGCCAGGTTCACACACACACACTCCTCTCCTGGGCTGGTTTTGAGTGCCACGCCTGCCTGTGTCACTACCCCAGTCCCCGCAGAGGGCTGTCACTTGTCCTCACCTGCCCGCCGCTCGGTGGGAAACTCCATGAGGCCGCAGGCTGCTGGGCTCCGCCCCGGGCCAGGCGGGGACAGCTGAGCTGTCTGTCCAGTGGCTCCGGTCTGGTCAGGTCGGGATTCCTCGGATGCCAGGGTGAGCAGGACAGGAAGGCACCCAGGGAAGTTTCCGGATCTCCGTGAGGGCGTGGCTTACGCGCCTGCACAGATCTGTCTGGGCCTAACAGCCACGTCTTGCCCTGCGTGTAAACACTAGGGGGCGGCATGGGGCATAGCAGGTTACCCTCTGCTTGGGACGCCGCATCCCCTATCTGAGTCCCGGTCCTGCTAATGCGCCTGGGGGGCAGCAGGTGAGGGCGCGAGTACTCAGGTCCCTGCCCCTGCGTGGGGGACACAGGTGGGGCTCCTGGCTCCTGGCTTTGACTTGGCTGAGTGCTGGCTACTGCGGGATCTGGGGAGGGAACCAGCGGATGGAAGCTCGGTCTCTGGCTGTCTCTGTCCTCTCCCTGTCACTCTGCTTTTCAATTAATTAAAAATAAATCGGGACCAGCGCTGTGGCGTAGCAAGTAAAGCCACCACCTGCAGTGCCGGCATCCATTGGGTGCCGGTTCGCGTCCCGGCTGCTCCTCTTCTGATCCAGCTCTCTGCTGTGGCCTGGAAAAGCAGTAGAAGATGGCCCAAGTGCTTGGGTCCCTGCACCCGCGTGGGTGACAGGACCTGGAAGAAGCCCCTGGCTCCTGGCTTTGGCTTGACCCAGTCCTGGCCATTGTGGCCATCTGGGGAGTGAACCAGTGGATGGAAGACCTCTCTCTGTCTCTCCCTCTCTCTGTCTGTAACTCTACCTCTCAAATAAAGAAAGGAATCTTTTTTTAAAAAGAATCAACATAGGGAGTAAACAGAAGCCAGAGAAAGTTCACCATGGAGAGGAGCGGGGTGGGCGACCAAAGGGTTAATTCCGCTGGTGCCTGCAGGGGAGGGGGAGAGCTCTCTCCAAGGGGAATTTAAAAGCCTGGTAATGAGGGAACAGACAGAAAATGCACATATGGGGACCAGTTTTTCCGAACCCCTTACAGAGCCTGTGGCCAAACTTGCAAGTACTTGTGAATGGCTCACACTCAGGCACAGCTGAGGCTCCCCCCCAGTGGCAGAGGGTCCCCGTGGCTCACACTCAGGCACAGCTGAGGCTCCTCCCCAGTGGCAGAGGGTCCCCGTAGCTCACACTCAGGCACAGCTGAGGCCCCCCCCCAGTGGCAGAGGGTCCCCGTGGCTCACACTCAGGCACAGCTGAGGCTCCCCCCCCCAGTGGCAGAGGGTCCCCGTGGCTCACACTCAGGCACAGCTGAGGCTCCTCCCCCCAGTGGCAGAGGGTCCCCGTGGCTCACACTCAGGCACAGTTGAGGCTCCCCCCCAGTGGCAGAGGGTCCCCGTGGCTCACACTGAGGCACAGCTGAGGCTCCTCCCCAGTGGCAGAGGGTCCCCGTGGCTCACACTCAGGCACAGCTGAGCCCCCCCCCCCCAGTGGCAGAGGGTCCCTGTGCAGTGCCGTCTCCTTAGAGGCTGGGGGGCTGCCAGGGTGGAGGAGGGGTCCCCAAGTGCCCTCTGTCCTGGCTGCTGCTGGCTCATAGGGGGATGGTTTCAAAACCCAGATCCCCCTTGGCCCGGACCTATTGAAATCGCCAATGTTATCCCTGTCCATGGACTTGAGAAGCGAGGCTCAGAGGTCAAGGGTCAGGGGTCAGGGGGAGCAGCCCTGTGATGAAGAGGTGCTGGATTGCTCTGGCAGCTGCTGCGGGGGGGGGGGGGACCTGCCCCCCCGTCACTCCACGTCGCCATGTGGGTGGGGGTGATGTGGTGTCACAGTGCCACGAGGAGTCATCAGGATAAATCTGCCGTGCACACAGAACTGTGCCAGGCCCCGCCAAGTGCACAGTACCTTCTACACAACGGCCGGCATCGGCACCGCGGTGCAGCCGGTTAAGCCACCCCTGCGACACCTGCATGCCCCAGCAGGGCACTAGTTCGAGTCCCGGCTACTCCACTTCCCATCCAGCTCCCTGCGAGTGTGCCTGGAAAGCAGAGGAGGATGGCCCAACTACTGGAGCCCCTGCACCCACAAGGGAGACCCAGATGGAGCCCGAGGCATGTGCCTTTGGCCCGGCCCAGATCTGTCTGTTGGGGCCATCTGTGGGGTGAACGGCAGATGGAAGATGGCTTTCTCTCTGCTTCTCCCTCTCTCTCTGTCACTCTGCCTTCCAGATAAGTAAAAATTTCAATAAATAATCATTCTACCTATAACAATAATATAGCTATTACCATTATCCAGGCCAACCGTATGAGCCAAAGGTAAGCAGTCGCCTCTCAGCCTCCCTCTCCTAGAGGTGACAGGGCCCACCTCCCAGGAGCGAACGGAGCAGCGTGTTAAGTACCCAGAACTCGCTAGGTTGTGATGAGCTCATGTCCAAATGCAGGGCCTTGTCTGGGAGCTTCCTCGCAGGGCCCGGAGGGACCTGTGTTTAGCGTTTTGATTCCCTGAGGGCAGAGACCATGGGCTGCATCCCAAGGGCCCAGACCCCAGGCTGGGAGTCAGCAGGTGCACCTCCCGCTCACCGCACCAGCCCCGATGGAATCTGGTTGGGGTTAGGTTGCAGCAGATTAAGGCCACCCGAGGGAAAACGTTACCCAGCTGGTTCTACTGGCCGAGGGAGCAGCACCTGACAGGGCGGGTGCCGGCGGCGGAGGTGGGTGCGGGGCTGGGTCATCGGTCGGGTCTTGGGTGAGTCTGGTCCCGGCCACTCCAAGCTCCCCAGAGGCCACGGCAGTTGACCTGGAGCACTTGGCTCTGATGGCTCCTGGAAGGGCTGCTAGGATGGAGACAAGCGCTGTACAGAGCAGGGGGCCCTGGTGGCACCCGACACACAGCAGGGGCTGCCCGGGACCCAGGTCACGGACTTTGCTTCACGAAAGAATTCAGGAGCGAGTCGGAGGCTAGGGAAGAGTGAGCAGCAAGCGCCCTCCGAGAAAGCGAAGATGACCACTCCACTGGGCGTGGGTCCGATAATGAGGGGAGGAGCATTCTCATAGGGGGCGGAGCATTCTAATGAAGGGGGAGGGACCTCCCCCCAGTTCTTCTGGAAGTAGGTGGAGAGCTCCCCAGTGGTGGCATTTCCCATGCTACTGTACTCCAGTGAGCGTTGGATGAGCTGCGAGCCGGCCTAGGTCAGTCTTGGCCCCTAAACTGGTGTGAGCCAGGTCCGGGCAAGGGGGTGGGGCGGGGCGGGGGTGGTCTGGTACCTTCAGAGCAAGTTTCCTGCTGTCCTGAGATTAGGGGCACTGCCCCGCCCCGCCCCAGGTGACTTTTCCTCACTGGTTCTCTACTTTTCCATCAAGGAACCTCTGTTTTCTTTCCATATTTTTACAGTTAATTACCTACTTCTCATTTAATTCGAAAGGCAGAGAGCCAGAAAAAGAGGCACCAGAGCTCCACCGGGCTGAAGCCAGGAGCCGCATCCGGGTCTCCCACGTGCTCAGCAAGGCCCATGTCCTCCAGCCATCGCCTGCAGGCGCGCAGCGAGCCATCCGCGGGGAGCTGAAACCAGACAGAACCGGGACTGAGCCCCAGCACTCAGCCGAAAGCCGGGGGTGACCTGAGCCCCAGCACTCAGCCGAAAGCCGGGGGTGACCTCAGCAGAGCGGTGACCGTGCCCCAAATGCCCACCCCTCTTTTGTTTTCATTTTTCCAGGAGACTTCAAGACACATCGCGAGAAAGGTGGGACTCGGGTCTGTGCAGAAGACGGCGCACGGCCGGCCACTGACAAAGTGGACCAAGAGCCGAGAGCCACAGCTTCAGCCCCTGAGCCATGGGCAGCCTGAGCTGGGGCCCCCGTGGTGGGGGTCTCACAGGGCGCGCTCCTACCTGCAGGGGTACAAAAGCTGTCACCAATACCTTGGGCTCTCAAGGGACACAAGTAGGATGCAACCCTGACTCAAAAAACTCCCAGACACTCAGAATAAGTCGGGATCTACTCTAACACTGGACCCTGCAACTTAACAATCTCTTCTCTCTCCCAGGCAGTGTCGGGCCAGCATAGCGCTGATAGGAATCCCGTCGGAGCTAAGGAAGAACATCGCGATGAACCCGACCGTGAACTCCGGTCAGGGATGTCATCGTGGGGCTGTGTCGCAGCGGAGCGGGTGAGGCCGCTGCTAGGGACACCCCCATCCCGTACTGGGGTGCCGGGGACTGACCCCACACCTGCTCCAGATTCAGCTTCCTGCCAATGTTCTGCCGCCCATGATGGGAGACGCACGTGGAGCCTCTGGCTCCTGGCTTAGGCCTGGCACAGTCCCTGGCTATTCTAGCCATTTGGGGAGTGAACCAGTGGTTGGAAAAGTTCTCTCTCTCTCTCTCTCTCTCTCTCTCTCTCTCTCTCCCTCCCACTACCCCCACCCCGTCATTCTGCCTTTCAAAACAATCAATTAAAAAAAAACTTTAAAAAAGGGCATTTTATCCCAGTGTTAGCACTTGAAGCCCTGCGCCACCTTTGAAAGGTGACCCGCAGTCCCGGGGGCAGGTGCTACGGTGGTGCGGAGCGAGCCACCCTCGGGGACCTCGCATCCCACGGCAGAGGGCAGGTTTGCGTCAGAGGGCAGGTTTGCGTCAGAGGGCAGGTTTGCGTCCCAGCTGCTCCAGTTCTGATCCAGCTCCCTGCTGGTGCCCCTGGGAAGCAGCGGGTGTGGGCCCAAGTACCTCCACCATGTGGGAGACCCGGATGGAGCTCCTGGCTCCTGGCTTTACCCTGGCCCAGCCCTGGCTTTTGTGGCCATTTGGGGAGTGAACCAGCACATGGGAGATCTCTCCTTCTCTGTAACCTTTCTTTCCTTCTTTCTTTTTAAAGATTTATTCATTTATTTGAAAGGCAGAGTTATGGAGAGGCAGAGAGAGAGAGAGAGAATCTTCCATCCGCTGGTTCACTCCCCAAATGGCCACAAAAATCAGGGCTGGGCCAGGCCACAGCCAGGAGCCAGGAGCTTCTTCCAGGTCTCCTACATGTATGGCAGGGGACCAAGGACTTGGGCCATCCTCCACTGCTTTCCCAGGCCATAGCAGAGAGCTGGATTGGAAGTGGAGCAGCTGGGACCTGAACTGGCGCCCATATGAGATGTCAACACTGTAGGCAGAGGCTTAGCCCACTAAGCTACAGTGCCAGCCTCCAAAATATTTTTTGTGAGAAACAGATAGACAGCTAGAGCATCTATCCACTGGATCATGCCCCCCGCCCCCCGTGCCCACAATAGCTAGGACAGGACCGGGTCTGAAGCCAGGACCTGGGAACTCAGTGCAGGGCTCCCCTCTAGGGGGGGGGGGGGGGGGGCGCTCCAATATGGAGCACGAGCACCTGGCCTGCTGAGCTCAGCCTCTACCTCCCCATAATAGTGTTGACAAAGAACTAACGAGGAGAAATTACCCTGCCAGATCCCACATGCGGTAATCCAGAGTGGCAGAGAGATAGAGACGCAGAAGTGTGCACGCAAGTCGCGAGTACAGAAATAGGTGCCGATGCTGTTGTGACGGAGGTGTCAATGCAATTAAATAGGAAAGTTATCATGGGAGCCTGGGTTGGCCCGAGAAAGAGAACCAGCAGGCAATGAGTGCTTGCCGGGTGCAAGGGGCTGCCTTGCGGGGAGTCAAGTCCTAGGGGATGCAGTCCGCGAGTGGAGACGGAGCAGAGCCAGCGGAGGAGAGCCAGCGGTGTGATCGTGGTGCAGGAGGGATGCGTGGGCTGAAGTCTGAAGGCAGGGACCAGCCACGCCCTAGCCCAGGGGTGCTCAGGCGGGGCGGGGTTGGGGGTCCCCTCTTGCTCAGCCTTTGTGTTCTGATCAGGCCCTCACCGGACCAAGGCGGCCCAGCAGGTGCGGGGAAAGGACCGCTTCTCCTCTCTTCTCGGCTTTCCAGCTGCAGCCCTGCAGATCAGACTCACAGAAGACGGGGAGATAAGCGAGAAGCAAACCCGGGTCTCTCTTTTAAAAATGTACGAGAGAGAGAGAGAGAGAGAGAGAGAGAGAACGCGCCGGGAACGGGGACCTCAGTCTGGGTCTCCTACCTGGGTAGGGGAACTCGGTCACTGGAGCCGTCGCTGCTGCCGCCCAGAGTCCCCGTGAGCAGGAGGCTGGAGTCGGGAGCCAGAGCCCGGAACCAAGTCCAAACACTTCTAAGTGGGAGGTGGAGTCCTGACTGGCATCTTGACCTCTGGCCACCCCCACCCCACCCCCCACCCCTGGTTTTATTTCTAAAAGACAGAGACACTCTCGTCTGGTTTAGTTCCAAATCTCTGCACTGGCTGGGAGGGGCTTGGGAGCCGGGAAACTCAGTTGAGGTCTTCTAAGCAGGTGGCAGGAACCACTGATGCCTTAGCCAGACGCTGCAGTCGGAGGTGGAGCTGGGACTTGAACCCTGAGCCTGTGATGCGGGACACTGACGTCTTAGCTGCCTGCTCCCCGGGGATTACAGAACTCGCACAGGCCCAGGCCGGTGGGAGGGGTTTACAGGAGCCATGCCCCCCCCCCCCCCAGCGTCTCACAGAACTAGAGGCCTGCAGGAAGTGGAGGAGGCGGGGCACAGGCTTTTATGAGTGGTGCATTGTGGGAAGGCAAACTTATCAGGAAACCCACGGAGGACAAGGGCTGCCTTAGCAGCTTCTTTTTTTTAATGTATTTGTTAGGTAGGAAGTCAGTTATGAGTTTATGTGTGTGTGACATAAAGGCCTGAAGAGAAGACATCTATGTCCAGCATATGCTGCATCTCAAGGTCATCCCGATGGTGTTTCAGGGGCAGCCCGGTATTCACATCCTGCCCTGCCCCCTTCCACCTGATAACCTGCCAGGTGGAGGTCCCCACCCCTCCTTTAACATTTGCAAAAGTTTCTTAACATTTGCATCCAAAAAGCCCTTTGTTCCAAGAGGAACAGGTGGGAAAGCTAGACCCATCTCCTTAAAAACCCCCGGCCTCAACCGGACTGCGCGCTCAGCCTGACTGGTCTGGTCAGGTGTACTCTCTCTCCACTAGTCCCCCACCCAGTCTCTCAGGCTCTGTCTGGATGTCCCTTCCCTAATAAACCTTGCTATTTTACCTCCCACTATTCTGTCTCACGCCTGAATTCTTTCTTGCGCGAAGACAAGAACCCTGCAAATTTTTCCAGTAACATATTTATTTGAAAGGCAGAATCACAGAGAGGCCGAGAGAGAGAGAGGTCTTCTGTCCACTGGTTCACTCCCCAGATGGCTGCAATGGCCAGGAGCCAGGAGCTTCTTGTGGGTCTCCCACGTGGGTACAGGGGCCCAAGCACCTGGCTATCCTCCACTGCTTTCCCAGGCCATAGCAGAGAGCTGGATCGGGAGTGGAGCAGCCGGGACTAGAACCGGCACCCATATGGGATGCTGGCACTGCAGACAGAAGCTTAGCCCATTAGGCCACAGCACCAGCCCCAGCAGGTTCTTTATGTAGGTTCTCTGTAGCCCTCGCTTGTCCAGTAGGGGTCTGGAGGCATTGATAGAAAACATTTCTGTTTGCTGGAGAAATCGCTTTTTCTCTGGGGCCTTCAGCTCAGGACGGTCCTTAGGATAGGATGGCTCACTCCGGGTGGCCTGCTCTGAACGCCTCCACGGTGTAGTAGCAACCCTCAGACTCGCCCAGAAAATACCAGACCACATGGCACCCAGCGGCCGCCACAGGTGTAGCTCCGTGCACCAGAGGATGCTGGGACAACCGCGTGGGGATGAAACGAACCCTGACTCCTTTCTCACAGTTTACAGAAGGAAAAAAACAAAGGACGTGGAAATGCACCATTGATCCAAGGCTAAAAGAACAAAAGCTGGGTCAGGGCTGTGGCGCAGCAGGTTAAAGTCCTGGCCTGCAGTGCCAGCATCCCATATGGATGCTGGTTCTAGTCCCGGCTGCTCCTCTTCCAATCCAGCTCTCTGCTATCGCCTGGGAAAGCAGTGGAAAATGGCCCAAGTGCTTGGGCCCCTGCACCCATGTGGGAGGCCTGGAAGAAGCTCCTGGCTCCTGGCTTTGGATTGGCTCAGCTCTGACTACTACAGACATTTGGGGAGTGAACCAGCGGATGGGAGACTTTTCTCTCTCTTCCTTTTTCTCTCTGTAACTCTGCCTTTCAAATAAATAAAAGTAAAATAAAAAAAGAATTTTTGTAGCTCTACAACAAGAAGAAAATAAAAAACCGCTTAGATCCTTCACCTACACGTGCAGATGCGCAATATCGCCAGTCAGCAAGGAAAGGCAAACTGAATCGCAATGATCGAAATAAAACCACAATCCCTGGAACTCAGTGCAGGTCTCCCAGGTGGGTGGCAGGAACCCGGCTGCTGGAGCTGCCCCGCCACCTCCCGAGGGCTGTGTGAACAGGAAGCTGGAGCCGGGAGCCGGAGCTGGGAGACGGGCATCTTAACCAGAGTCTCAGCTGCTGCCCCTGCCAATTTCTTATAAAATTCAACATCTATTTGCTGCCATCTCACTCCTAGATGCGAGCAGAATTGAGGGCATGCGGCTATGCATGCGTTTGAGATGGATTTAAACGGCAGGTGATGGCACAGTAGTTCCAAACTGGGCGCTTATGGTTTTCCCAATGTCCATCACGAGAGGAACAGACAAACTGGTAGATCCGGACCTTGTAGGAGACTGAAAGACAGCGCTCCAGAATGCCCAGAGGCGTAAGTGGCGGCTCCACTTCCGGTCCAGCTCCCTGCTAACGCACCTGGGAGGGCAGTGGAGGAGGCCCAAGTATGTGGGCCCCTGCACCCATGGGGGAGACCCCCATGGAGTTCCCGACGGCGGGCTTCAGCCTGGCCCAGTCCTGGCCATTGCAGCAGTCTGGGGAGTGAACCAGCGGATGGATGAAAGAACTCTTTCTCTCCCTGTCTCTGTAACTCTGCCTTTCAAATAAATGAGATAAATCTAAGGAAGCCTATTGGAGTGCCAGGGTTCACACCTGGCTCCATGTCCAATCCAGTCCAATCCCGTCCAATCCAGCTTCCTGCCACTGAGCACCCTGGGAGGCTCCTGGCCTCGTCCTGGCCCCTCCCAGGCTGCTGACTGCGTTTGCTGAGTGAATCAGCCCAGAGAAGATCTCTCGCTGTCTCTCTCTCTTTCCCTGCCTTTCAAATAATAATAATAATAATAAGTGATTTAAAAACTGCAAACAAGAAGAAGTGGGGCAGGCCTTCAGCCCCGTGGTTAAGAAGCCAGTTAAGATCCTGTGTGAATGTTTCTGGGTTCGACACCCGGCTCCAGCTCCCTGCCAGGCAGCCCCTGGGAGGCAGCTGTGATGGCTTGGGTGACAGCTCCTGCGGCTGGATGGAGTCCCAGCTCCTGGCTTCGACCTTGGCCTTGGCCAGTGAGAACATTTGGAAAGTCAACCCCGGGGCGGCAGCTCGCTCACTCGCTCGCTCTTTCCCCCTCCCTCTGTCTTCCAAATAAAAAATACTTTCTAAAAATGAAAGCCCTGAGTGTGCGTGTGCGTGTGCACGCGTGTGCACGCGTGTGTGTGCACGTGTGTGCGTGTATGCACGCGTGTGTGTGCACGTGTGCGTGTGTGTATGTGCGGCGCGCACCCTCGCAGTACTTGTGAGTCGGCGCTGTCCGGAGTGATCACTGCTCTGCCCTGCCAGTGTCCCCGGCCCACTTTCCCGTGGGGTGGGTGAGCTGGGCGTGAAATTCACACACGGAGAAAGGTAGCAGAAGCTGCCGGACGAGCGTGTGACACAGAGGCTCTCGTCCCGTGCCTGACGTCTTGTCTCAGCGAATGTCTCGTCCCGTGCCTGACGTCTTGTCTCAGCGAATGTCTCGGGGTTGGGAAATCATTTTCCCGTCTTACAGGGAGGGGGGCGAGGCACACAGGAGTTCCACAGCTCAGGGCTGGCCTCACGCTGCAGTGGTTAAGCCGCTGCCTGCGATGCCAGGACTCCGGTTCGTGTCCTGGCGGTTCCACTTCAGATCCAGCTCCCTGCTATGGCCTGGGAAAGCAGGGGGAGGTGTTCCAAGTGCTAGGGCCCCACGCACCCACGTGGGAGACCCGGGTGAAGTTTCTGGCTCTTGGCTTCCGTCTGGCCCCGCACTGACTGTTGCAGCCATTTGGGAGTGAACCAGCGGATGGAAGATCTCTCTCTCTCTCTCTCTCTCTGTAACGGCCTTTCAAATACAGTTTAAAAGAAAGAATAAGAAGGGGCTGGTGCTGTGGCGTAGTAGGTTAAGCATCCACCTGTAGCACTGGCATCCCATATGGGCGCTGGTGAGTCCCAGCTGCTCCACTCTCTGCTAATGCGTCTGGGAAAGCAGTGGAGGTTGGCCCAAGTCCTT
Source organism: Sylvilagus bachmani (assembly GCA_015711505.1). Classification (NCBI taxonomy): domain Eukaryota; kingdom Metazoa; phylum Chordata; class Mammalia; order Lagomorpha; family Leporidae; genus Sylvilagus; species Sylvilagus bachmani. The sequence goes on along the minus strand of CM027388.1, from coordinate 10,347,010 downwards.
GGGCCCCTGCACCCACCTAGGAGACCCACAAGGCTCCTGGCTTCAGATCGGCCCAGCTCCAGCCGTTGTAACCATCTAGGGAGTGAACCAGCGGATGGAAGACCTCTTTCTCTCAGTCTCTGTCTATAACTCTGCCTCTCAAGTAAATAAATAAATCTTTAGAAAAAAGAGAGGAGAAGGGGAAGGGGAAGTGGGAGGGGGAAGAGAAGGAGTTCGGAAGCTCACAGTGGCTGGGAAATGGGGAACTGGGCAGTGAGCCGCCGCGGACGCCCCTGAGTTTGCGATCTTCTGGGGGAAACGGGGTCCCCAGGGCCAGGGAGTGGAGGAGGCGCAGGAGGAGGTGGCTCTCGAGAGCAGGTGCGCCACAGACGGCTTTCTCATCAGCCAGTGCACGCCCACAGCTGCTTCACTACTGCATGGGGGAGACCCTGGGGGGGGGGTGCTTGGGAGGAACTTTCCACGGAGCAGCGGGAGGGATCCTGGGACGCACAGGCCTCCCTGTCCTGTCTCTACCCTGAGCAACGCCCCCGCCCGGCCGCTCCCACCACCCCCGTTCCTCCCGGCTTCACCGGCAGGCGGCAGGGTGTGCCCCCTCCATCGCTGTGCCTGAGACTTGTGCGGCACAGCTCCGGCCCCGCCCCATGCAAGCCCCAAGGCAAGGAGGGCAGTGAATTCCCCAGAAACCGCTCAGCCCAGCAGAGGGCCCCAGAGGACGCTCCTAGGCTCCCCTGAATCCACCTGCCTGTCCCTTCCCGATCCGGAGGAGCCTTGTGTTGGGTCCTGGACAGCCCAGGTTATAACCAGGTTGGCCCCTGGTGGGCTCCAGCGGAGCTGTGGGCGGCACATGGGAGAACACACCGGGCTCTCCTCTCCTCCACCTCGCTTTCCCAGGCCCCGCCCATGCACTGAGCCGGACACACCTCACACCCCCTCTCCGCCCAGCCCCATGGCTCTGAGCTCTCCCCAGGGTCAGAGCACCCCAGCTGGGGCCATTCCTCCTCTGTACAGTGGGGGTTTTCAAGAGCGCCCATGCGAGACCAGCGCTGTGGCCTAGTGGGATAAGCCTCCACCTGCGGCACCAGCATCCCATAAGGGCACCAGTTCAAATCCCAGCTGCTCCTCTTCCAATCCAGGTCCCTGCTAATCCCTGGGAAAGCAGTAGAAGATGGCCAAGAGCTGGGGCCCCTGCACCCACGTGGGAGACCCAGAAGAAGCTCCTGGCTCCCGGCTTCATCCCGGCCCAACCCTGGCTGTTTTAGCCATTGGGGGCAGGGGGGGGGGTGAACCAACAGATGGAAGATCTCTCTGTCTCTCCCTCTCTTTGTCTCTCTGTAACTCTGCTTTTCAAATAAATAAATCTTTTTTTAAAAAAGTGTTTTCCGCGCATGCGCGACATGGTTTGGACGCCGTGGGGCAGTCACAGGCCAGCGAGCGAGGCTGTTTCTGGTCCAGGTTTGCGTTTCAAGGCGGTCCCTGGGACTGGGGGTTTCCAGGTCTCAATTCCCTCGGGAGCTCTGTCCCCACCGGGCCGTGCTGGTCACCTGCCATGGGCGGAGCCGCGAGCCCGGCCGTGCCTGTGGACGTCTTGCCCAGCACCCAGCACCGGGGCTGGCAGCTGGCGGTGCAGGCGCCCGCTGAGGTCAGGCCAGGCGGAGCAGGTTCGAACTTGCTGGAGCTTCAAAGGCCCTTCCCCGCCTCTCACGCCATTGCCCACGCAGCACTCGGGCGCCAGGGCCCCGCGTGCCCTGCAGAGCTGAGGGGGCGGGGCCACCCCGGAACCCCCTACCAGGCCAGAGATCGGAGAGAGCCTCCAGGGAGGGAACCACAGGGAGGAGGAGCGGACCTGCCACTGCTCCCCCCCCCCCCCCCGCGAGCTGTGTGGCCCCGGGGACACAGGGAACACGAGGCTCTGGCACCCCCGGCCTGGCCTGAATCTCGCTCTGCCTCTTTCTTTCGACAGGCAGAGTGGAGGGAGACAGAGAGAAAGGTCTTCCTGTGCCGTTGGTTCACCCTCCAATGGCCGCCGTGGCCAGCGCACTGCGGCCGGCGCACCGCGCTCATCCGATGACAGGAGCCAGGTGCCAGGTGCTTCTCCTGGTCTCCCATGGGGTGCAGGGCCCAAGCACTTGGGCCATCCTCCACTGCACTCCTGGGCCACAGCAGAGGGCTGGCCTGGAAGAGGGGCAACCGGGACAGAATCCGGTGCCCCGACCGGGACTAGAACCCAGTGTGCCGGCGCCGCAAGGCGGAGGATTAGCCTGTTGAGCCGAAGTGATTAAGTAATTAGAACGGTGGGGGTCGGGAGACAGCCACAGAGAGGCCTTCCACCCGCTGGTTCACTCCCCAGATGGCTGCACCAGCTGGAGCCCAGCCAGGCCAAAGCCAGGGCCAGGAAGCGCTCGCGGTCTCCCCAGTGGGCGGCTGTGGGCAGCTTCCGCCCCCTGCCCAGGTGCATTCGCAGGGAGCTGGATGGGAAGTGGAGACGCTGGGACAGGGGCCTAACCCGCCCTGCCTCTGCCGCTGTCTCCGCGTGTGACCTCTGACCTCTGAGCGCTCAGGCTGTCATGGAAATGCCATGACAGGTAACGTGTGAGGCACCAGGGAGGGGGCGCACGCACCTGAACACAGAGGACGGGTGGCAAAAGTCTTAGGCGGGGTGTGGGGGGTGGCGTTGTGGTGCAGCAGGTTAACGCGTCGGCATCCCATATGGGCACTGGTTCAAGTCCCAGCTACTCCTCTTCTGACCCAGCTCTCTGCTGTGGCCTGGGAAAGCAGTGGAAGATGGCCCAAGTGCTCGGGCCCTGCACCCACGTGGGGGACCCGGAAGAAGCTCCTGGCTCCTGGCTTTGGATCAGCACAGCTCCAGCCGTTGCAGCCAGTTAGGGAGTGAACCAGTGGATGGAAGACCTCTCTCTCTCTCTCTCTCTCTCTCTCTCTCTCTCTCTCTCTCTCTGCCTCTCCTTCTCTCTGTGTAACTCTGACTTGCAAATCAATAAATTAATCTTTAAAAAAAAATAAAAGGAAACTCTGGGGTGGAACGCAGTGGAGCGTGTGGTTGTGCTTGCTGACTCTGTAACCCGTCGGGTCTGTGTTCAAATCCAGCGTTTCTAGCTGTTCCACCTTGGACTAACTGCTCCACTTCTCTGGGCTCCAGTTTCCCCTTCTGTGAACTGAGTTTGGTGACAACAGTTGTCGGTAGTAATGAAAAACCCGAGGAACTCCCCCCCCCCCAGGTTAGCCACTCCCCAGTTCCGGTTTCCCCAGAAAAAAAACTGGTTGTAACTCCCGCCCAGGCGCCCGCCTGGGATAGCCACGCCCCCATCTAAAGGATCCAATGAGTACTCTTGGTAACTTTCAAACTGGCCAATCAAACCAATAATCTTGTGGTTCCTTTCTTTAAAAACTGCTGTAGACTGCCGCTCGGGGCCTCTCTCTTTGCCATTGCTGGAGGGAGCCCATTTGCGCAAATGCTTAATAAATCCTCATGTTCTTGCATCAACTTGGTCTGGAGCTTGGGTCTTTGGGCGACCACCCGAGCATGTGGGATTCCCGATTTTGGGGTCCTTCAGTAAGGGCTGCAGTGAGCACCAAATGCAAGAATGCACAAAAATCACAGGGCTTGTTCTGTCATCGTCCTTTGGGATACCTAGGAAAGGGCTTTGAAGGGTGAATAGGAGTTTGGTGGATGGTGGGCAAAGGTTCTAGACACAGAAACTTGCTGTGGGTGGGGTTTTGAGTGTGTATCTGGGACAGGGAACATTAACATTGATAGATCACTGCGTGTTTTTTAATTTTTTTTGGTTAGGCCAAGAGTTGGTGGGGGGTCCGGCCTCTCGGTGGGTCTGGGGTCTGTGGGCCCCTTCAGATGCAGGTGGAATGTCGGTCACAAGCAAATGGCCAGCTGTGGCTGGAAAGCCTGTCTCCAGGCCAGCCAGCATCTCCCCACTGACAGCTTCCCGTGCTGCCTGTGTGACCGCACGGCCCTAAATCACACCTTCAAGTTAACTGCAATCTCCCACCCAGCCTAGCAGAGGAGGGGGTGCAGAGCCCCTCTGGAGACAGTCTCCGGGCGACCCCGCTCTCTCCAGGAGCCCCAAGCCAATCAACTTACGTATGTGAAACCTCCTGTCCCGTGGGCACCCCCGGTAGGATGACCCAATGAACAGAGAGTAACGCCTCACCCCCGGGACACCTGCTCCAAGTCCGTGTCCGTCCGTGTCTGGCTCAGCCCCCCCCCCCACGCTTTCTCTGCCGCTTGTCAATCAAATCAAAGTTTCCACCTCCTTGTGAATTGTTTCGGATTTTTATTTCCACACTGAGCCGATGAAAAGAACCCACGAGATTCTCACCGGCAACCGCCCTCCCCTCCGGGACCGGTAACAGGTCCCTTCTGCTGGGTCACTCCGCACGAGCCTGTGACGGCCTGGGCCGGGCAGAGACCAGATGTGGGAGCCTGGAACTCTATCGGGGCGCCCCTGTGGGTGGCAGCAGCCCAGCCCTGCCTGCCAGGACCCCCATCGGGCAGGCACTCGCTGTGGGTGTGGGCGTCTTACCCAGGGGCTCCACCCGAGGCCACACCCACCCGGCCATCCACCACAGGTGCCCTCCTCCGTGTCTTAGTCCCAGGGGCCTCCAGCCAAGCCTGCGGGGCTTTGTCACCCTGGACACTTCTGCCCTCGACCGCGTGTATTCACCGAGCAGCCACGGCCTCCTGGGCGCCACGCTGAGACCTGGGCACGTGGCCGTCCGCCAGGCCAGCCGGAGCCCTCCCTCCCAAAGCTTCCGGGACAGGAGGGGGCCACCGGCCTCTCTGCGCCCTGGTTCCCCTCCGTGTGAGCTGCGACCTGCCCAGAGGCCACGGAGCCCCAGAGGGCCTTGCGAGCTCCAGGCTTCCTGCCGACCTGAGCTGGCTGGCACCTGCGTGTGCGTGGATTTCAGTCTGAAACGCGGGAGTTGGAGCAACGACCTCGGGACAGCGGGAGGAGACGTCGCCAAGGAGTAATGGAGGCACCCGGCCCCCGCTGGAGCGAGATTCCTCCGCGGTGCCCTGGGGGTCATCGAAGCATCTTCACCACCCACGATGGTGCCAGAGCTGGCGGCGGGGGCGGGGTGCAGGCAGCTGGGGAGATGCAGCTTCCGAAGCCCCCAGGCTCCCCCGTCCTCAAGGTCGCCTTCCTCTTGCCCTTGATCTCTGCCCGCTCCCCCACTTGGCAGGCTCCTAACTGCTCTGTCTGCTTTGCCCAGGCCCGTGGCCCCCTCAGGGACGTGTTTGGTCCCACGCCTGAGCCTCACATCACAGGACCCCTCCTTCTGCCAGGGAGGCTCCCCTGGGGAGGAGGCCCCCGGAGGGGGAGGGAAGCTGACACCCGCCCCTCCCCTGGGGATTCCTGCCCAAGACAAGGGGGCTGGGAGGAGCAGCTGCATCTCCCAAGGGCCCCCTGGCTCTCACACTATTTCAGCAGGGGGAGGCTTCTTCCCTGTGAAATCCAGTGGGGGAGGGGCAGCCGGCCTCGGGGCTAAGCCTCAATTCCACCGGTTCGAGTCCCGGCCGCTCCACTTCCGATCCCGCTCCTTGCCGGGGCCTCTGGGGAAGATGCAGAAGGTGGCCCCTGGGCCCCGGCCCTACCACCCATGGGGAGACCAGGGTGGGGGGCCCAGCTCCTGACCGCTGTGGCCATTTGGGGAGTGAACCAGGACATGCAAGAGCTCTCTCTCTCTCTGTCTTGCTCTACTTTGCGACCCAGCAGCCATACCCCTGGAGTGATTATCCCAGAGCGAAAAAATGTAAATTCACAAAAAAATCTTTCTTTTTTAAAATATTTTATTTATTTATTTAAAAGGCAGAGTTACAGAGAGGCAGAGGCAGTGAGAAAGCGAGAGACAGAGAGAGAGAGAGAGAGGTCTTCCATCTGCTGGTTCGCTCCCCCAGATGGCCGCAGTGGCCGGAGCTGCACCGATCCGGAGCCAGGAGCCAGGAGCCAGGAGCTTCTTCCAGGTCTCACAAAGACTTGGGCCATCCTCCACTGCTTTCCCAGGCCATAGCAGAGAGTTGGATCGGAAGTGGAGCAGCCGGGACCAGAACCGGTGCCCATATGGGATGCCGGTGCTTCAGGCCAGGGCGTTAACCTGCTGCCCCACAGCGCCGGCCCCCCATGAATATTTTTTTTAAGTAAAAAATCAAAATAAAATCCCTAGGTCAGAGATCACCCCGGGTGAAGTTCAGATCCCAGCCCCACGGTTACCCGCAGAGCAGCCTCGGGCACTGCCTCACCTCTCGACACTTCATCTCCTCCATACACAGAGCGGCCTCCGGGTTTGTAAGGTTGGCTGGGATCAGGTGCGCTTGCCGGGAAAGCGCCTGGCACCTGAGAGGGTCCTGGCAGATGTTCACCATTTCTCGAAGGAGCAGACTCTGCCCGGGCCGCGTGGCTGCGGGGGTGGGGGGGAGTGGAGCGGACAGGGCAGCTCCCTGGGAGGCCAGGAAAGGGGCCCTGCTCTGCTCTGCACATTCACAGCCGGGTCCCTTTGTCCAGAGCCGTGCAGCGCCTGGTGCCCCAGGAGATTCAAACTCAGGGCTCCCGGTCCTCTCTGCTCCCCTCTCCAAGGCCCCCTGACCCTGGCAGTGCACCCGAGTGTGCCCTGTTGAGGCCAACTTCACTAACAGAAGTCGCTCGCTCTCCAGTGCTCGGTCCATGCTAGGTGCTGGGTTCGAGTCCTGACTCCTCCTAGCGATCCCACCAGATGAGCCCCGTGATCTGTCAGCCTGACTTCACTCACAAGATAAGAGCTGGGAGCCAGGAACTCCGTCCGGGCCTCCCATGTGGTGGCAGGGACCCGAGTCCTCAGGGGTCACCTGCTGCCTGCCAGGGGTGATCAGCAGGGAGCTGGAATCAGCAGAGCTGGGACTGGAACTTGGCCCGGCTCCATGGTAGAGTGCACTGTCACCAGGAGAGCGAGGCTCAGAAAAGCTGTTTAACTTGCCCAAGGTCACACAGCAATCAGCGAGGTGGGATGTGACCCCCAGGGCTTCCAGAGTGAGGGTTCTCAGGGTCCCCAGCAGGCTACCTCTCGCCCAGGGCACCCACGCTTTGCAGCTCCACAGAAGGGGCCTGCGTGGGGTCTCAGGGTCGTCACCTGTGCTCACCCCTGCTCGTGGATTCTTCTGGAAGCCTGACCCTGTCATCCCTGCTCCCTGTTTGGGACACAAAGCTCCAGGCAGCCTGGAAGGAGTGCTCTGTGCCAAATTCCTTCCTGGCCCCCCAGGCAGGGGAGGGGGACCGGGAAGGCCCAAGGCTCCTGCCATTGTATGAGGTTTGGAAATAAAGGTGATCTTTTTGCAAATGCATGCATAATAACTTATTTAAACTACCCGGAAGATAGAGTAATGAGTGGCTTAGAGGCAGGGCAGCTCCCGCAGAGTGCAGGGACCCAGCCCCGGCCCAGAGCCGGTCCCCCCCCCCCGGGGGGGGGGGCGGTAGTCCTGTTCCCCAAAGCAGGGCACCGAATTCCAGCCAGAACGTGACACTTTGCAGGGCAGGCCCGTGGACACAGAGCCGACCACCTGCTTGGCCCTCTGCGTCCACGAGGGCCGCGTCCAACGTCTCTTTGGTCCTCATTCCTTAAGCGAGGCGGTGTACCAGGCGGTCCCAGCGTTGCTGGCCTGTCAGGCGTGATCGTGATGCAGGGGTGCTCGCCAAGGGCCCGGGAGGTTCCACACAAATGCGTTGTGCCATCTTTACAAGGGCCTTGGCGCCCGTGGGTATGGTGCCTGCGAGGGGCCCGGACACTAGCAGTCCACGCGTCCATACCACTCACCGGGTGTGCATGAGTATATGGGAGTGAGCAGCAGCCCCCGCGCAGGCGCTGTGAGTGTCGGCCGGGCTCGCCGTCTCTCGCACCCCGGCGAGGGTCTTCCTTCAGGCCAGCCCCTGCCTCTGGCCCCTAGTCCCCCTGCACTCCCGGTCACACAGCCAGAGCCAGGAGGCTGTGTAGCGACCAGGTCCGGATCTGCAGGGTTCCGCATGTCCCATGAAGCCTGCTCGCTTGGCTCCTGCCCCACTCCCCTGCACCACGGATTCTTCTAGAAGTCCAGAGGTCGGGGGCTCCTAGACCGGGGAGGATCAGAGCCCTGTCCCGAAAGCAGCGCTCCGTGAATCACGTTCCCAGCTGCCGCAGCGTCTACACAGCACCTGATGGAATCTCTCGCTTTACTTTTAGCAAGCGCTTGTCTTAACTGAACCCCTTTAACAAAGGAAACTGTATCGTTATTAATCACAGATTGGATCGCTGGTATTTCATATAGACATGCATGTCTAACATGCACCGGAATGAACACACGTGTAACAGCTGGAATGGTTAGAGTCTTCACTGTGTGCCAGGCGACATCACTTCCAAACACAGCTCGCAGTGCAGGTCCCGGGTGCAAGTTCATGGTGCCGGCCACGGAAGACATCCACGGAGCACGTCTATTACCCACATCCGTGGAGCAGGTGCCGGGCAGGTGCGCAGATCACCTCCGAGCTGTGGGCACCGCGCAGGCCCCCAGGGCACGTGCGCTCCCTCCATCTTGCAGTGAGGGTCCCGGGATCCGAGAGGGTTGTGACATTGCTGCACACGGGCAAACACTGTGCGGGTTTCAGATTCAGGGAGCCCCACTCGCCACCTCGGAACGTGGCGTGGAGCAGCGTGGGGCCTCAGAACCCCCGAGTCTTACTTTGCTGTCCTCTTGGCCCGCCTGTTAGTAGGGCGACAGCTACACCCGCACAGAGCGTATCTCACAGGCTGGCTTGCGGTCATTCTCTTCCTGCTCCGCCACTCTGCCCCTCCCCACCCCCTCCTCAGGGCCTTTTCACATGCTGACTCGCTCTTCCCCCAGATCTCTGCCTGGTGCAGTGCCCGGCACAGCGAGGGCTCCGTAAGTATCAGTTAAAAAAAAAAAATCAATGAATAAACCAATTGCAGCAACAGAAACAGAACTCGGATCTCCTGCCCTCTGCTCTGTTGCTAATTTTAGTTTTTAATATTTATTTGTTTCTTTGAAAGGCAGAGTTACAGAGGTGAGAAAGAAGGAGAGACACAGAGAGAGAGATTTTCCATCCACGGGTTCACTCCCCAAATGGCCAGCAAAAACCAGGGCTGGGTCAGGCCGAAGCCAGGAGCCAGGAGCTCCATCCAGGTCTCCTACATGTGTGATGTGTGGCAGGGACCCAAGCACTTGGGCCCTCTCGCACGGCTCTCCCAGGTGCATTAGCAGGGAGTTGAGCAGCCGGGACTTGAATCAGCGCCCACATGGGATGTCCGCATTGCAGGCAGAGCCCAGCCCACTGTGCCACAGCACTGGCCCCTCTGTTGCTAGTTCTGCTGTTCTGGCGTTGAGCAAATATAGTGTACGCTACTTCTCATTGCTGTCACTGCCTTTATAATGATAACTAAACTGGAGGGAATTAGAAAAATCGCCACAAACTGGCAGACATTTTATTATGTGCATGGGTTTTGGAGGCTAAGGTTCCTTTTCCCTCTACGTTCTCATCAGACAGGTGACGTGCCAACGTCTACCAGGGTTGGAGGGGGCACATCTCACACAGTGGGGTGCAAAGCCAATCATCACACTTACATACATAAAAAGGAGTATGGGGGCCGGTGCTGTGGTGTAGCGAGTAAAGCCGCCGCCTGCAGTGCTGGCATCCCATATGGACACTGGTTCAAGTCCCAGCTGCTCCACTTCCGATCCAGCTCTCTGCTATGGCCTGGGAAAGCAGTAGAAGATGGCCCAAGTCCTTGGGTCCCTGCACCCACGTGGGAGACCTGGAAGAAGCTCCCGGCTCCTGGCTTCAGATAGACACAGCTCTGGCCATGGCGGCCACCTGAGGAGTGAACCAGCGGATGGAAGACTTCTCTTTCTATGTCTCTTTGTAACTCTGACTTTCAATTAAAAGATCTTAAAGAAATTAAAAATATAAGAAAAGAATAGTTCTACATCTAAAATCTGAAGTCTTTAAAGAAAGAAAGGAGTCGGAAGCTGGTGCGCATTTGCTGTTGTTTTATTTATTTATTTGAAAGAGAAAAGAGCTCTTCCCTCCACTGGTTCAGTCCCCCAAATGCCTGCAACAGCTGGAGCTGGGCCAGGCTGCAGCCAGGATCCAGGAGCTCCAGCCAGGTCTCCGGGTCTCCCTCGTGGGTGGCAGAGTGAAAGCACTTGGACCATCGGCTGCCGCTTTCCCAAGTGCCCTGGCAAGGAGCTGGATCGGAAGTGGAGCAGCCGGGACGAGAACTGGCATCCACGTGGAGCACCAGGGCTGCACAACATGGGCCCCTCACTTTTTTTTTTTTTTTAATTTTTGGAAAGATTTATATATGTGAAGGCAGAGTTACAGAGACAGGAGTGGAGGGGAGAGAGAGAGAGAGAGAAAGAGAGAGATCGTGCATCTGCTACTTCACTCCCAGATGGCTATGACAGCCAAGCTGGGCCAAAGTCAGGAGCCAGGCCCTCCATCCAGGTCTCCCATGTGAGTGTGGGGTCCCAAGCACTTGGACCATCTTCCACTGCCTTCCCAGGTCATAGCAGAAAGCCGGATTGGAAGTGGAGCACTCGGGTCTCGAACTGGCGCCCCTTCGGGATGCTGGCACTGCAGGCGGCGGCTTTACCTGCTGCGCCACAATACCGGCCCCTACCATAGAGTTTAACAACCACGTCCGTGGCATTTATGGTATTAGGTACTAAAATCTAGAAATGATTTTAAAATTCTCAGTGTTTTTATTATTATTTTATTTCATTTTGTTTGAAAGGCAGAGAGGAAGAGAGAGACAGAGAGTTCCCACCCCCTGGATCACTCCCCAGAGGCTCACAACTGCTGAGACTGGGCCAGGCTGAAGCCAGAAGCTGGGACCCAACCACCTACACCAACACCTGCTGCCACCTGGCGTGGGCACCCGCAGGGAGCCAGCAGCGGAGCTGGGCACCGCACCCAGGCTCTCGGATGTGGGACGCTGCTCGGCCAAACGCCTGCCCCAACATTCCCTCTCCCTGCGCCCCTCGGCCCGTGGTCCTTTGTTACAGAGGCCTGAGGAAACAGAGACCCAACAAGAGCATCCCCACGGCAGGGACGCCGCGGTGAAGAAACGGGCTTTTCCCAGGCCCGCGCGGGCCCAGCCTGGCACACAAGGGATCGCTGGGCGCCGAGTGCTCTGGTCTCTTTAAGGACTCCTGCTCCCTCTGGCTGGCTCACGCCCCTGGGTGACCGTGGAAACCACAGCCCAGGGACCTGACACCACGGGGACTCCCTGTGGGATCTATTTCTTCAGTTTCCAAAGGGTTGTTAAGGTTTTGCGGGACACGGGGTGGCCCAAGGTGTGGTGGCCCCCAGCTGCCAGGGCCACCGGATCCCTTACACAGGCCGCTCTCCTCCTTGCCTTGTTGCTAAGCTTTCAGGCCAGTTCCAGGCAGTTCCGCAGCTGGGCCGGAGCTGTGGCTTCCCTCGTCCACCCCAGTTCTCATGGTCCTCCTCCTCCTCTTCACCCTCCTCCTTCCCCTCTCCCCCTTCCTCCTCCTTCTCCCCTCCTCTCTCCTCCCCCCTCCCTTCCCCCTCCTCCTCCTCCTCCTCCTTGTCCTCCCCTCCTTCTGCTTCTTCTAAGATTTCATTTGTTTATTTGAGAGGTAGAGTTACAGACACACAGAGAGAGAGACAGAGAGAGAGGTCTTCCATCCACTGGTTCAATCCCCAAACGGCCACAACAGCCAGAGCTGGGCTGATCTGAAGCCAGGAGCCAGGAGCTTCCTTAGAGTCTCCCACATGGGTGCAGGGGCCCAAGGACTTGGGCCATCTTCTCCTGTTTTTCCAGGTACATTAGCAGGGAGCTGGATCGGAAGAGGAGCAGCTTGGACTTGAACTAGGGCCCACATGGGAGGCAGATGTCATAGGTGGAGGTTTAGCCCACTACACCATGGCACCAGCCCCCTTCTCATGGTTCTTGATCTCACCAGAATGTCACCTGGCTGCTTGACTGGACGCACGTGAGGGATGCCACAGCCTGTGTCTCTGTCTCCAGTCTCCAAACCACGCACCCACACCACCCTCTACCAGGGAGAAGCCACCTGCCTGCAGGACACGGCTTTTATCTGCAAGCTCTCGTCGAGGAGATGACTCAGAACACAAGGAGTTACGGATTACAGACCAGTGCGACACACTGTGGTTCTGTCGTAAGCCGGAGGCGCAAGTGGACGCAAGCACTAGTGCAGAAGTGGGGGTGCTGCCGGCCGCAAACGTGTGGCCATTGATGACATTGATTTCCATCCTGCTTTTCTTGGGTCTGAACAATTAGATTCGATTCCCAGAAGTGCCGGTTTTCATTTCAGCTTCCTTCAGGTCTCTCCTGTGTTAAACGAGGAGGAGTGGAAGCAGCTGGGGACAGACCATGAAGTGCTGTGCACTCCTTGTATACACCCCAGCATGTGTGCCGCTGCCCCGAGCCCCATACACACCCCGGCACGTGCGCCCGCTGCCCCCAGCCCCAGCCCCAGGTGCAGTGGTGCCAGGTTACCAAGCACAGGGCAGGGGCTCAGTACACGTGTGTTAGATTGTCTTAGATCTTACGTCCCTTCTTGGCAGGTTAGGCTTGCATTTCCACAGTGATGTATCTGGGAACAAACAGCGGGGGTCTCCTTGAGAAAAGAGGGGGGACTTCAAGCAGCTCCTCACCCTTTCAGATCCCTAAAAACCACCCGAGAGATCTTGGAAAAAACACGCAAAACAAAACCAACACATTTGGTACAGTGGGTCAGACATCTCTTCCATCCCACACCATAGGGCTCAAATCCTGTTAGTCCTCACTCCAGCTTCCCGGCAACGCACACCCCACCCTCACCCCTCCAACCCCCGCCAGGAGGCAGCAGATGATGGCTCCAATATTCTGGTCCCTGCCACTTGTGTGGGAGACCTGGGTTTAGTTCTGGGCTCTTGGTTTTGGCCTGGCCTATCCCCAGCTATTGTGGGCGTTTGGGGAACGGGCCAGCAGGTGGGATATTTCTCTCTCTCTCTCTCTCTGGCATTCAAATAAATACAAATGCAGAGTTAATTTTTTAAATAATTAAAAAGTGTTTCAAAGAGTAGTCTCTGATTGAGTAAGTTGGGGCTGAGCCCGGGAGTGTGCATTCCTCACTCCCCCGGGGTTACACCTGCTGCTGGCCCAGGACACAGCAAGGGCTTCCAGTGCCAGTCTGGGGGCCGGGGGCTTCCCGGCTCTCCCACCAGCCCGCTGTGTGTCACCAGCAGTCTCAGAGCCTCTCTGGGCTACACGGCTTCCTCTGGGTATTAGTCATGTCAGCACACACACACACACACACACACACACACACCCCTGTAGTAACCAGAGAGGACTAGACCACAAACCAGGCCCAGCACCACGCACGCTCCCCAGGCTGCGGCGCTACAGGTCCTACTGCAATATTCAAGGGCCCTTTGGTTCTAAAATTTCATGTCTCACTGGCAGAAACAGGACTTCCGTTCCCCAGGATGCACCTCGAGAGCACCGTGACAGGGAATCCTCCACCAACTACTGGTCTCAGATTCAGGGCGTATGAAATCCAGAAGCACATTTTTTGAAAAGATCTATTTATTTATTTTAAAGCGGTTATTCCAGTAATCATCTCTTTATTTATTTATCTTTAAGATTTATTTTATGTATTTGAAAGACAGAGTTACAGAGAGAGGTAGAGACAGAAAGAAAGGTCTTCCATCTGTTGGTTCACTCCCCAGATGGCTGCAACAGCTAGAGCTGCGCCAATCTGAAGCCAGGAACCAGGAGCTTCCTCCAGGTCTCCCACGTGGGTGCAGGGGCCCAAGGACTTGGGCCATCCTCTACTGCTTTCCCAGGCCATAGCAGAGAGCTGGATCGGAAGAGGAGCAGCCTGGACTCAAACCTGTACACATGGGACGCCAACACTGCAGGTAGACATTTTACCTGCTACGCCACAGCGCCGGCCTCCTTTTATTTTTTATTTACCTGAAAGGCAGAGTTACACAGAGAGAGGGAGATCTTCCATCTACTGGTTCATTCCCCAAATGACCGAAATGGCTGGGGCTGCGCCTGGCTGAAGCCAGGAACCAGGAGCTGGGAGCCAAGAGCTTCTTCTGGGTCTCTCACGTGGGTGCAGGGGCTCAAGGAGTTGGGTCATTTCCACGGCTTCCCCAGGTGCATTAGCAAGGAGCTGGATCGGAAGTGGAGTAACCAGGACTCGAACCTGCGCCCATATGGGATGCCGGCGTCACAGGCAGCACCTTCAGGACACAACCCCTCTGCTCAGATGTGTTTTACACTTGGAGCACACCTCAAGCTGCACTAGTGCTGTTTTTAAAAATTAATTAATGTAATTTGAAAGAGTTACAGAGAGAGAGATCTTCCATCCATTGGTTCACTCCCCAAATGCCCACAACAGCCAGACCTGAGCCGATGTGAAGCCAGGAGCCAGGACCTTCTTCCAGGTCTCCCACATGGGTGCAGGAGCCCAAGTGCTCGGGTCAACTTCTACTGCTTTCCCAGGCCATAACAGAGAGCTGGATCAGAAGTGGAGCAGCCAGGACTCAAACCAGCACCCATATGGGATGCTGGCAGTGCAGCCCGGGGCTCTAACCTGCTAGTCCTGTTTTCAAGTGCTCAGTAGCCACAGGTGGTCACCCTGCTGGACATCCGGGACGGAAGGGGGATCGTCCTCGCCAAGCTAAGCTGGACCTGCAGACTTTGGAATCCAGTGCCCACTGGTCAACAGCATCGTTCCCAGGACGAGTGGTTTCATTTTCATGTACGTGGGGTCAGAAATTCATCTTGTACGGGAGACCTCGCTTGCCATGGCCGAGTTAGATAGGAGTACGCCAAGGACCAGAGAGGCCCTCCGGCAGGTGCTTGGTGCCCACGTTTCCTCAGATCCGAGCCCGGCGCGGGGGCCTGCGAGTGCCGGGGACTCTTCGTTCCCCTCGCCGGCCCACTCCGCCTCCCGGAAGTTGCCCCAGAGTCAGGCTGGCGCATTTTGGAGGAGGAAGTGTGGCTTCCAGCTGGCCTGCTCGGCGCACCTTGTCGGGTAGCATTTGTTACATAAGTGGCATTGCGCCACGCCTAACTGATGGATGCCTGCTGCACACCCATTTCAGCTGGGAGTCACCCGGCTGTGTACCCGGGGGAAGAGCGGCGCGTACATAAAAAAAAAAAAAAAAAATTCCTTTTGTCACCGGGCGGGCGAGTGGGGCCGGTTCGGGGGTGGGCGGGTTTCGGGGGCGCCACACCTAGGATCAGATGACGCAATGTGATATTAGCGTCTCGTTGCATCAGTGTCTCTGACGCACGTGTCTTTTACGCGGGCCAGGAAGCACGGTAATGGGGCAGGGGGAAACGGAGGAGGGCGGGCTGGCGGGCTGGCACCGCACCAGGCCGCTGCGCTCCTAATGGGCCACACAGGGTGCCGGGCACGGAACCGCCCCGGGCCGACTTGCAGCGGCTAGCCACTTCCTGAAGGGGCCGGGATGCCTGATCTGGGCGGGATTCTTCGGGGTGGGGGTGGGGGTGGCTCTCCCTAACTTTCCACCAGCAGGCACCAGGGTTTCGCGTCCCCGGTCTCTCCTGCCCGGCAGTCTCGGAGGAGTGCCCGTTTGATTTCCCGTTTCCCGAGTTCCTCTCCCGCGCGCGCCCTGGGCGGAGCGGACGCCCCCGAGCCCCCGCCGGTCTTCCTCTCCCAGCCCTGCTTCCGGATTCGATGGCTGACTGCGCGCTGCACTCGCACGCGTCTTAGGCTCTGTCTTCCCCCAAAAAGGCACCTTCTCCCTCCGGCGGGAGCCGAGGAGGAGGCCGGGCGGGGCCCAGGGGAGGTGGGGGCAGCCGGCAGTTTCCTCTGTTCTCCGGGGATCCGGCGAGTCCCGACCCCGACCAGCCCACGCGTGGCTCCCCGGCCTAGCGGGGTGCGCTGGCGCGCGCCCGCCCGCCCCTCTCCTCCCCAGGTAGGACCCCACCTGCCTGGCATTCTGCGCTCACCCCGCGAGCGGACGCCCGTCCTGGTCCCGCGCTCACCTAAGCGCGGTGCGGCTCGCAGGTCCCGCGAACTCGGTTAAAAACCCGCCCCCCACCCATGACAAAAGTCCACCAAACCAGCTTCCAGGGCGCCCGTGCGTGTCACCCCACGGCGTCGCCGCACCTCGCGGGACACACGCGCGGGCGAACGGAACGCAGCCTCGCTGGGCGCGGGAGGGGATTACTCAAGCGGCTTTCCCCCTCCGCGCCGAGCGCTCGGCTAGGGCGCGTCCCTCGCGGGCCGCGGCGAGCCGGCGGGCGTCCCGAGGTGACCCGTGCGGGGTGCGCGCGGGGGCCGGGGTCCCGGCGCGCGGTCCGCCGGCCGGCAGGGGGCGCGCGCGCCCCGCGCCCCGCGCCGCCCGCCCCGCCGCGCGCTCGCTTGCGGCCGGCCGCACATGTGTTTCTGTTTTGTGTTGTAGCGTTTGTCCTGGAAGCTCGTATTTACACCCAAGTCCGTCGGGCGAGGGGCCGCGGGCTGCCACCGGGCCTGCGACCCGCCTCGTCGCCGCCGCCGTCCTCGCGTCCCCAGCAGGTAGGCGCCGCGGGCCCGCG
The DNA here is from genome assembly GCA_015711505.1 of Sylvilagus bachmani. Taxonomy (NCBI): domain Eukaryota; kingdom Metazoa; phylum Chordata; class Mammalia; order Lagomorpha; family Leporidae; genus Sylvilagus; species Sylvilagus bachmani. Next base: position 10,330,408 of record CM027388.1, on the reverse strand, counting down.
CCGCTCAGTTTGCGGGGTCTGGAAAGTTTTTTTTTTTCGGATTTTTTTTTTTTAGAGAAAAGGTAAAAAAAAAAAAAAAAGGCGACCTGGGGGAGGGGGAGTGGGGGTGAATGAATAAAAAGGGGAAGCCAGCGGGCCCACGTGGTCTGACGGAGACAGACAGAGATCCCATTGTTCAAAATCGATAAAAAAAAAAAAAAAGGCCGCGAGGGCGAGCGCGCGGGGGCCGGGCCGGGGCCGCGCGAGTGGTCGCCCCCCGTCCGCGCGAGCAGGTGCCGGGGCCCGCGGCCGCCGTGCGCGGAATCGGGGTGTGGGGGGCGTCCCCCGAGCGCGGGCTTGGGGAGGGGGCGCGGGGGGGGCAAAAGCAGCAGGTGGGGCGGGGGGAGCGCCCCGCGGCCGCCTCGGACCCGAGCCCGGGGTCGGGGGCGCTTTGTGGGCCCGCGCCGAACTTGAGGACGGGCCGGGGTGGGGGTGGGGGTGTCGAGGGCGCCGCGGCCTCCTCCCCGCCGCCCCGTTGCCGCCGCAGGCCGGGGTGGGGGCGGGGGTCTCCCGGGGCTCCCCTCCGCCCGCCGCGCGCCGGGCCGGGCCGGGCAGGGCTGGGGGTCCCGGGGGCGCCGGGCAGGGCCGGGCTGGGGGCGGGGGTCTCCCGGGGCTCCCCTCCGCGCGCCGGGCCGGGCCGGGCTGGGGGTCCCGGGAGCCGCCGGGCTGCGCCGGGGGGCAGTGGGGCGGGGGTCCCGGGGGCGCCGGGAGGCAGTGGGCTGGGGCGCCGGGGGGCAGTGGGCCGGGGGTCCCGGGGCGCCGGGGGGCAGTGGGCGGGGGCGCCGGGAGGCAGTGGGCCGGGGGTCCCGGGGCGCCGGGGGGCAGTGGGCTGGGGCGCCGGGAGGCAGTGGGCCGGGGGTCCCGGGGCGCCGGAAGGCAGTGGGCCGGGGTCCCGGGGCGCCGGGAGGCAGTGGGCCGGGGGTCCCGGGGCGCCGGGGGGCAGTGGGCCGGGGTCCCGGGGCGCCGGGGGGCAGTGGGCCGGGGTCCCGGGGCGCCGGGAGGCAGTGGGCCGGGGTCCCGGGAGGCAGTGGCCGGCCTCGGCCCTAACCCCCGTGTCCCCGCAGCCGCGACCATGCCCAGGAAGAAGGCGGCCGCCTGGGAGGAGCCGAGCGCGGGCAACGGCACGGCGCGCGGCGGGCCCCGGCGGCGCGGCGGCGCGGCGGGCCGGAAGCGCGAGCGGCCCGAGCCCTGCAGCAGCAGCAGCGGCGGCGGCAGCAGCGGCGACGAGGACGGCCTGGAGCTGGACGGGGCGCCCGGCGCGGGCAAGCGCGCGGCGCGGCCGGCGGCGGCGGGCAAGGCGGGCGGCGCGGCCGCGGTCGTCACGGAGCCCGAGCACACCAAGGAGCGCGTGGTGAGTGCGGGGCGCGGGCGGGGGAGGGGCGCCCGCGCGCGCGGGGTCGTGGCCCCGCCCCCGGCGCCGCCGCGCGCGACTCCCGCCCCGGGGCGTCCGCGCGGGGCCGGGGCCGGGGGCGGCGGCGCGCGTCTGCGCCCGCCTCCCCGGCCGCCCCCGGCGCGCGGCGGGGAGCGGGGCGCGGCGCCGACCGCCGGGGCTTTGAGGTTCCCGCCGCCGCGGCTCCGGCGCCCCGGGGGGGCGGGGCCTGCCTGCCGGCGCGCATGCCCCGTGCGGCCCTGCGCCGCCGCCGCCGCGCGCCGGGTGCGAGGGCGCATGCTCCGGAGCGCCCTCCCGCGAGGTCGGGGGAGCCCCCGGCGGCGAGGCGCTGGGGCTTTGTCTGCCTGGTGCGCCGCGGGGCCGGGGGTGCTCGGCCTGGGCGTGCGTCCCGGCCCCGCGCGGCTGGCTCCGTGCGGGCAGTGGCCTGCTGGGGGACCTGCCCGCAGACCCCTGCTGACCCCCGCGCCCTCCCCAGCACAGAGTGTGTGCGAGTTTGCTGTAGCATGTGTTTGGGGAGGAGTGTGGGGGGGTCCCGACTTCCACTGGGTCGTCAGGTACCCCAAGGAGGCCCCTGAGAACTCGGGGTGCAGAGTCAGTGCAGAGTCGGCTCCCCAAAGCCGTTCAAGGGTTAACCGTCCGGGTGGTCTTTCTGCAGCCCCTTCCCAGCTACGAGGAGGCCGGGGTGCAGGGTTCAGGCATCTCCCCGGGAGGGGGCTGGCCGGGCAGAAGGTCTCCAGGGTGGCCAGGGCCGGCAGCGTGTTCTGAGACTGCGTCTTCCCGGAGCTCTGAGCCCCTGTTCTGTGCGGATCGCCGAGCGTGCGCTGATCCGGGTCACATGCCCGTCAGCAGGAGTTAACCTGCGCTGCTCTGGAGCAGGTTGGGGTCCAGCCAGCGATGGAACATCCGTACCCCAAGTTGGTTTGGTTTTGTTCTATTTTTGAAAGATTTATTTTTTGTAAGAAATCTCACCCACTGGTTCACTCCCCAGTCCGCCACAACGCAGGAGCTGGGAGCGGCAGCTCCATCGGGGTCCCCCACGTGGGTGGCAGGGGCCCGGCTAGTTTCCCAGGTGCACGAGCTTGGCCCTGGGTCGGAAGCAGCCGAGGCTTGAACGCTCCGATGCAGGAAGCTGGTGCTGCAGGTGGCGGCTTAACCTGCTGTGCCGCAGCGTGGGCCCCCGTTCCCGGGTGTCTCTTGGGCCTGGGCCCTGCAGCCTGCCGTCTTCAGTGGGCCTGGGCCAGCCTCCTGCTGCTTGTTGCTGGCCCCCGGTTCCTGGGACCCCCGTCTGCCGAGCACTGAGCTGGCCTGGCTGTGATGCACGCTGGGAGAGGGAGGGGCTCCCAGCCTGCGGCCTCACTTGCTCCAGTGTTGGCTGGGGAGTCTAGCCCGCAGAGGGCAGGGTTGCTGGGAGTGATGGACAGATGCGCTCACTCTGAGGGCCTGGGGGCTGGGTGTAGCGAGGTCTTTCAGCACCATAGTTGGCTGAGCCCCCCTCCCTTGTGAAGTGGGAGCCTTGGTGGACCCTAGAAAACCCGAGAGTCCTGAGGCCGTTGCTGCTTCTCCAGGTGCAGCCGTTAAGGCTCCGTGGACCCCTGGACAAATCTGTGATCCGAGGACCGGTGCCACGCGCTGCTTGGCCGAGTGGTCTGTGGGACGGGTCTCGTCACCGGCTCTGTCCCCACCGTCCTCTGAACGGACAGACACAGAGGCGGCCTGTTCTTTGCACCTGGGCCGCGGCCGCCCGGCAGGCAGCGAGGGACGCGGAATGCAGCCATCCTCCTGGGAGGCTGCTCTTGGGGCCCCTCTGCTTCACGGCCATGTTGTAGGCTCCGCGTTCACCCGGAAAAGCAAGCCCGAGGCCGTCGGTGCCGGCAGGATCGCTCTCCATCCACCTGGAAGAACGCTGGGTGGTGCTGGGAGTCGGGCATTTTACTGTGAGTTGCAGCGTGGAGAACGGCGCAGTAGTGGTCCGCGTCGAAGCGGAGCCCAGAGCTCGGACGAGGTGGGAGTCTGCGCCACCGCAGGAGCGCGCTCTGTGTGCCCAGGGTCTCCGCGCCACCTTTGATCAGCAAACGTGGGCTTTGGTGCCGATGCCCGGCTGGCTGGAGCAGGCTCACCCAGGAGATCTCAGGAAGTCCCCCTTGGCTCCAGGCGATGGCAGGCTCAGCTCAGGCCGCCTGGACACACGCCCTTTGTGTGGTAGTGCCGAGGTTGGACCGTGGTGACTGCATCTCCGCATTGGATGGTTTGACCTCAGCAGTGAGTGCCGGACACAGGCGCCCTGGACCCTGTCTGAGCGAGGGTCTCGGGGTGGCATTTCATTGCAGTCCCTTCTCGGCCCCCGCCCCCAGGGCCTTGTCGCTGCCTGCTGGCTTTGAGTTGGGAAGCGAGCCCAGGGGTTTCTCCGCAGGGGGACCTGCACGGAACCCGCCAGCTGCCGGCCCGCAGAGCGTGGCAGTCGCGTCTGCCAGCTGTGCAAAGAAGGGAGATAACCCGGGGAAACTTGGCTCGGGGCGAGTAACCGGAGGCTGGGGGCAGGGCGGGGGCGGGTACCCTCCGATGCGGCCTTCTCTAAATAGTTAATGTGGCCGAGTCCATCGCTGCTCTGTGGCCTGTGATACAGGTCTGGGCCCTCAGCGTTCCCCGAGAATGGGTTCAGTGATGGCAAACATGGAGTCTCGAGAATGCATGAACTGCGGTGGGCCAGAGTGGCCAGCCTGGCCGTGGCACGGGGACTAGGGCTAGGGTGGCCGGGCCTACAGCTGGCCTGTCGCCCGTCAGACGATCCCGTAAGTAGAAGGCGCCCTGGTTCCTTTTCACGTCCTGGAACAATGGTGTGAGGCGTGGAAGCAGAAGAGGTTCGTGCTCCCTGGCCAGCGCGGGCCTGAGCCCCAAGGCGGAGCGTGTCTAGGGTTGTGCCCACGGCCGCCTTGCCCTCGGCACAGATTCCCACTGGCAGAGCCGGTGGCCCCAAGGACGCGAGTGCCCATGCGAGGCCGCCTGTGCAGGCTGTCCCTCACCCCCTCGTCCTTCCCTCGCGTGGGGAAGCCGACCGCCAGCCTCTGGTGGGCTGCCTGGTCCCCCACAGAAAGGCTCCTGGCGCGGTGGGAGCAGGTTGCATTACTGGCAGCTGGAATGGCCATGCAGGGACGATGGGGGCTCCTCGGGTTTGACGGCCACAGGGGGATGCCCGAGCCTCCCGGGAAGGGGACCTGGACTGCAGGCGAGTGAGATTCCGCACCGCCCTGTGTCAGGCTCGTGGGGTTTCCTTAACCTAATTCTTTTCCCTCTTCTCTCTCCAGAAACTTGAAGGGTCAAAGTGCAAAGGGCAGCTTTTGATTTTTGGGGCAACCAACTGGGACCTGATTGGTCGGAAAGAAGTGCCTAAGCAGCAAGGTATGAGAACCGGTTCTGAACCCCCAAATGCTCCTGCCTGTGGGGGTCCCGGCGTTCTGGTGCCCCCGCCAGCCCGCAGTGGCCAGATAGCTTCCTGTGACAGCTGGATTGGAGCCCTGCTCTTGGTGGGTCTCCCCGGGTGTTCTGCCTTTAAAAACCAGTTCTGTTAAGTGAGACAGAAAAACAAATCGCGTCTTCAAGTGAGCACTGACCCCTTCTCTCATCTGCCCTGCTGTTTCTCGGTGACCACGAGGAGCTGGGCCCGTGAGGTGACACCAGGAGTCCTAGGCGGGGGCGTGGCGCATGGCGCAGGGTCCACGTGTCTTTGCTGTGCTGACGGCGACAGCCTGGGGTGGGGAGGCAGCGGAGAGGGCCCGAGAGGTACTCGCTCGCCCCAGTTGTCCTCAGAGACGTGACGGCTGGCACTGCGCCCTGTTTTATGGCTTCTGCATTTTGTTTGGAAGGAGTCCCAGAGCGGCTTCACTCTGTGAACAAGCATTTGCACGCCGGCACGCCCTGGCGCCTTCCAGCAGGGGCGCAGAGACGCTGTCCTGTCCCAGGAGCACCAGGGCCCGGGCAGAGAGGTGGGGTGCGAGCCGCAGGTGGCCTTTCTCGGGCCTCGGGACAGCAGCCGGTGCCCTGGCCTCCGCCTGGCTCCGCAAGAGCATCAGTTCGTTCTTTTGAAGAAGTCGTATGAATGGCAGAAGGACAGAGAGGGCATGCGCCTTCCCGAGTGGCCACAACAGCCGGGACTGATCCGGACAGGAGCCGGGAGCTGCTTCCTGGTCTCCCACATGGGTGCAGGGGCCCAAGCGCTCGGGCCATCTTCTGCCTTCCCAGGCCACAGCAGAGAGCTGGATTGGAAGTGGAGCAGCCGGGGACATGAACCAGCACCCGTATGGGATGCTGGCACCATTGGCGGATGCCTAACCTACTGTACCACAGCACTGGCCCCAGTTTTTACTTTTTCAATAAAGGTATTTTTAAACACCCTAGGCCCTTGGTGACCTCTGGTGGCATAAGTGGAGGGAACGGAGGGAGGGCCGCTTGCCCAGTGGTGCCTGCACCACCCAGTCTCTGTCCTCGAAGCAGAGTGTCACTCAGAGCACCTGCTGGACCCGGCTCAGCAGTAGCGATGGCAGCCTGAGCATCTCATTGGCTTACACAATGCCTCGGCGAGCCACGCACCAGCCCGGTGACCTGGAGGCCGTGGGAGTTCATCCCCCCGCCCGCCCCGACTGCTGGGGTGTGATCTGACGTGAGCCTGAGAACCCAGCTCTGCTGTGCTGTCCCCGAGCCACTGCAGGGAGTGCCTGCCACCTGTGCGCTCTGCCCTGGGGCCGGGTGGGCTGGAAGATGGCGCAGCGTGGCCACAGCATGGAGTCCCCGAGACCACAGCTGCCATCTGACATGATTGCTGTGCCTTTGTTTCTCTTGAAAAGTGTTGTTTTTTTTTTTCTTCTGTTCGACACCTGTTTGAGAGAGTTGGGAGAGCCAGAGCAAGGGACCTTCTGTCTGCTGGTTCTCTCCCCAGATGGCTGCAGCGGTGCCAGGACGAAGCCAGGCACTTCAGCCGGCTCTCCCATGCGGATGCAGGGCCCAAGCATGTGGGTCGCCTTCCACTGCTCTCCCGCGCCGTTAGCAGGGAGCTGGCACAGGTGGCGGCTCCACCTGCGGCCTGAGAAACGCCTCGTGGTTTTTAGCGTGCTTTCTCCCTGGGAGTCGCTGGTGTTCTTGTCTCCTTTGAGTGGAGGAGCAGGGCCGGGCCGGGCACTGCAGTGCGCTGAATGCGCCGCGGCCCCACGGCGGACGCCTTTCCTGAGAGCCGGCTCAGAGCCTGACCCTTGGCTGTGGCCGTGGCCGTGGCTTGCGAGCCCTTCCCAGGGCTCTGTGTTGAGCTGGGTGAAGCTGACCATGGCCTTGTCCATTCTTGGGGTTTGGGGGAGTGGGTCTTTGCCCCATCGCCCCAGTGCTGAGCACTTACTGTGTGAGGCGTCCAGAGGTTCCAAGCTGGCGGAGACGATGGCCTGGCTCTTGGGTTGCTGGCTGCAGCGTGGGAAGCAGAGGTGCTGGGTGTCCCAGGCGCGGGGGGTGGCCGTGGGTTCAAGGGCAAAGTTCAGAGTTGCACGTGGACCAGGAAGGCTTCCCTGAGGAGGGGCTGGAGGGGCCCTTGACCTGAGTGTGGAGAGGAGAGCAAGTCAGGGGGATGCGGACAGGTGGGCAAAGGCCAGGGGCAGGAAGTGGCCAAAGCTACTGGGATGCCCGAGAACGGAGGGGGAGGGGCGTTGGCAGGCAGGAGGTTCCCAGGAGCTGGCAGGTGTGGGGTGCGCCGGTGAGGTGGGGTGCGCCGTGGCAGGCCACAGACATAGTGGGGTGTTTCCTGGGGGGAGGGCTGCGGGTGCCCCGCGGTGGAGGCAGGGCAGCCCTCAGATATCAGAGACTAAGGGCAGAGGGCAGACTTGAATGCGCCAGGGCAGGTCACACCCGGGGCACCCACGCCTTTGTTCTTGGATACAGAGTGTGGGAGTTGGGGGGAGGCCCTGGCTCTTCACCAGCCGTGGTTGCCCTGGGTGACATCTGGGCGGGGTCTCGGGCCCCCTGCCGCCCCTAGGGAGTTGACTGGCGTTCTTGTTCTCTGCAGCCGCTTACCGGAACCTCGGTCAGAACTTGTGGGGGCCCCACAGGTATGGCTGCCTGTCGGGGGTGCGGGTGCGGACTGTGGTCTCGGGGTCGTGCGCCGCGCACAGCCTCCTCATCACCACGGAGGGGAAGCTGTGGAGCTGGGGTAAGTACGCTGCGGGCGCCGTCCCCACGGGAACTTCTGCACCGCACGGCCTCTGGGCCTGGCGCGCTTCCTCTTTGGGCACCTCTTCAGGGCCCGGCGCTGTCTCCCACCCTGCCGCCCACGCGCCCACGCTGCGCCCTGGACCTCTGCTGCCGCTGCTGGCATCCCACGGCCCCTGCCCTCGGGGGCCTCTGAGCGCACGTGGGCACCTGTTTAGTCTGGCTCTGGGTGCTCCCCCAGCCGCTGGTCTTTCTCTGGCGCTGGCTGGCTCTCCCTAGTTCGTCTCTGCTCACCTGGGGGGCTACGGGGCTTGCTGTCCCCGCCCCCTTCCAGGCAGGAACAGGGCACCACCTGAGGTCGCCTGGCCTGTGTCCCCGCCCTCTGTGGCCGGCCTCTGGCTAGCTGCGGTCCCTGTGACCGTGTGTATCTCTGTCTGTCTGAACCAGTTTTTGCGATCTCATGAGCTGCTGTCGCACAGTCCAAACAGACGAACATCTGTTGTCTTTGCTGCGCTCTGCTAATTTTGTGATTCTGTTGGAGCAAAGCTAACCGGTGTGTCTGGCCCAGATTCACCCTCGCAGGCTGTCGGGGGGCTGCTGACGCTGCCCGGGGTTTTATCCTCTCCCGGTTGGCGAGAGGTGGGCCCCCTCCCTCGTGTTCCTGCGCCGAACGCAGCCTTTCATGTGGGGTTCCCACTTCGGACACCTCCTTTCTGATCTCCCCGCTGCATCTCACCTAGCAATGGCTCTGAGGAGCCTGGGGGGCTGGGGGCGGGCAGGGGTGCATGGCCTGCGGGTGGGGCCCGCAGCAGGGCTGCCTCAGGTCTGCTGAGCCCCCGGAAGCTGAGCGGTGCTGTCTGTGGCACTCAACCCCAGTGCCGGGTGGGGGCTGACACCTCTGCCCATGCAGCGGGCCGGCAGAGCCAGGCAGGTGCTGCCCCCAGGTCCTCTCGGGGAGACGTGCCCTTGACCGTGAGCGCGCAACCCGGTACCAGCCCGGAAGGTGGTCTTTGGGCAGCGAGGGAGGCACCGAAGCCAGTTGACGCCTCGTGGCCGGGTCTGGTCTTGTGGCTCTGCCTGGTGTTTGGCTGCAGGTGGAAAGTGCCAGAATGCTCTGCCTATCCAGCCCTGTCTCCGCCAGTCTCCCCGAGAGCCAGTCTGGTGTGTGGCTTCCCTCCGCGGGCTGGTTCCGAGTGAGGCGAGGCCGGTCTCGGGCTCCTGGCCGCCTTTGCCCACTCCTTCCCGCGTCTGGTGCCTGCTGTGTGTGGGCTTCACAGGGCTCGGGCTGTGCCGGGCTGGCTCAGCGGCAGGGAGGTGCGTGTTCGGGGCCGGCCTGCCCTGGTCACCAGTGTTCACCTGACTCAGGGCCCCAGGGAGGGCCTCACTTCTCCCTGGGCAGGCACTGCCGACCGCGTTGGGTGTGAGGTGCCCCCCCCCCCCGGTGGGGGCGCTGCTCTGGCCGCCCGTCCATTTCCTCTGGCCGGTCTGCAGGTCGAAATGAGAAGGGGCAGCTGGGACACGGTGACACCAAGAGAGTGGAAGCCCCCCGACTCATTGAGGGTCTGAGCCACGAAGTGATTGTGTCAGCAGCGTGCGGACGGAACCACACCCTGGCCTTGACAGGTGAGGCGGGGGCGGGGCACGGGCCCTCCTCCACTTGGCGGGAAACCAGAGGTCCCGTGGCGCTCAGGGTGGGGTTGCTGGTGGAGTCTGGGTCAGCAGCGGACAGAAGCTCCCCCCGGGTCCTGCGTCACCGTCTGGGGACGCTGTGTCACTTCCGCTGTGTCTGGCAAATGGCTGTTGGCATCACTCTGACGCCGTCGCTTCCAGATCGCGTTCCCAGACGGTGAGCGCTTGCTCTTTGTTCTTGCCTTCCAGAGACGGGTTCCGTGTTTGCCTTCGGGGAGAACAAGATGGGACAGCTGGGCCTTGGCAACCAGACCGACGCCATCCCGAGCCCCGCGCAGGTGACCGGCTGTCCCCGCCTCCGGCTCGGCGCCGGCCCTGGACTTGTGTCTCGCCGACTTCTGCTCTGTCCTTGTCCCCAGCGCAGGGAGAGGGCTGTGATGCGCTCAGTGGGGGTCACGTGGTGTAGTCTCCGGAATAGGTTGGGTCTGTGGTCAAGCTGGACAGTGTCCTGGGACCACCTTTTGTTTCCAAAGGAGGCGTGTGTTTTAGAGACGGGGTTCACAGTGACGCATGTCATGTGTGTCTCCTGACCTTGGCTGAGGTCATCCACCAGGTGGCAGGCGCTTGTTGCTAAGACGCCGGGAGTCCGGGGGAGGAGTGGGGTTCAGCTGGCTCGAGGCCGGGGGTGCTCAGTCCTGAGCAGTGGTTGGGGGGCACTCTGGTTCTGTGATCTGAGAGGACCCCTGCAGTGGCCGAGCTCATCTGGGCCTTTGGGGGACTCGGGCCCGGGGTCCTCGCTCCCGTCTCCAGCACTGCCCAGGCCGTCCCAGCTCGTGGTTTGGCGCGGTTTCCCCGGTTTGTTATCAGACAGCTTCCCAGCTGCCTTGGCTGCCTTCTGCGCTCTGGATTTTGAATTTTTTTTTTTTTTTAAGACTTATTCATTTGAAAGGCGGAGTTAGAGAGAGATCACTTCCCAGAAGGCCGCAGCAGCTGGGGCTGGGCCAGGCTGAAGCCAGGGGCCTGAGATTGCATCCGGGTCTCCCACGCGGGTGCAGGGGCCCAGGACTTGGGCCGTGCTCAGCTGCTTTCCCAGGCGTGTGAGCAGGGAGCCGATCGGAAGTGGAGCAGCCGGCGCCCCACGGGATGCCCACGGCAGACCGCAGCCCAACCCGCGCCGTGCTGCTCGCCCCTCTCAAGGTCTTCTTTAATTTGGTTTTTGTTTTTGTTTTTGTTTGATCGTTTGAGAGGCAGAGACAGCGCTGCCGTGTGCTGGGCGCCTCCCCGAGTGCCCGGGTGACTCCGGGTCAGCAGGAGCTGGGCGCTTGCTCCATCCGGGTCCCCCCGGCGCTGGCGGAGAGCCAGCTGCTTCAGCCATCAGCCTGCTGCCTCCCGGGTGCGAAGTAGCAGGAAGATGGAGGCGGGCAGAGTCAGGACTTGAACCCACGCACTGGGCCTATTTCTTGTTCACCTCTCCAGTTAAGATGGGGAATCATGGCTCCTGTGCCCTTTGGCTAGGATCAGGTAAAGACTAATTGAGAAGTGCTTGTCAGTAAGAGGGTGGGAAGGGGTTCGCTGCACCTGGTGGCCGATGATGCTGCTAACAAAGCCTTGTCATTTTAAGGGGGGTTGGCAGCTTCGGTGAGGCTGGGGAGTCAGGTGCCTATTGTGGTCTGTTTGACCCTTGCCTCCAGGCCCGTCGTGGGATTCAGCATTCGCGGAGCACTGGGTGTGGGAGGCGCCCTGCCAGCACTGTTGGGGTACAGAGATGGCCATGGTCACCTGTGAACAGAGGCGGGGGGTCTCCTGAGCTCTGCAGCATCGCCTGAGAGGCGTCGCACCTGGTGACTGGGGTGTCTGACCGGCTGTCCTGTCTTTGCAGATAATGTACAATGGCCAGCCGATCACCAAGATGGCCTGCGGGGCCGAGTTCAGCATGATCACGGATTGCAAAGGAAACCTGTATTCCTTTGGGTGCCCCGAGTACGGCCAGCTGGGTATGCAAGTCAGTTAAAGCTTTGTCACGGTCTCTGGGGCCGGGCCGGGTGCTCCATAAAACCATCTCACAGCTGTGAGCCAGTCAGGCCAGCGCCCTGTGTCACGTGGAGAGTGGCCTTTGATGAGAGGCGGAAAAATCGGCCAGGATTGGGGTGTCCCGAGCACCGCGGCCTGGGCCGAGCGCCCACCGCCCTCCCTCCGGGCTCCATTTCCTTTCCCGCCTGCCCTAGCGTCTGTCCGTCCAGTGTCCATTGTCCATCCATCCGTCCTCCGTCCGACTGTCCCTGTTCTTCCCGGAGGCCCGCGGCGGTGGCGCGTGGGCGCCCTCTGCTGGCCCCGCGGCCGTCAGCAGGCAGATGGCCCGGCATAAATGGCACCCGCGGCGACTCCCGGCAGACCAGGGACTTTGAGGCTAAATTCGCCTCAGTCAGAGCCGCTGCGCACACCCTGGGGGCTGCGTGCTTTGTTTTTTGTTTTCATTTATTTGCGAGAGAGCTACAGACAGAGACGGCGAGGCCTTCCGTCCACTGGCTCACAGCGGCAGAGCTGGCCGGTAGGGAGCTTCTTCCGGGTCTCCCACCGAGTGCAGGGCCCCAGCACTTGGGCCCCAGCAGAGCTGGGTGGGAAATGGGGCCGCCGAGACTTGAACCGCTGTCCGTACGGGATGCCAGCACCACCGGGGGAGGCCTTACCCGCTACGCCGCAGTGCCGGCCCCGTGAGGAGGGGAAGGAAGCCGGTGCCTTGGGCCTGGCCACCCCTGCCCGCCCTGGGAGCCTGGCCGGGGCCTCCTGAGCCGGCTGCGAGCCTGAGACCTGGTGCGGAGGAGCTCGGGTAACAGCTACTTCTGGGGAGACAGCGCGGTGCACTCAGTGGTGTTGGTCTTGGCTTCAGCCAGCCTTGAAGGGGTGTGGCGTCCTTGCCCCCCCCCCCCCCCCCAGTGCAGACAGAGCTTCCCCTCGCTCGGCTGCTCCCTAAATGTCTGCAGAGGCTGAGCCAGGCGGAGGCAGGAGCCGGGAGCTGCACTGTGGCCTCCCCCACGGGCGCATCGCAGGAAGCTGGGGCGGAGGTGCGGCGGCCGGGACTCCAGCCTGCAGTCCCATGAGGGCGCTGGTGGCAAGCTGTGGCTAAACTCACGCCGCCGTGACACCACCGCCCCCCCCCCCCCTTTTTTTTTTAGTTTAATGGAGAAGACTCTTTTTCCCAAATGCCTGTAGTAGCCAGGGGCTGGGGTCCTAGTTCGGAATTTAATTCAGGCACAGCCCAC
>CM027388.1:10244385-10317810 GCA_015711505.1 Sylvilagus bachmani | reverse complement strand
CGGGAGTCCGTAGCCCAGTGTTGGACCAGTGCACTCTGATGGGGGGTGTGGGGGGGTGATTCCTCACCCTAGGCTGAAAAGGCCACGCCCCCCCCGTAATTGACAGACATGTCCCAGGGGAGGGCAGGTCTGCAGCGGGGGATGGGGGTGGTCCTGGCAGATCCCTTGGGGGAAGAATGAGGAACCTGCCCAGGGGTCTCCTGCTGGTTGCAGCTGTGGTTCTAGGTACTTGGTGTAGACCCACACCCTGCTGACCGGTGGTGTGGTGTGTGGGTAGCTTGCAGGGAGGTACCAGGGTAGCTTCCCCGGTACCGCAGGCTGGTGCTAGAGCCAATAGGCTGATGGGGCCATTGGGGGCACAGGCAGCCATGACAGTGGCCACCGCTGTGTCCGTCTGAGGGTGGGCAGTGGGAGGAGTGCACAGCAGCGCGTCCTGGCCGTGCTGGGCCAGTTTCCAAAACGGCACACTGGGTCCGGGGATGCGCCAGTGGGGTGGGCCTTGGCGGGAGGAGGAAGGTGTCTTGGCAGCAGCCGGGGCTGTGCCCGGCGTCCCATAGGCCCCGAGGGCCGGGAGGGGGCCCGGTGCTGACGCCAGCTTCTGCGGTCACCGCAGGACACAACTCAGACGGGAAGTTCATTGCCCGGGCGCAGCGGATCGAGTACGACTGTGAGCTGGTGCCCCGGCGAGTGGCCATCTTCATTGAGAAGACCAAAGACGGGCAGATCCTGCCGGTGCCGAACGTGGTGGTGCGGGATGTGGCCTGTGGCGCCAACCACACGGTGAGACGCCGCCTCCCCTCCTGCAGACCGGCGGGGCAGGCGCGATTCTGCTCAGGGGCCGCCTGCCTTCTGCCTTCCTCGGGGGCCGTGTGCCTGTCAGGGGGCCCCAGGGTCGCTCCCCATCACTGTCCCCCATGACTTCCGCCTACTGAGTTGTAGTCACCCGCTTCAGACATGAAGCAAAGACGTTGAGAAAAGACGGGTTTTAAGCGATTCCTTTGTTGACTCGAGACACGCGCCTGCCACCTGCTGGTCTGTTTGCTAATTGCCGACAGCAGCTGAGTCTGGGCCAGGCTGAAGCCAGGAGCTCCATCCGGGTCTCCCCCATGGGCGCAGGGCCCCAGCACTCGGGCTGTCGTCCGCTGCCTTCCCAGGCCATCAGCAGGGAGGTGGGTTGGAAGTGGAACGGCCAGGACTTGAACCGGCGCCCGTATGGGATGCCAGTGTCACAGGGGCTGGCTCACCTGCGCCACAAAGCCCTCTTTGCCGTCTCTGCTGCGCCAGGCTCTCCAGACAGGGACCCCCCCCCCCCTCGCCAGGCCCTCTTGCCGGAGGCCCGTGTGTGCCACCCTCGTGTCTCCTCTCCCCACAGCTAGTGCTGGACTCCCAGAAGCGCGTCTTCTCCTGGGGCTTCGGTGGCTACGGGCGGCTGGGCCACGCGGAGCAGAAAGACGAGATGGTGCCCCGCCTGGTGAAGCTGTTCGACTTCCCCGGCCGTGGGGCCTCGCAGATCTACGCTGGCTACACCTGCTCCTTCGCCGTCAGCGAAGTGGGTCAGTGCTTGTCCCCACCTGGGCCCCGGGCCTGGTGTTTCCTCCTCAGCTCAGTGTTTCCATGGGAACCACATGGCCACCGTCCTGTCCCAGGGTCCTGAGCCCTCGCGCGCTTCATCCCCACTGGTGGTGCTGTCAGTTATTTTTTTTGTTATTATTGGAAAGGCATCGTGGAGAGAGAGGACAAATGGCTGCCGTGGCTGGGGCTCTGCCAGGCTGAATCAGGGTCCCAGGGACTTGGGCTGTCCCTCTCTGCTCTCCCGAGTGCTCTCCTGCTGGGTCAGAAGCAGAGCAGCCAGGATTTTGGCCGGCACTCTGATGTGGGCTGGGGGCGTCACAGGCCCAGCTGAGCCCGCTGTACCCCGCTGGCACTCTGATGTGGGCTGGGGGCGTCACAGGCCCAGCTGAGCCCGCTGTACGCCGCTGGCACTCTGATGTGGGCTGGGGGCGTCACAGGCCCGGTCAAGCCCGCTGCACCCTGACCAGCATTCTGATGTGGGCTGGGGGCGTCACAGGTCCGGCCAAGCCCACTGTGCCCCGGCCGCAGCCCCGATCCCCAATGGCTACTCACAGCGCCCGCCCGCGCTGCCCCCGTGCCTCCCACGCAGGCGCTGCCGGAGGCTGGGCTTCAGCTCCTGGGGCGCAGATCACGGTGGGATCATGTTTGCTTCCCCACAGGCGGGCTGTTTTTCTGGGGTGCCACCAACACCTCCCGCGAGTCCACCATGTACCCGAAGGCAGTCCAGGACCTATGTGGCTGGAAGATCCGCAGCCTGGCCTGTGGGTAGGTGAGGGGCTGGGTCTCACTCTCTGGGGTGGGGGACACACCGGGGAGGGTGCCTGTCCCATGACCGCGGGGCTCCAGGTGGGGGCGCAGGGGAGCGGACGGCCGGGGTGTCACTGGGAAGGCCTCTGGAGAGGGCGAGCGGAGCTGGGGGTGCAGGCTGGCCGCCAGTTCAGACTCCCAGCTGGGCACGTGGTGGGGAGAGACGGAGACCCCTAAGCATGGAGGAGGGCGTGCCTTAGTCCATGGCCGGGGCGGAGGGGACCTTGTGGCTCTGAGAGCCCTCAGACCCTGGGCAGGGAGGACGGCCCCTCCGTCACCTCTACTCCATGGAAACGCGTCTCTGTGGGGTTGGAGGGCAGCGAGACCTGACCCTGCCCGTGAGCAAGCAGCCCTGGCGGGGGATGGCGGGGCCGGGCGCTGACGGGCTCTGCCCCCGTAGGAAGAGCAGCATCATTGTGGCTGCGGACGAGAGCACCATCAGCTGGGGGCCGTCGCCGACCTTCGGGGAGCTGGTAAGCCGCCCCGGGGAGGCAGGGTCTGTGGGGCCGCAGGGGTGGGGGTGTGAGCTCGGCAGCCCCTGCAGGCAGCCCGGAGGGGTGAAGTCATGTGGTCTGGGAGCCACGCCCCCTGGGAAGGGGTCAGGCCCTCACCTGGGCCTGTTGCTACAGGGGTGTGGGGGGTGGGGTAAGCACCTGCACTGTGGTGTCTGTCACCCCGCGGTCCTCACAGGTGCCAGGAGCCTGCTGGGCTCCCGAGCTCGCCTGTGGGTGAACAGTGGTGCTCACCGGCCGCCTGCCCAGAGGTGTGGCCCCGTGGGTCCCCGTTTCGGTGAGCGCCTCCTCTGCCTTCGCAGGGCTATGGGGACCACAAGCCCAAGTCGTCCACTGCGGCCCAGGAGGTGAAGACTCTGGACGGCATCTTCTCAGAACAGGTGAGGGCACCCGCACCCGCCGCCTCGCCGGGGCTCTGTTGGGTCACGCCCTCAGCAAGAGGGAAGTGCAGAGGGGTCCCAGCCAGCCCGTCCTCGCGACGTGCACCAGGGTCCCGCTGGGGCTGGGCTGCTGGCAGGAGGCTGCGGCAGACAGATGGTGGGCCAGGGCCCCACGGGCAGGCGGGCGGCCCAGGGAGCTGGGTTCCCTCAGCTGCTGTTCTAGCCGCAGCCTGGGTGGCCTCAGTGGTGGGGGTGGGGGTGCTGGATCACGATGATCTTGGCTGTTATCAGTAAGGGGGCTGATGAACTGTTTTATTTCATTTATTTGAAGGCAGAGTTAGAAGGAAAGCCAGATCTATCCCAGATGGCCCCACGGGTGCAGGCTGGGCCGGGCGGGAGCTGAGAGCTCCTTCCGGGTCTCACGCGGCTGCGGGCCCACACTTGGGCCATCTCTGCTGCTTTCCCGGCACGTTAGCAGGGAGCTGGATCGGAAGCGGAGCCGCCAGGACTTGAGCCGGCGCTGGCACTGCAGGTGGTCACTTTACCTGCTGTGCCACGGCACCGGCCCCTTGCCGCACTGTTGGGGTCCCCCCCCCGGAATGCGGAGCCCTTGCCAGTCCGGCATAGCCCCGCCCTGCGCCACGGGCTCAGCGGCCCCAAGCTCCAGGACGCCCTCAAGGAGGTGCACCTGTGGACCCGCCTGCCTTGTCCCCGCAGGTGGCCATGGGCTACTCACACTCCTTGGTGATCGCGAGGGACGAGGCCGAAACGGAGAAGGAGAAGCTGAGGAAGCTGCCCGAGTACAACCCCCGCACCCTCTGACGGGGCGGCGCCCCCTCGCGGCGGCGGTCACTCCACATGCACTGGGACGGGAAGTCCGGACGAGCAACGGGAAAAGCGAGAGTCGGCCGCAGGTGCATTTTTGTTAGGCTCCCCAAGGTTCCGTTTCCTAAGCGATCCCACGTTGACTACCTTTTTCTGTACGCTTTCCAAAGTGGTCCCCTCATGCCGAATTAAAACGCCTGCTCCCATCCACCTGCCACTCCTGCGGCGGGTAGCGACTGCAATCTGGGCTTTCATTTCGCTAGTTTGTTTTGTAAGTTTCTTCTCTCCGGAGTCTGCTTCCTGGCCCTCCCTCCCGGCTGTAATTAGCATTGTGATCTGCGGGGAGACGGACTGCCCTTCTCCCAGAACGGCTGGCCCTTGTCCCCAAAGGCTCTGGGCCCTGGTGGTCGCTCGACTCCCTCCCCTGGGCTACCTGGCAGCCCCCCAGCGTCCCAGCATCGGCCGGGTCCCCCTGGCGGGGGCTCGGGATCTGTGTAGCCATTTTTATCCACTTCAGCTGTAAAAGAGGTCCAAATGCAGACCTGTCTGTGGGCAGAGGTGGGGATGAGTGTCCGCAGGGTCCTGCTGGGCACCCCCCAGTGCAGCCAGGGCCTCATCGTCACCCACGATCTCTGAGGAGACGCCGAGTGGCCCCAGCTCCTCCGCTGCGTGCTTCCTCCGCGTCCCGCCCCCGGCTGGAGCCACCCTCCTCAGGGTCTCTGCCGGCTCGGCGCTCTGTGGTCCCGCATGCTTGCCTCTGGTACCAAATAGTCGGGCTGACGGACGGGGCCCTCCATTCCTGCGTGTCCGTGGACAGCACGGCCGCCCTCTCCCCCTCCCAAGTGCCCTGGGCCTGTCGCCGGTGTCACGGGCCCCGCGCCCCGCGACTGACGAGGTGCCTTCCCCGGAACCCTCCTCTCGGGCTGGGCTCCTGGTTTGCCGAGGGTCCGGGCTGGTCTGGGTGCTTTAACTAGAGTTTTAGTTGCGAGGTGCTTGGGGGGGCGGGGTAGGACTTTGGCGCGAGACTGGGGTGGCTGGGACAGTTAACACTGCTCTTTGGAAAATTGTTTGGCTTTTTGCTGTTGTTAGCACTTGTCTGTCTCGATGTTACAAATGCCAAAAATGATCTAGGTCATCATTGCTTTCCCACCCCAGTCCCGCCTGCAGGGGCTGCCCCCGGGGGGCGCTGACGCGAGGGGGCTCAGCACTGCCGTCCCGGCCCCGCAACCCCCCGGGCTTCCGCTCAGCTAACCTGATGCGTCCACGTGGCCCCGACGGGTTCCCCGGCCTGGGGCTCGGGCGGCTGCTCTTTGTCCCGCTGCAGCCTCTGCCCCAGCGCACAGCGTTGCAGGGGCCGAGCTGGGCTTGGGGCTCGGAGCGGGCGAGACAAACCTGCAGCCGCCCCGCTCCTCTTCCGCGCTCCCGGGGAGAGGCACCGGGGCCCTGCCGCTTCCGACCCAGTCTTCCAGATCGGGGGAGGGGCAGCTGCGGCGAGGGCGGGGCTTGGTCGAAGGTGCCTGGTTTAGTGCTGTAATTGTCTTATTTTTTTTTATATATATATTTCTCGGAGTAAACATTTTAAATAAACTGCATCGTTGTTTACTCGGGCTTGGCTCTCGCGTTTCCTTGGTGGTGGAACCCAGCACGGACACAGGGTGTGTTCAAGCTGAGCTTGGGCCCCGGCCCCGCAGAAAGGGCTGCTGCAGGGAGCGCCCGGGCCTGGATCGTGCTGGGGGGTGGGTGGCAGGGGCCGCCAGTGCCTCAGCTGTCTGGCTTGGAAGGTGCCATGGGGTGGGGACATCCGGGACTGTGACAGGCACGTGCCAGGGGCTTGGAAGGGTTTAGGGGAAAGTGGGATGAAAAGGTCAGCCTACTTTGGTGTAAAATCTTGGGAAATCTCTGCATGAACTTCTTGAAGACCCTTTTTGAAGAACCTGGTCCAACTCCACCTGGTGTTTGGCATTGGCTGCTCCTTGTGGGCAGTGTGGCCAAGCAGCCACCAGGGGGCAGCAGGCACCAGTGCTGGGTTCACAGGACAGGAACAGGTCCCTTCCAACAGCGTGGCTCCTAGGCTTCTCCTGGGCCCCACTGCAGGGTTCCAGACTGGGGCATCATATAGGTCGTGGCCACCTGCAGCCAGCGGTGTCCGGCAGGTCCTGGACATCACCGGATGCTGATGGCATTGGCTGCCGTGCACTGGGGTCCCTTTGTCACTCCTGCCCTGGGGCCCCTGAGTGGGCAGCATCCACAGGATGGGTGGCAGGGGGGGGGAGGGGTCCTGTCCCAGCCCACTGCCACATTGTAAGGACGGGGACCTGAAGGCCACAGGACCATGGTACCTGGAGCGCGGCAGCACCAGGAGGGCCCGAGGGAAGGTGGGAGAAGCCAGCAGTCTCATTAAATGTTCTCGAGAGGCAGGGAGAGGGAGACAGACCCCGATCCCACCTACTGGGTCACTCCCCAAATGCCCGGAATGGCTCAGGCTGGACTGGGCCACCACTGCTGCCTCCCAGGTGTGCACTGGAGGATGCTGGGATCCGGAGAGCTAGACCGTGAGCCCAGGCACTCCGATCGGGAATGTTGGGAGTCCCGAGGGGCACCTTAACTAAGCCTACCACCCTTGGCCCATCAAGAACTGGAGGTGGCCGTGGTGGGAACACGCAGGAGGCCTGGAGTCTGCAGAGCCCCAGCTGCCCGCCCCCACCCTGGGCCCCCAGGCACCTGCATCTCCAGCAGCATGCATGGCCTTGGAGCAGAGACAGCATCCCAGGACCGTGTGCTCAGCCCAGCGGGAGGCACCCATGGGGCGTGGGCAGCACGGGGGAACCTCCTGGGCACTCGGGAGCAGCAGCATCCCGAGCCCTGGCCACTGCCTTATGCCCTTGCGCTTGGGGGAAGCACAGAGCTGTTGGCCTGACAGCTGCCCTGACCTTGGCACTGGCCACAGAAGCCCACGACCTGGAGGGTGCAGCCCGGACGGCTTCCGCAAGCCCCAGTCTGCCACAGGTGTGTGCTGACGGGCATCCAGCAGGTGCCCATGGGGTAACGCTTCCTGGATGAGGGAGGAATGGGGTCGGTGAGAGCAGGAAGGGGCTCCCTAGCGGCCCTGGTGGAGATAGGAGGGGAGGGAACGGCCACCACCATTGGTGGGTTACTCCTCGGGATCCAGAACCCATTCCCTTGGGCCTTTGCAGAGCGGTTCACGCAGGAACTGTAGCATGCCATCAGCTGACCTGTCCTTTCGCGTCGGGTCCCGAGGCCTGTTCTGTGTCAGCCCAGCCAATGCAGACCCTGAACCCCGAGACTCCCCATGCACAGCAGCAGAGGCTGCCCGTGAAGCGCTGGGGCCGGGGCCCACGTGCGAGAGTGCGAGACCCGGGGCAGCTCATCCACAACAGGCTGCCAGCCCAGCACCCCCCTCCCCGCCCCATCTGTGGCTCAGCTCCCATCGCCCGCAGTGACCCACCCGAGAACAGTGGGCAGAGCTCCATCTTGGGGTCCCAGCTCTGCTGACCCTGGGCAAGCCACACCTGACTCAGGGCGGGGAAGGCTAAGGGAGCAGGTGGCACAGGATTCAGGCATCCAATGGCCACCCCACGCCGAGGACACTGATGCCCCCATTCTGGCACGCTGGGAAAAGACCCGAGCCCATTCTATGGCTCTAACACAGGCCCCCTGGGCTGGCCCTGGGCCCAGCTCTGCCTCCAACTTGCTGAGGAATGGGGACCAGGCAGCCAGCAGCCTTCTCGGGCCCACCTTGCCCACTGGAGGGTGCCCCCAACACAGGCAACTGGCCAGAAGCAGACAGGCGGCTCTGAGCCCTGGGCTGGGTGCTTCAGACCCCGTGAGCATCAGCCCAGGGCTGTCCCTGCCGAGGCCAGCCGCCCACCGGGCCTGGCCCCTCCAGCTGGCCCCAGATGCCAGGGCGGCCCTCTCCGACCTGGGCTGTCCCCTCTGGCTCAGTCAAGCATTTGGAAGATCTGCATCCGTCCACTTCCCCTCTGAAGATGGGGGGGGTGCAAAGGGGAGGGGAAGGGGCAGGAGGGATGGCACCTCTACCCATCTGGCCATCACTAAGGACCACTCGCCCCTGCCCCAAAACAGGCCACCAAGCCAAAGTGCATTGGGAAGCACGAGCTTTATTTGCTCTTTGGTGAACATTTGGGTGAGGGACAGCTCGTCCCACCCCCTCCCCATGCCCCCAAGGGGTGGAGTGGGTGGCGTTTGGTATATGACTGCACCCGAGGAGGCCCCGGAACCAGGCGGTGTGGGGAGGTGGGCGCTGGTACCCGGCCGCTCTAGGGCGTCATGTTCCACCACTTGAAGGCAA
The DNA here is from genome assembly GCA_015711505.1 of Sylvilagus bachmani. Taxonomy (NCBI): domain Eukaryota; kingdom Metazoa; phylum Chordata; class Mammalia; order Lagomorpha; family Leporidae; genus Sylvilagus; species Sylvilagus bachmani. The sequence goes on along the minus strand of CM027388.1, from coordinate 10,309,384 downwards.
AGGGCACGCGGCGGATGTTGGCGCAGGCGCAGAAGTCGCCCACCTGGGTCAGGTAGCAGTCAAAGTCGTCGATGAAGCTGCACTTGAAGCCCAGGGGCTCCAGCAGGCGGCACAGCTCTTGTTCCAGGCAGCAGCTGCCCTTGATCTGGGGCCCAAAAGGCTTGGGGACCCCCAGGTTCTTGTCCATCACAATCATCTGCAGCTGTTGGAAGAGTGGCTGGGGTCTGGACAGGATCGTGGCCTCGAGACCCGGCCCCCCCTCCCCAGCAAGGCGTGCCTGGGGCCAAGAGACCCCACCCCCCCCAGCAAGGGGTGCCTGGGGCCAAGAGACCCCGCCCTCCCCAGCAAGGGGTGCCTGGGGCCAAGAGACCCCGCCCTCCCCAACAAGGGGTGCCTGGGGCCAAGAGACCCCGCCCCCCCCCAGCAAGGGGTGCCTGGGGCCAAGAATAGGGCATACCCCGCTTCTGCTGAGACAGCGGCTGGCCCCCCTTCCTGCCTGTGCTCATGCAGACATCACTAATCAACCTCAGAATCTGATGCGTGTTCATCTTCCAGGAGCTCCCACTGTTTCCCACTGGCTTTGGGGACTGGGTTTCCCCACCTGCCCCAGCCGACTTCCCTGGACCCGGCTCGGCTCTTCCCTTCCTCAGAGGAGTTTCTCTGGCTGTTACACCTACCCTCCCCCTCCCAGGGGCTCTGCCAGCTCCCATCCCAGGCCCAGGGGACGCCCCTGGGAGGGTGCAGGGCCTGTGTCCGCAGGGCCTCAGGATTCACCTGCTTGGGGGCCATGAATAAAAGCAAGAACTTGGGCTTGGAGTGGGAGGGGCCTCCTGCTCTCGCCTGCCAGCCCCGCACTGCCCACTTGCGTCTACAGATGCTACACCTCCTTGCTGCTGCGCCGAGCCTGGGCGTGGGGGCAGGAAGCCCCTGCCCTCTGGAGACTGGCCCAGATCTCACCGCCAGAAGCCCCCCCATCCCCCTAGCGCTGGGGCGCCCGGCCCTCCCCACGCCCCTCACCAGGTCAGGGAAGTACGGCCTCGCCAGGGGCTTCCGGCTCTGCTGCTCGGACGGCACGTTGCTCAGCTGCTCCAGGCAGAAGAGCTGAGGCACGTCGACGATGTCCTCTTCCGCCAGGCCCAGCTCCGACTTCAGGATGGTGCGGTTCAGGCGGAGGCACTTCTGGGGCGGGGCCGGCAGAGGAGGGGGAAGGTGGGTGTGGCCGGCACAGCCCTCACCACGCACCAGGAGCTCTGCGTGATGCCAGCCGCCGAAGAGGCAGGCAGCTCCCGTTCCCGAGGAGGGATGACGCTCAGAGGGAAGGCCAGGGCCTGGGAGGCTTGAGTCCCAGCTCCTAGTTCCGAGCCCTCGGTGCCACGGGCCCTTCTAGCCATCCACCCCGCCCAGAGTGGGGACCTGGAGGGTGGCAGGGGCAGACGCGCCTTCAGGCTCAGGCCCACAGCTCTCCCTCCTTTCCGAGGAAGGCACACGAACAGCCCCATCTGGCCACTGTCCCCCTCAGATCGGCTGAAGCCCAGCCACCCGGCGCCTCCCTGGGTCTCCATGCAGGGCAGTCCCCTGCACCCCACACCTAGGCGGTCCTGCGTGAGGATAAGCTCTGAGACAGACCCTCATTCCCACACCGGTCAAACGCACCCGCGGGGCCAGCTGGCCTGCTTTGCAGAGGTCAAGGCCCTGTGCACAGGACACTCCCAGGACCCAGGGAGCCAGCAACCTTGCCCAGCGCCACCTTGGGCCAGAATGGCCCTGCCCCGGGCCTCAGCCTCCCCTTCCAGCAGCTGGAGCAGCTCTGGGCTCGTGGCTTCTCACAGCCAGGAGTGAGTCACATCCCACGAGACTGGAGGGCCCGATGCCCTGGGCCCCCAGCTCGGGACTGTCGTGCCGTGTTGGGGCGGCGCTGGTCTTTCTGGGTTGGATACTATGGTGTTCAGAGGTGGCAGGAGGCAGGCAGGGTGTGAGCTGAGTCACTTCTGGCAAACACACCAGACTTGAATGACAGAGCGACCAGAGTGTGAACCTGGGAGTCACATGCCGCTCCCCAGCTGGATGGCAGAGGTCAGGGACTCGGCCCAGAGCCGCACTGCCTTCCTACAGGGGTGGGTTTTACCAGACGAGGTTGTTCCCGGATTTGAATGATAACTGAGCACCTGTGTGCCGAGGCAAGAACTTGTTTAGGCTGCCAGGGCGTTTCTGACCAGGGCGAAGAGCCAGGGGGACTCATCCCGACAGCGCTCGAAGCCGGATGAATGAGGAGCCACTGATGGCCCCTGTGCCATGTACCGGCCCCTGTCCCACCCTGAGCGTCCAGATCGGGCCCCACGGCCATGTTGGATTGGCTCCTTGGAAAGGTGTCACCACATAAGCTGTTTCTTCCAAGAGTGAGGTACACCTGCTGGCCTGGGCTCCTCTGGTCTCCCCAGGGTGGCACCGGTCAGTGCCGGCCTCGGATCTGGTCCGAATCGGGACGTGGAGGAAAGGGTGACTGGCAGCTGTCCCCCCGGCCCCATCTCTAGCAGCAGTGGGTCAGAACCTCCCCGTAGGACCCTCAGTGCCCGCCCCTTCTTGGGCAGTCTCCCACAGCCACGGCCGCAGTCCCTACCTCCACGTAGTCGTTCTGCTTCCTCAGGCTCTCATCAGCGAGCAGCTGATTGATGGTGCGGGCCTCCCTTCCTGGGGGGGGGGGGGGGAGGGGTGGCTGCAGGGCTGGGCAATGCAAGGGACCTCGCACAAGTTGGGGAAGGCAGAATTGCATGGAAGTGTGGGAGCGATCACTGGACCTAGAGGTTACGTCTGAGTGCTGGGTGCCCAGCTCTGGCTCCTGAACCCGGTTTCCCACCAAGGCACACCCCGAGAGGTAACTGGGTTCCTGCCATTCACATGGGGAGACCTGGGTTGAGGTCCCGGCTCCTGGCTTCCGCCCAGCCTAACCTCAGTTATTGTAGGCATCTGGGGACTGAACCAGGGGACAGGAACTGTCTTTTTGAATTTTCTTGGGCCAGTGACTACATGAGTTGCTTGGCTGGTCTCTAGCCGCCCGCCCCCCACCCCCCCCATATCTGGGGGCTGCTCAGCGTCTACACCAGGAAGTCCAGGCAGGATTTTATTGCCAGCATCCACCTTGTCCCTGGTTTGGGGCAGGCAGCCCAAGGCACCTTGGCAGAGCAACTGTGTCGTCTACTCAGCTCAGCTGGAGCCCCCTATGCGTTGCTGGGCCTGTACAACCTCACGCCCGTGACCTTGACCGGGCTACACTACTCTAGGACCCTCCATTCCAGTCTCGGGGTGGGGGGCAGGGAGGCCCAGTTCCAGCTCCAGCGCCAAGCAGACACATGGCATCTCTGGCACGCAGTGCACGCTCGGCCACCGTCTCCCTCCCATCAGGTCGTGAACAGAAGATCGCTGACCCCAGCCCAAGGCCCCAGCAGGGGTGGAGCAGGTGGGCTCCTGTTCCCACGGGGCTGAAACTGCTGGTCCTCACAGCACAGCTGGGGTGTCGAGGGTCCAGGGAACGCCCCAATGTCTCCGCCCCTTTCTGGGGAGAGAAGCCTCCTCTGTGCGTTCCCAGGGCATTCGGATCAGAACTGCTGCGGTCCCAGCCGTGCAGTCCCAGGGGCCGAGTGCTTAACCCCACATTGCCTGGGCAAATCCAGACCCTAGCACTCATGACGCCCACATGGCCATCAAGTCACTGGCACGTACCTCAGGGACTTCTGGTCTACCTGTGCTGACCACAGTCTTGGAGCAGAACCAGGGCTTTGAAAGCGGAAGCTCCAGCTGCTCTTGGGCTACCCTGGGCTCCTGCTACCGAGGAGGACCGAGGAGAGCATGACCGTCTACAGGGACCCCCGCAGAAGAAGGGACCTGGCCCTGCCCCCCCCCCCCGGAGGGACCCCTTGCTCACCGTTAGAGAGGAGCTGGTCCCCTCTAACACCCTCAAACAGCACCGCGTCCCCGTAGCCTTCCTTCTGCTTCTCCTTGAAGAGGTTGTAGCAGGAGCTGGGGCTGGCCAGGAGCAGCAGGAAGCCCTAGGGGACAGACACCGAGGGCCAGAGGTCAGGTCCCTTCGTCCCCTAGAAGGTTCTAGAAGTCCCCAGCAGAAGGTGCGGGCGACACGGCGGATGCGCCCTCCAGCTGCCCACGCGCACCTTCTTGCTCCCGCTCTTGTCGTCCGTGGGGACGAAGCACATGAACTCGTCCACGTGGCCCGACATCAGCCAGTCCGAGAAGAGCTCCACGGGCGCCTGGACCTGCTGGGCGTAGAGGAAGTCCCGGAGGTTCTTGCTCATGGCCCGGCCCTCCACGCTGGAAGGAAGTGGAAGAGCTGTGAGCCAGCGGGGTCCCGGTCAGCGGCCTGCCACCTGCAGAGGGCCAGGCTGCCACCTGGGGCTCGGCTGCTCTGACCTTTGGGTGGAAGCAGCCAGTCAAGGGCTGGTTGGCCGAGAATCCATTTCTCAGACCCAAGTCAAGACTGAGCCAAGTGATCCCAGACAGACGGACCCCCAAGACCCAGGCGTCTCCTGGCTTTAGACCTACAGCCACGGGGAAGGTCAACCACGCATGTTATGGAGACACCACCTGCAGGGGGCGCTAGGACCAGCTGAGGTTAGCTTGCCTTAGCTGAAGCCCCATAACCAAAGAAACTTTAGTCTCCTGCATGGATTAGACTAAGGAGCCCTCCTATCTCTCGGGGTAAGCCATCTGTTGAGTTGCATGGGAGGGGGGGATAGGGTGGAGCCAGGTGAACCCCAGGGTCCTCCCCCACAGTTTGAGGGCATCTGGCCCCTTGCCTCACCTGGGGTAGAAGCTGCTGCCAATGAGGACCCTGCCAAGGGGGTACTCCTTCTCCTGCACCTGGACCGGCGGGGACACCATCAGGTTCCCGATGGAATCCATGCTGGCCACTCTGTGGTCCTCGGTGCGCTGGATCACATAGCCAACGCCAGGGCTCTGGAAGGAGACCCGGCCCTGAGGAGGGAGGGAGGGGCCGGAAGCCCCCATCTTCCACCTAATGCCGACTCTCAGGGAGCACCCCACCCCCACCACAGGGCGCCCGCACCCTCTCCCTCGGGGCCCCTTCACCCTAGCCAGGCACCAGGCTGGCGAGATTGGACCACACCCGGATCAGCCCAGCCAAGCCCCACACCAGCGAGTATTTCATGGGGAAGTCTTCCAGCTTGGCGGCCCTGGGGGTGTCGAGGATCAAGGAAACCGTCTTGTGCGGAGCCTGGGTATAGCAGAAGGCCATCTCGTCCTGGGGGAGGGGGGAGAACGGACAGCGAGGTCACCTCACCCCAGCTGCCTTCCTGCCCGGGTCTGGCCTGCCAGCCACACAGCTCCCCAGGAAGGGGGTACGATGAGAACCCCACTTCTTCCCGCCAGCTCCTGCTCGGCCCTCCAAACCCAGCTTCTCAGAGGCTCTCTGGACCCTTCCGTAAGCAGGTTCAAAGCTCGAGTCCCCAGGTTCCTTCTGTGTCTGCGCCCAGTGTGCCAACGCCTTACTGGCTTTCTCTCAAAAATACCCACGCCAAGTCAACTCATCCTGGGTGCCGCCCGAGAAGCCACTGCCAGGCCTTCCAACTGGGGTCCCCACTTCTGTTCTTGCCCCCTTCCAAGATCCACTTCCTACCCCTGAGCCAGAGGGGTCTGTTAAATTAAGTCACAGAGCCAATGCTGTAGCATAGTGGGTAAAACCCCTGCCTGCAGCGCCAGCATCCCATATGGGCGCCAGTTCCAGTCCCGGCTGCTCCACTTCCCATCCAGTTCTCTGCTATGGCCTGGGAAAGCAGTGGAAGATGACCCAAGTGCCTGGGCCCCTGCACCCATGTGGGAGACCGGGAAGAAGTTCTTAGCTCAAGATGGGCTTAGCCCCAGCTGTTACGGCCATTTGGGGGAGTGAACCAGCCATGGAGGAAATCTGTCTCTACCTCTCTAACTTTCAAGTAAACAAAACTTAAAAAATTGTCACGACCTCTCCCTCCCCTGGATCATACCTTTCCGTGTCACCCCGATTTGCTGTGGGTTTCTAGTCCTTACCTGGCCCTACAACGTCCCTAGTACTCAACGTAGCATCGCCTGCCCCTCTGCCCTTTCTTCTGGGACCCGGCCACACTGGCCCTTCCAGTCCCAGAATCCCCCTGGTAGACGCCCACATCACCATCCAAGTCAGCCTCTGCTCCGCCCCTTCCCACCCCGGCCCCAATCCCGGCAGGAAGCCCCCCTCCCATCCTCTCACACTTCACTGAAGGTTTCCCTGACCCCCACCCTGCCCAGCTGGCTCGAGTCACTCACTCATGCTCTGCCCCCCCTAACCTCGCACAGCAGGTGCAGAACCTGTCCCCCTCTTCTCATGTGCGCTCAGCACACAATTGCATGAGTATTTGTGAAGACAGGACAACACCCCAGGCTGGGCTGGGCTCTAGCCCTCCTGCTGTGCCGGGGTCAGGCAGGACCCCACAGCAGTGGCCGGGTCCTGGCAGCCCAGAGCTGCAGGCATCAGGACCAGGGCCCTTCCGGATCGGGCAGGAGGATGGACTCCGTTTTCATCCCTTGTGGCTATGGCTCAGGCGAGTCCTTTCCCCGCTGTGGCACTCAGGTTTACGCGAGAGCCTCTGTATAGGACAGGTCTGGTCCCCCTGGCTCCCACCCACAGGTGGGTGTTACCTGGAGCCACCTGCCCAGGCGGTTGGGGTCCTCGTAGACAGAGGCCAGCTGGCTGTTGCTCTTCTCGCTCAGCTCGGTCACCATGTTCACAAAACCCTGGAGCTGCAGCTCTCTGCCCAGAGAGAGAAGTTGGCCGTGACCTCCACCTCCCAGGAGGTGGGGGGCACTTCCTGACCCCCAGCTCGGAGCCTGCTGTCTAGTGCCACTCCACTCAAGAAATGCCAGCGACAGCTCCTGCCCTGGCCGCCCAGGACCTTCAGTCACTCTGCACCTGTGCTGTGACCCGTGGCCCAGCTCTGCTGTGTCAGTGGACCCAAAGGTACTGGCTCCTCTTCTGTCCTCATGGGTGGTATCCCACCCTGCTCCGAGCAGCCAAGCAGCCGGGGTTCCTGGTGGTGGCCAGCAGGGGGCGTGTTTGCACACAGGCAGTGGCAGGCATGTGCTCGGGGATCTCAGCCCTTTGTCCGACCCTGGTCTTCCATGTGGCCAGAGTGACCGCAGACAGAGCCACTGGTGGTTACTCACGGGATGTGCCCACCAGGGTCCTTCTCCTGTCCCCCAGGCACGCGGCCATGTTCTGGCCTCCCTGCAGCAGGATGCGGCCCGTGCCTGCCCCAAGGCTGTAGGCAAGTGAGCAGAACGGTACAGGGGCTTCCAGGTGCCCAACTGTAACAGCGGGCAGCTCTGCCTGGACTCTGGTGCATCCTCCTTCCCTGGCCTGGGCCTAGGAAGTGCCTGGCCTGGCCTCCTCAGAGAGGCTGCCGCTGCCCCAGGAGAAGCGTCCTTAAAGAGCCAGGCCCCTGCACGCCATGGGCAACGCGCCACGCCTCCACCTGCAAGCATGAAGCCAGAGTCGACCCCGGGACACGGACTCGGGCACAGGTCAGGGCATCGCCCTCATCCACGGGGTCCTGCTGGCTTCTGCCCGGCCCCCCCGCCCCGTCATGCCCCAGCACCTCACCACGCCCAGAAAGGGCTGTCACCTGTCTGACACCCTTCACTTGTCGTGCCCTGAAGTCAGGCTGCTGGTCTGGCCCTGCCACTGCCCCCCATAGAACTCAAGGTCATGGACCGTCTCGCTCTTCTCCGTCCCTGGTGCTGGGGTCCCCAGGCTCATGACCATCCTGGGGCAGGGCTCGGCAGTCCAGCTGGGAAGTTTCACGTTTGAGAGGCGTGGTCTGGACCCACCGGCCCCGCGTAGACAGAAGAGGGAGCCCGGTGCAGGTGCCCAAGGGTCTCTCACCTGCACAGGTACACCTCGAGGGGCATCTGGGTGCTGGGGATGAAGATGCAAGGAGCTACGCGGAACACAACCGTGTGCTTGTACACCGGGGTCTCTGGAATCGACTGACAGAACATGAGGTCTCGCTGTGACCTGGCTTTCTGGCTCCCTCCCTCCCCCAGGGCCCCACCCACCTCCTGAAACCATAGCTCCACCCACCGAGCCGCAGCTCCCCCATCCCCCACTCAACATGGGAGATGGCCTGGGCCTAGGGCTCCTCGGCGACCTGGGGACGTACCGGGTCTTCAGACTCCTCCACCAAGGAGGCCGAGTAGGAAATGAGGCCCGAGAAGCTGGCAGACGGGAACTCCGTAGCTTCAAGGTAGAAGGTCTCCTTCAAGGGGCTCTCGATGGAGGCGAAGGTGTAGGAGTGCTGACCTGGCCCCAGCACCAGCTGGAAGGCATTGGAGCCGTCTTCTAGGGAGGAGAGAGAGAAGGGCCGGGCCAGCTGCGGGAAGCGCCTGGTGCCAGCCAGCACACCAGCCGGTCAGGGCACGTGGGCACCAGGAGCGCAGGGACCGGTGGACACACTCCCTCCATTTGTGACATTTAGGGCCCTGGGGACAGTCAGCCCTTTGTTCAGACAAGGGCCAGTTACTGTCTAGCACCCTCCAGACGCCTGTCACCCATCAGGAATAGGACACAGGCCCAAGCACCCATGCCCTGGCTTTCAACTTCTCTGGAGGCGACTCCCAGACCCCTTTGCTGCGTCTTAGTCCGGGGGCTCTCGGGCACTATGGTTTTCAGCATCGCCCAGACGAGATGCGGTGAGCCGCTTCCGGCCCCACAAGCTTCAGTAAGCTTTCTCAGGAGAAAGACCAGGCTGGTGTTGTGGCTCAGTGTGTTCAGTCACCGCCTGCAACGCTGGCATCCCATGCGAGCACTGGTTCGAGTCCCGGCTGCTCCACTGGGAACATTTGGCTTCTTGCTAACGTGCCCTGGAGTGCAGCAGGAGAGGGCCCACGTGCTTGGGTCCCTGCCTCCTATGTGGTGACCTGGAGGGAGTTCCAGGCTCCAGGCTTTGGCCTGGCCCAGCCCTGGCCGTTGCAGCCATCCGAGGAGTGAATCAGCAGGTGGGAGATCGGTCTCCGACTCTGCCTTCCAAGTAAACATTTTTAGGAATAACAACCCATCAGGCTGCCGCGATACTGCATCCTTGGTGGGCTACAGCACAGCGGCCCCCACCCTGGGCAGACTCGAAGGACCACTCAGCCTGGCCCAGCCTACCTCAACTTCCCCACGCTTGGCGGCCTCACAGCACCAGAGCCAAGTTCATGGCTTTTGATGCACCCTCCTAGCCCCCAGGCAAGAGAGCCACACCCAGCCTGGACTGCCCTTCCCACTGGTCCCAGGCCACAGCCGAGGTGGAGGCCGAGACGAGGCCTCCGGGCACAGGTCAGGAGGCGGCAGGGGCTGCAGGTTACAACTCTTCCCTCTGCCTCCTGCCACAAGAGCCCACCTGCCACCAGAGGTCGCCCCTCCCATCCCGCACAAGCCCCAGGGCCCCGTGGAAGCCCCTGGAGGCCAGGCCGCGAGTCCCGAGGCGAGAGGGGCAATAGGTGAACCAAGGCAGGTGGTGGAAGCCAAAGGCTCAGGCGAGAGTCCCTGCTGGAGGCGGACTCCTCCACCTGCTGGCCCAGCGGCCCTCACCCGTGGGACACGGCGTGCCGCCTGCCTCTCACAAGTAAGGAATGGGGCGAGCAGTGGGCGGCGTGGTAGCTGGGACGTCAGCGCTACTGTGGCTGCTACTCTGGCTTCAGGGGCCCCGACCTCTGGGAAGCCAACGCAGCAGGGGCTCGGGTTGGGAAGGGGAGGGCTCTCCCATCGGGAGGAGACGTTACCCCATCTGTGGGAGGCCACGGCCACCTTTTCTGCGGAGGCTCCCTCCATATCACCCGTTTCACAGGTGGGGACGGGGCCCCCTCCACGGGGAGGGTGGCGGCCAGGGAGTCCTGGGCCACACAGGTCCAGGACGATAGGCGCTGACCTACAGCTTGAGGTCCCCGGTGGGTGACTGAGACTCTGCCGCGGGGAGGTGTGGGCCAGCCGGACACGAGCACTCACTGTGGGGCCAGTAGACCCGCGCCTTCTCCGCCTCCTCCCTGGAGGTGTGGAGGACCAGCCGGTATTTCTTCAGGACGCAGCTGGGGCCTTGGAGGTTCAGGATCATCCGGGACAGGTTCTTGATTTCTGGACAAAAGGCAGAGGCTAGGGGTCTTGTGGAAGCCAGTGCCCCAGGGACGGGGGGTGGGGGCTCGATGGAGGAGTCTCAAGGCCACCAGGCCTCCTGTGTGGGCCAGATCTGGGCCCACAGCACGGCTCTGCTGCGTGGTCCCCACATGGCCCCAGGCATGCCACCAGCCAGAGCAGGATGGCACTCACCCTGGGGCCCGACAAATGCAGAACAGGACCTGGAACAGGCAGTCCAGCGAGGGTTCGCCCCCAGCTTGGCATGAGCTAACACATCCCACCCTACCACACAGACCCGAAACCCTGGCCCCAGTGACCCCACCCACGACTGCTCTCTGGCTGTGGGGCTTTCTAGAAAGGGCAGCTTCTACCCACTTTCCACTTAGCCTTCAGCCGCCTTGCGAGGCCGATCACATGCTGCCCACTTCAGTTGGTAAACCAAGACTGGGGAGGCGAGTATGGCGAGCTCACAGCCAGGAAGCAAGCATCAGAGCCCATGGGACCACGTGGCCTCTCCCCCAGGTTGTGCAGCTTCGAGCCAGGACACAAGGTTGGCTCAGAGGCAGAAGCATCTGCTAGGAACCCGCATGTGCAGAGAGGCAGGGCAGACAGGTCCAGGAGGGCCAGTGGGGACAGCCCGGGGCCTTACCGTCAGAAAGGAACACCTTGTTGGTCTCCTTATCAATCAGCTGACCCACGTCGGCCGGGCCAGCGTTCACGAGCAGGATGGGGCCCCGACCGTTGGGACCCCAGACCCACTTTTCCTGTGAAGGAGAGAGGGACGCCAGCTCGGGAAGGCAGCCAGGAATACCCTTTACTGCTACTACTGGGGACCCCTCCCGGCAGGGGCAGGGCCACGCCCTTGGCCAGGTGGACGGAGCCGAGTCTGCGAGGCCAGCCCTGGAGGGGCGGGAAGGTAGCATCAGGTGGGAGGGCTCCGAGGAGAAACAGAAGCCGGATGTGGGTGCCCCTTTGCCTCTTCTCAGCGCGGGTCACGTTGGGATGGAGGCAAACCGGAAGGGCTGTTTGCTACCCGAGGGTCGCAGGAACCCTCTCCCCTAGCCTGGCGCTCTGGCCAACTAGGCTGTGAGCCGAGTGTCGCTGGACATTCTAGCTCCTTCTAGAGGGAGCCAGAAGTTGACTTCACCAGGTCCGACTTCTGTTGCAGCGACATGACAAATGTCAAGGAAAGCGGGCACAGGCCAGGCCTGGCTCCCAGGCACCCCCCCCCCCCCCCCCCCCGGTAGTCTCACCTTCTCCTGCTTCTCGGTTGGCACCTGCATATGCCCGTTGCGGTAGACATCCACCTGCAGGGAGACCTCTGAAACGAGAGGGCGGGTGGGCGTCTCAGCCGCCGGGGCCTGCCGGACAGAGCGCCACTGGGCCGCCCGGCCTTCCCGCGTGCTGTGGGTTTAGGTGCACAGGGAGACAGCAGAGGCCCGAGCATTCACCATCTATCCCGGGAACCAACCAAGCCAGTCCCCTGTGGTCACGGTGGCACCTCACACCCCTCAGCTTCTACCCAGGTCACTCCTACTCTACGCTCTACTCCCCAGGGCCTTCTGGAAAGTTCTCTAAGACATACAAAGGAAGAGCTCCATACACGGCAAACCCAAGCCCCTTTACAGCCTAAGACCCAGGCTCCTGCCTGGCTGCCACCACAGAAGCTGCCCCGCTGCCCACCTGCGGCAGTGTCCCGGCCTTCTGTCCCCAGCTCGTCACCTGATGCGGCATCCCCCAGCTGGCCGGGGACAGGGTCGCGAGCATATACCTGGTTTGCCGCCGTGTCCTCAGCGCCTGGCACACGGAGGCCCTGGGACCTGACACCTGCTGTGCACCAGGCTCCGATCTGGGTCCTGGGGACCCAGTGAGCAAGACAGAGGCCCCGTCCCCGGGGACTCATACCGGTGTGCATGTGTGCGTGTGTGTGATAGAGGCACGCAGAGGACATGGGCGCATTACATCAGAGCAGCCCAAGTGCTGGGGAGAACAGGGGAGTATATGGGGTTAATTTTAGATGATCAGGGGAGTCCAAGTCGGAACTGGAATAGAGACGGAGGGAGGCAAGAGAAGGATCCGTATCAGGAAAGCCACTGGGGGAACAGGGAGGCCGAGGTGGCAAGTTCAAAGGTCAGGGGGCACAAGCAAGACAGGGCAGCATGGGGGCCGCTCAGAGCCCTGCCCGGCAGAGCGACTCCGACTTCAGCCCAAGAAACACAGGAGCAGCAGGAAGGCTTCGAACCTACATCACGTCCCAACCGTCTCCTAGACGCCATCGCTCGGGCCAGGGTCAAGGCCAGGCCTGCACAAGAGCCGAGGGGGGAGCGGGGAATCCCACTAGGAGACCTGGACGGTGACCCAGGCCAACAGCGGCTGCAGCCCCGGGAAGAGGCGTGTCGCGGGTTCCAGCGGGAGTTAAAGCAGAGCTGACAGGGACACAGGTTGACACGGGGCGAGGGCCGTCCCAGGGTTACTGCTGGAGCAGAGGGACAGACTGGAAGACAGCTGGACAGATGTTGGCGGTAGACAGTCAGCTGGATCTGGGATCCGTTAAGTTTGAGTTGGGTGCTAAACACCCAGAAGGCCACCTTGGGTGGGCAATGCCTAGTTCAAGGGTGATGCCTGGCTGCAGACACTTGTGGGAAGTCTGTCTCTAGAGGACACGTGGAGCCTCCTGGCCACTGTCCAGGGCCCTGGGATGCAGCAGTGACTGGCTGTGCGGGGCCTGGGGGAGCAAGGGTCTGGCGAGGAGCTCCGAGGAGGAGGAGGTGGGGGTGGGGTTCACAGACTTAGAATCAGGCTGGAGCGCAGAGGCGCAGTGCATCCCTGGGCCGACTCGGGGGACAGCAGCAGCTGCTGCTTCCTGACGTGAGAAGCCACTAGCCGAATGTCCTCGAATGAGAAGGGGGCGGGATTGAGTGAGAGGAGAGAGGACTCTGGACCAGACACGGTGTCAACCATAACAGGAAGAGGCAGAGCATAGGTACCGGACATGACAGGTGGGGAGCCGACGGGCGCACCAGGGATTTCTGGTTGCTTCCATCCTGGCCCTGGGTGAGGTTGGGAGAGACTGAGCATTGAGCGGGGATGTAGGGGCGGGGACCTACCTTTAGGACCCATAGGGGACATCCCCTTGCTCCCGCAAAGCTCACCCTGCTCTCCAGCTGTGGGCTGGGCCCCAGGCTCCTGCCAGGAGCCACACTCACCGATGCCAGTGAGGTACAGCACAGCCGTGGCCACCGGCTCCTCCTCCTTCGGCCGATAATAAGAGACCAAGACCTGCAGAGACAGCACCTGGATCCAGGAGGGCATCGGAGGGCAGAGGGCAGGAACAGAGCCCTGGCTACGTGCCCAGGCCCAGGTGTGCAACCTGGGGCTCGAAGGCTAGCTCCCGACATCTTAGCCGCAAGCTGGCACGGGGGCCACAGCACTCGGGGCCCCGGGGAGCAGCTCCCCCGGGCACTTAGAACCTCACAAGCCCTGCCACCCCTTCCCACCCAGCCAGGGGAACCAGCAGCCCCAAGGTGGGGGTGGGGCGTGAGACTGGCCCTGTGCCACCCAGGCCAGGTGTGGGGACCCAGGCTGCTGGGCCCCAGGTGGGCAGTGGGGACAAGCCATTCACTCAAAATGAAGATGGACAGTGGGGTGGGGATGGGAGGTGGACTCCGTCTTCCCTGGGTCCCACATCAGCCTCTGCTCGACAGAGGCCTCCCCTCCAGCCATTGGCCCTGACCTTGAGGGCTTGGCCATGAGCTGGGGCCCAGGCATGAGTTAGGGCCGTGCTCATGTGATCTGTTCCAAACGTTGAACATCCCAGGCCATCGTTAGCCGCTGCTGGAACTGGAGGCCAAGCCCTAGGCGGATCACGGGGGAGCACGGCCCTCGGGTGGTCTGGGCTCAGGTCTGGGCTCAGTTCTGGGTCCCCTTGGAGGGGTGCCTGCCCTGGGCCTGGAGCGTCGCCACCGGCCATGGCAGCCTAGGGCACAGTGGCCAGCAGACAATGGCAGCAGGTTCTGCCCCACCCCCAGCTCGGAGCTGCCTCAGGTGTTCTTACCCGGCTCTACCTTGGAATCACCTGCAGAGCTCTCAACCAGAGGCCACGCCCCCACCCCAGAGGGTCTGTCTGAACGGGGTGCGACCTGGGTTCTGGGTGTCATGGGGGCCCCGAGGGCTCAAGTCGGCAGCAAAGGCTGGGTCTGCTCCTGTCGCGGGAGCAGGCAGCTGGCACCTTGCCCACGATGCGACCAGCTGCCCGTTTTATCAGGGGGCACAGGTGCTCACAGGGCGACGGCTCGCCCAGGGGAAAGAGCACAGGCCCGGGCTGAAATCCTGGAGGCGCCTCACTCCAGTTATGCTGTTGGGGCCACACTATGGCACCCCATGCCTCGGTTTCTCCATATGGAAGTTGGAAGTAGATGCCAACTCCTTGGAATGTGACTCAAGAGATCTGGTATACAGCACGCACTTAATAGACGTCAGGTCTCAAGTCTCATGAGAGCCCCCACAGCCAGAAACGGCTGCCTTAGCCGGGAAGCCCATCCGAGCTCAGCTGCCTCACAGGGGCCTAGCTGAGCAGGAGGTGCCAAGTGCCCGGGTTCCGTACCTCCCCAGCATCCCGCCAGTGCAGGCCCCACGAGGCAGCAGGTCATGGCTCAAGGTTGGGTTCCTGCCTCCCACGTGGGAGACCTGGACCGAGTCCCGGCTCCCAGCGGTCATAGTAGGCATTGAGGTGTGGCTGGGCCGTGCTCAGTCTCTAATGAATCAAGGCGAATGCCTTCAGCCACACTAAGAGCAGCTGGAAGGGGAGCCATGCAGGTCAGACCCGCTCCACTTGAATCCCATCCTGCCTGCTACCAGCCCCGGGCGGCCTCTTCCCCGCCCCGGGCCTCATTTGTGAGACGCGGCACCCACCTCACAGGTGTGTTGTAGAGCAGTAAGAGCGGCCTGGCCCCATGCTTGTCGCAGACCCACAGCCCTCGGTTTCCGTGAGTGGAGGATCTCGGAGGAGATCCCGTGGGCTGTGCTAGGAACCCCTCCCCCTGCCCCGTACCTTGTCCTCATCCACGGCGGGGCTGGGCGACACCATCTGCACCAGCACGTGCGTGGTGTCCGACAGGGGCTGCCAGATGGTGGCCGCCTCCTTCTCGGTGACGACCACGTCGCACACGTTGACCAGGACCCTCTGGGAGCCACTGACGGTGAAAAACTCGCAGTTGTCCGGCGCAGCCCTGGTTTGCCCGGCAGGGAGACACACGTTGGGGCGCACAAGGCTTACGCCCTCAGCCTTTAGGGCGGCTGGCGCGGGGGCAGGGACGGCCCTGGCCTGCGTTCTCCTTCAGTGCGGGGGCCAGGGCGGTTTGGGGCCCTACTCCAGCCTTGCTCCTCCGCCACCCCCGGCAGGACCCCCGTCCTCTTTCCCACAAGCTCCGGCCCTGACGCCATCCTCGCGGGGGTCCCTTCAAGTGACCAGCCCAGTTCCCAGGAGGGAGGAGGCGTTTGTCTGAGCCTCCAGGGAAAAGCAGATGGGCACCAGCTGTGACACTGAGGAAGTCCGGGGTTGGGGCTGCGGGAGTGAGCCCTCCATGTCAGACCCTCCCCACTGCCCCCGAGAAGGAGTGGAGGGCAAGGTCCTGCAGGGGCGCCCAAACCAGGCACCTCGAGTGGGGCAGGACTGGGACACAGAAGAGACCCCCAGTCCCCGGGCGCAGGGGTCCCTGAGTGCAACTTCCCTGCCTGGGGGGACCCGACCCCAGCTGCCAACCCAAGCGCAGTCCCCAGCACCTCACCCACTGAGGTCCAGGTTGATTTCTGTGCCCAGCACACAAATGGCGTGAACAGGGCTGTCCAGGGACAAGCGGAGGGTGTTCTGGAAAGACATGGCCCGGCCCTCCAGTCTGACGCCCCTGCAGCTGACCCGGGCGCCCGCCTCGCTCTGCACTCCCTGTTATGGGGTCAGGGCCGCTCCAGTCCGCCCCCTTGTTAAGGGCTGGGAGCTGCCCAGGTGGGGCGGATTCCCCGCATTGAGCTTTCCTGGTGGTTGGGGGCGGCGCAGAGCCTGCAGGTCCGGGAGCCCAGGACCTTCGCTGGGGGGCAAGAGGGGCTCTGGGTCCCGGTCCACTCCCCGGAGTGATGGCCCTAGGGCTCGTGTTTCCTGGAAATTGTCGCGGGGAGTCTGGCACGGGGCTGGACTGGTGAGGGTGAGCTCCATGTGGATGCTGCGGGGAGCGGGAAGCCACTAACAGGTGTGGGGCATGGTCCAGAAACCTGCGTCTCATCCTCAGGTGATAGAGGTGAGCGCCTGGCTCGAAGCTGTGTTGGGAGGCGGGTGGAGCAGGTGCAGGCGGAGGAAGGAATTGGGCCCTGCCTGGCCCCTGGCTCACCGCTGCTTTCCCTCTCTGCTGAGCACATGGAACACATAAATAGGAGTTCTTACCATGTACTGGACAGTTAAGATTTGCTAAAGTAGGTTTTTAAAAAAGTTATTGATTCTTTTATGTACCAGAGAGAGAGAGAGAAAGAGGGAGAGAGAGAGAAAGGGAGAGAAACCTTCTAGCCACTACTTGACGCCCTCAGTAACTAGGTGTGGGTCAGGCCAAAGCCAGGAGCCAGGAAATCTGGCTGGGTCCCCTCTGTGGGGGGCAGGGACCTGAGTACTTGAGCCGTCACCTTCTGCCTCCCAGGGCGCACACCATCAGGAAGCTTAAAGTGGGAGCAGAACCTCTGATAATGGGACATGGGTGTCCCGAGCTGTCTTAACTGCCACACTAAAACCTCCCTAAAGTAGGTTGTGTGTGTGTGTGTGTGTGTGTGTGTTTTGACAGGCAGAGTGGACAGTGAGAGAGACAGAAAGAAAGGTCTTCCTTTTTCCCTTGGTTCATCCCCCAATGGCCGCTGTGGCCGGTGCACTGCGCTGATCCGAAGCCAGGAGCCAGGTGCTTCCTCCTGGTCTCCCATGCAGGTGCAGGGCCCAAGCACCTGGGCCATCCTCCACTGCCCTCCCGGGCCACAGCAGAGAGCTGGCCTGGAAAAGGAGCAACTGGGACAGAATCCGGCGCCCCGACCGAGAACTAGAACCCCGTGTGCTGGTGCCGCAAGGCGGAGGATTAGCCTGTTGAGCCACGGCACCAGCCAACCTAAAGTAGGTTTTTAACAGTCTCACCAGGGGAGAAGGAGTTGATGAAGAGATGACGCACGTGAACTTGCTGAGCCTCACGTGCACACAGGTCACGTCTCACGCTGTACTCCACACGGACATCTAACTCAGCCACCCACGAGAGAAGAAACAGGACTCTGTTTCCTGTGTGAGAAACTCGCCCAGCTCACCTCAGACACTGCTCATTTTGTGTCTTGTTTGGGTTCTGCTTACACTTGTTTCCTATATTTTAATTTTTCAAGACATTTATTTATTTGAAAGGCAGCATCACAAAGAGATAGAGGGAGAAACAGATCTTCCATCCCCTGGTTCATTCCCCAATTGGCCACAACGGCCACACAGGGACCAGGCTGTAGCCAGGAGTCAGTGGGTGCAGGGGCCTAGGACTTGGGCCATCCTTCACTCTTTTCCCAGGCACATTAGCAGGGAGCAGAATCAGAACTGGAGCAGCCGGGGCTCGAACCAGCGCCCATATGGGACGTCGGCACTGCAGGCAGCGTCTTGACCGGCTACGCCACAGCGCCAGCCCCTTATGCTTATCTTTGAGCCAGTGCCACACTCACGTGGTTCCCAATTCCAAAAAGGGCACACACAGAGGCTCCCTCCTGCCCTGTCCGCAGCCACCTGTGTCCACAGTCTCCCTGTCTTCCCAGATGTCTGGGTAGCCAGGCAAGCCTGCCTGTGTGAGCTCCCGCGCCTCGCTCTTCTCACTTCGCAGCACAGGGAGTGTTGTTCCCCGTCCTTTGCCGACAGGTCACCTGCGCGCCACAAGCACAGGGGATGTCGGCTGGGCATTGGCTGGGGCCCTGAGGTCAGCTGGGCTTGTTCCCCAAATCTCCCTCTTGGAGGTGTGAAGTTCTCGGCTTCATGGTCAAGGTCAGCTGTTTCCGTTGCTCTCGGAGGCAGAGGATTGCCTGGTAAGACCCTTCAGCGAATGGAAGCGGTGAAATTCAACAGGAGGCTCTCAGCAGCTGTCTGCTCCAGGGACGCATGTGTGGAAGATCTCTCCCCCCTCTCCCCCCTCTCCCCCCTCTCCCCCCTCTCCCCCTTCCTCCCCCACATACACGCAGCCAGGGGGAGGTTGGTGGGGGGTTGGTCTGTCTGGGCAGGGGTCTCCTCCCTCGGGCAGCCCTGCCTGTGCCAGGGCTGTGAGCATGGCGGGAGGACAGAACTCCCAGCTCAGCTCCTGGCCCAGCAGGGCACAGAAGGGACGTGGAGAGACCAGAGTGGGCCCTGCTCCCCGCCCTGGGGGCCTCCTGTTCACCACTGAGACGGCCTGGGATGCAGCAGCCGCCCAACAAATGCTTGTGCAAAGAATGACCTCCCCCACCCCAAGCAAGTAAAACCCAGGATCTCCAGGGGCTCTCCAGCTGAACCGAGGGGTTTGTGCTCATGAGAGAGAACTCCCCTCTGCTGGTTCACGCCCCCAATGCCCAGGATGGCCAGGACGGGGCGGGGACCGATGCCGGGAGCCAGGAGCACGTCCAGGTCTCCTACATGGGCGCCAGGGACCCAAGCACGTGAGCTGTCACCAGAGCCCTCCTGGGGCTGCAGCGGCGGGAGCTGGGACTCGAACCCCGGCTCTCGGATGTGGGCTCCCCCCAGCCCCTGGAGGGGCCATGGCCCCGCCATCCCCTGAGCCTCCCAGAAGTCAGGAAACACAGGTAAGTCTATTTAGCTGCAAAAAAGCTTTGAAATTCATGCATAGTTTTTTATGTGTATCTTTTTAAAGATTTATTTATTTATTTGAAAGGCAGAATTAGGGGGGTGTACTCCATCTGCTGGTTCACTCCCCAAACGGCTGCAATGGCCAAGGCTGGGCCAGGCCAAAGCCAGGAGCCTGGAGCTCCTTCCGGGTCCCCCAGGTGGGTGCAGGGTCCAAGCACTTGAGCCATCTTCTGCTGCTTTCCCAGGCCATCAGCAGGGAGCCGGATCAGAAGTGGAGCAGCTGCCGGCACTCATAGTGTAGGCCAGGCGGCTTAGCCGCTGCACCTCGGAGCAGGCCCTTTTGCGGCCACACTAAGAGGTGTCAGGTGCCGCCCGGCTGCGGCTTCCGGCTGTGTTTCCCTGATGAGTAGTGATGTGGAGCAGCTTCTCGTAGGAACTTTTGGTCGTTGGTAAATCACCTTGGGCCCTCTGCCCATTTTTAATTTTTTTTAAAATTTGACAGGCAGAGTTAGACAGTGACAGAGAGAGACAGAGAGAAAGGTCTTCCTTCTGTTGGTTCACCCCCCAAATGGCCATCACAGCTGGCTGCGTGGGGCGGGGGGTGGGGGGCAGAAGGAAGAAAGGAGGGAGAGACTTTCCACACATGCGTCCCAGAAGCAGAGAGCTGCTGAGAATTTCACCACTTCCATTCGCTGAAGGTTTTTTTTTTTAATTTTTTTGACAGAGTGGACAGTGAGAGAGAGAGAGAGATAGAGAGAAAGGTCTTCCTTTGCCATTGGTTCACCCTCCAATGGCCACCGCAGCCGGCGCACCACGCTGATCCGAAGCCAGGAGCTAGGTGCCTCCTCCTGGTCTCCCATGGGGTGCAGGGCCCAAGCACTTGGGCCATCCTCCTCTGCCTTCCCGGGCCACAGCAGAGAGCTGGACTGGAAGAGGAACAACCGGGACTAGTACTGACGCCCATATGGGATGCTGGCGTCGCAGGCAGAGGATTAACCAAGGGAGCCACGGCGCCGGCCCCTAATTGGGTTATTGCATGATGAACGAGTCACAGGAGTTCTTCCTCTGTTCTCTGAAGCCCTTGCCAGACGTGTGATTCGCAGAAAGTCTCCCTGT
The DNA here is from genome assembly GCA_015711505.1 of Sylvilagus bachmani. Taxonomy (NCBI): domain Eukaryota; kingdom Metazoa; phylum Chordata; class Mammalia; order Lagomorpha; family Leporidae; genus Sylvilagus; species Sylvilagus bachmani. The sequence continues at coordinate 10,289,297 of CM027388.1, read as the reverse complement.
CCCACGGGGCCATTGTGCTCTGTGGATCGCGTCCTGTGCGTGGAAGCCGGACGTGCGTGGCCCCATTTGCTTTTGGCTCCTGTGTGAGAGCCCAGGAATCCTTGCCAAGTCCAATGTCAAGAGGCTTCTTTAATTTTGTAAAGATTTATGCATTTATTCAAAAGAGACAAGGAGAGGCAGAGAGAGAGAGAGAGAGAGAGCGCGCGCGAGTCTTCCGTCCGCTGGTTCACTCCCCAAATGGCTGCAGTAGCCAGGGCTCAGCCAGGCTGAAGCCAAGAACCAGGGTCTTCTCCCAGGTCTCCCACGCGAGTGCTGGGGCCCGAGCACTGGGGCCGTCCTCTGCCGCCTTCCCAGGTGCGTTAGCAGGGAGCTGGATGGGAAGTGGAGCAGCCGGGACTTGATCCAGCGCCCACTTGGGATCCGGGGCTGCAGGTGGTGGTTTTGCCCGCTGCACCACAACACCGGGCCCGTGAAGCCCCTGTGTGCCGTCTTCTGGGAGTTTGATGGTTTTGGGTCTCTGATCCATTTTTGTCAGTTTCATGCATGGTACAAGGTAAAGGTTCAAGTTCACTCTTCATCGCGTGGGTGTCTGGTTTCTCCGCACTGTCTGCTGACAGACTGCCCTCTGCTGGCCACCCCGACCACATCCTGGGGGTTGTTTCTCGGCTCTATTCTACCCAACAGGTGCGTTTGTCTCTGTGTCAGTTCCACGGTATTTTGCTGACTGTGGCTTTGTGTGAGGACAGGGTGGTTTGTTCCCCTCTTTTCCAGAAGCATCCATGCTGCGGGACCCACATGGACACCACCGTCCATGTCCAAAAAAAACCCAAGATTGGAAACACCTGCGGTCCCAAGCGCAGACACTCAGCCTCCAAGTTGCCTTCTCAGTGTCCCTTCTGTCATGGTCCCAAAGGTCCCAGTGCAGCAAACAGAACTCGGGGGCTCAGGGCCTGAGAGCAGCCCGGGGCTCCGCAGTCAGAGACGCTCAGAGAACACCCAGAGACACGGCAGCGGCAGTGTCGGTCCCGCAGCACGGATGCTTCTGGAAAAGACGGCATCAAAACGTATTTGTTTGAAAGGCAGAGTGACCAAGCGAGAGAGGGAGAGACGGGGAGCGATTCCATCTGTTGATTCATTCCCCAAATGGCCGCATCGGCTGGGGCGGGGCGGGGCCAGGCCGGAGCCAGGACACTGGCTTAACCAGGGTGCTTCAAAGTCGCCCCCAGCATATTCTTCTGTCTCATTTCCCCAGATGTTCAGCTGGTGGCTGTCGGGGAAAGGATTTCAAAGACAGGTTCTGGGCCCCTCTTCCCTTCCAGAAAGTTTCTGTAGGGAGCTCAGAACCAACCAGGACCACGTTCGATTTTTTAAAAATATTTAATTTATTTCAAAAGCACAGTTACATACAGTGAAAGAGACAGGGAGAGGTCTTCCATCCGCTGGTTCACTCCCTCAATGGCCACAATGGCCGGAGCTGCGCCGATCTGAAGCCAGGAGCCAGGAGCTTCTTCCGGGTCTCCCATGCAGGTGCAGGGGCCCAAGGACTTAGTCCACCTTCCACTGCTTTCCCAGGCCACAGCAGAGAGCTGGATCGGAAGTGGAGCAACTGGGTCTCGAACTGCTGTCCATATGGGATGCTGGTGGCACAGGCAGAGGCTTAGCCTAGTACAGCACAGTGCTAGACTCCCTTATGCAAGATTTTTAAAAATATATTTTAAAAATGTTATTTGAGAGAAAGAAGATGCACCATCTGCTGCTTATGCCCTAAATGCAGCAGCACTGCACCCAGCTGGGGCTGAAACCAGGAGCCCAGAGCTCCATCCGGTCTCCCACGTGGGTGCAGGAATTCAACTGCTTCAGCCGTCCCAGCGCCTCCCAGGGTCTGCGGGCAGGACGTGGACCAGCCGCGGAGCCCACGTACTCTGCTAGGTCCGATGCCAGGCCCTCACTCGAGACTTTATCCACTGGCGCTAGGCCTGGGAGTGAAAGTCACACTCGGTAACGCTGACCCTGGCAATTCTGCGGTGCCAAGCGAGCTGGTGGTGAGTGACAGGAGCCACAGGTGGCCGTGGCGCACACAGGGACAGACAACTTCCCTGCAGCTCCTCCAAGCACAGCTGAGTCTGCGACACGGGGACCCTCGTGGGACCCTTGGGGCTGGGGCCAGGAGAAGGGAAGTGAGCCGCCCCGGGAGCTCCAGCTGCGCCACGCCGCAGGGCGCCACCACCTCGGGCTGGGGGTTGGGCGGCGGGGGCAGGAGGGCGCCCGGCGAGCCCCGCGCTCAGGGCTCCATGCGCCACCACTTGAAGGTGAAGGGCTTCCGGCGCACGTTGGTGCCGCAGTGCACCTCGCCTTGCCGGACGTGGTAGGAGTAGAAGTCGTCGATGAAGGTGCAGCGCAGGCCCAGCGGCTCCAGCAGCGCCCGCACCCTCTCCTCCAGGCAGCAGCGGCCGGCGACGATGGGCCCGTAGGGCTTGGGAATGCCCAGGTGCTGGCCCAGCACCAGCATGTTCACCTGCGGCGGGAGGGAGGCCGCAGCCTGGCGTCTGGTCCGCGCACCCCCCACCCCACCCCGATCTTTGTGGAAGGGGAAACTGAGTCTTGCACGGGAAAAGGCCCCTCGCTGTTCGAGTACTGGTGCCCGTCTCTCTCCCCCACCGACCACCTTCTGGTCAAGCCCAGCTCAGATGCCAGCCCCGCTGCGAAGCTGCCTTGCGTCCCCGAACTCTGGTTTCTATGGCAACAATAAACAAGAGCCGGCGTGCCCAGGGACACAGTCAGTGCAGGGTCGCCCTCCTGAGTCCTTAGGGCGTCTCATTCTCCGTGGCGGCTCAGCCCGAGCTGAGAGCCTCCCGTGGTTCACTTCCCTGCCTGTTCCATGACCACCGGGGAGCCAGCGGGCCTTGGCTCAGGCTCCCTGCAGCGGCCTCGCCGGTGGCTCAGAGCCCTCGGCCTGGCCTGTGCGTCATTCCAGGAGCCCTCCTCTAGCCATCGGCACCCACTTTCGTTCCTGCACAGGAGGCCTGGCTCAGCCAAACCAGAGGGGACCGAGATGCCTGGGCCAAGGGAGTTCAAGGGGTGGAGGAGGGGCTCTCCTCTTCTTTTAGCCCAGGGACCCTTTATTTATTTAATTTATTTCTTTTATTCTGACCGAAAGCATTTATCAAACTGAACGTTTCCTAAGACCTCTTGGAAAACCTGGTAATGTTTGCACGAATCATACACGTGGACAGATCCGTGCTGTAGGCCATACGCGGCCGGTGCTAGGCTCAGGCCATCCCAGCCCAGGCAGGAGAGAGCCGCGGGACCCCCATCCTATACAGGACCCTCTGCAGGGCCTCCATGCATGGAACACAGACAACCTGAGCCCCAGATCTGAGGCACCGCCTAGGCACCCCGGAGCCCTGGGGAACCCAGTCTGCAAACCGCCAGGGTAGGGGCTGCTGGCTGGTCCTGCCCAGCGCTGGGGGAGGCGGCGGCCAAAGGGCCCTCGGGTGTTCTCAGAGGAGACGGGAGAGGGATGGGGGCTGTGACCGGGCTGGGCACTGGGGGTGGGGGGTGTGACCCTGACATCTGTGCTCCTGCAAGCTGGGGTCCCACCCAGCCGGGGAAGGGGTGGTACCGCCTTCTCCCTCCCCCGGGGCCGCCCAGCCGAGGGCCCCCACGTGCATTCCCTTCCTGGCACCTGTCGCGGCCGAGGGCGACTCCAGTCCCCCGCGAGTGGCAGCCACCCTGGCCCGGAAGCTCTGAACCCCGTCCCCCCGGCCCAGGGTTCTTGTGCCGGAACCACCCCCGAGCAGTGCGTGACCGGGAGACCCCCCGTGTCTAGGGCGCCCCCCCTCACCATGTTGGGGAAGAAGGCGGCGGCCTTGAGGCGCTCCCTGCTGCCCCCCACGAGCCTGAAGAGCTGCGGGATGTCCACGATGTCGCCCTCGGCCAGGCCCAGCTCCCGCCTCAGCACCTCGCGGTTCCAGTCGATGCACTTCTGGGGGCGGGAGGGGCGGTGGGTGAGGGGCTGCAGGGGGGCGGGGGGCAGGGGGCGAGGCCCTGGGCTGAGGGTGGACGAGGGCCGGGGTCAGGAAGGCAGTGGCGGCGGCTGTGGGGCTCCCAGGGACTGAGCCGTGTTTCCGGGGCTCTGGGGGACCCCGTGGGCCTCCGCCCCTCCCTCCGCCCCTCCCTCCGCCCCCCTGCTTCTGCGCCTCTGTCTCCCCGGGCCGCGGTGACCCCCAGGCCGGCTGCGGTACCTCCACGTAGGCATTGTGCTCCCTCAGTTTCTTGTTAGACAAAATCTCCTTTATTTGCTGCTGTTTTTTTCCTGTTGGAGAGAAAGAAAAAGCCAGTGACCTCAGAGGGCCGTTCCCGGTCCCAGCAGGTGCAGCGGGGCCTCAGTGTCCCCGTCCAGAACATGGGGCGGGGGCGGGCATCTGGCTCAGGATGCGGCCTCCCCGAGCGAGTGGTGCTTGGGTCTGGGCGCAGCTCCGCTTCCGCGCCTGGGGAAGCAGCAGGTGGCGGCGCGAGTTCTCTGGACAGAGTCCCCGCTCCCAGCTTCAGCCTTGGCCCAGCCCTGGCTGTCCGGGGCTCTAGGGGAGTGAACCAGCAGATGGAAGATCTCTGTCTGTCTGTCTTCCTTGCAGATTAAACAGAGTTATGGAGAGAATGGACATAACACGAAAAGACCATTTTTTAAAAGGCGGCGGTAGCCATCCCTAACATTCACGTGATGCCTAGCACCCGCGGGGCAGATGCCGCTAATGGTGCATTTTAGCGGTGTGATTGCTCGTTGACAATGTTTCTCTCGGGCTGGACAACAGGCATGGACATCGAGGTAGGCGCAGAACTTACTGCTAATGTTCTGCACCGTGGTAGGGGAAGACAGACTATGATGATTTTTCAAAATATTTTAAACGGACTTAATTGGGAAAATCAACCTAATCACTGTCCAGCCCGCCTCTGCGCCTCCTGTCTGCACTCCCTCCCTTCCCTAAACTACTCCACCTGCTGGCTGGTGACAGCTCGGCCTTCAGGCCCCTGCTTGGGGCTCACTTCCTCCAGGACCCCCACCCCTGGGGCCCCGTGTCCTGGTTACTTTGTTGCCTGGCTGGGAGCTACACTGCCAGTGTGCTCAGCCCACATCCGTTGCCCGGATGCTGCTGCTGGCGGCAGGAGGCAGAGGAGGGGCAGACAGCAGCAGGCGGCCTGGCCACTCACTCTTGAGCCCCTGGAAGAGCAGCGCCTCCCCGTGGCCCTCCCGCTGCAGCTCCTGGAAGAGCCGGTAGCAGGCCCGGGGGCTGGCCAGGAGCAGCCGGAAGCCCTGCAGGCAGAAACGCCGGGGTCAGAGGTCAGCTTTGCCACTGGGGCTCCCAGAGAGGGGCAGCGCCTCCCCCATCCCCTCTGCTGAGTCAGGCACGCCCCCTGCCCAGGGAGAGTATGGGGCTGTGCTTGGGGACCCAGCGAGGAGGCGTGGCCGGCGCGTCGCACCTTCCTGTCCAGCGCGGGGACAAAGCTCAGGAACTCGTCCACGTGGCCCACGGCCAGCCAGTCCGAATAGAGCCTCACAGGGGCCTGCACTTGCTGGGCGCACAGGAAGTCCCACAGGGCCCGGTGCATCTCCCGGCTCTCGTCGCTGCGGGGCAGGGGAAGGCGTGTTACCGGGGAGAGGGCCCTCCACCTCCCGTCAGCTCCCTGCTACGGCCTGGGAAAGCAGCGGGCGGCCCATGTGCTCGGGCCCCTGCACCCACGTGGGAGACCCAGATGGAGCTCCTGGTCTCTGGCTTCAGCCTGACCCAGTCCTGGCTGTGGCAGCCATTTGGGGAGTGAGCCAGCAGGTGGAAGACCTCTCTCTGTCTTCTAACTTTGCCTTTCAAATAAACAAATACATCTTAAAAGAAGGAATCGTCATCCCAGCTCCTGGAGGGGAACCAAGGCTTGGCCCCTAAGGCGGACAGGGCCAGAGCGTAGCCTCGGAAACTGCTGCTTGTCGAGTCACCGCACGCTGGTGATGCGCCGCGGGGTTGGGCTGGTGACTCCTGCTTACCTGGGGGGTCTGGGGGGCCTTGGGGGTCTCCCTGCGTCTCCCTGAGCCTTTGCCTCGGACCCGGCCCCGTGTGCGCCACCCCCTTGCTCTTCCTCTTGCCTATCCTGCGTTAGGCACCCTGGCCTGGCCCAGCACAGCAAGCTCCTCCCTGCCGCAGGGCCTTTGCACACGCTCTTTCCCACGCCAGGCCTGCTCTGCACCACATTTCCATGCAGCCATGCCCTTCCCAGCCTCAGCGCAAGCGCCCCTCCCCCCGAGAGGCTCCCCCCTGCTACCCTGGCTCTGCCTCCTTCTTGTTTTCCTCTTATGTGAAATCATCTTTCACTTGTTCCTGCCACCTGCCTTGCCCACTAGCGCTGAGGCGGGGTCTTGTCTACGAGCAGGGCTGTGCTCCCGGCGCCTGGCCCAGTACACACTGCTGGCTGAGCAGTGAGCCACGGAGCTGGACGAGGGACTCAGGTCTGCAGGGCCGCATTCAGGTTCCTGTCCAACTCCCAGAAGCCCCCTACGCCCTCCCTGTGGGCCCCGCCCCTGGCCCCGCCCCCAGCCCCGGCCCCGCCCCCTTACCTGGGGAAGCTGCTGCTCCCAATGAGAATCCTGCCCAGCGGGTAATCCTTCTTCCCCACCGTGACCGGGGGACTCACTTCCAGGTTCCCGAAGGAGTCCAGCCCCGTGACCTCCTCTGCGGCCCCGCGTGTCACGTAGCCGAAATTTGGTCCCTGAGATGGGAGACGTACAGGGGGTCTTCAGGAAGTTCGTGGAAAAAAGAAGTATGCTCGGATCTTCATTTTTTTTTTACACCCAAATAAGCTTATCTTTTCATTCCATTTTCCCACAAGTGTTTTGAAGTGCTGGGAGTTGGAGCAAATATTCCCGGGGGGAATATTTGGGGTGGAGGCGGCCATAGGAGGTGTTCGGTGGGGGTTGGCCGCCTGGGTCCACCGGCTGCATCCCTGCTGGCACCGGCGAGGCCGGTCAGCGGGTAGGAAAAGGACCTGCCTTCCTCGAGGCGCCCTGCCTGCCCCAGCCTCGCTCTGCAGGGGGGATGCTGAGCTCGGGGCAGTGGCAGACTCTGCAGGTCCCTTGGCCGGTGCAGAGCCCAGGACGCCGGCTGACCCCTGAGTGTGCCAGCAGGGGCTTCCGGAGGGGAGCTCTGAGCTCTGGCTGCAGTAACTGGTGCCTCCTCCCCTCCCCTGCCACGCCAGGGTTCCACAGCTTGCAGGCCAAGGGCTGGAACCTGCTTCACTCACGCGGGGCAGGGGGCAGTGGGATGAGGGGAGCTGTCCTACCCACCCCAGGAGATTCTCATCTCTAGTCTTGGCCGGGGCCTCTTCCACCATCTTCCTGGCGCACCCTCCAGCCTCTGTGGCCCATTGGGCGAGGTGCCCACCTGGTTTCCCTGCCTGGGCAGCCCCCGAGTCGGCCCACGTCCTCAGCCCACTGTCTGCCCTTGGCTGTTCTCTCACGCGGGGACAGTCCTCACATGTGGGGCTCCCTCTCTCCCAAAGGTTAGAGACACACACGTGAGGTCCACCTGTCTTTTCCCACCCCAGCACACCTGCCGATCCCCAGCCCGGTCACAGCTGGCCGTCACCTCTGCCTCATTTGTCTCTCATAGTGGCCAGAAACTGCTAGGGGCTCTGCCCAGGAACCTGCTAGATGCCCTGCTCCCCGCATTGCCCCATCTTCTGCTGAGACGCCACCCGCTCTGCCCCGGCCCCTGCCGGCTGCTCCCCTGGACAGTTCTCAGCCTTCTGCTGAGTGAGACCCTGTGGTGACTCCCGGGATCTCAGACGCTAACTGATGGCCTTAGAGGGGCTGACAGGTCCACTAGATCTGCCCCTCACGCAGCTCAGTTCATAACTGCCAAGCTGCGGAATCAACCCGAATGTCCACCAACTGAAGACTGGATGAAGAAACGATGGGATACGTACCCTGTGGAATACCATGCAGCGATTAAAATAAAAAAAGAAATACTGTCATTTGCAACAAAATGCATGCCACTGGACAACACCATCCTTAGTGAGACAAGCCAGTCCCTAAAGGACAAACACCGTATGTTCTCCCTGACCTGTGATAACTCAGAGCCCCTGAAAGTATCTAAAGAAGTGAAACTGGTTACTGTTGCCAGCCTTCACCCAGACCCCTGGCAACAGTGGCTTTTCGCCTTGCTACTTGTTGAGTGGTTTATGCAGTGGAGGATTGAGCTTGTGACTAGAATGCACATTAAAAGTGGGTTAGCACAAAAGTAAAAGGAAAACCAACAAGAAGCAAGGAGGGAATGTGGGTGGGGAGCATCATATGGCCTTAAAACTGCATATATGGGGCCGGCGCCGTGGCTCAATAGGCTAATCCTCTGCCTTGTGGCACCTGCACACCGGGTTCTAGTCCCGGTCGGGGTGCCGGATTCTGTCCCGGTTGCCCCTCTTCCAGGCCAGCTCTCTGCTGTGGCCCGGGAGTGCAGTGGAGGATGGCCCAGGTGCTTGGACCCTGCACCCCATGGGAGACCAGGAGAAGCACCTGGCTCCTGCCATCGGATCAGTGTGGCGCACTGGCCACAGCGCGCTGGCTGCGGCAGCCATTGGAGGGTGAACCAACGGCAAAGGAAGACCTTTCTCTCTCTCTCTCTCACTGTCCACTCTGTCAAAAAAAAAATCAAAAAAAGAAAAAAGAAAAAAACTGCATATATGAAATCCGTTTTGTTTATAGAAATAAGAAAGGAGAAATACAAAAAAAAAAAAAAAATCCATCCCTCTCCTGCACCACCCATCCCCTCACCTCTCCTCCTGCTCTTCTGCCCACTCACTCTGCCCCGCCTCTTCCTCGCTCTGCCCCGCCTCTTCCGGCCTCTTTGCGGCCCCTGTACAGAGACTCCTGCCTCAGGGCCTCTGCACTGATGGTGCAGCCTGCCCAGAACCTTGCAGCCCGCTCCCTGGCCTCCGCCAAGCTCTTGCCGCAGGGTCAGCCTGTCGCCGAGGCCCACCCGACCATCCTCTCTCAGCCTGGTCCCTAATCCTCCCTCCCCTGTCACCCCTCAGGTACTGCAAGCCCCTCGATTCCCCCTACTCTTTCACCAAGCACTCGCTGTCACCTCCCACAGCGCTGTGACGACAGGAGGTCAGGGCCAGCGCTGTGGCGGAGCAGGTAACCCCACCGCCGGTGACACTGGCATCCTGTATGGGCGTCAGTTCTTGTCCCAGCAGCTCCACTTCTGATTCAGCTCCCTGCTAATGCACCTGGGAAAGCAGTGGAAGACGGCCCAAGTGCTTGGGTCCCTGCACCCACGTGGGAGACCCAGAGGAAGCTCCTGGCTTCTGCCTGGCCCAGCCCTGGCCTTTGTGGCCATCTGGGGAGTGAACTAGCAAATGGAAGACCTCTCTCTGTCTCTCCCTCTTTGTGTCTGTAACTCTGCCTCTCGAACAAATAAATAAAATATTTTTAAAAAAGATACAAAGTAGGTGACATGGTGACACAGTGACACAGTGACACAGCCTCTGAACAGGGGGGGGCGAAACCAGCGAGAAGGGAGCAAACTCCTGGTGGCAGGTGGCCGGGCCCTCACCCTGCTCCTGATCCAGGGTGAACCTGACCTCCCCCCCCCCCCCAGGCTCGGCGGAGTCTCTGTGCCTCCACAGTTTAGCGCCAGGCTGGGCGAGAGGAGGTGAGACTCGGACAAGTTGTTGAGTTAAACCAAAGCTTCGCTGGGAGCCCACGTGTGGGCGGGGCTGCCTCACCTGCCCTGGGGTGCAGACCTGGGAAAGCTGCTCCGCTTACAAACCTCGGATCCTGCACCCCTTCCTCCACTCCCCCAGGGCGCCGAGAACCAGTGGGGGGGGTCTTCCTGGGAAAGCAGGAAGGTGGGCGGGGCACCGTCTGCAGCCCGAGCTAGACTGCCCTGGGAGAATTCCAGCTTTTCCATGCTGAGCCTTAGTTTTTCCATCTACAAAATGGGCCTGTTGATAGCATCTCCGTAAAAGGTGGTCAGATCACAGTGAGTCAGTGCATGACACAGAAGGCGTGCTCAGGAAGCACAGCTAACAACAACAACAACAACAACCACAACCACCGTCTGTGCTGAGTGTGCATGGACCCGCCAGGCCAGCCAAGCACGACTCAGCGATACGTCACTTCCCACCCCGACATCTAGAGACTTGGGCTGACAAAGTCACCTAGCAAATGACCACGGATCCTGAAACCCCACCTCCCTCCCCACGCAGCCCCTGCAGGCCAAGCCCACCTGACAGACAGAGCCTCCAGCTGGCTGCAGAGAGAGGGTCCTGTCCTGTCCTGTCCTGTCCCACCCCCGCGGCCCAGGACGCCCCAGCCCCACCCACCTCCCCCTGCGTGGAGTTGTTCCCAGGACAAGCCCAGTGCGTGGGTGGCAGGTGCTTTGGGAAGAGGCGGATCTTATCAAGGCAACAACAGAACAGCAAGTTCCACCTGCAGGGCCCCGCTGAGCCGGAACCCCGCCCTCCGGAGCCACTCAGCATGTGTGTGTGTGTATGTGTGTGTGCACGTGTGTGTGTGTGTGTTCCACCTGCAGGGCCCCGCTGAGCCGGAACCCCCCCCTCCGGAGCCACTCAGCGTGAGTGTGTGTGTTATTTCCAGCAGGCTGTGCCCCCTGCCCCCAGGTGCATGGGGTGTGTGAGTGTGTGTGCATGAGTGTGGGTGTGTGCCTGTGTGTGTGTTTTTTCCAGCAGGCTGTGCCCCCCATCCCCAGGTGTGTGTGTGCGTGTGCTTGTGTGCATGTGTGTTATTTCTGGCAGGCTGTGTCCCCCCTCCCGCCCCCAGGTGCATGGGATGTGTGTGCATGTGTCTGCGTGTGCGTGTGCACGTGTGTGCGTGTGTGTTATTTCCATCAGGCTGTGTCCCTCCCACCCCCGCCCTGGCAGGTACCATCACGATTTTGATGGGGAAATCCTTCAGGCCTCTGTCCCTCGGGGAGTCAAAGACCACGGGCAGCACCTTGTGTGGGGCCTGGGTGTAGCCGATCTCCATCTCGTCCTGCACGGAGAGAGGGAGGGAGGGGGAGACCGGGCAGGAGGCTCAGCCCGCGGCGCAGCACCGGGACGGGGTCGGGGAGCCCTCCAGGCTCTCACCCTTGCGGGCAAGAGACCCTTGACCCCAGCAAGCGGAGCCTGTTGAGGGGCCGCTCGGAGCCTGCAGCCCACTTTCACTCCTGCTCTTGCTGGTGCTGGGGCCCGCAGGGAGGGAGACCCCAGCCCTGTCCTTGAGAGCCAGGAGGCTGGGCAGTGGACAGTGTTAGCAGCTGGGGGGGTCTGTGGGGACCCAGATGTCCTGGGGGGAGGGCTGCAAGGCCAAGGCTGGGAGGCCAGCGAGGGCAGCGCCCCCTCCCGCTCCCCTCGAGGGGCCAAGCCCTGTGGTGGTAAGAGGGTACAGGGGAGCTTCAGACAGGAACCGAGTGCGAATCCTGTTCCCTCCACAGGCGGGTGGGCGTGGGACTGGACGTGAACGTGATTCTGAACCAGGGCTACATGGAGCCACCTGGGATTTCCGTCCTTGTGGGTCAGAGATAAGGACTCAGCGGCCACTTCACACAGCTCAGCCCAGCATGAGGGTGGAGGGACAGGGAGGCGCTGGGAAGAGGGAGGGGCAGAGCCACTGCTTGCCTCAGGCACCTGCTCCACTGCCCGTCCAGCTCTCTGCTGTGGCCTGGGAAAGCAGCGGGAGATGGCGCGAGTGCTCGGGCCCCTGCACCTGCGTGGGAGACCCAGAAGAAGCTCCTGGCTCCTGGCTTCGGTCTGACCCAGACCCAGCCATTGTGGCCATTTGGGGAGTGAACCAGCAGATGGAAGACCTCTCTCTCTCTGTCTCTCTCTCTCTCTCTTTGTCACCCTGCCTTCAAAATTAAATAAATAAATAATAAATCTTTGTTTTCTTTTTTTTTTTTTTAAAAGAAAGGGCGGCGTCCCTGCGGGGATCGTGAGCTGGCATCGCGGCTGACCTGGGGGGGTGCAGGGCGCGCACCTGCATCCACTGGTCATCCATGTTCTGCTCCTCGGGGCACACGGTCAGCTTGCACCTGGCTTTCTTGGCCAGCGCTGCCACCGACTTCAGGAAGTCCTCGTTTTCCAAAACCCTAGGGAGAGAGGACAAGCGGCTCCTTGAGGCTCTGGATTTTAGAGTTCGGGCCCAGGGTGGGGGGTGGGGGTGGGAGGGTTAGGGGCCTGGGCAGGTGCTCTGGAGGCGGCTTCGGCCTGAACAGAGCCCCCTGCTGGGTTGGTCCCCTCTCGCTGAGCCCTCATCAGCAGGAACCTTGCTGGGAGGGCACCGGCCCGGCCAGGCCACAGGGACAGCCCTGGGGCGGCAGCCCAGCCTCACCAGCGTCCGGCCTGCGTCCTGGCCAGCAGGGTCCCAAGCAAGCGAGAGGCCCTCAGTGGGTCAAGGTCAGGACCAAGACTCTCCTGTTCCCGCGCAAGAGCTCCCAGCTGGGCTCCGGGGCCTCACCTGCACACGTACACCTCCTGAGGTGGCTGGGTGTTGGGGGTCATGATCCAGGGGGCCACGCGGAAGGTCACGCGGTCTTGGAAAACCAGGGCTGTGGGGAGCTCCTGTGGAGGCAGGGCGGGGCAAGGGGGGCGTCACAGCACAGGGTGGGGGGCAGCACCACCCGCTTCCCCAGCCGGGCCCCCGGCTCTGGGCTGCAGGCTTGGCCTACCGGGTTGGACGTGTCCAGCAGGGAGACACAGAGAGAAACGAGCCCCGGGAAGCCAGCGTCGGGGAAGGAGAGGCCCTCGGCGTAGAAGTCGGTGTGGTGCTGGCCGGCGGGCAGCTCCAGGACGTGAGACGGCTGCTGGGGCCCCAGGACCGCCCGGTACCTGGACAGCGGCTGGCTGCCTGGGGAGGAGCCGGGGAGGCTCAGGCCCGCAGGCCTGGTGCCGGGGTCTCCTTCTTGTCCCCACGCTGGGCGCCCCGTGTCATCCCCAAGGGCCCTCATAACGGAATCCAGCCTCCCCCAGGACCCAAAGCTGCAGCTGGGACCCCTGGTTGGGGGTCCAGGGTAGGGAGGCCAGAGCTGTTCCTAACTTTATAGGAAGTCCAGTGCATATCAATTTTTCATTCATTCATTCATTCATTCTGGAGCCCCTGTTCCTGCCAGGTCTCAGGAGAGACCTGGGGTAGAGGTAGGGGGAAACCGGGGGTCAGAGTCCTCATCCTGCCCTGCGGAGCGCACAGGTAGGTAGAACAGAACAAAGACTGCCCAAGCAGTGATACAGGAAGCCCCGAGGGCTTCCTGGAGGAGGGGATGCCTGGACTGAGGCAAGAAGGGGGGGTCTGTCACAGAGTCTGGATTTGGAGTGAGCCCTGGCTCTGCAGAAACTCCACCTCAGCCTCTCCCACCTCCCTCGGCATGGTGGCCATGGTCTGTACCCGCCTGATCTGCCCCCCATCCCGTCCTCTCTCTCCACCTTCGCCCACCAGTTTGCCCCTTGCACACTGGGCTCTGGTCTCACCGGCCTCCTGGGGCAGGAAGGGGAGGAGCCCGGGGTGACTCACGGGTGGCCTGGAACACCCTCACTTTGTCCATCTCAGACTTGGCCACGTGGAGCACCAGCTGGTGGGTGGCGGAGAAGTTCTTGGGGGTCGTCGTGCTCAGGGTCACCAGGGACATGTCCTTCAGGTCTGGGGCGAGAAGGAGGCAGCCTGAAACTCCAGGAGGCCCAGGGCTCGGGTCCGAGGTCTGCCGACACCTGGGGAGAAGTGCTGACCCGCCCCGTGCCTCGGTTTCCCTGTCTGTGCAGCTGGTGTGGAAGGTCAGAGGAGTCAGTCCTCCGGAAGGGCTTGGGGCACGTGGGCTACGCGGTGGGTTCTCAGCTTGACCCAAGACCGGAAGTTTGGGTTTGGCAGTGTCCAGGGCACGGAAAGCGGCACCCATGGGAGACGTCAGGAGACACGGCCACGGCGCTTCCCCAACTGCTGTGTGACCTTGGGCGGGTTGCCTGCCTTCTCTGGACCTTGGTCCACCGCCTCACCTATCACCCACACAGGTTCACTCAGCCCGACTTCAGGCCGAGCCTTTACCTCCATGGTCCAACACCTCTTCATCCTCGCAGTCCCTGCTGAACGCCGTGGGGTTGTCTCTGTCACAGTTCACCAGCAAGATGGCGCCCTGCCCACGAGGGCCCCATTTCCAGGAGCTCTGCGGGCCCGGGGGGGGAGACGGGCACACTGAGGATCCGGCCGCAGCCCCCTCCCCCTCCAGCTAAGCAGCCCACCGGCTCTCACGGTGGATTTGTGCCACCTCCAAACAGATCCACCCAAAATGCAGACGGGGAGCCGAGGGCAGTAAACCGGATTTGACTGGTCCGATTCTCAGAACGGAGCTCCCGGCAGTGCACACCGCACGCCAGCCTAACCCTCGGGCTTCAGGGACGCGAGGACTGCAGGTGAGCCGTGGCCATGTCCCATCTGCAGCCGGGGCCAGCGTCTCCCCACCCCCAGCTCCTACTGCTCCCTCTCCTGCACCTTCGCTCACTTCCATAGGCACCACCCCGGGTTCTCACTCCCCCAGTTGTTAGGCGGGGGTGGGGAGTGGGGGTGGGGTCATTCTGGGCCAGAGGGCAGGGGTGCCACCAATGCTCTGTGCGGGGCATTAACTGGGCTAAAGTCCCCGTGGCGCGGGACAGTGCCTGCTCTGACAGTGCGACCCTGAGAAAGCGATGGGAAATTACTAAACCCACATTTTCTCCGTTTTCTCTCAAACTTGTCTTTCTTTACAATTAACAGGATGCCGCCTGTCACCCTCCGTCGCCACAGAGGGGCGCCCTGGGCGAGCCCAGCGGAGGGCCCAGGCCCCTTTCGTGTTCGGCGGAGGTGGCCCGGTACCTGGCCTCTCACGGCTCCGGTGGGCTTCACTTTGCCGGTGCGGGTGACGTCGGCACGCAGGGACAGTTCTGAAATCCCACCGAGGAAGGGGAGAAGGTTGGTGGGCAGACGGGGCGGGGGCATCCACCCTGGCCCCAGACGGCCAGGCCCTTTCCCCAGGGTGGGGAGCCCTCTCCCTGTCCGTCAGAGGAGAGGCAGTTTCATGAACCGCCCCCACCCCGCCCAGCCCCGCCCCTGTCCCCACAGCCTGGCTGCCACTCAGCACAGCTCCTGGGGCCACTGTGCCATCAGCTGGACCCTGCGTTCCCGGTCCCTGCCCCAGCCCCCCAGTGGGGGTTCCGAGTGGAGCCCCTGCAAGCTTGGAAGGATTCTAGCCCCCCCCCCAGCCCTGGCCTTGGTGACCTCGGGGTGGTGGCCATGCCAGCTCCGCCCAACTGTGACAGCCTTGGCATGGCTGACAAGGCTGGTGTCACATGTTAATCCTCCCTCATCAGAATGCGCCATTCCCACGACCGGGGCCCCTGTGCCCCACGGTGTGACCCTGTGACCCTGTCCCACATCAGATGGACTCCGATGGCCTCTTAGACGCCATGGCCACGGGCAAGGGGCTTGCAGAGAGTCCATGGAAAATGCCAGTGCGAAGCGACTCTGCATGCATTCTAGACATTTCTGATACCAAAAGAAACTTTCAATTCTATTTACTGGCCGGTGGCGTGGCTCACTAGGCTAATCTTCCACCTGCGGCGCCGGCACACTGGGTTCTAGTCCCGGTCGGGGCGCCGGATTCTGTCCCAGTTGCCCCTCTTCCAGCTCTCTGCTGTGGCCAGGGAGTGCAGTGGAGGATGGCCCAAGTGCTTGGGCCCTGCACCCCATGGGAGACCAGGAAAAGCACCTGGCTCCTAGCTTCGGATCAGCGCGGTGCGCCGGCCGTAGTGGCCATTTTGGGGGTGAACCAACGGAAGGAAGATCTTTCTCTCTGTCTCTCTCTCACTGTCTAACTCTGCCTGTCAAAAAAAAAAAAAAAATTCCATTTGCCATGATCTGTCCCGGGTGACCCTGTATCAGAGCAGCAGAGGGCGGCCGGGGCTTCCAGGCTCTTCACTAACCGGCTGTGTGGCCTTGGGCAGGCCTGTTTCCCTGTTGCGCCTCAGTCTTCCCATATGGAAAATGGGATCATAACCGCGCCAGTTCCGTTACGTTGCTGGAAGGACTGAATGTGCAGCCCCTGCAGGAATGCTGTGGTTGTTGAAATGTGACCGCGGGACGCGGAGCGGGTCTGGGCTGTGCATACGTGCACACCCAGGCAGGGCACAGCGCGGGGCTGGGGCTGAGATGAGGTCAGGCTTTAGAGCTTCCTGTCTGCCACCTGGGCCTCCCATGCGGGTCGCGGGGCCCAGGCACCGCAGCCATCACCTGTTTCCCTCCCAGGCGCATTGGCCAGAGCTAGATTGGAGGTGGAGCAGCCGGGGCCCGGACCGGCGCTCTGATGTGGGATGTGGGTGTCCCAAGGGGCGCCTGCCCCGTCACCTGCTTCGGTTGTAAATACTTGAGGTGTCGCAAAGGTGTAGAGACTCAGTCGTTGATAATTCACACGCCCTCCCCGGTTAGAGAAACAGACCGGAAGCTGCCTGGAAGCTCCGCCGATGCCCCCCCCCCCCCCCCCCCGTGATGGCTGCCTGTCTCAGGGGCTCGCTGGCGGGGACGGAGCACCTGTCGGCCGCCGTGCGTGAGTGGCCCGGAGCTGTCCTCCCCACCCACTCCGTGTAAAGACCCCAGCTGCGGCTTCTTGGGGAGAGGGCCCTGGCGGTCACTTACCGACCCCGGTGAGGTAGAGCAGAGCTTGGACCGGTGTCGGCTTGGATCCGTAGTAGGAGATGCGCACCTGTAAGTCAGCAGGAGACCGCTAGTGACTTCTCTGAGTCAGTTGACAAACACCCACTGGCCCCTGCTCTGTGTCCGATCCGGAGGGGCCGCCGGGACAGCAGGGTGGGCTAGAGCTGTCCCAGGCTGTGGGCTGGCGGGGGCGGGGCAGACAGCTTGAGTGACTGACGCTGGAGAGGAGGCTCCAGGGGGGCGGAGCTGGAAGGAGCCCTCTGCGTGGGGGGTGGGTCAGTGAGACTGGGGAGGGGGCAGCAGGGCTCAACAGCGCGGGGACGAGCCCACGAGCAGCCGTAGCGAGCGGGAGGACCCGGGTTCTGGGCAAGGCCAGGTCCGCTGGGCGTTCGGGAGCAGGTTGGTGGGGGGCGGGGGCTCTCCGGGGCACGGCCACCTCTCTGCTCTCCCTGCCTTCAGTCTCCCCTCACTGCCCCCAGCGGGGTCTTCCTGAAGCCCGGGGGACACTGGGAAGTGGGCCCCTGCTACCAAGCCTGCTGTTCCAGCTCCTGGTCCCTGACCTCCCTTTCTCCCCACACAGAACTTCCTGTTTCCCTGGCCTGGGTCTCCCCGTCTCCTCATCGGGGTGGGCACAGGGCCGCCCCCTCTACGTAGCTCTTGCTCCTCTTCCCCTCTCTCAGGCAGGGTTTTTGTACTAGCCTTCCGATTGCCACTTCTTCCAGGAAGTTTTCCTGACTGCACCGCAGTGGGTGACAACTTTGTGCCTCCAGGGAGGAGCCTGTGTGGCTGTTGGCCCCGCCCTCTGGGAGCCCCCCCCCGGGGGGGGGTCCTGTCAACCCCATTTCTGGCCAAAGGCGGTGTGGCTGGCTGGACGGTGACAGACCCATTCCTGTCCCTGACCCCTGTGACTGTGACCTTACTTGGGTTAAGGACCTGGAGATGAGTTGGTCACCCTGCACAGTGCAGGTGGGTGAGGGTCCTCATAGCAGAGTGGGGAGGGGGTTACTCGGGGAGGGGAGGCGGGATGAAGCTGCCAGGCAGAAGATCCCACATGAGTGACTGGGGAGAGGCCCCCTCAAGGGTGAAGTCCGGGGCCCTGCTGTCCACCGGGATCGTCCAGCACTGCCCGCTTTGCGGTTCAACTTGTGGCTGAAGTATCCTGGTACCGTGGGAGCGCACCAGCCTGGAAAGTCTGGTTTGTAGCCACATGCACAGAGAGCCCAAAGTATGGCCCGCCCAGCTGTCAATCAAACACCCTTCATGAGTGTCATGGCCATGTCACCTGTCAACGCTCTCAAGGCTCGGGGACAGAAGCCCCCAGCAGGGAAGAGGGGGGCACGTGCTGTACACGGCCCCTCTCACAGCCCGGGACCGCAGGCTTCCATCAACTCTGCTCCCTGTGGCTGCCTTGTGCTTCCCGCCTGGCCACCGCTGTGACCCAGCGACACAGCCGCAGGTCACGGAACGCTGGAGCCACCAGGAGGCGGCCCGGGGCCAAGGACCCAGGGCCCCTGGAGCCTCCAGTGCGAGCCTGGCCCTGCCGAGGCCCTGAGAGCTGGGGGAGGTTCAAGTTCGATGCAGGACAGAGTGCCCTGGGGCCATCTGCCTGCACCTGAATTATCTCGCGCACACACACGTGCACACACGTACACACATGTGTGCACACGCACACGCTCATCGGCCCTGGCCCCACGAGGACCTCGCCCGGGCACGTGCTCCTTAAACACGTGCTGTGTGGATGAACTTCGCCAAGACCTCGGCCTGCATGGGCTCCAGGCAGCCCCGGATGGGTGTTGGCGAAGACACTGTGGCAAGAGCCCCCACGGCTGCCACACTCACCTTGTGGTCGTCCGTGAAAGTGCTGACAGCGGTCATGCGCACCGTCACCTCCAGCCCCGGCTCCAGGGGCCACTTAGCGGAGCCGCTGGGTTTCTTCTTGGCTGGGGGGCCGTGGGCCACGTCCACGAGCACCCCTGGGGAGGCACTGATGCCAAAGGCCGTGCAGTCCTCGGGGGCGGAGCTGCGGGCGAGATGGAGGGCAGCAGCCCGTGGGAGAGGGCCTGGCCCACCCACTATCCCCAGCAGGCGCCGCCCCTTCCCACAGGTGCAAACCCCAGGCCGAGGGAGACCTCCGAGGTGGTGCGCTGCCCCTGTAGGAGACCCAGGCTTGGGTTTCTGACCGGGGAACCGCAAGGGACTCGGTTTGTGTCCTCGGCAGTCCCTAATTTGTGACAATTTGTTACAGGGTGGGGAGTAATTAACCCACCCTCCATCTCGGGACCTCAGACAAAACCCTGCTTGGAAGACAGGAACAGTAAAACCCCCGAACCCAAAGCAGAATCTGCCCAAGGAAAAGCAGGTGACCTGCTCTAGGGTTGCCACTTGCGAGGCCACACCTCTCACTGGAGCGCCGGTTCGAGTCCCGGCTGCTCCGTTTCCCATCCAGCTCCCTGCTAATGCGCCTGGGAAAGTAGCAGAAGATGGCCCAGGTGCTGGGGCCTCTGCACCCACGTGGGAGACCCGGATGGAGCTCCTGGCTCCTGGCTTGCGTCTGCCTCAGCCCTGGCTGTTGCGGCCATCTGGGGAGTGAACCAGTGAATGGAAGATCTTTCTTTCTCTCTCTCTCTCTGTTCTGCATTTCAAATAAATACATAAACATTTAAAATATTCAGAAAATATGAGTCAGCAGCCTGTTTGTGCCGTGTCATGAAAATACAAAAACGTTATTCACAGCTCAAGCACAAACGCCATGGAGTTTAATCACGATGGCTCCAGCCGTCCATCACAGAGCTCTCTCCCTCTGGAAACTCAGCGTCTGCGCGTCTGGTTGCCTCCCCGGGCCACCGTGGGCTCAGCGCCTTCGCCCATCCTGACGGCCTTGCCCGCTGCCTTCGCAGGGACACCTGCAGCGGGCGGTCAGCTGGTCACCTTTGTCAGCGCGCCCGTTCGCCTGTGTTTGCACATCGCCCTGGGGTGGGCACTGGGAGTCCCATTTTGCAGCTGGGAAAACCGAGGCTCGGAGAAGCAGTGGCTGGCACCAGCTCCCCCTAGGCCTCACTGCCCCCTTCTCGGCATCCCGCGCTGTGACGCTGCACCCTCCTGGCTGGGGCCCGCATCGGGCTCTTCCCCAAGGACTAGCGGCCCCCAAAGTAAGGTCCTCGGAGCAGCAGCCGCAGCCTCGCCTGGGAATGTGTTGGAAATGCAGATTCTCGGGCTCCCCGCAGACCTATAGGACTGGGGGCCCTAGGGGTGGCGCCCGGCGATCTGGGCTGTGACATGCTCGCCAGGTGACCCTGACACACCCGCGGGGGTGTGCAGGGCCGCCGGACAAGATGCTAACGGGAGTCCTTGAATTGCCCTGACTTGGAGGGGAAGCTGAGAGAAACGTGAGTGGGCGTCTGTGCCTCGTCGTGACGTTCTGTCTCCACCAGGGGGAGCCACACAGGTGGGCGGAGAGGAGGAAGCCCAGAGGTGACACAGCTGGAAGGTGGGGGTGGGGACAGGAGCTCGGCCGCAGTGGGATTCAGTTGGCGGGTAACCGGGAGCCGTGGGAGGTTCTGCAGTGGGGGAGTGGCACAGCCCCAAGTGTGTCCGCGTGGAATCAACTCGAAGCTCGGGAAGCGGGAGGAGGCGAGTTTGGGCTGCTGGGGATGTCCCAGGAGCAGGGGGGAAGAGGCGGGGGTCCCTGCAGAGTCCCGCCCCGCCATGGGGCGCTGTGTGGTGCAGCGCAGCCTCCTTGGCCGCCATCGCCGCTGGCGCCAGGCCCGGTGCTTAGGGCTTCGCACACGTCTCCACCTGTGTCCCCGGGACAGCTGTGCCACAGCCGTTCTGCCAGCCCCTTCTACAGATGCACAAACTGAGGCTGGAGAGACGCGGGCTGAGACCTACTGTGTCTGAGCCTGGCCCTGTGCTCCCGGCATCTGGCTGAGCCTTCCCGGAGTGGGTGTCCCTCTCCCCCACGATACAGACAGCACACCGAGGCTCTGTCCCCCGTCAGCCACACAGCACAGCAGCCATGGGGCAGGGGCCCAGCCAGACCCCCACCTCTGCAGACAAGGACCCAGCTGAAATGCACCTGCGTGGGCAGCGGACAGGGAGCCAGCAGGGTGAGGGAGGGGCCCTGCCGGGGAACCATCTGGGTGGACCAGGCTGTGTGAATGGGGCAGGGCTGCAGGCCAGGGCGCAGCCCGGGTACAGCTGACAGGTGCAGCGCCCGCGGGCTCTGAGGTCAGAGGGTGGGGACCGATGGGAAGGCAGCCATGGCCCCAGGGTTGTAAAGCAAGAGGTTACTGGGGAACACATGGGCAAGGGGCGTGGCTCACAGCAGACTCGGGGCTCTGGAAAGTTCTCTCCTCTCCTCCTCCTGCCCCTGTTGAATTCACCCTACACCCTGGAATGGGGCTGTTTGACCAGAGAAGGCTGGGGAGGCTTCTTCCAGCAGGACCATGGAACAGGACAAGACCACGCCTTTGTGACCGTTAGTAGTGTGCTGGCTCGCTCGCTTGCTCTCTCAGCCCCCGCTATGCCGCCCCCCTCCCTCTCAAGATGACTGAGCTCCCTGTATGCACCCAGCACTAATGGAGCTCAAAGGTCAACAAGACCCTATGCTGGTGTTCAGCGATCTTTCATTCACTCAACAAACACTTAAAAAGCAGCTACTATGTGCCAGGCACAGCCTCCCACCCCCGCCCCCACCACTGGATCAGTCCATCAGCAGGTGCTCACGCACCCCCCGGTGTCACCCTTGTGCTGGGGACACAAGTGGGTGGGGCAAGCTGGAGAGTCTGGGGTCCCCCAATTCCTTCTCCAGCAGCGTCTGCCCCTGCCCGTCCCCTCAGCACAGGCCGGGGTCTTCCCACCTGCCTCCAGCCTGGTGCCCACACTGAGAGGGGCCAGGGACCAGGAAGGCTGGGAGGTCCCTGGTTCTCGGGGTCAGGGAGCCGGCCAGGGCCAGCACTGGCAGAGTGCGAATCCCCCTCCCCTGCAGGCTCAGCTCCGAGACCCACCCAGGGGCCCACGGCACTGCCGGTGCCCCTGGTCCCGCCCTCAGGGGACACAGTCCTGCAGCCTCTCCCAGGATGGAGAGTGGCAATGACCTTAAGCTGCTGCCCACAAGCTGTGTGACCTTGACCTAGCCACGACCCTCCCTGCTCTGCACCCGGGAATGACACGGATGTCTCAGGTCTCCTGGTGGCTGTGAGGCTCCGAGGGCCCACGCAGGACGCTGCTGGGGCAGGGACGGTTACTCACCTCCAACAGAGGGGCCGCCCAGCCTGTGCCCGGTGGGGCGCCTGTGGGCCAGGGTCACCCCTGCAAACCCACCGCCTTTCTGCTCAGATGCCTCCGCATATCACGCAGCCGCCCCGCCAGACGGACTTGAGAGAGGCCCTCGTTCCCCGCCAAAGCCTTGGCGCCCTGCCATTGGTCTCACAAAGCCAGTGCCGGGCAGGCCTCTCCGGCGCCACGGCCCACGGGGACACGCCCTGCGTTTCCTGCAGTAGGGGAATGAACGAGGGGCTCCCAGAACAGCGGGAAGAGTGAGCCTGGGGACCACAGGGCCACAGCACGCGTGCCAACGTGCCAAGTCCCCTGGGCGTCCTTCAGAGGGGCGGAGCGAGCGGCCGGAACCTCCAGTGCACCCCCGCCCCCACGCCTGGGCCAGGAGGGGAGACTGAGGCTCAGGGGGCGGGGCCCGGCGGGGAAGCAGCTGCCGGGGAGTGCGACTCTGAGCGCTGAGATCTCTCCTTTGGCCGTTTGCATGGTGCCCGGCTCTTAAACCTAGCTGGGGGTTTCTCCCGGGCGGGGGCACCCCTGTGTCGCAGCCCGGCTTCCTCTCTATTGCCAACCTCTGACATCCTTCCTCGGCCCAGGGCACCTGCCGTCTCGGGACCCACGGCTGCCAGCAGGAGGCGCCCCGTGTGTGTCGGCGGCCACAGCCACTCCCGCAGCCTTGCCCGGAAACCGCACTGCTCTGCCAGACCCTGGGACCCAATCTCGGCCACACTCAGCAGCGGGTATCGATTCCCCCATTTCAGAGATGGGTAAACTGAGGCCCGCAGACACTAGCAGACCTGTCCACGCCCCTGGGATTACACTGCACAGTCTCCTGTTGGGGAGCGACTGGGAGGAAGGGGAGGGCCCGCCGGCCTCTGTGCTGTGTCCCCTGGACAAGTTCCCTCCTCTGGGCCTTTTCTGAGCCCTGGGGGGGCTGAAGGAACTCTGCCCGGTCGGGAGCTGTCACCGCGCTGGGGGACGCAGGCGAGTCTGAGGTCTTAGTTGACGTTGGCAGGTGTTTTTGCCTCGGTTTACTCGTCCGTGTAATGGGTATGCTGACGCTGTTTGCCTTGCAGAGCCTCTATGAGGATTAGAATCCACACACGGACGTGGGTGTGAGGCCTCCCTGACCCCTGACAAGGTGGATCTTGGTCCCAGGTCAGCAGGCCATTGTGCGCATGTTCCCACGTGGGGAGAGGCCAAGTAGAGCTGGGAACGGACGCAGCTGGTCAGAGCAGCTCTGGGGGCAGCTCCTGCCACTGGGATTCCAGCCCCAGAGGGCAGCGCACGGCCTCAGCAAGGCAGGGGGCACACGTGGGGGATGTCAGAGGCTGTGGGGAGGAGGGGGTGTGGCCTGCCCCCCTGGCTTTGGGAAGAGTGACAGCAGCCCAGGAGCGCGCGGGGCGCTGGCTGGGGCCACGTTACGAGTGGTCAGGAGTGGTGGGAAGGGCTGGCCAGGGACACAGGGGGGCCTGGGGCCAGGCCGCCGGGTCTGAGTCCTGCTTCCCCCACCACGTGCGGGCTCGGAGGCTTCTGGTCGGTCCCCTCGCCTCGCCAGTGTCCCTCCCTGTCCAGCGGGAATGGCAGCATCGCCTGCCCCGTCAGCCTATGACGGGAGGCACGGGGGGACAGTGACAGCGCTCAATACCGGGCCCCGGGGGAGGAGGAAGGTTCTGGGGCGGCCGAGACCTCGGGGAGCCCCACCCTTCCTGGGAGAGCTGGTGCCTCCTTGTCCACCTTCCCCCACCCCGCTCCCGGTCCTGACCAAGCAGCAGTGACCTGGACCCGGCTGGACTGAACGGAGGGCTAGCCTGGGCACGCCGTCGGGGGCCTGGGCTAGCTCTGGCCCCTCCGTCCCCTCTGTCCCCTCACAAGCAGCTCATTCTCAGAGCAGCCAGGGCCCCCGCGGCCTCAGGGCTTCTTCCTCCTCTGGCTCAGCCCCCGCCCCAGCTCTGGGGGAGCAGACACTGCTGACGGCACGCTGCTAAAGACAAGGCCCCGGGCACCCCCGTGGGTGCCATGTGCCCATGGGCCCATGGTGCCCGACCTGGGATGGGGGGAGCCAGCACGGCCACCATGGAAGCCAGCAAGGACAGCAGCGGTGGCCACACGCACTCCCAGGAGTTCCTCCTCTGACTTGCGCAACCCAGAGCCTGGCACAGGGTTGGCACCCAGTAGGTGCTCAACTGGCATTGAGTTCATTGAATGAATGAACAGTTAGCAGGAATGCGCCCAGCTCTGTGCTACGTACTCATCAAACATTTTCACTTTTTTTTTCTCATTGAACCCTGAACCCCCTATAAAGTAGGAATTATTCCCATTTCAGATATGGGAAAACTGAGTCAGTTGCCCAAGGTCACCCCGAGAGCCAGGGTTTCCGCCCCAGTCTCTCCCATGCCAGCGCCTGTCTCATGTCTCCCTCAGCTACGGAGAGATGTGGGGTAACAGACACGTTGTGAACCAGGTTTGGGTGGGAAGCCCAGGTCCCAGTCTTGCTTCCGGGGCACCACTGCTGTGTGACCCTAAGCTTCCAACGGTGAGAGGAGCATAGCTCTCACTGCTCCCCAGCAACGGCTCACGTGTGGTGAGGCCCCCCATGGAGCCACACCTGCCCATGACCGAGAACCCACTGCTGTGAGCCCGGCACCTCCCAGGGCTGCACTGGCTTTATCTCTCCAGCTGCGCCGGAGCCGGAGCCAGGAGAACGCTCCAGGCTGGCAGCACCGGCTCCTCCAGCATCAGCCCCCAGCCCCAAATCCCGGAGGCCCCGTCTCACCCCAGGACGTCGAGCTGAGTGGCGGTGCCCAGCACACACACGGCATGGGTGGGCTGCTCCGGGGCCACGCGGATCACCGTCCCCTGGGCCATCGTCCTTGCGGCTGTGTTCGCCTGTGGGTTGGTGGCTTTATACCGCCCAGCGGAGGCCGTGAGTCAGCACCTGCGGTGTGCCGGCGGCCGCCCAGCCCCTCCCCGCTCGGTCCCACGGGCTCCTGGTTCCCCTCTGCCCTGGGGCTTCCCCTCGGAGCCCTGACGGGTGCTGCTGATGCCAGAATCCGCGGCAGGGGGCCCTGGGATAGGCTGCGGCCCGGAGAGCTTGGCCCTGGGGGTGGGCTCAGTCCTCTTGCCTCCCCCCCTGCCTTGGGCCATGGACACCTGGATCTGTGCACTTGTGCCTGATTACGCCAAGCGGTTCAGAGGAAAGAAGGCAAGACAGGCGGGGAGAGGTCACGGCCCAGGCCAAGGCCGTGGCCCAGGCCTCTCAGGCCGACACCGGCCAGGCGTGGGACCCGTCTCCCGGCTGGGCTGCACGCGACCACACAGCATTCTGGGTCTTTTCCCTGTGTAGGGCCCCTGTCTCTGCACTTCACATGCACCAGCTCCTTGCCATGAGCCCCCTCCCCCATTTCGTCCTCCCAGCAGCTCGCCGTGGTCAGTTATACCCACTTCACAGAGGGACAGACTGAGGCACAGAGCGGTCACACAGCTAGAAAGTGGCAGAGCCAGAATTTAAGCCAAAGGTGCCTGGCGCCAGAGTGTGAGGCCATGAGCTGCCTGTCTCTGCGGCAGAGTCATCCCAGTGCCAGGTATGCAGGTGGCGCTGTTGCGACCCACTTTACAGAGGGAAAAATCGGGACTCAGCGAGGCAGAGTAACCTGTCCGAGGTGCCCGGCTACTGACGCCGGGGCCTCTGGTGTGCGCCCCGCCCCGCCTGGGTCACAGCGCTGGGCAGCATGAGGAGAGGGCAGGTCCGGACGGGAGCCCCGGGGGAGGCGTGCCTGGCCCTCTGGGATGAGCACTGAGTGTTTGCGGGTTGCAGATCCTGTTTGTGTTTTTGTTTGTTTGCTTTGGCGTGAAGCGAAGAATCTGCCCATTCATGTGAGCCGGGCCGTGAGACCAGGCAGGCTCGGGTTTGGGTCCTGGTGCTCGCTGGTGTGCCTGTGGGCTGGGCCCTCGCCTCGTGCTCCTGCCGTAGACGAGGCCAGCAAGGCTCAGAGAGGGTAAACGCCACCCTGGGTCCCACCGGCCCGCAGCAGGGGGCCAGGACCCCACCCACCTGCCCTAGCTCAGCGGGGGCTTGTTTGTTTTCTGTTGCCTGATGCCCTGACAGGTCCACGGGACTTCCTGCACAGTAGGTCCAAGAAGCCCAAGTTCTCTGGCTGTGCGCATCGTCAGTCATCACAGCTGGGAGGGCCCAAGTGCTCAGACGCCTGCTTCCCACATCTGCGTTCCTGGGTTCAAATCCCAGCTCTGGCTCCTGACTCCGGCTTCCTGCAGGTGCAGATCCTGGAGCAGTGATGGCTCAAGTGCTTGGGCGCCTGCCACCCTCTGGGAGATCTGGACGAAGTTCCCAGCCCCCAGCGTTGGCCTGGCCCCGGCCCCGCTGCTGTGGGCTTTTGGAGTGTGGAGCAGCAGTGGAGAGGTCTTTCTGTCTGTGTGCCTGTGTGTGCAGCCACGGAGCAGTCACGGCGTGTGCGGGCAGAACGCTGGGACTGCTGTGTGAGCAGGGAGGGCGCAGGTGAGGGATGACAGGGGTCGGGCTGGGGTGGGGCCGTGGGGGAGGTGAGAAGCGGCAGGTTCTGGACATTTGGGGATGGTGTAGCCCCCAGGATGTGCGGAGGGGCTGGATCCAGGGTGGGGGAAGTGGAAGGGAAAGAGAGGAATCCAGGAGCCTGCACCCCAGGAGGGACGGAGCTGCCCCCAGCTGAGCTGGAGGCTGGGGGAGGGGCAGTGGCGGGCAGCGAGGGGAGTGGGAGTTGGGTTCCAGCCGGGTCAAGCGTGAGTCAGTGCCGAGATGCCCTGGGGGCCGTGGGACTCAGGAGACAAGACCAGGCAGGAAGTGACTAGGAAAAATCAACTCCTCCAGTTCCCCTAGGGACTGAGGGTGGATGGAGAGGGAAGGCGGCCAAGGGATGAGCCCCAAGGCCTCCTCCCGAGACCCAGAGCGAGAGCCTGCGAGAGGAGACAAGGTAGGATCTGTCATCATCTGCTGTTCTCTGGGGGCAGCGAAAACCAGGTTTGTAAAACACACACACACACACACACACACACACGGAGAGCAGGTGCACCACGGGTGCAAACCCTCCTGGTAGACGCACACCTGGCAACAGGCTTTGATGGGCAGGAGTCAAGGGCAGTGGAAGAAAAGGCAGCTGGACCCAGCGCTAGTGCGGAGCCACATACACCTGGGGCTCTGGCTGCGTCATCGCGCGGCTGCTCCCTATTGGCGGGCGCTCTGGCTGCGTCATCGCGCGGCTGCTCCCTATTGGTGGGCGCGGCAGCCGGTACCAAGTTTTTGGGGTCCTCAGCCGTGCTGAGAGGCGTTCTCTGGGCGCACCTCTGCTTGCAGGGTCTCTCTGCAGTCCCTGGCGGAGCGTTCTGATCCTGCCACAGCGAGCTTCAGTGTCTGCCCCTGCTGGCCTTGGGAGCAGGCCGTGTGTGTCTCGGCTGCACCTCCAGTGCACCGACGGGTTGTCGCTGCTCCCCAGATGCTGGAGGCTCAGACGCCAGCCCACCCCGGGGAAAGCAGGGGTGTGCTCAGGGCTCCTCAAGACCCGCGGGGCGCTTGGGGTCCTGCCGGCCGGACCCCCGAGCTGCCATCCGGGACTGCCCTGGCCACCTGCACCAGGTGCCTTTGGGGACATCATCGCGGGGGCAGGACTCGGGGCTGGGGACAGGGCCAGGCTGTGTTTGGAGTACTTTATTGTTTAGTTTTGCCCATTTGTGGTCTTCATGTAAATGAAAACTCTGTTCACAACCTACTGATTAACTTATTTGAGAGAGAGAGAGAGAGAGAGAGAGAGAGAGAGAGAGAGAGAATCTCCCTTCCACTTGTTCACTCCCCAAAGCCTGCGTTGTCTGGGAAGGGGCTGGACTGAATCTGGGAGCCTGGAGCTGAGTCTGGGTGCCAGGGACCCAGCCACCCGAGCCACACCTGCTGCCTTCCAGGGTGTGTGTGAGCGGGATGCCGGGATCAGGGGCTGAGCCAGGACTGGACCCAGCGCTCAGAGCGGTCACGCAGGCATCCCCAGGGGAGGTTTACCGGCTGCACCACGCACCCACCCCTCCCTGGAGGCTCTCTGCCCCCTTGGGGCTTCTTTCACTCAGCACCGAGTTTGTGTGAGGTTCGTCCTGGTGATGTGGGCGCCACAGGCTGTGCGTGGTTGCTCCTCGCTGACACCCCCCCCCCTCGTGACTCCAGAACTGGTCCATGGCTGCTGCTGGGGGGCGGGGCGTTGGCATCTGTTCTGGATGAGCCCACCAGGGCAGCTCTGCGGATTCACGCCTCCCCAGCACGGCTTCCCCAGTGTCTGGAGGTGCCCACTGGGAGCGGAATTTCTGGCACAGCCTTTGGCTGTTTTCAACTTTGCTGCGTAGCAAGAGACTGGTTTTGAAAGCGATCGCACCAATGTCATCTCCGGCCCCAGGGATTTCTTCATCAGGTTAAAAACACCGCTTCCTATTCTCAGCCCCCCCCCTTTAAATGACTATTGGCTAGGGAACGGAGCTGTGGTGTAGCGGGTAAAGCCGCCGCCTGCAGTGCCAGCATCCCATATGGGCTCTGGTTTGAGTCCTGGCTGCTCCACTTCCGATCCAGCTCTCTGCTATGGCCTGGGAAAGCGGTGGAAGATGGCCCAAGTTCTTGGGCCCCTGCACCCACGTGGGAGACCCGAAAGGAGCTCCTGGCTCCTGGCTTTGTCCTGGCCCAGCTCTGTGTGTTGCGGCCATCTGGGGAGTGAACCAGTTGTTAGCAGACCTCTCTCTCTGTGTCTCTCTGTATCTCTCTCCTTCTCTCTGCCTTTCAAATAAATAACATCTTTTTTTTTTTTTTTTAATGTGACTGACTGTGGTTACTGTGCCGTCCTCATGCTTGCACCTGGCACGTGGCTTTGCCTCGCTTCCCTGCTCGGCTGTGAGCGTCGCCGAAGCAGGCTGCACCCCTCTCCCAGAGTCAGCCCCTGGGCCAGGCACACATAGGGAACTTTCTGCCCTCATGAAACAGGTGCGAGGTCTACCAGCTGCCTGGAGAAGGGTGGACAGGGCACCTGACGGCAATGGAAGGATCAGCGCTGGTCGGGTGCTACAGTCTGCTGGGCACGGCTTTGGTCCTCGACGGACCCGGAGGGAAGCCTCGCTCCCGTCCTACCGGCGAGCAGACAGGCTCAGCCGCAGGAAGTCCCTCACGGGTTCCTGGCAAGGTGGCCGAGGGCACTGAGGGTCTGGGTCCCGCTAAAGGCCCCCGTACGGTGGGAGTCACCTTGGCTACCTGCTCTCTGGCAGGGAGAACTGGGGCACTGATTCTTTCCCTCCTCACATTGGCTGCTGGGAAGCTCAGAGCATAATTCCAAGCTCCACCACGTGCAGTGGTTTGATCCTCATGGTCGTGTGCGTCTTTATTCTTCTGCTGTTTAACCATCAGTGTGCTGCTAAATCCCTTCAGGAATGTGTCAACAGAATCAAAATGCAGCAAGATGAAAGTAAATAAATCTGATGGCTGCGCCAGGGAGCGCCCTGTGGGGCGGGGATCCGCAGGTCAGAGCTTCTCTCTGAACGGTGCCACCCCACCCCGCTCCCTGCTCGCTGCTGTCTCCCATTTGAAGACCCAAGAAGGTTCCAGAAAAGGACCCCGATCTCCCTAACGCCGGCCTCAGCTCTTCCCAGGAAGCTCCGCTTCGGGGTCGTGGCTCCATGGGGGGTTTCCCTGCGCCCCTGCAGGGCTGTTGGGGCTGGAATCCTGGGGGCGCCTGAGCCTCAGTACCGGCGATGCCCTCGGGGCATGGGGAGCCCAGCCCTCCAGCCCTCCTCCCGTCCCAGGCCTGATGGATGCTTGGCCCTTGCTTGGCTCAGCCTGAGTCTCAGGGAAGCGGCTGCTGGCACACCACAGGGGCAAACAGGGGCCACCCACACAGCTGCCTTGTCAATCAAGCAGGGCTCCTCTGCAGCCCGACCTCCCATGCGTCCAGCTGCAGCTCAAAGATTTATCGTCCAGAAAAAGTGGGCAAGAAGGGGCCGGCGCTGTGGGTTGAGGACCTGAGTCCTGGCTGCTCCACTTCCCACCCAGCTCCCTGCTAATGCACCTGGGGAAGATGGCCCGAGTGCTTGGGTCCCTGCACCCACGTGGGAGACCCGGATGGAATTCTGGGCCCCAGGCTTTGGCCGGGACCTGCCCTGGCCATTGTAGCCATTTGGAGGCTTGAGCCCGTGGATGAAAGGTCTCGATCTCTCCCTGTTTGTCACTCTGCCGTTCAAATAACGAACAACCTCAAGCAAAGAGAAAGGGAGGCAAAAGTCTCCTTGGGTGGCCATGCGGAAAACCCAAGACCACGGATCCAAACACAGCTGCCCTTGGCGCCCTGGGTCGGTCACCCCGCCCCTGTTTGCTGGGTGCCTGGCACTGGGCCCAGCAGCTCCTTGGACAATCTGTGCCCCTTCACGGCAAGACCGCACCCTGGGATACACGCTTTCTCCCATCTCACCAACCAGGAGTGCAAAGTTCAGAGAGGTTAAGTCATTCGCCCAGAGTCACACAGCCAGCAAGGAGCCAAGCCCGGAAGCACGCCTGCCCCAGCGGCTTCCGCTCTGAGCCACGGCCATGCCATGTGGTGCCTAGGCGGTAAACATCTCACGAATTCCATGGTGTGTGCCTCAGAGTTGGCCCCTGGCTCCAGACCCATTGGCAGTGCTGTCAATCATCCACAGTGGGCAGACCCATGTGGCTTCATCCCTATCCCACACACCTGCACCAGCCAGCGCCCGCAGCCGAAACGTTCTTCCCGGCTCTCACTGAGCAGTGCCTCACCCCTGTCTCTCCAGGAAACTGCCGATCACCGATCACCGGGTCACAGGCAGACGCAGCACCTGGGGAACCTGGGGGAGGGGCAGACCCAGAGGAGCCTGCGGGGGTGGGGCCAGCTCTGCTGTGCCAGGGAGGGCGACTCGGAGCCCCCCCAGCGGTGACACCCCTGGAGCACAGGAATGAAATGCGAGTGGGAACTGACGCCCGTGCCCTGGGTGCCTCGCCCAGGGCCGCGGAGGACCCCTTCCTGCTCATCCACGCTGTGGATTTGACACGGGGCGGGGAGGGGGGTGGAGTGGAGCACACTCCCGGAGCCTCCGGCACCCAGATGCGCCCTTCTGGCCCAGGGCTAAGAGGCAGGCTCACTTTCTCCAAAGTCAAGGCCTGGGTGACAGTGAAGCCACACTTGGAAGACACAGAGCTTGGGTCCCTGCGCGACTTGGGGGGGCCCTCCGGAGGAACCCTCCCTCCATCCCACCACCCACGTGTGCTGTCCAGACCCGAGCCACCTCGGACCGTCCACGGAAACGCGCTTTTATTGTGCCGGCCATCGCACAGCTTTCTGTCCTTCTGCTGGAACGGCTGGCCACCGGAGAGACCGCTTCCTCCCCAACTGGTCCTTCCCCTCCCCCACCCGCTGCACCCCAGCACCACCGTTCCCACCATTAATAAAGCCGGAAGCCTCCTAGGGACACATTCTAGAGAGATCCACGAGTCTCAGAGCCCTCCAAGAATCACGATGTCGGCGTTGCTGGTTACCGCAGAAAATGACAGCAGCCAGGTGCCCCGATGGGAGGGGCTGGGAGGCGTTACTGCGGATCCTCCTCGTAGCACGGACGCCGCGCAGGGAGGCCTGAGTTCTGCTGGACAGAGCTGACTACATGTGTTTTCATTTCAGAACGAGTCTGCAGATCATCCAGAAACATACAGGGGCCGGCACTGTGGTGTAGCAGTAGAAGATGGCCCAGGTCCTTGGGCCCCTGCACCTGCTTAGGAGACCCGGAGGAAGCTCCTGGCTCCTGGCTTTGGATCGGTGCAGCTCCGGCCACTGCAGCCCATTGGGGAGTGAACCAGCGGATGGACGACCCCTCTCTCTCTCTGTGCCTCTCTTCTCTCTCTATGTATAACTCTGACTTTCAAATAAACAAATAAATCTTTAAAAACAAAGAGACATTATACAGCGTCTTTGTATCCATAATCGACTTCATCATAGATTAATATCAAATACATCTGGAAGTCTGGGTGCTGTGTCCCTGGGCTCCGCCTCCAAACCATCAGGAAGCCTATGGCTTCCCATGTCACACAGTGTGTGGGACACGGCCGCTTCTTCCTGGCTGCACTGCTCTGCCATCTGACGGGTCCCCTTCTCCCCAAGCCCCACGTGAGCACCTCCGGGGGTGGAGAACAGAATTCCGTACATGCTGACTACCGGGGCCTCGCCCTGGCTCCCACACCCCAGAGGCAGGGACCACCTCTGTATGGGCCGCCCCCCCCCCCAGCTCTGCGCCGCACCCCGGAGCCCTCGGTGGGGTCCAGAGCACAGGGGGCCGGTCCCACTTGGGCCTTTGGTGCTCCGTGTGCCCCAGCGCCTTCCCCTCCTTCACTGAGACTGGGCTGAAACGCTGCCTCCGAGAAGCCTCCCCGTGACCGGTGACCATCTGGGGCAGTTCCCTGTGGCTCCCAGCCCTTCGTCATCACGTCTGTGGGGTACTTGGTGCCCAGTTTCTTTGCTGACCACTTCAGAAGCTGGGCTCTGGCTCCGGGGTGGACGGCGTCTCTGGGGTGGTCTCTGCTGTAACACAGGCCATTTTGTCCCTGACACTCTCAGGAAAACTTCAACTTGTACTTGTTCATTTTTTAAAAAAAGATTTATTTACTTGAAAGTCAGTTACACAGAGAGAGAAGGAGAGGCAGAGAGAGAGAGAGAGGGAAAGAGAGAGAGAGGTCTTCCATCCACTGGTTCACTCCCCAATTGGTTGTATTGCCAGAGCTGCGCTGATCTGAAGCCAGGAGCTTCTTCCAGGTTTCCCATGCGGGTGCAGGGGCCCAAGCACTTGGGCCATCTTCCACTGCTTTCCCAGGTCATAGCAGAAAGCTGGCAGAAGTGGAGCAGCTGGGACTCGAACCTGCGACCATATGGGATGCCGACCCCGGACTTGTTCTTTGACTTCTGAGTGTAGCCATAGCATTTTGTCCAAAGCACAGGTAATTTTAACTTTTAAAAAAGATTAATTAGCTGGATCCGCGCTCAGTGGCCACGCGGACGTCATCTGCGGCACCCTGCTTCGTGTCCTCTCTCGCTCCACGCCTTCTCCTGGTCAGTCGGGCTTATTTCCTGTTCATTCCCTTTTCGCCCATGACCCAAGAGTCCGAGGGCTGGAGCGTCCCAGCCTGGGTGGCAGGCATCCGTCCTCCCCAGCTGTCCTCCACCATGAACAGGGCGCAAACCCGCAGAACCAGCTGGGCACTTGTCACAGACGGAGCCCCAGGCCCAGGGATTTGGCTCGGGAGCCCTGGCTGGAGGGGGCCCAGGAGCCAGTGCTTTGCGCTGCTGGGAAACCTCTCATGCGCTGTGTTTAAGCCCCACGGGTGCGGGTTCGAGTCCCGGCTGCTCCGCCTCTGATCCAGCTCCTGCCATTGCACCTGGGAAAGCAGAAGATGCCAAGTCCTTGGGCCCCGGCACTCACGTTGGAGACCGGAAGACTCTCCTGGCTCCTGGCTTTGGTCTGGCCCAATCCGGTCATTGCAGCCAATCGGGGACTGAACCAGCAGATGGAAGACCCCTATCTCTCTGTCCTTGTAGCTCTGCCTTTCAAATAAATAAAGATTTTTTAAAAACTTAAAAAAAAAAAGACTAGCTTTTTTTTCTTTTAAGGACTACTGGGCAGCCTGTGTGATGTCCCAGTGTCAGGCAGGGTCTTGGAGGGCGGGGCCTG
Organism: Sylvilagus bachmani; assembly: GCA_015711505.1. Lineage (NCBI taxonomy): Eukaryota > Metazoa > Chordata > Mammalia > Lagomorpha > Leporidae > Sylvilagus > Sylvilagus bachmani. Next base: position 10,255,579 of record CM027388.1, on the reverse strand, counting down.
GCTTGCTAGATTTTAACATTCGCTGGCCAGTTCCCAGTGCGCGGCCGGGGTGAGAACCATTGGCGGGGCCTGGGGTCTTGTGTCTCTGCTCCCACCTGTCTGCCCCCTGAACAGCCGGGCAAGTTTCATCATTTTCCTGCGCCTCGGTTTCCAGCCTATAAAGTGAGGGCGATGCTGGCAGGTGCCTGCTGGCGAGGCGGAGCAAGCAAGATGGCGTCCCGCTGGAGGGGCCCGCGACGACCAGGCTGGCTGTGCAGGGAGCAGGGGCTCCCGCTGACTATGTCCCGCCGACTCTGTCCCGCCATCCAGAATTCCTTCGCAGCTCCCAGGAGCCACTCTTGCCCTCCGGGGCTGCGAGAGGCACCGGAAGTCACGGGGTTGGGAGCCCTGTGGTTACTTACTCCTGAGTGTGAGTCAGGGCTCCGAGCGCCTGGCTGCCTGTCTGGGCCGGAGCCTCGCCCGGGGCAGCCCGGATGCGAGCCAGAGAGGAGGGGCAGCCCTCCCTTCCCTGACCCCCAGTGCCCTCCCAGAACCATGGGGAGAGGGCAGGCAGAATCACAGCACAGTGAGCACTGACTGTGTGCCGAACACTGCATTCCCAGCAAGTCGGCTCCATGAGGCAGGCAGTTGCTGTGCCCATTTTACAGAGAAGGAAACTGAGGGCTGAGAGCCGAGCTTTACCTGTTCCGGATCCCAGGGTCCAGCTCTCAGGGGTTCCAGGCAGCCAGTGAGGAGAGAGGACGGTCCGCGGGGCATCTCCCAGTCTCCGCAGGCCTGGTCAAGTCCACTTGCGGTGTAGGAGGAGCCAGAGGGGTGAGAGTACCCCCACAAGAAGCTAGGGGTCCTGGGCCTGAGACCCAGGCCCCCCTGGGAAGGACCCTCGGCCCCAGGCTTGGCGGGGGAAGCCCCTGGGACTTTGGGGAACCACCAAGGCTGCACCCCTGCTTCCAGCCCAGTGCCCCTGAGGGTGCGGCACCGACCAGCAGCGCGGGAGGGGGGACCCCTTCTCCGGCTCGGCAGGGCCCCGCTGCATGTCACAGGGTCCCTGCGTGGTGTCCTCAGCGAGGCCGCCAGGGCCTGGCCGCCTGTGGTCAGAGAGCAGCAGCCCCTGGAGCTGCCCACGTGCCAGTCCCAGGCCCCGGGCGTGCACCCCCTTCACGGCCGGGGCGCGACTGCCCTAGAGAGCATGGACGGCCTGGCTCCCCCCAGGGGGCCCAAGGTCATCCTAAGGCCACCTGCAAGTGGAGGAGGGAGGGACCCCCAGTGTGGGAAGCACAAGGAACAGACTGTCCCCGGAGCACTGGGCCCGCAGAGCCCCTCCCTCACCCCAGCCCCACCCAGGCGCTGGCCCCCAGACTACAACCTGATCCACGGGGGTCGGCTGAAGCCACCGACTTCCTGGCAATTAGTGACTATGGGGAAGCAAAGTCCTCCCCTGCCGCTGGAGACCCCTCCTGCTCCGCTCCTCCTGGGGCTGCCCCCCCCCCACCAGCCCAGAGCCCGCAAGGCCCGGCTGAGAGTCACGCCCACCCCAAACCTTCCGCCCAAGCCGGGTTTTTCTCGGCGCCCTCATTTCTCCCGGCCCCCCTCAGTGGTGGGAGAGTTATTTTTGTTGAAGTCTGGGCAGGTGAGGGGCACTGGCGTGTGTGCTGAATTCACCATGTAAACAGAGAGAAGGCAGCCTGGGGGCAGAGGGGGCACTTTTCCATCCCCCTCCCGGACCAGCTGGAATGTTCCTGTGTTTTGGATCTCAGGAGAGACGACGGAGGCCGTGAGTCGGTGGACAGAGGGATGAACCTGCTCCCCGTGGGTGGGAAGCAGGGTGCAGGGCTCCCCATTGTCCACCCTCCCCCCGCCCCCTGGGCTTGCTCAGAGCCATCTGGGGCAGGGCAGTCCTGGCTCCACCCATGACCCAGACGGGGCAACCCCGCGCCGTGTTGCCCGATGTGGGCTTCTCCGCCCCGCATCCTCGGGGGCATGGGCAGGAAACCCCTCAGTCCTGCCTGCCTGCCCTCGACCCAGGGAGGGGGCAGACCCAGACCCAGACCACGCACTTGGTGCTGTCGATTTATTCGTCGTCAATGGAAACGCAGCCGGACCCTTACAGAACCACAAGGGGCGGACACACAGCTCGAGAGAACCAGCCCCTCCCCGCTCCCCGGCTCCCAGATCTGTGCCGTTTCATGGGCCCCTCCAGGCCCCCCTCCCACGGTGCAGAGCTCTGCAGAGGGCCCCGGACCAGGTCCCGCACAGGCAGGCGCCACGGCCACGCAGCCTCCATGTCCCTGCTCCCCGGGGCCGCCCCGCACCCCGCACCTCGTGGAAGATGCTTTTCCCCCTCACTCGCAGGCCCCCCCAGTCTCCAACTCCCCACGCCCCTCCAGCTCCGAGGAGCTCCGAGCTGGCTTCTGCAGGTCAGAGACGGGGCGTCTGTCAGGCTGGGCGGTGACTGCCGGCCGGGGTCACGTGTCTGCAGAAGGCTCATGCCAGGTGCGGGTGGGGGTGCGGGGCTCAGCATCAGTCAGGAGCTTGGCCGTGGGAACCGCGGTCGCACGTGGACCTAACGGACCCCCAGGTCCTTCCCTGCGGGGCAGCGTTAGGCAGGCGCGCTCCTGTCCGTGTGCAGCGGTCTCGCAGAGCAGGGAGCAATCACACCATAGCGGGGTCCTGGTCCTGCCTCTGGCAGGACCCACAGGCCAGCACGGCTGGGGAGATGCATGGATGGATGTCCTCTGACCCCAAAGTTGAGCGTGTCCCCAAATGGAGGACTTGCCAGTGGGGGTGGGGGTGTCTGGGGGAGTCCCCGTGGGTCACGTGGAGCCACGGGAGAGGCCACAGACACGAGGTCCTTTCTTGGGGGAGGCAGGGGCGTTGGGGGTCTGAGAACCAGATGGGAGGCAGGCGAGGCACGGACACTTCTGGGGAAGGGGGTTCTGAGCGAGGACGGCCCTGCGCGTTCCACACGGGGCTGTGTGTGTGTGCGGGGTGGGGGTCTCTGGATGCGGGCCGTCCGGGAGCCTGCCTCCGTGTCTGTCAGCCCCAGGGGCGCGCTCAGGGCTCCATGCGCCACCACTTGAAGGCGAAGGGCTGCCGGCGCACGTTGGTGCCGCAATGCACCTCGCCGTGCAACATGTGGTACGGGGTGAAGTCGTCGATGAAGGTGCAGTGCAGGCCCAGCGGCTCCAGCAGGGACCGCACCTTCTCCTCCAGGCAGCAGCGGCCGTTGATGATGGGCCCGAAGGGCTTGGGGATGCCCAGGTGTTTCCCCAGCACCAGCATGTTCACCTGCGGCGGGAGGGAGGCCGAGCTGCACCTGCGAGCCCCCAGCACGACCGTGGAAGTCGCTGCTCGCCCTGTGCCGCTCGGCGGGGGCCCGGAGGAGCTCTTGAGCCTGGGAGCCCCTGCAGAGCTCACCAGGGCTTTCTCTGCTGCCGCCCTGTCTGCGCCACAGAATCCCAACCTGCCGGCCGCGGCTGATTGGACCAGGGCGGCCAGCGGACCCAAATCGGACCAATCAGATTGTCCCTCCGGGGAATGGGAAGCTGACCCTGGAAGTCTCGGGATCTGGAAGGTATGGCCACGGTCACGCGTGTGCCCAGGGATAGAGCAGCAGCGAAAGGCAAACTGCGGGGGGAGCGCGGGAGAAGGGAGCGATGCGGACACAGAGACCAGAGCCGCTTCTGGCCCCCGGAGGCCTTGCTGAGCCACCCCGGCCTCCGTTTCCGGCGTCCTCCAATCTCCCCCTGGCCGAAGCCAGCTCGGGTGGCCTCGGCTTCCTGCCAACGCCAGAGCCTGAAACCTTGTGCAAGTTGCTGGGGGCGCACGACCAATCACAAAGAGGCCCCAGGGGACAGGAAGGAAGGAGAGAGCCGGCCAGAAAGGGGAAGGAAGGGTGGCGTGAAGGCCCCCCCGCCCCACCCCGGGTGGGTGAGCTGAGTCCCTCTGGGGGTGGGGCGAAGCCAGGCGACCCCCTGCGGCAGCAGGACCCCCAGGCGGTGTCCCAGCTGCCCACACATTTCAGAGGCAAGCACAAGGTTTAGAGGCACCAGCAAAGTCCTCAAGGCTCAATCAAAGGCCACTTCTTCCACGAAGCCTTCCTGGATCCCCAGTTTTATCTCTGAGGCTGGACACACATTGTCCCACCCCCAAACTGCCACCCCACTTTATGGTCCCCTGAGAGGTGAGAGCCCTCCCTTCCCGTGGAGCGGACCGGAAGCTTCTGAGGATCAAGGGCCAACCTCCGTCGTCTCTGAGCCCCCACAGGGCACCCGGAGCTGAGTGAGGTGGCAGGCCGCCACCAGCTGGGAGGAAGGTAGAAGGGGCCCCTGTGCCCCAGCTGAGGCCACCAAGGTCAAGTGGCTCGCTTCCCTGGCAGCCGCGAGACAGGCCTGGCCCTGGTGGTCAGCCAAAGAGAAGCCCTCCTGCTGGGTGCCACACCAGCCCTGCCGCCCCCGCCACCCCAGCAGACCAGCGGCCCAGCGGCCCAGTGGCCCGAGCGCCTTCCCCCGGCACCAAGGCCTGGGCGCCGCCTCACCAGGTCAGGGAAGAAGGCCACGGCCTTTTTCTTCTCGGGCTTGAAGAGCTGTGGGATGTCGATGATGTCGCGCTCGGCCAGGCCCAACTCCCGCTTCAGCACCTCGCGGTTCCAGTCGATGCAGCTCTGGCGGGGGCGGGGGGCAGAGTTGGGGACACCCGAAGACCCCGCGTGGGTGCTCCAGCCCTGTGGCTGACTGCTGCCCAGTCGAGCCCTGTCCCATCCTCCGCCCAGAGCTCAGGTGTGCGAGTGTGGACAGCCCACAGGCTTCCTGATCCATCCCACAGCCACCAGGACAGGGCTCCTCACAGACTCCTCCCCACCCGCGGCTCATCGTCCTTGGCCTCGGTCTTCCCCCAAGCCTGCGGCTCACACACTCACTTCCCCTGCTCAAGGAGGGGACCGAGCCCCTCTGTCCGCAGCCCCCGGCCCCTGCACCTGCACAAACTTGTTGAAGCTGATGAGGTTGTCATTGGAGAGGACCTGGTTTATGGAGATGGTCTTGACCCGCCTGTCGCCTGTGCAGGAGCAAGAGAGACACAAGAGGGGGCGGGGCAGGGAGAAGGCAGATGGAGGTCACCTGCTCTGGCGGCAGCCAGGCGGAGGCCAAGGTCGCAGCCTCTCACCTCCCTGGGCATCGCCTGTCAGGGCTCAGCTGGGCCGCTGTGCAAGTGTGGGGGTGTGCAGCAGGGGGTGGGGGCCTGGGGCTCCTACACCAGCAGGGGATGGCTGCATGGCAGGGGGCTCCCCAGCCAGCCTGCGGGCTCCCCCGGAGGCGGGGCTGTCCAGGAAGGGAGACAGGAGCCAGCGGCTCACGTCCGCCATACATGAAGCACGTCCCACGGCCAGGCCCTGACCAGGCCAAGGCCAAGGCTCCCCAGGCCGTGTGCACGCTCCAGGCACACAGGCACACAGGTGGATCTGGTCCCAGCTGCACACGCTTTTTTTTTTTTTTTTTTTTGAGAGGTAGAGTTACATACAGTGAGAGAGAAAAAGACAGAGAGAAAGGTCTTCCTTCCGTTGGTTCACCCCCAAATGGCCGCTATGGCTGGCGCTGCACCAATCCGAAGCCAGGAGCCAGGTGCTTCCTCCTGGTCTCTCATGCAGGTGCAGGGCCCAAGCACTTGGGCCATCCTCCACTGTACTCCCGGGCCACAGCAGAGAGCTGGCCTGGAAGAGGAGCAACTGGGACTAGAACTCGGCGCCCATATGGGATGCTGGCACTGCTGGCGGGGGATTAACCAAGTGAGCCACAGCACTGGCCCTCTGCACACACTCTTGCTTGGGCCTCTGAGTGTTCTGTGCTCAGGTATGAAGGGGGCAGGGAAGGCAGGGACAGAGACCCTCATAGGCTCAGCGAGGATCAGGGAGGCAGTGTAGCATGCATGAGACACACAGCATGGGGCAGGTGCATAGGCACCTGATCAGGAACACTGGCCTCAGAGCCCGCGTGACGTCACAGCCGTGGCGTGGGCTGGTGGCTGCATGTGACCCCCTGGGAGGCCCCTGCTCGCCCCCTAGCATGGCAGCTTGGGATAGCGTTGCCGGGCCTGCGCCCGAGACCCTACTCCCTGCAGACGTGGCTCTCCCGGGAAGGCCAAGGGTCCCTTCCCCCACCCCTGCCGGCACATCAGACTCTGATCCGAGGATTTTCAAGATCAGACATGGTCCCTTCAGGAGCTGCGCCCCCCACTGCCCTGCCAGGCTCCTGTGTGGCGAGGGGCAGAGCGAGGGGCCCTGGGAAGCTGGAAGCCGGGCAGTGTTGATAGTTTCCTGTCTGACACAGGTGCATCCAGGACATGATCTGCCTCCCCTGGGGCTGAGAAAATCTCTTCGTGGCCAGAGACCCCTGGGGTCCCAGAGAGGAAGGGTCCTGGCGGGGGGTGTCACATGGGTGTGGGTGAGATGCCAGGCCCCACGCGGGGACCCAGCCCTGCCAGTGCCCAGGCCCCCGCTGAGGGTGGGGGGCTGCTCAGGGCTCCCGCAGGGTGTGGGGTGGAGACAGAGGCTGCCCAGCCCCAGCAGGCACCCCCCCCCCCCCTCCATCAGCACTCACTAATGAAACACAGTCGCTAGGATCTCAAGACCGGGACCACAGGGCATTAAACCCTAAGCTTGGGGCCTCCTGAGCAGGTCCGGGGGACACCCCCAGCAGCCCGCCGTGTCCCCACACCGTCCATGCCCGCCCGAGTCTGCCCTCGCCTCGCTTTGGCTCAGGCCCAGGCAGCGGTGGTGGGGAAGGCTGGCGTGCAGGGGCAGGAGTGAGGAGCCCCACGCGGGGCAGGGTGGGGGGTGGAAGGGGACATCTTTGCTTTAAAGCCGCCCAAGCGGGGGCCGGCGTGAAAGCTGGGGATTTAGACGCCTGCAGGCCCCATCAGAGACCTGGCTCCGCTTCCTGCTAATGCGCGCCCAGCAGGCAGCGGTGACGGCACAAGCGGCCGGGTCCTGCCGCCCGCGTGGGAGACCTGGATGGAGCTCCTGCCTCCCAGCTCTGGGCCAGCCCCAGCCATCAAGGGCACTTGAGTGAGCCCGCGGTTGATGGGAGTGCGCATGCTCTCTCTCTCTGCCATGGTCGGTCTTAGGGGAGGGGCGGGCGAGCCGTGACAAGGCCGGGCTGTTACCCACCGACGACCCCCTCGAACAGGAGGGCCCTGCCGTGGCCCCACTTGCGCTTTTCCTGGAAGAGTTTGAAGCAGGCGCCTGGGCTGGCCAGGAGCATCCGGAAGCCCTGTGTGCAGAGGAGGGGTCGGCTGAGCTCCGGCCCTGCCCTTCCCTGCCTGGCCCTCCCCCAGGTGCGCCCCCCAACCTTGCCATCGGGGGCGGGGACGAAGCTCAGAAACTCGTCCACGTGGCCCACAGCCAGCCAGTCCACGAAGAGCTCCAGCGGCGGCTGCACCTTCTGCGCGTGCAGGAAGCTCCGCACCACTGGCGTGACCCTGCGGCCGCTCGACCTGGGGAGCGCAGGGTTAAAGGGCGAACCCAGCTGGCAAAGCCCGGGCCTGCTGCTGTGCGCCAGAAGACAACCTGCAGGGGCATTCTGAGTCCCACAGGTGAGCTCCGGATGGGCGCCGTCTGTGGTTCTAACAGTGTCGCCGCACCGCGTGGCTCACTGTCCCGGCCACTCCACAGCACCCACCATCACAGCATCATCGCCTTCCCCAGGTGCTCCAGGGCCACGTGCCGCACAGCCCGGAGCCAGGCCACGTGCCGCACAACCCAGAGCCAGGCCACGTGCCGCACAACCCAGAGCCAGGCCACGTGCCACACAACCCAGAGCCAGGCCATGTGCCGCACAACCCGAGCCAGGCCACGTGCCGCACAACCCAGAGCCAGGCCACGTGCCGCACAGCCTGGAGCCAGGCCACGTGACGCACAACCCGGAGCCAGGCCATGTGCCACACAACCCGAGCCAGGCCACGTGCCGCACAGCCCAGAGCTCACTTCTCTCTGTGTGACTGTGCCTCACTTTCTTTGTCTTATGCCTCCCTTCTCCTGCCCTCTGGAACAGATCTGGGGTCAGTCATTTACATGCTAGTATGAACAAGCCTTGACTTAGGAGCACTTCTCCCAGGACTGCTGAGGATTGAATTTCTCTATTACTGTGGGCTGACAGAGCCTGTGACCAGCATCATCTACTTAGTCTCAGAATCAGACGGAATGAAAGGGCTGGTTGGCCTCCATGAGCGTCAGACACTCCCCACCGTGGGTGTCAAACACCCGGCCCCCACTCCCAGGGCCATGGTTCCACTGCCTCCTCTTTCTGGTTCCCTTCGAGGGGTGCGTGGTCCCTCCCCCCATCAGCACCCCCCCACTGCCCGCACCCTCGCCACTCTTCACTCACCCAGGCAGGTTGCCCCCGATGAGGATCCGCCCCAGGGGGTACTCTTTCCCGTTGGCCACCACTGGGGGGCTGACCTCCAGGTTCCCGAAGGAGTCCAGGCCACTCACAGACCTGTCTCGGGGCTCCCGAGTCACGTAGCCAAAATCGGGACCCTGGGGGGTGGAGTCAGATGGGGCGGAGTCAGATGGGGCGGAGTCAGACAGGGGTGGTGTCAGTTGGGGCGGAGTCAGATGGGGCGGAGTCAGATGAGGGTGGGGCACAAGGCAGAGCTGGAAGCCACTTGCTGGGCTCTGAGCTCCTTCAAGACAGGACGGGAGTGACCACCCATTGCTCAGGTGGACAGACTGAGTCTGAGACAGAGATCTGACCTGGTCACCGTCCCACGCATGCAGAGGCCGGAGGTTGGACCCCTCGGGCCATGCTTGCATCCCAGGGCGCAGGGAGACGGGCAGGGCTCTGGGGGCCCCTGCTCCCCTCAGCAGATATGGAGCTTGAGACCACGGCCCCCCCTCCCTGCGCGGCCGAGTCCAGCCCCACAGCAGCCAGCTGGACTTGTGCCCGGGGCCACGAGCCCACGGGCTCCTCCCCGGCCCAGCTCCAGCCTGGGCCTCCCCCGCCCTCCGCCATCGAGGGCCAGGTGGAGCTGAGGCTGACGGGGGTCCCGTCTCTAGGGCACTGGAGAGGTCTCCCCGCTCTGCTCAGCGGGGTCCTGGCCAGCAGCCCCTCTGGCTCTCTATTACGCTCCATTTATCACCGACAGGGCCAGCCCCCTCCCTGTGCCCCGAGAACCTTCACAAACAGGGGAGCCTGGGGCTGCACCTCCGAGAGCGGAAGTGACGCAGCCACGTCACACAGAGGCGAGCCCGGGGCCTGGTGAGTGAGAACACAGGCTGCCCCTGGCCTGGCCACCCTGGAATGTTCCAGAACGACGGATCCTGTGCAGTGTGAGCACGGCCCGAGGCAGCGCGGGGAGCTCTTGCTGCCAGGGTGAGCCGCCCGCACCTCCCGCGGACACCCTGGCGCCCGCACCCTCGCCCCTGCGGAGCCAGGCCCCCGGGCTGGGCCTGCCGCCGACGCCCAGCCTGTGCTCACCAGGATCCGCTTGTAAGGGAAATCCTGCAGCTCCCCGTTCCGCGGTGAGTCGAAGACCACGGGGAAGGTCTTGTGCGGTGCCTCCACGTAGCCCAGCTCCATCTCATCCTGCGGGGAAGGCAGGGACGCGGGCAGTCAGGACACCCCCAGCTGGCGCAGGCCGGCTGAGCCCTCGGAGGGGGCGGACAGGGGTGAGAGGCCTGCTGGCTGGGGGAGGGGCTGCAGGCTCAGAGAGCCGACGCGCTTGCCTGGGGTCACACAGCGAGACAGAGCCGAGTGTAAGAACATGGCCGTGACCTTGGGGTGTTCCCCTGCTGGGCCAGGGCAGGATGGATGTAGAGGGGACCTCGAGTGGTCCGAGTGGGACAAAGAGGCTGCGGGGCACCGGCCAGTCCCTCTCCCTCCACCCATGGTCATGAAGGGTCAGGGTAGGTCAGGGGTAACTGCCCTGTTTGGGAGGCAAGATGGCCCCGCACTGACAGAGGGCACAGCAGTGAGAGGCCCCCCCCAGTTCCTGCAGGCTGCACTCCACTCTTCCCCAGGATGTGCCCATGCGGAGGCGCTGTCACGTCCAGGTGACAGATGACAGCGAGGAATGGAGAGGTCCAGGTGTTTGTCCAAGGGCACACAGCCAGTCAGCAGCACGGCTGGGACCCAGACCCGGCCCGTCCCGCCCCGACGCCCTCGCTGGTCTAGTCCCCAGCCAGAACGAGAGCTCCCTAGCTTGGTGTTCAAGGTCTCCCACCTCTACCCCCACCCCCGCCCTGGCCAGGGAGAACATGCGAGCTCCATTCCTGTCTCCTGCCTCCTGGCCCGGGCCTGCGCACCTGCTGGTCCATGCCCTGTGCAGCCGGTGGTGGGGCGCATCATCCCCGAGCACCTGCTCCCCTGAGAGTGCCTTCAGGGGCCCCCAGAGCCACACGACCTGCAGCAAGTGTTTGACGGACGGCGGGAACCACCCTCCCACCTGCCGAGTCTGGTCCAGGCCCGGGCCTTTCCTCCCGGGGGCATTGGTGGAGGCTTGAGGTGGAGGGGACCCCGGCTCCACCAGGGCCTCCTGGTGCTGCCGGCACCCTGGCCGCCTCTGCCATGGGAGCGGCTCACCGCATCGGGGCCCGCCAGCCTTGGCGCTGTCCACAGCCGGACCCATGGGCGTGGCCCAGGCATGGCCGGCTTAGGAGCCAGGAGCTCCTGGGTAGGCCTTCCTGGGTATCTCTAAGGAGCCCCAGCCAGGGCAGGCCAGCCTCCCCCTCCAGGGTGGCGCCCGGCGGGCCCCTGCCCCATGACCACGGCTACCTGGATCCAGCGGTCGTTGCGGTTCTCGGCCTGCGGGCAGATGGTCAGCTTGCAGCCGGCTTTCTCGGCCAGCTCGGCCACCGCCTCCACGAAGCACGTGTTGTTCCTCACCCTGCGGGCGAGGCCAGGGAGAGCGGCTGAGGACAGAGCCGGGCGGGGAGGCGGTGCAGGGGCCCGGGAGCGATGCCCACGGCCCCAGGCTCACCGGCACACGTACACCTCCAGGGGCGGCTGGGTGCTGGGCGTCATGATCCACGGGGCCACGCGGAACACCACGGTGTCGGTGAAGATGGGGGACTGGGAGAAGTCCTGTGGGGGGCGGGGTGGGAACGGGGGAGGGAGCACTGGATGCGGAGCCCAGGGGCCTAGGGTGGGGGTGGGGGGCTCCGATCCCGTGAGGAAGCCCCTTGCTTCTCGGCCAGCAGGGCTGG
>CM027388.1:10207537-10244285 GCA_015711505.1 Sylvilagus bachmani | reverse complement strand
GCCCTCCACGAAGAAGCGCTCCTCGTCCCCGTGGAAGCGCCGCACCTCGTAAGACACCTTGTCCTGGCCCAGCACGCACCTGTAGGCCCCGCAGGAGTCCTCGGGACCTGGGGTGGGGGTGGGGACAAGGGGCGGGTGACTGCCAGGCAGCCCCGGGAGCATGCGCAGCCCCACCGCACGTGAGTGTGATGACGCCTTCCTAGCACCTGCCCCTGGCAAACGCAAGGGGGTGTGCGATGCCCAGAGCGGCCACGGCTGGGAGGCAGCCGGCATGGGCGTGGCCAGTGGGCGTGGCTGACCTTGCCGACACTGGCGCTCAGCTCTTTTTGGAGGGTTTTGTGGCATCCAAACAGCGTTTGCCCCTAGCCCAGAGCTTCTGGCTAGTTTGCCTACGAAGCCATGTGAACCGGCGGGGGCCGGCACTGTGGCTCAGCGGGTGAAATGACCGCCTGCAGAGCCAGCATCTCATACAGGCGCCAGTTCGAGTCCCGGCTGCTCCACTTCCCATCCAGCTCCCTGCTAATGCACCTGGGAAAGCAGTAGAAGATGGCCCAAGTGCTTGGGTCCCTGCACCCACGTGGGAGACCCGGAAGATGCTCCAAGCTCCTGGCTTTGGCCTGGCCCAGTTGTAGCCATCGCAGCCATCTGGGAAGTGAACCAGTGGATGGAAGACCTCTCTCTCTCTCCCTCTCTCTGTAATTCTGACTTTCAAATAAATAAATAAATACATCTTTGGGGGGGGGAACTACACACACAAGTAGACATCATTTATCTATACGGGCAAGGGGTTATTTAGCTGCTCATTTGCACTTTTGTGATTCTGGTGCCAACCTCGTAAACCAATAGTCATCCGTGTTCCCGGGAGACACAGCCCGAAGCCCTTGGGGAGGAGACCCAGGGCTGCAGCCGGAAGGTGGACACGGCCGAGTGAGGACCATGCTCTGGCCCAGGGCTCCTGACACTTGCGCATTAGACTATATTTTAAAAATTCACCCACCAAGAAAACAACCCCAGGCCAGGTGCCATGCTGGGGAAGCCAGCCGATGGGTCCCAAAGTGCCCCCGCCCACTGCTGGCTACTCTTCCTGGGACCCTCAAGGCAGCCCCTGGAGCCCGCGCAGAGTTGCCCGAGGCAAGGAGGCCCCGACTCACCACAGAGGTGGAAGACCCGGGCCCGCTCGGCGTCCGAGCTGGAGGCGTGCAGGACAAGCTTGTGGTCATCAAAGAGGGCCGCAGGGCCCTGGGTCCGCAGGACCATCACGGACATGTCTTCCAGGTCTGCGAAGCCACACGGGGGCTGGCGACTTAGGGGGGCCCTGTTCCCTGGCACCCGGCCCCCCGCCCAGCTCTGCAGGCACTGGACCCCACCTGGAGCAAACCACGAAGCCACACGCTCCAGACGGCTGTGCGTGAGGGTCCCGTGGGAGCAGCTAAGCACCCCGGGACGTGCCGCCTCCTCCCTCCCCTGCTGTTGGCTATGCTGCAGGTGCTCCCAGCAGAGGCTGGGGCCTCACAGAAAGGCTGGGCAACAGGGGGGGTCCTGACCTCTGACCTCAGGTTGAGGATACCCTCCAACTTGGAGGGTTATGCAGGGGCCTGGCGGAGGGAGCGCCCTCTGCTGTCCTGTGGGGGGGTGGTGGTGGTGAAGCCACCGTTTCCAGCTTCCACCCTAGCAAAAGTGCCCGCTGGCCCTGGGGCGGCTGGGGAGGGCCAGCGGTCAGCCTGAGACGAACTCTCTGCAACATCAAGGTGTGGCCTGGGGCGGGACTCTGGATACCCGAGCAGGGGCCCTGGACACCTGGGGACCCCCGTGCCGGCCCCCTCACCTTCCAGGCAGCGCACGTGCTGGTCAGAGTTGTCCCGGACATCGCAGCTCAGGTCGTCGCGGTCACAGTTCACCAGCAGGATGGCCCCATGTCCATTGGGCCCCCAGACCCACTGCCGCTGCCGATGGCACGACAGGGCAGGTGCTGGGGCCCCGCCCAGACCTGCGCCCCTCCCGGCACCTGTTGAGCCTTCGCCTTACCCCCTGGGGGTGGGGACCCTTTCACGGAGGGACCGCCACTCCGGAAATGGCAACGAGCCCCTCTGGCCACACCACCAGACCACAGAGCTGCCTTTCGTGGCTGGCTGGGCTGTGCCTCCAGCCCACGTCCTGTTTCTCTGCCTCCCACCTGCTCCTTCCTCCCGCTCCACCTGGAACGCCCCCACCCCCACCCCGTCTTCATCCCTGCAGAGCCCAGCTCCAGCGCACTGCCTTCCCCGCTCGCCCAGCCCAACCTGACCGTCCCCTCTGAATTCTCAGTGCATCAGTGCTACCGCCGTTCAGCCCAAAGTTCTGGAAGCTTCATACTTGGCTGGGGCTCTGCGCATCATGGCCTGTGGGCCACATCTGGCCCACTGCTTGTTTTTCTCAATAAAGTTTTATTGGAAGACAGCCACGTCCGTCAGCTTGTGTACTGACCCTGGCTGCTTTCAGACTACACTGGCCCTGAGACAGCAGGGCCCATGATGCCTAAACTCCCGTCTCGTTTATAGGAAAAGTTTGGAAACGCTTGACCCAGAGCAGTGCCCAGGCCTGCGTGCCTCTCTGTGCCTGCTTGTCTCTGGTGGTGACTTTTCTCCTGGTCACAGGTGATCCTGGCCATGCCCGGTTCTCGCTTGCGTGCCCTGACCTCAGCACCAGCCAGGAGGCAGGGGGCTACCCACAATGACCTCGCCTCTCCTGACCCACCCGACAGCAGTGCCACACGCCGCTCCCTGGTCCTGGGCCCGGGTGGGGGCTGCCTACCTTGTCCACGAAGTTCTCGTCCTGCCTGCCCTCACAGTTCAGGTCACAATCCAGAGAGATGTCTGCAAGAACGAGGCAGTGGGTGTCCCTGCGTGGCTCGCCGGAGCCCGAGAGGCCATGTCACAGTGCCCATCAGGGGCCAGGCACAAACAACACATTTCCAAGAAGACACAGCCTGGAGATGGGTGTGCCCATGACTTTGATCCCGGGGATGGGAACGAGGCCTTGGAGAGGGAAGGAGGGTCAGAGCAGAGGCCCAGACCAAATGCTGCCTCCTCCAGGAAGCCTTCCTGGAGCCCTTCCTCTCCTGCACACTGACAGCCCTCACTGTCTGTGGCACCTTGCTCGGAGCCCGGGACGACCTTGGTGGGTATGAAGCGGCCCTCTGTGTGAGCCAGGGTGACCACCAGGTGTGAATCTGTGCTCTGCCCCTGCCTGGCCGTGAGGCCTCCAAGCCCAGCTCCCACGAGTCCTCACACTCTGCGAGCCCCACCCTCACCCCCCTTCTCCGAGTCGCTCAGCAGAAGCTGGGAGAGACTTTGTGGCACAAATGGAGCCTTTGATTGGTCAAACCCCGTCTTCCTACACAGAAAACACAGCTGCCCCTGAGTCCCTGCAGGAGCAGGGAGGGGAGGAGGAAGGGAGAAGAATTTGAAACAGCTTCCAAACCTGCGGAAGAGGTCCCGCCCCCCAGCACCTGATGGCCCCCGCACCTGTACACGGCACCCATGGCGACCCTCTACCGACAGAGCAGCTGCGAGGACTGGGGGCTGCTCATTCCCGGCAGGCTCGGTGCACAGCAGCCCTTGCCTCCAGGGGAGGTGGGAGGGAGGCTCAGAGGGGCGTGGCGGGGAGGTCACCTTCTGTTTCCTGACTAGTGTGGTGGCTACCAGGGTCTGCCTGGCAATCATCCATCAGAAGTGTGTGTGTGTGTGTGTGCGCGCGCACATGCATGGGTGTGTTCCTGCAAGGTGGGGGTGAAGGGGTCGGGAGGGATACCCAACCTGACTGCTAACTGAAGAAAGGCAAATGAAGCCAACGTGAGACGTCGACGTAATCACCTGGCAAAACCAGCAAACACCAACCGCACACAGTGCTGGCCGGGGGCGCCCCAGGCTGCCGGCAGGTGCACAACTCGGAACTCTCGGTGCAGAGCCACTGGGCAACGTATCAGAATTTAAAGTATACGCTCCCTGGATCCCGGGTGCTCTGCTGCTAAAACTTCTTCCTAGAGATAAAGCACCCGGGCCTCGGTGCTAATGGCTGGAGCCCCTGCAGCCCACGCCCGCCTCCTGTGAGAGCACCTAGCCCCACGCCCTTGGCGTCGCTCAGTCCGTCCAGCATCTGTGGAGTCAGACCACAGAGGTCTTCTCGCCCACAAACTTACGCCTTCAAGGTTTGCCCATTTCCACGTTTTGGTCTTTGTTCCTGTAGCTCGGGGTTCGCTCTGTCCTGTGCACAGGTGCAGAGCTCATACCTTCACCAAGTCCAGAGTCTGACCCAATGCACCAAAGGCATCCCCAGCCTGGGAACTTCCACCGACTTCAAGTTCACCTGTTCCTTCCTCAACACGTTCAGTCTATCGACAAACTCATCAGAAGCATTCTCCATCTCTGTTACTATGATTTCTGTTTCCAAGCTTTCCACTTGCGTCTTTCTTACGATTTCCCTCACCCTGTGTAAATACCCCTCCTGTTCGTGCATTATCGGCACATCCTCGGCCAGATCCCGCCGTGCCTCACCCACGGGCACCCTCTGCTCCCTGTCCCATTGCTCCAGCGTCGGAATCAGCTTGCATGAACTTTGTACATCCGTTTGTGGAGAATCAGCAGTGTTTAAACTGGGAAAAGCAAGGGGCAGTCCCAGGTGTACACAGAGGGGATGCACAGGTGTGTGTGTGTGTGTGTACACACCCAGCTCATCTCTAGGAAGATGCTGGCTTTGGGGGACCAGAGGCCTTGGGTTGGACAAGAAGAGGTTGACTTTTCAATATGCACTCCTGGAATTTTTTAAATGTGCATTTCTCTAATTTTTATAATAAAGCCAGCTGACTTTCGTAACGCACCCTGGTTCAGTGTCATTCCCAACCGTCTCCCCGCTGTGCTCAGCAGAGGCCTGTTGGCCACACCCCCGCCAGGTCGCTCACTTACCCACACAGGTGAGGTAGAGCACCGCGTAGGCCAGGGGCCGAGGCTCGTGGCTGCAGTGGTAGGAGATCTGGACCTGCAGAGAGACGGGTCATCAGGCCAGTGGGAACCAAGAGCCCCCACCCCAAAATGCAGGCCTGGGAGGGTGGTAGGTGGGGAGGGCGAGGGGCTCAGGAACTTCCTCACACCAACCCAGCTCTTCCTTTAGCTTTCTCTGTGCCGTTTATGATTTCCCTGCCTTGATCGGTCCATCTATATAATGGAACCTCATCGTGAGGGATTCTGTGGAGCCTGGGTCCCAGCACTGCTGATAACCGACTTCATGAGCCTCAGTTTTGCCATCTGTGAAATGGGGAGTTCTACTAGGAAGGGTTGAAGGGCACCATCCCAGCCACTGTTCTTATCTGTGGGTTCAGGCAGGCCTGGCTGCTCTGGGCTCAGTGACCTTGGCCAAGGACCTTCACCTCTCTGAGCTGCCTCAGTTTTCTCATCTGCAAAATGGGGACCACAGAGCCCCTGAGGATCACAGATCTGAGGATCACAGGGTGGCTTAGACACAATACGTGTGAAGGGCTGGGCTTGCGGGCAGTGCCCCTGGGAAACACGGCCTCCACTATCAGTGGGCAGGTGGTGGCTGTGCACTCTGGAATCAGACAGCCTGGGCTCAGATCCTGGACCTCCCCCATGGATATCCTGGGCAGGAGGGGGGAGGCTCATCTTCTATGGGTCTCAGTCTCAGCTGGAGGCTGGGGGTCGCAAGGGTTCCTGCCCCACGGGGTGATTGCTGGCTGTGAGCATGGAAGGAGACACAGGTTTTGCTCCGCCCAGAGCCTGGAGACCTGTGGCCGAGGCAGATGTCGGGGGGCAGACCTGTCTGTGTCCCGAGCGGCCACAGTGCTCCCCTGGAGGGGCCCCTCCCCTCCCTGGTGGCCTCATCTCAGCTCTGGAGTCAGGAGCCACGCATGCTCCATCCTGCAATTCCTGCCCCGGCTATGGTGCTCATCTCAGACACGCGGGGACCTGGACTCTGGCCCAAGGCAGGGTGGGGGAGGGGACTCGGGCCTTCTTCAACCCCAGCGGCTGTGGGGCCCAGGAACTAACTCAGGGTGGGGGAGGCGTCCTCAGAGCACCCTTTGATGGGACCCTGAGGGGGCCTCTCAGGCTGCTCCAGGACCCTGTCCTCACCTTCATTCCAACTCTGCTGCTCACTAGATCATGGGAGCACGGCTAAGCCACACTCCTCCTGTCTGTAAAATGGGCTCATTGAGCTGTGCTCAGGGGAGGGGCTCGATGGGAACAGAGGTGGCGGGATGGTGGGAGCTGTCCCAGGTGTCAGGGAGGTGTCCGGCTCTGCTGCCCAGTGTGTGGCCCTGAACCTGGGGAATGGAGAGCCGCTCCTGCCTCCAGGGCTGTTGGGGAATGGCCACCCAGTGCCCAGGGAAGGGCTGGGCGGGGCCCCGACGCCAAGCTCAGCACGCCCGTGTCTTCCATGTCCTCCTCCCACGCTGACGGCATCAGCATCAGAGAGCGGGTTAGGGGAGAGCGGGGAGAAACACCGCCCGGGGA
This sequence comes from Sylvilagus bachmani, assembly GCA_015711505.1. Classification (NCBI taxonomy): domain Eukaryota; kingdom Metazoa; phylum Chordata; class Mammalia; order Lagomorpha; family Leporidae; genus Sylvilagus; species Sylvilagus bachmani. Next base: position 10,237,782 of record CM027388.1, on the reverse strand, counting down.
GGGGCCCTCCCAATTCTCCATCAGCCTGCAGATGTGGGCGCTGAGGCTGGCACAAGGCTCCTGGGGACTGGGAGAAGGAGCGAGCGCTGGCCGGGGGAGGGGTAATGAGTACCCCCACGGCAGACGGGCCAACAGAGGCCCGGGGCCCACGTGACCTGCCGGGGACACAGAGAGTGTGTGTGCAGTCCGCTCCGGGGCCAGGAGCTCACCCACTGTGCTGCCCACACCCCAGAGGAGAGGATGCTGGGAGCTGGGTCTCGGCCCCGCCCACCCCAGGCGGGGCGCGCTCACGTGACTGTCGTTGATGTCGTTGCTGGGGGAATTCATGACCACAATGATCTCCAGCCCCTCGTCAAAGTGCCAGCGCCCGGTGTCCGCGCGCTCCCGGCTCCTCTCCATGCTGGGAGAGATGTAGATGTCCACACCCGGGGTCCCGTACACCTCGAATGTCTCTGTGCCCTCGGGAACCGACCTGGGAAGAGCGGGAGGCGTGGGAAGGATGGTGCAGATGTCCGAGCTTTGGCTGAAGCCCTGCTTCCTCCAGGAAGCCTTTCCTGACTGCCTCAGCCCCCGAGAGCCTCGCGGTAAGCTCTTAGACAGCCGTGTCTGCATGCTCAGGTCCAGGGCTCGGCACCCACTCACCTGTCCCCTGCTGTGGCCTCCCCACAGAGCCAGAAGCTCCCGGGTGGCCAGGACCCAGCTGCCTCCTGACCTCCTGGGGCAGAACTGGTGCCAAGAGCTCAGGGCCGCGAGGGTGTTCCCCGTGCGGTTCCTCCCCACCTGCCCCCGGGAGCCTCCACGGCAGGGGAGACGGCCTGGGTCCCCCCTGCACTTGCACAGGGCTGCCCGCTGTTAGCTGGCTCCCGCGACAAGCCTGCCAGGTGAGCGCAATCGTCCCGGTCACAGTCTCAGAGAGGTCTACTCACTGACATGGCATCACACAGCCTCAACTAGCAGAGCCGGCTTTGCACCGAGGTCTCGGAGAGGCTGAGCCCACGCCTCCCCACAGCTCTGCGCCATCGTCTGGGGAACTTGGCCAGAATCAGTGACGTCATCTGGCCCTGGCACTGCCGCTTTGGGCTCCTGTGTGCAAACCAACCTGCCCCGCTGCTACTGGCCTGCAGGGGGCCTGCTGCGCTCGCGGGTGTGGCCGGCCTGGCGCAGGTGCACCTCCCGTCGTCCCCCCAACTCCCCGCTTCCGCTGGGGAACCGAGGCTCAACATTGCTCACGGCTGTCGGATGGGGCTCTGGGCTATGGAGATCCAGGTAGGGAGAGGCCCGGAAGGCTTCGTGGAGGAAGCAGCGCCCCCATGGCCCAGGGGGTTATGGAAGCCAACGCTGGCAGGGCTCTAGCATGGCCCAGCCCTGTTTCAGTGTCTTGTGCCACGCGATGCTCTCAGTAAGCATCAGAGGGAGGCACTCGTGTTGTCTTCTGTTTCACAGATGGGGAAGACTGAGGTCTCGTAGCTTGCAAGCAGCCCTCTGGCCCCCTGAGTCCACACCCTCGCCGCCACCTCCCCAGGACAATAACAAGAAAAACCCTAACTCCCAGGTCGCCCATCCCCGTGCCCTTGCCAAGGTGGGCCTGGCCCAGCCTTCCCACCCCTCCGCTCTGGGCTCCTCACTGCCACCCAGGAGAAGGCGCCGTTACTCCTATTCACACATAGGGAAACTGAGGCTCGAGTGGCCAAATTACGCCTCCAAGCTCGCACAGGTGGCCACCCCCCCCCCCCCCCGCCCCCAGCTCCCCTGGGAGGAAGGCAGGCCCTTCCCCGCACAAACCCGCTCCATTGGCTGGTCCTCCGCAGGTGCACGGCCCCTGCCCGGAGTCCTTGCCAGGTGGGCGGGCTCACACACCTGCTTCTCCCAGGCAAGGCTGTGGGATGCAGCAGACAAAGATCCGGCAGGCGCTGTCGGACCCGACGCTCCCATCATGCTGCCCTAAGTCCACCCCACACGCTAGCAAGGGTGCACGCTCAGCTAACGCTCCGTCATTGCTTTTTGATCTGGCCACCCTACTCTCAAACACCTGTCATTTCCTCCGGCCTGCCCCGCCCCATCAGGACAGAGACTTAGAGAGACGGCAAGATAGGGAGCCCAAGACAGGGCATCAGAGAGACGGGCTCAAGGAGCCAGACCCGGGTGAGAAGGGCACCTCCTACCCCAGGGAGCATCCCGCTGCACCTACAGCTCCCCGGGGGCTGCTCCTGAGGCCTGGGGTCCTGGACCCAGGGCTGCACACCCCTGCTAGCCCCCTGGTGGGAACCCCCCCCTCGGCTGCGGACCCCTCGCTGGGTTGGGGGTAGCTCAGTCCAGCTCCCCTGGCCCTCCCTGTGTGAGAGGCACGCGGGGGTGGGGGCTGATGAGGATGGAAGTAAGACCTCTCCCCAGGGCCGTGGCCAAACCAGGGCTTCAGGTGAAGGTGGACAAGGTGCAGCTGGGGCCACGGAAGCCCCGGGCTTGTCGAGTCAGGAATCAGGTTCCACGTCAGGTGACCTTGACTGAGTCACTCAGCCTCACTGGGCCCAGTCATCCCATCTGTGAAATGGGTTAATGACACTCCTTTGGCCAAGCTCATGGCAATCACTAGGCTCGCATGCGATGGCAGATAGGAGAGGCTTGGAAGACCACCCCGCCCAGGACGGAGAAGGGGCTGTGAAGTCAGTTGGGGCGCAGGAGACAGGAGGATGGGGCGGGTGAGAGAGGCCAGGGCGGCTGGGTAGGCTTCCTGGAGGTCACCTGCTGGAGGGAAATCTTGTCTCACAGTGCCTCCTTGGGAGGCCATTTAGGCTCAGGTTTTAATGAGTTTGTTTTTATTTCGTCTCCAGGTAATGGGCAGCTGCCGATGGTTCTTGATCGGGAGCAGCAACACGACACAGCTGGGGACAGGCGGATGTGCCTGGGGGCCCCGGGGGTGGACAGATTGCAGCCCCACCCCCCATCTGTAGGCGTGAGACCTCAGGGGGCTGACTCAGACTCCCCCACCCCCGGTCTACATCTGTCTGTATGCGAGCGGTGTGCACAGTGCACTCAGGACGAGCAAGTCTTGCCCCCATTTCTCTGTAGGGGAAACTGAGGGACAATGGGAGGCTGGGCTCCAGCCTCCGGGCCAGGGCCCAGGCCCCACCAGGGAAGCTGTGTCCTAGGAGGACCGAAGGGGTGGCTGCAGGAGGAGAGCCTGCATCAGGCCCAGGAGGACCCAGATTTCCCACCTCTTGAGCATCAGGAAAGCATCTGAAACCTCTCCTGGACCACGCTGTTCCTCCAGCTGGGCCACACCTAGCAGCCAGCGTGGCTGAGCCCCCACGCCCTGGCTTTGCTAAGCTCAGCTGAGCAGTCACACACAGGAAGCTGAGGACCCCACTGGCCCCCCCGCCGGTGGGGACAACTGGTCACCCGGGAAGCGGCCACCCTCAGGCCGACCCTACTGAAAACGTGAAGCCCTAGAATCGGCAGTGCTGCAGACTGGGCCCCGGCCTCTGCTGCTCAGGGACTCCGGGCCTGGTCCCCGGGGCTGAAGGAATGGCCCCGGGCGACACCCCGACACCATGCACCAGCATCACGTGGTCTCCCTGGTGCTCCCGTGACAATGGGGGCAGTGGAGATGAAGGGGGCTCCTGCAGCCGATGGATGCATGAGCAGGTTGAAAATCCCAAAGGCTCCCAAGTCCCCAACGTTCTGAGCACCGGCTCGCTGCCAGAGCTGACCCGACAGGACGGGTCACAGCAGACCACACTGTGTCGTCGCCCTCAGCCTGAGCGTCCCTGTGTCCGCGAAGCATAAATGGAGTTGGGGTCAAGACTCGGGTCCCACCCCAAGCTATCTCATCATGCATATGCAAATATTCCAAAAACTGGAAAAGCCCTCCCTCTGAACCCCTTCTGGTCCCAAGTTATCAGAGGAGGGGGCTTCACCTGGACCATTAGCCCCACTTTACAGATGCAGAAACTGAGGCTTTGCGCAGGGCATAGAGCCAGGACTCACAGCCAGCCCTGTCCCCGCTCCCCCACTCTCCATGTGCCCAGGGCCTTGGCCTCTGGGAAAACAAACCCAGACAATTCCGGAGCTGAGAAGCCGGTGGGCGAGGGCGCCATGGCTGAAAACAGAAGGCGTGACAAGATGACCAACGAGGTCCCCTGTGAGCTGGCCTGCGGGGAAGGAGGAGATGGAGACACGGCCAGCTGGGGCTCTGGGTGACAGCTCTGGCTGCCCCTACCCAATTCACCAGGCTCACAGATGCCCTGATCTGCTGGCCCGGCCCACGGGACCAGGTTCAGGAAACCACTGCCCTGCCTTAGTCACACACCCACCCGAACCCGACCTGGAAAGTGACAGCCACACCGTCCCCTCCCCACACCAGGCAGTGAACACAGTGGGAGCCGCACCAGCCTCCAGCAGGCCCACGTCAGCCCACGTCCAGCGTCAAGCCAGGGAGGGGCAGAGCGTGAAACCCACTGCCCTAAGCCAACTCCTCAGGACACAGGTGGAAAAGCTGAGGCACAGGATGGCACAGAAAGTGACTCAGGCAATGCAGTCAGGGTGACGAGAATGGGACCAAAGCTCAGGGCACCGTGGTGCCGGCTCTGCCAGGCAACAGGTGGCGGGAGCTGCCTGCCCCTTGCAAAGACACCTGCCCCACGGCCACCCCAGAGTGCCTCACCCGAGCCATGCTGCTGGGATCCCCAGTGCACCACCTGAACCAGGCGTCCAAGGTGGGGCCCTGGGCATCAGGGTTGATCTCCAGGCCCCCCGGGGCAGTTCCCCTGCACCAGGGTGGGGAACTCCCAACTGCAGCTGCCGGCTGCTCACCAGTGTGGCCCCGTGAGTGACAGCTGCTAAGGGAAGACGGAAGGAGGGGTCCACAGGCCAGGAAGCCGGTGGCAGCTCAGGTTTAGATCTGCCCATGGGGCCAGCGCTGTGTCGTAGCTGGTACTGCCACTGCTTGCAGTGTCGGCATCCCATATAGGTGCCAGTTCAAGTTCTGGCTGCTCCACTTCTGATCCAGCTCTCTGCTGTGGCCTGGGAAAGCAGTAGAGAATGGCCCAAGCCCTTGGGCCCCTGCACCTACATGGGAGACCTGGAAGAAGCTCCTGGGTCCTGGCTTCAGATCGGCCCAGCTCCAGTCATTGCGGCCATTTGGAGAGTGAACCAGCGGATAGAAGACCTCTCTCTCTCTCTCTCTACCTCTGCCTCTGCCTCTGTAACTCTACCTTTCAGAGGTTGCTCATTTGAACTGGAAGACTTTGCTCTGGCCCTGACTCGATGTGAGATCCTGGGCTGGGGCGGGAGGGGAGAGGAGGGTGAGACCCCAGGGAGGGTTCCACTGAACCAGTTGGGGACTGTTGTCCAAGGCTGTGGCCAGTTTCGAGGGCTCCTCAGCCACTGCGCAGTCACCCTGATGGACTCCAAGGAGGCTTTCCCGGTGGCGTGGGAGGGCCCGGTAGGAACGGTTCCAGTCCCTCTCCCATCTCAACATTTGGCCAGTGACCGTGACCTTGGCCCAGGTGGTCCCAGCACCAGAGTTCAGCCTGGAATCCTGACGTTGTCCATCGAGAACCAACTCGAAGCCCAAGTCCAAGACCCTCATCTCTAGGCTGCAGATTGGAGCCTCGAGAAAGAGCCATGGAGGGGCCGGCGCTGTGGCACAGCGGGTGAAGCCGCCGCTGGCAACACCAGCAGCCCACACTGAAGCGGCAGTTCCAGTCCCAGCTGCTCGGCTTCCGATCCAGCTTCCTGCTGTGTGCCTGGGATCGCAGCAGAAAATGGCCCAAGTACTGGGTCTCCTGCCACTCACGTAGGAGACCAGGATGGAGTTCCAGGCTCCTGCTTTTACAGCGCCGGCCACAGCAGCCCTTGGTGAGCGAAGCATCAGGTGGAAAATCTCTCTCTCTCTCTCCCTCTCTCTCTCTCTCTCTCTCTCTCTCTCTCTCTCTCTCTCTCTCTCTTTCTGTCCCTCTGCCTTTCAAGTAAATAAGAGAAATCTTTTGAAAAATAAAAACACAAAAGAAAAAGCTGTGTAGAATGCAGGAAACCACCTGGGCTTTGGAACCTGACGAGTTCTGGGTTCAAGGTCAGCTGTGGCTTGAAGGACAAGAGGCGCCAAGCGACCAGGCCGCCGGGTCTTCCTTTTCGCACCTGCTACGTGGAGACTGTAATGTTGGCCTCCAGTCAAAGCGAGCAGCAGACGAGACGCCAGGCTCAGGGCACCCTGTACCACCCCCTTCTCCCCCCACCATCCCCTATCACTGCTCAAGAAAGAAAAGCTCCCACAGGCGCCCTGGGCCAACTCCAGCGCATCGGCTGTCAGGAACACAGGACTGAGTCCACCGCAACAGAGAGGCCCAAGGTCTTGCCTATGCTCATTCTCCTCCTCCAGGAAGCCTGCCCTGAGTGCTCCGCCTACACTGGTCTCTGTTCTCAACCTCTCCTTCTCCCAGTATGGCTCCGTGGCTGTTCCCCAGCCATGGGGTAGCTGGCAGGCCCGAGGACACTTGAGGCTGTCCACAGGGCCAGATACAGCCTGCAAGTGACAACGCTAGGGGAGGGGCCACTGGCACATGCTTGAGATGCTGCTTGGGAGAAGCACTGACATCGGGGCGCCGGGATCTGAGCCCTGGCTCTGCTCAGAGTCCAGCTTCCTGCTTCTGCCTCCCAGGGAGGCAGTAGGTGCCGCCGAAGCACGTGGGGCCCTGCCACCCACATGGGAGACCCGGATGGAGTTCTGCGCTCCTGGCTTCAGCCTGGCCATCCCCGGTTTTAGAGGCATTTGGGGAGTGAACCAGTGGATGGAAGATCACCCTCTCTCTTTCTCTCTCTCCATTCCAAATAAAAAAAAATACACACAATTTTGATGATGACGACATTGATAATGGAGACAGTTGCCGTAACCAAGTGCTCACCCCCTAGCAGGTGCTGGCCACGTGTGCTATACTACCAGGGCCAACCTGGTAGGGTTGCATCCGGTCTCTGCTGCATACTGCCTGTGTGACCTCGGGCCACTTACTTAACCTCTCTGTACCTCAGTCTGCACATCTATCAAATGGATTCACATCTATCAGACAGATTGCTGTGAGAATCCCATCGCATACGCCAACCGCTCAGGAGAGCGAGCGCCAGGCACGGGCGCTGAGTGCTGGCACTGGGGTTACCACAGTCTCCATTCTGCAGAGGGAGAGACCGGCTCCCCAGCTCAGCGCACAGCCAGCCTGCTGCCCTGCCTCTCCTCGCTGAGCGCCCAGAGTTGCTAAATCACAGCCTCGCCGAGCCGGAAGGGGCCGTGGTGATCACCCAGTCTTGCTCCCATCCTGCAGCCCCCCCCCCTGCCCACAAGAAGGCGGTGCGGCCTCTGCTAGTGCCCCCAGGGATGGGGTTCCTGGAGGGAGTGGCTGTGCCCCGCGTGCCTGCCCCAGACCGCAGGGAAACCCCCGATGCCCGCCCATGTGAACAAAACGACTCAGGCACTCACCACCACCTCCAGCAAGGTCTGGTCCCTGGGCCCCGGAGGCCCTCACATGGACTCCCTGGAGTCTCCACCCCCCGTGCCCTGGCTGTGCCACTCGTGGCCTCTAGCGTGAGCCTCTAACGTGGCCCCCGCTCATGCTCCCCCAGGACGTGGCCGCCTTTGCACCCCACCTCCCGGTGCTTCCTCTGCCCTCTAAGAAAGCTGCATGGGGGGGGGGCAGCCCCAGGCCTCCTGGGCAGGTCAGACTGGAGACGCAGCTGCCCGACGGGCACGAGGCAGCTAGGGCAGGTGAATCACCCCTTGGCCTGCAACCCCAGAGCGGGCGGCGGCGCCAGGCAGTGAGGGGCCCCTCCCCCCACCCCGACCTCTGCGGCTGCCCCGTCTTCAGGAGCCACTGAATCCCCTTCCCACTCCGTTCGCCACCCCTCCCCCCACCCTCATCGGGCTTTAGCTCCTGGAGCCTGTTTGGGCTGCACCTGCTCCAGACGACCACCCCCTCAACCCCTCTCATCCAATGCCCACGGACCAACCCGATGACTGCTTCCGTCTCAAGTTCACTCCAAGTTGTCAAGTCTAAATCTGGGATGCACCTTCTCAACAGGCAGGCGAGTCTGCTCCCTCGGTGCACCTGGGACAACGTCCCAGTTTTGGCTGTCATAGTGGGAGGGGCAGAAAGCGGTGGCCAGGGTGCTTCTCAACACTTTGCCATGCACAGAACAAAGACGCCGAAATAGGGAAACTGGGAATATGGAGAGGGGTGGGAGACCAGAGAGGTGGGGACAGTCACTCGCGCCGCTGCTTCCTCCCAGCATCTTGGGTGCTGTCCCCAGCGCAGCCCCCGAGCTGGGACCCCACACACTCCACAGATACCGTCAAAGCCGCTTGGCGCAGCTCCCAGAGCCCAGCTCCTGCGCCCCCTCTCCAAACCTGCCTTTTCTGCCTAGGAGAGAGAGGTGGGGCCTGGCCTTAGGCACCACAGACACGGGGGTGGGGGGGGGTCGAGTCCTGGGGGGGGCAGGAAATGCTGGGGAAAGCCCAGCACCCCTGAGACGGCCGCGGGCGGCTCAGCCTCGGCTTTGCCACTCGGCTCCCGTGTATGGTTTCTCATCTGTCAGATGAGATGACACGAACGAGAAGCCCAGCTCCTAGGGTGGTCCTAAGGGGTACAACAGTGCTTGGTGCATCGTGAGTGCCGTATTAAGTAAAACAGATTGGAAAAAAAAAGATTGACTCTCCGTTTTGGGGTTGTAAACCGAGGGGTGATGAGGCTGGGTATATACTTCTTCGTATTCCTGTGTGCCCCAGACAGACCCCACCCCCCGCCCCCAGCCCAGCTGCAGCGTCTCTGCACGGAGGAAACTGTCGCCGCCCCCAGCCCAGCACCAGCCACCGCCAGCCCCTTCTCCCCCCCGCCAGTCTAACCTGGCTGCACCATGGCTAGGGAGTGGCCTGAGCCCCGAGGAAGCCCCGGCTCCCAGGAGGAGGGCCCAAGGGGGCTGGCCCCTCTGGCTCTTACCCGTAGATGTCCACGAGAGTCTCCACGCCGGCCACGCACACGGCGCTGGTGGGGTGCTCCAGGGACACACGCACGATCCTCTGCAGCGACATGCTGGCTGCAAGCTAGGCTTTGGCCACCAAACCCAGCACTGCCCCATGCCCCCTGGGACGCAGTTATAAAGTCCCTGGCCCCACCCCTCCAGCCTAGGGTGCAAGCCCATTGGCTCCAGTCCTGGAAGCCCAACCCCTTCCCAGAGCGGAGAGTTCAGGATTGGCTAGAAGGGATATGAAATTTGCATATGAATCTTGCCCCCTCCTAAGCACCTGAGAAGTTAATTGCAAAAGACAGCAAGTTCCCACAGGTACCGGGCCAGGGCCCTGGGACTGCTGGGGGTGGCAGTGGGGTGTTTGGGAGGAGGGCGTACAGGGGTGGGGGGCACTGACAGAGCCTCCCTCACTCCCTCGCTCCCTTTCCTGCAGGCTCAGAGACAAAGTGGTTTCAGGGGTGCAGTCTGGCATGTGGATTGATTTTTTTTGACCAGCACCCGAAATGTGCTACTGCCCTTTGTGTGTGGATTTGAGAGGTGGGGTGGGCCCACCTCAGCCCTCTCCTGGGCAGCTCTGTTGCTCGGTGCCTCACCTTTTGCATCTGAGAAATGGCCGCTGCGATGATTACATGGGCCGGCGCTGGTGAGCGCCAGTGTGGGACTTGGCATTGTTTTATCACTGTCATTGTCATTGTCGTTACCAGATGCAGAGGCTGGGATTCCCTAGGACCAAAGGGAGCTTGCGACGTCTGTCAGGTGGGGAAACTGAGGCCTGAGCAAGCGTCCAGGCTCTGACACAGCAGGAGCAAGGGCTCCGAGCAGAGGAGGCCTGGCTTCAGACCCAGGCTGCCCGCGCCCTGGCCGGGTCGCCTTGGGGGCTCTTGTCCCCTCTCTCGGGGCCTCAGTTTCCTTGCCTGCAGACAATGCGGTCAGCACCAGCCCTGGAGGAGATGATGGCGGGACGCACCCTGCTGGGTGGAGGCACACAGGTGCTGAATCCGGGTTTCCTCTCCCGCCTGGTGGCACTGCGGGTCTCAGGCAGGGTCCCTGGTGGGATCTGCTCCCCGGAGACCTCAGCAGGTGCATCAGCGTCAGCCCAAGCATCTCAGGACACTAGACTGTGTGTGTCCCTGTCCCCGGAGAGCATGGCCGCTGGGACATTTGTCATCTGTTCAGCTGGAAAAGGCCTGGTGGCCAACTGGGCTCTGCGGGAAGCCGCAGGCGGTCTCCCCAGCCTGCCTGTGCACACAGCTGTGGCGTGGACAGAGCAAGCCTGAACCCTCCTGGGACCCCGCGGGCGGGCAGAGCCAGCCTCCTGCTCAGGGCCCTGTCTCCCCAGGCGATGCCAGCTGTTAGAAGCAGCGCTGTGGTGCATTCAGACTAGAGTGTCAATGACTGGCGAGCAGCAATGATTTGCCTCTTAGTCCACAACAAAAGCTAAAATAAAGTGAGCCCGTGAGCGAGCAAGCGAGCAGCTGTTAAGGGTGTCATTTGAGGCGGCGGCCAGGATCGGGCTGAGAGGTGGTATTTTCAGCGACGGAAACCAGGCCACCAAGGCTGCGCACGGCAGAGATGAAAGGGCCCGCGCCCTGGGCACCAACTCTGCCAGCAGGGCCCCCATCCCTCCTCAGCTTCCTGGAGAGGAGGAGGAGACAGAAGAGAGGAAGCGGCGGGGCCCAGCCCTGCCCCGATCTCCATCACAGCAGGGCAGGTGCCCTGGGGGCGACGGGCGGGCGTGTGCCAGCCAAACTGCTGAGTCAGCCCCACCCCACCCTGGGGCCTCACAGGCGCTGGGGGCTCTGGCAGCCGCATCAGGGCTGCCCGTGGCCCACAGAAGTTGCGCCTAGGAGCAGGTGGCAGGGGTGGGGGGAGTATGGGAAGCCCCTTCACTTTCTTCCTCTCCCAGAGCCTAGCAACAGAGGCCACGGAGGCGGCAGTGAGAGAAACGCACGTGGACGTCTTTATTGACGGGGAAGGAGACAACTGGTCACACAGCGCACTCGCAGAGCGGACCCAGAGCCCCCGGAATGGCTTCGGCAGCGACCCTGGAGCATCCCCTGCTCGGTGGGCTTCCACTGGCCTCACCCCCCTGCCTGGTCCTCGCTGCCCCCAGCCCCTTCTCTGTGGAGTCCCAATACCCGCCTCACGCCCTCCGCCCCCAAGAGCTCCTTTCTCCTTGGTTCAGCCCGGGTTGGATCCTGATCCGGTTATCGCAGGAGCTTGCAGATAGAGTTCCACAGAACCTTCTAGAAGGGAGGATCCGGATTCCTGCCCACCTGCTCTAACCATTGCAGACCACGTAAACCTGTGTGCTGTGTTCTGTGGCTCAGTCTGAGGTCTCACCAGGGGCCACCAAAAACCCACGCCAGCAGAAGTAGCCCCCAGCAGAGGGGGGCGGGGGCAGGCTGGCTGCCTCCTGTCCATGCCCAGCCAAGCCCACCTGCGCACTTCAGGGTGACCTCATCCTGGGCTGGTAACCTCTGGGGCAGCCGGGTCTTCCCCCTGTGGGAGGGGACACGGCTCGGCCTGGGGTTTACTCACAGTGAGACTCAAGCTACGTGCAGGGTCCCCAGGTGACTGGGAGAAATCCTCCTGATTCCTCCCCTCCTACCGCCTGCAGCAGGAAGGGGAGTAATTAAAGAGCATTAGAGGAAATTAACCCCGCCTTCAAGATAAGCTGACGCCTCCCACCCTCTCCCAACACCTGGGCCCCTCCCTGGCTACATCTGGAATGCCAGCTCCGCTCAAATCCAGAGCCAGGTACCGGAGATCCAGGAGCATCCGGGCTGGATCCCCCGGGGCACCTCCTGCCTTCCCCCCAGCCCTGGCCTCCTGCACTCCTGCCCTGGCCTTCTGCTCGCTTTGCCTCTCAGCGATCCAGAGCCCGAAGCCAGGACTCTCCTAATTAAAGGCTCAGCCAACGGTAACAAGCACCTGCTGAGCACGGAGTCGGGAATTAAAGGGTTTGCTTTGCTTTTCTTTCTCCTGTTTGCCATCAGGCCCAGGTGCTGGGTTGTCCTGCGTCCGGGTGCCTACACACAGGCGGAGGATGCTGGGGTCACAGCCTCGGGGGGCCCCCAGGGAGGAGACAGCCGGTCAAGCCAGGAGGAACCCTTGGGTCTCCCCTGCTGTGTTCCGAGAGCCAGAGCATCCTGGAGGCAGGGCCTCACCGAGATCCCACAGACCTTCTCCTGGTGCAAACCCAGAGTCTCTCTCCTTGAGCCCCGGCAGGCATCGGATAGAGCGGCCGCAATTCAAGGTGAGGGCTGCCTGCCAAGGCCCCTCGCAGCCTTTCTCGGACGTGCTGAGGCTGCTGGTCTTTTTCCAGAACATCTGGGGCTGTGGTCCGTCCGTCCCAGGCTGGGTGGGGCCAGCTGCAGGGTCCAGGCGGGGTGGTGTCCGTGTGTGCTGCAGCCCCAGTGCCCAAGGTGGCCAGCACACTTGCAGGCACTGGGCTGGCGGGGGGAGGGGAGAGCACCAAGTGTCCCCCAGGAGGGCAGCGAGGACGGCTGGTGGGGGGCGCTCAGGGCTCCATGTGCCACCACTTGAAGGCGAAGGGCTTCCGGCGCACGTTGGTGCCGCAGTGGATCTCCCCGAGCAGCTCGTGGTAGGACAGGAAGTCGTCGATGAAGACGCAGCGCAGGCCCAGCGGCTCCAGCAGCGCCCGCACCCTCTCCTCCAGGCAGCAGCGGCCGTCGATGATGGGCCCGTAGGGCTTGGGGATGCCCAGGTGCTTGCCCAGCACCACCATGTTCACCTGCGACAGAGAAGGCAAGGGGGAGGCTGCCTGGCTGTGGGGGCTCCGCGCGCGGCTCCTACTGGGCTCTGGCTACTGCCTCCCCCTGCCAGGGCCAGTGCCAGCCCCACCAGCACTCCTGGGCCCCCAGGTCTGCAGCTCAGTAAGAAACAGAGTCTAGGCAAGCAGAGAAGAAACAGATGGGTGGTTGCAAGAATCTGTAACAGCCAGAGCTGCTGCAGAAAACACACACTTGGCAACTTTGTATCAGTCAAAGCCTCCCTTTCTCCAGCACTCTCTTCATCTACTAGGAAGTCACCGGGTTATAAGGACTTTGTTAGAACAAGAGATTTCACTGTCACCTGCCAGAAACTTGTGCAATAAGTATGCACTCTGGACAAGGCCTACCGGGTGATGTCCTCACAAGTGTGGTACAGTGCACACCTTGTGCATCTGTTCGTGGCAGCCCTGATCCTTGTTACTGTTTATTGAGCCATATACACACAGCCTCTACATCTCACAGCCTCCCTCTGGGGCTGCGGCCACATGACCAAGGCCACATGGCCCAAGGCTGGGGAGACAAAGGTTGGAACTTGGATCTGACCCATGCTTTTACACCCTGCCCAAGTGGGGCCACGTGTGGGGATGAGGCGCTGGGGGAGGGACTGGGAGCCCCTGGGCCACCTGAGTGCATCTTGGTGGTCCCGCTCCTTCCCGCCACGGAGACCTAGCTTGGGCTCTAACCAGGAAGGGAAGTCTCCCCAGTGCAGGGGATGGGGGCTTCTGGGAGTATCTCAGCTCCAGATTGACAGCTGAGGTCAAAGGGCTGTCTTTGGGGCTCAAAGGGGACTCTGGACCCCGTGTCCGGAGGGCGGTCCTGGGTTGTCTCCAGGTGGGGTGGGCTGTCTGGGACTCCTTGTCTTCAAACTCCCCACGCCCTGGCCCGCCACCCTCAGGTCTGCCCTGCAGGGCCACCCACGGTTGAGGCAGCTGCAGGGTCCCTGGGGGCCAGTGCCATGCGCTATCTAGTTGGCCACCAGTGCTGGGGTGGGGGAGAGGCAGGAGAGGAAGAGGAGCCAGGCCGCACCTCCCCTTCCTCCCTGGTGACTAGTCAGGAGGGTGGGGGCTGGAGCCCGCTCTGCAGCCTGCACTGTCTGGGGGTCTCAGTTTCCCCATCTGACAAGCAGGGAAGCCAGCTGAGCGCCCCCTAGGGGCCCTTGCAGTGAGAGCGGACTGTGGAGATTCCCACCGACAGGACGGCTATCGGGCGGGGCCGCTGCCCCAGGGAGGGCCGCCCAGGGTCGTGGGCTGTGGCCTTGGCCCTGCCCCACCCTCAGTGGGTCCCGAGCGCTTTGCCGTCCAGCACAGTGGCCGCCGCCAGCCACGTGCGCTGCTCACGCCCAGCTTCACGGTGAACAAAACGGATTCTTCTGTTATTAATCCACACGCGAGCGCCCCACGGTCACGTGGGCGACCACGTGGTCCACGGGGCCCTGTCACAGCTCGCAGGAAGTGCACGGTGTGCAAAAACCAGGCTTAGCTTTCAGCCTTGTCTGCAGCAAATCCAACTTCGGTTTCCGTTCCAGGGGTGCAGAGCTGTCTGCCCCCTGGATCCAGAATCTTCTCATCCCAGGAAGTCCTGTGGCCGCACGGCTTTGCAGGGTTCTCCCAGCTACAGGTGCCCCTGGCATCTGGTGGGCAGAGGCCAGGGCTGCCATCAACGCCCCACCCGGCATCGGGGCCTCTGCCCCTGACTCCAATCCTCCAGGATCACTTCCGACCTGTGGCTTCTCCGAGAAGAGGGACTGCAGCTACAGCAGGCCCCCCACACAGCTGCCACCGCCTGGCTTCCCTTCCTGAGGGCTTAATGGCTGCTTGGGCCAGGCCTGCACCTGCCCCACCAGCATCTCCGGGTGACAGGCAGGTGAGATCACACCTGCTCACGCTCGCCAGCTGCCCTGGGGAATGAGAGCCAGGAGGCTCTGCCTGCACTACCTGTGAGGCTGCCCTACCCCAGAGCTGCCTTGGAGAGCCACACGCAGGGGCTGGGGTGAAGACAGCCAGGGTGGGGGTACAATGTAGGCAGCCAAGACCCAGAAAGGAAAAGCTGAGACATTCAGAACCCTGCACTGTGCTTTGGGGGCAGGGGCTTCCCTGTGCCCCACGGTGTGTCCCTGCCCCATACCCACTTGCTCCCAGGCAGGTGCACCTGCCTCACAGTGACCAGCCCCCCACCCCCCCACATCATCCAGGAGTGCCAGGTTCAATCCCTTCCACAGGAATTCGTTCCTCACTGCCCACCGTGCGGTCCCCACCTCCAGCTGCCAGCAGAGACCCAGAGGCGGGGTCTCCCCCACCCCCAGCACCCCTGCTGTTTGGGCTGGAGAAATCCCTGGCCATGGGTGCTGCCCTGTGCAGTGCAGGTGTGTATGGCAGCCCTGGCCTCTGCCCACCGGGTGCCAGGAGCACCCGCCTCGTGGGACACCCACGGTGCTGCACCCCTGGCTCCGGCTTTCTGTGGGACGGTTCGGTTCGTCAGGCTCCTGTTGCCCACGTGGGAGACCTGGAGCCGGGGCCAGGCCTCAGCCAGCCCAGTCCCGGACATTGTGGGTATTGGGTAGTGAACCAGCAGGGGCGAAATCGGTGCTGGTTAAGAACCGTGCAGGGAAATGGTCTCTGTCTACACACACGCATGCGCACAAACTCAATGCACACATGGGGGGGGGGCACATGCCCGTGGCCACAGGGGAAGCCTCTCACCATGTCCGGGAAGAAGGCTTCCGCGTAGGAGCCCTTCAGGGTGAAGAGCTGCGGGATGTCCACGATGTCGCTCTCGGTCAGGCCCAGCTCCCGCTTCAGCACCTCGCGGTTCCAGTCGATGCACTTCTGGAGGCGGGAGGGGGCAGGAGGGCTCTAACCCTGACCGGGCACTGGCTGCGCGCCGCTCAGCTCAGCTCCGAGAGCCTGCGCAGGGCAGCAGCCGTTGCCATCCCCCGAGGGGGCGGCTGGGAAGCGGCAGAGCTGGCGCCTGGACGGAGCAGGTTCTGGGTCACTAGGACACCATCCCGGCCTCGGCCACAGCACGGTGCACCTGGGCAGCTGGGAGCAAGTGCCCGGCCCCACTGGTGAGCGGCAGGGGGAGGCGTCTCCTCCCACTCACTGGGCAGCGGGCACTACCCTTGGGCAAGCCCTGCCCCTTGCTGAGACCCCCAGAGTAGAGCAGACCTCCCTCGTCAGACTGGGAGCTCCCTGGGGACACAGCCCTGTCTCTTCCATCAGACCGTGGGCTCCTGAGAGCAGTGACGCTATTCTACCCACAGGTCCCAGCCGCCCCAGGACCATCCGAGACCCAGGGCTGAATCCTCCGCCCACCCGCACAGCTGCTGGCGGAGCTCCTCCCTGGGGGACGGGGACCCCTTAGAGCAGCCGGTGGCCCTACTGTGCGCCAGACTGCGCGCACCTGTGCGTGGAGATTGTGGCTCCTGAGCCGCCTGTCTGCCAGCATCTCGTTGATGCTCCTGTTTGCCTTGTGTTTTAACCCTGCAAGAGAAAGACAGGATCGGAGCTGCAAAATCCAGGCCAGGATTTTCCTCCTGCCTCAGAGCCAGGCCTCCCGCAAGGAGACCAAGACCTGGAGACCATGCAGAGGGACCAGGCTCCGGCTGTGGGTAAAACCTGGTGACGGATTCACATACCCGTGGGCAGGGACTTCTGCACACTGAGCCTAATAATTACAGCGCCAGCTGCTGTTACCAAATGCCCTGGGAGCCCTCCTCAGTTTGTTACTGAGCTTTAAAACAATCCTTGGAGGAGTTAATTATGACCTCCAACTCAGAGGCACCGAGAGGCAGCTCCGACCCCAGCCTTGATCCCAACGCAGCCAGCGGGCGGCAAGACCAGGATCTGAACCCTGTTCTTCCCAATGCTCCACTCCTCAGGTGAGAACACTGAGGTGGGGGCGGGGAGCAGGGAAGTGGGCAGGTCCTTGCAGGTAGCAGGGGGTGGGGCCTGTCAGTTTCTGGGCCTCCAAGCCTGGCTCCTCTTCCTCCACCCCCTCTTGAGCCCTGCTATCCTCCCCACCACCACCACCAGGGCTCCACAGCCCCAGGAGAGCCGCCTCTCCTCTCTGAGCCTCGAAGGGGGTGGGAGGGGAGACAGGTGAGCGCGAAGGGGCCTGGCGCACACAGGCACCCGGGCACTCCAGTCTCCTTTGCTCTCCTGGGGTGTGCCCCAGAAACCTCCCCGCCCCATCCAGGGAGAGCCCTGGCTGCAGGTGTCAGGGCTGGCCGCGGGCACTGTCATGGAGAGCACCCGGTGTGGCAGGCCGTTGTCACTCACCCTCAAACTGGGCCGCCTCCCCGTGGCCCTCCTCTCTCTTCTTGTGGAACAGCTGGAGGCAAGCGCTGGGGCTGGCCAGGAGCAGCCGGAAGCCCTGGCACAGGGGGAGAGAACGGCTCAGGGGGCAGGCTCCCCCAAGACACAGGAGACCCCAACCTCAGGAGGGGCCCCGTTCAGGAGCCAGGCCAGGCACGGGGCACCCTTGCTCCCCCATCCTGCCACCAGCCTCAAAGAAAGTGTTAGCCATTCCCCCCCATCCTCCCAGCTGCCCCCCCAGCCTGGAGCCCTCCCCCACCCAGCCACCGGGAACCTGGCTCACCCTTCCACACGCCCGGGTGTCTCCTGCCTTGCAGGGCAGCGGCCGAGCTCCCTTGCAAGTGCACCTGCTACACCTTGGGAGCTCGTACCCTGCTGGGCTGAGACCCCTGGCCCCTGGGATGCCCCTCTTCGCTCCCTGAGGGCCACCCCCTCCCCGTCACATCTGCAAAGCAGCGGAGCACAGGGGTTAGTGCAGAGACCTGGCCCCTCAGCTCTGAATTTGAATCCTGCCCTGCCACCTGCAGGGCCTCAGTTTCCTCACTGGTAAAATGGGTACAACAGTCACTGCACACATCTCGTGGGCTTGCTAGAGGATTAAGCACTCAGATGAGTGCTTGGCACATAGTAGGTGCTCAGCAAATATCACCAGTGCGCGTCTAGTGGCTGGGGGTCTGGGGGCAGGTGCACAGCCAGGAAGGGTAGAAGAGCAGCCTCCGCCTGAGGCTCTGACCTCCTCCCAGGGCACAGCCGGTTTCAGCCCTGTCACTTCCGGTGGCGCAGGGCCCAGGCAGGAGGCGGGGACGCACCTTCGGGTCGGAGGTGGGCACGAAGCTCAGGAACTCGTCCACGTGGCCCACGGACAGCCAGCTCGAGTACAGCTCCACGGGCGGCTGCACCCGCTGGGCCTCCAGGAAGCCGCGCAGCGCCTGGGCCATCTGCCGCCCGCCGGACCTGGCCACAGAGGGACGGGCGGCGGTCACCCGGCGGCACTTCTCGGAGGCCCCTCCCCTCCACAACGCTCTGAGCCGGTCCAAGGGGAAACAGCCCAAGAGACTTAACGTGGCTCCCACAGCTGAGGAGTGAGAGGGCCAGACCTCCCTGATGGCCAGTGCACTGGGAACAGGGGGGGATGACCTGGGGGGGACAGGGGGTCGACACGCATGGGTCAGGCCTGTGCCAGCACCGAGCATGTCAGGGTGGGGCCGGGACCTGCCCCAACCCCTAGGTGCCCCCTGTCCTGTCTGTCTCCCAGAGTGCCTGCCCCACCCCCACCCCTACCTCCTCCTTGGGGCCCAAAGGAATCCCAGGAGAGAGCTGCATGGACCAAAGGGAGTGGAAGACCCCCGGGGCCCAGCCCGGGGTTCAGGGCAGCGGACTCTTCACTCAAGGGACACACAGCCTTTGGCTCCAAGCAGCCCCTGCTCAGTCCAGCCAGTCCCTGGGGTCAGGGGCTGGAAGGGGCGGGGCTTGTGGCCTCGAGGATTCCTCAGCCCCCACACCCCGCCCCCACACCATCCCCAGGGAGGCTGCGTTTCCAGAAGCACCTGCTTCCCACACGTTCTGGTTTGAGGACCCTGCCCCGGGCGCCCCGCGCTCAGCACTGTCCAGTCCCCAGGAGTCCCCGACAGGGGGCAGGGCCCTTCCAGAACCCCCTTTGCCAGTTGGGGGTTGACATGGAAAGAGGGGGCAGGGGCGGGGAGCAGGACTGGAGTCCCTGCCCCAGAGGAGAAGACGTAAGGCAGGCAATGTCCCATTTCACAGACCAGGCGGCTGAGGCTGAGGGGGTGATGTCACAAGTCAGAGCGTCGGAGCCGGTGCAGGGGAGCAGCGGGTTCAGCCGCTGCTCGCGACCCCTGCGTCCCAGGCTGCAGTGCTGCTTGGAGCCCCAGCTGCTCTGCTCGCGACCCGGCTCCCTGCTGGGGGCGAGCGGCAGAAGGCGCCCCAGGGCTGGGGTCCCTGCCACCGGCCCGGGAGACCCGGACAGGGTCCTGCTCAGCCTGGCTCACAGCTGGCTGTCGTGGCCACTCGGGGAGCGAACCAGCGGCTGCAGGCTCTCCCCAGCCCTCTGCCTTCCTGATAAACGAATCACTTTTTTTTTTTTAAATCAGAATGCCTCGCTGCACTCCCCCCTTGCCCTGGCCGCGCGCAGACCCCAGCACGCGCCCCCTGCACACACAGCGCTGTCCCACGCGCTTACGGAGAGGGTCGGTCTCGCCTCGCGCTTGCTGGCCCGGCGACTCGGACAAGAACCCACGCCAGCTCCCGACCTCAGACGCGGGACAGCAGCCCTGCCTCCCCCTGCCACCCCTCCGCCCCGCCACCACGCAGCCCGCGAACACTGACGACTCAGCGGCCTGTCCCTCTCCCTGCTCAGACCACGTGGAGACCTGGCTAAACCCCGGGGTCACTGCCATCTCAAGCACAGTAGCTGCAGGTCCTCAGGGGAACCCTACAAGGCCTCTGCCTGTCCCCCACAGATCGGGAGCTCACATCTCCCCAGTGCACTCTCTGAAGGCTGCAGCGCCCCCTAGCGCCCGCCCCGGCCCCATCGCTCTCTTGCCCCAGGGACCACCTGGCCTTCCTGGGTCTCCCTCGTCTCTCGCCTCCACCCCACTGGGCTGTGAGTTCCAGGAAGGCCGGGGTCTCTAAGCTGCTCCTGCCACAGCCTCAGCTCCGCACTAACAGACTTCCATCCCGAAACTGCGGGATCGGAGGCTCCACGTAATACACAGCCCACGGTCCCCACGAACTGGCACGTGCCACAGAACCCCGGGCAGCGACAGGTGAAGGGCCCGACTTGAAGGTTGGGCTGGATTACGGGAAAGATTTCTCTGGGGTTTCTGTTATTTTAATCTTGTGTTGGCAACTTTAAAGGGTTTATTTTAAAACAGTGAGAATGTATTCCTAAGGAAGCAGCAGGAAACAGATAAGGTTGGGGATGAGGACGCCCCCCCCCCCCGTGCTCTCAGCCGGCTGCGTGGTGGGCAGGGGCATGGAGGAGACGACTCCAGCCCAAAGGAGGCTCTGTCTCCGAGTCATCCTCAAAGCCGCCACTAGGTGGCAGAGTTGCTCAAAGAACGTTTCCAATGCAGTGTGCAGAGGGTGCAGAACCCAGGCCTGCAGAACCAGGAACCAATGTTTGCTGAGCACCCACTATGTGCCTACTCTAGGCTCCTCACACTACGTGTCTTAGTGAATCCTCACGAGCTCTCTGATACCCACACAAGCCCAACCTCACTCCCCACCGCTCGGCTCCTTACCCCATCTGCTCCAGCCCTACTGGGCTCCCCGCTGTTCTAATGTCTCCTGCCTCAGGGTCTTTGCACAGGCGATTTCCAATGCCTGGGACATTCTTTTCCCGAGCAGCCGCATCTTTGACTCCCTTATGGCCTTCAGGGCTTTGTATAAATGTCAGGTTCTCACCAAAGCTTGGACAGAATCTGCCGACCCTCTGCATCGAGCCCTGCGCAGAAACTTTGCCCGGGTCACCTGGTGTAATCGTCATAACAGCCTTGTGAGACGGGGCCATCAGCAGCCCAGGGTTACAGGCGAGCAGCCGGGGGTTGGAAGAGGTACATTCTCCACGCAGTCCGTGCAATTCTCGTCCTCCCTCCGGGTTTGCTCGCTGTCCCTCTCTGATAGAATGTACTAGAACATAGCCCCCCGTTCACTGCCGAGGAGCAGGGGCAGTGGCCCACGTGGCTGCGCTTCAGTTGGGATTCCCACTGTGCCACTAACACGCCGTGGGGTCCTGGGCCAGGATCTAGCCCTCTCGGAATCACAGGACTCCGTCTCTCCGTAGAGGGCCCTATTCCTTTCTCAGCTCTGGGCATGGCCACAGCAGAAACCCTGCCTGCCTTGCTCCGTGCCTGGGGACCCCCAGAGCACGCCGATGGGCGTGGCTGAGCCAGGGCTCCCAGCTCGGCTCCCTGGCCGCAGAGTGAGCTAGAGGCTGGGGCAGGAGCCTGGCCAGGGAGCGGAGCAGTCCTCGGAGACCCTCCCCCCCCAGAGCCCTTCCTGCTCCTGAGCCCCCATTTGCTGAGCTCTGGGTTCCAGGTCAGCTCCCCAGGCTGCTGCAGGGCTGGGGTGGGGACCCCCTGAGCATTGGATGAGCCCTGCCCCCTGCCCCGCCCCCGCCACCTCTCCAGCCTCCCCTGAGCCCTGCTCTCTCTGGCCCCCAGGCTGTGGCCCGTGCGGCGCCCTCTGCCTGGCACTCTGCCTCTCTCTCTTCTCCGTGACAGGTCCACATCACCGCCGCACCCGGGAAGTCTTCCCTGACACCCGCCTCAGCCGCTGTGTGATCCCATCGGACCGACATTGCTCACCGGTCTCCCTCCTTAGACTACAAACTCCCCGGGGCGCACTCCTCGGCTGTCCTGCACCCCAGGCCTGTGGAGAGGACGTGGCCATAAAGTCATTGAAATGGCAGACGGGTGCACACGACTTCGCCCTCCTGAGCCTCGGCGTTCTCATCTGTGAAATGGGACAGCAGAGGCAGGCACACGGCACACGGTCAAGGTGCTACTTGGAGTGCCCCCCATACTGGGGCGCGGGCTCCACGAGTCCCAGCGTCCTGCTCATGTGCACCCTGGGAGGCAGCAGGGGCCGCTCCCACAGGGGAGACCCGGGTGGAGTTCCTGGCTCCTGGCGTTGGCCTGGCCAGCTCTGGCTGTCACAGGCATTTGGGGAGCCAGCTGGCGGATGGAAGATTCTCTCTGTCCATCAACTCTCTCTGCCTTTTCCAGGAAATAAAAAATCTTGAAATTAAAAAATCAAGAACAGAATGGGAACCCTGATAGTCCCAAGCTTGCAAGAACTAAAAGGGCGTGGCACACAGCAGGTGGTCAATTAACTATGTCCCATGGTTCCAACCTGCTGCAAGGCGGGTCCAGGCTGGGGGCCGGCAGGGAGCGGCCGGGCACTGAGAGCCGGCTCACATGGATTCTCTGCCCTCTGGAGTGCTGGTTATGCAGCTGGGACGGGGGTCTCTATTAGGCCCATTTTACAGACAAGGCGACTGAGGCATGGAGCACCAAACAAACTTCACAAGCATCTGTTCTGGTCCCTGATGGATGCCCGGTCCCCTCAGCAGTACCTGGCACACGCCAGGCGTCTTTACAGAAACTGAGCACCCACTGTGTGCCCGGCACCGGCTGGGCGACAGGTCCAGCGTTAAGTGGCAAGGCTGGACTGGAGCCCAGGCCACAGGAAAGCTGCCAGAAGCCCCCAGGCCCTTGGGCCCACAGGGAGTGGCCAGGGCCCGGCCCCCACTGTGTCTGGGCATGAATCACGGTCAGGTTGAGCCCGCTCCTGCCCCGGCCATCCTTGGCCCCAGGCACCAGCCGGGGCACCTGCTCCCTGCCTGGGTGGCTGCCAGGGAGCCTCACCTCGCCTGCCCTGGAGACCTGAGGCCGCCGGGTTCATGTCCCAGCACCGCCCGTCTTCCCTGGGCCTCGGGTCCGAGGGCAGCCAGGGGCCGGGGTGGGGCTGGGGGCTTGGGGCACGCCCACGCTCCACGCTCATACCACCAGCAGGCTGGCACCAGGCGCGGGCAGGGGGTTGACCTCAGGGAGGAAGCAGCGCACCCACACCCCATTCCTCCGTCCCGCCGGAGGGCGTGGCCCGTGGCCAGAGCGCTAAACCCCAAATACCTCCCTTCCTGCCCCATCACAGCCAGGGGGTGGGACCCACCGGGTCGCTTCTGTCACCTGGAAGCCTGGCCAAACACACCCTGACCTCAGCCACCGGCCCTGGCGACCTCTGGGCCCTTTCGGGAGAAATCAACGAGTCCATCCCCCTGCCTCCGTGCCGGGTGGTCACCTCTGCCGGGGCTTCCGGCTTTTTGGGGAGGCCCCCTGCGGACACAGTGCAGGCTGGGGACGAACGGAGCCCCTAAAACCAGGGGAGGCCCCCGAGGCCCTGGGCCACGAGCTTGCGAGTTCCCCCCTAAGGTTCTGGGAGGTTCTGCAGGGAGAGCCCACGACTCTGGGCTTCCTCGGTGGGGGCCCCGCCCTGCTGGGGACCTGGGGCCTAGGGATGGATGCCGTGGGTGGTCCAGCCCTCCCCCGGGCCCCGGCCTCGCACCTGGGGAAGCTGCCGCCAATGAGGATCCGGCCCAGGGGGTAGTCCTTGCCGCCCACCGTGACGGGCGGGCTGACGTCCAGGTTGCCGAAGGAGTCGAGGCTGGAGGCGCCGGAGGTTAGGGTCTCCCGGGTCACATATCCAAAGTCAGGACCCTAGGGGAGGAGCAGCGAGACCCCGCCCCCAGAAGGAGGGGTCAGTCAGGACAGGAAGGGGCGGCTCTTGGAATGGGGGGTGGGGGGATAATGGGGGGGCCTGAGAAAGCACCTCTGGCAGTGTCTCACAAACCCGCACCCCCGCTCTCTGGGCTCCGTGCAACACAAGCTCCGGTGGACAACGGGATAACCGCATAACCGGAAGACCGCGGGCGCCTGGCAAAGAGCGGCCGTCTCTGAACCCAGAGCAAACCCCCGTGGAGAGGAGACCACGCTCCACAGCCCCTGGTGCAGCACGTTCAGAATCCTGGCGAGGCGGCCCCGGGGTTTTAGAACTCTGGCGTCAAGGGGAGGCGCCAGGGCCAGCGTCGCGGCCCAGACGATTAAGCACGGGTTCGAGTCCCAGCTCCACTTCCGATCCAGCTTCCTGCTAACATGCCTGGGCAAGCAGCGGAAGGCGGCCCACGTGCCTGGGCCCCTGCACCCACGTGGGAGACCCGGATGGAGCTCCTGGCTCCTGGCTTGGGCTGGCCCAGTCCAGGCTGTTGCGGCTAACTGAGGAGTGAACCACCAGATGGAAGACCTCCCCCCACCCCCATCTGTAACTCTGCCTTTCAAATACATGAATCTCCTTTTTTTATATAGAAACAAGAAAAATCAGTTATTTTGGTGCAAAAAATTTTGAACTCGATGCAAAGCGTTCTCATAACATGCCGTTCCCTGTACATTTAATTTCCGACCTGAGACAGGGCTCGCACTCCCAGGTTCACTCCCAGCTGCCTGTAACAGCCGGGGATGAGTAGGGGGCTTGAGCTGGGAGCCAGGCCCCACTCCAGGTGCCCCACATGGGCGGCAGGGACCCAGTCACGTGGGCCATCGCTGCTGCCTCCCAGGAAGGCATGAGTGGGAAACTGCAGTCGGGAGCCAGAGCTGGGTATCAAACCCAGGTACCTGGATGTGGGACGCGGTATCTTAACCACTAGCAAGACACCCACCCATCCCCCATGACAGAAACGCCCACCCCCAGCAGTGGAAACGCCACCCCTCCTATAACTTTTTTTTGCCAGAGTTAGACAGTGAGAGAGAGAGAGAGAGAGAGAGAGAGAGAGAGAGAGAGAGAGTTACAGACAGTGAGAGAGACAGAGAGAAAGGTCTTCCTTCCATTGGTTCACCCCCCCAAATGGCCTCTATGGCCGGAGCACTGTGTCGATCCGAAGGCAGGAGCCAGATGCTTCTCCTGGTCTCCCATGGGGTGCAGGGCCCAAGCACCTGGGCCATCCTCCACTGCACTCCAGGGCCACAGCAGAGAGCTGGCCTGGAAGAGGGGCAACCAGGACAGAATCCGGCGCCCCGACCGGGACTAGAACCTGGTGTGCTGGCGCCGCAAGGCGGAGGATTAGCCTAGTGAGCCGCGGCGCCGGCCCTCCTATAACTTTTTGAAGACCCCCTATATGCATAGGTTTACATTTTTTTTCACACTAAAACAAGCTTATCTTTTCATTCCACCTTCCATGGATTTTTAAGCACCTGTACCTTAGGGAAAGGTTGAAAGATCTTTGCTTCCGTTGCAAGCTGGGAAAAGAGCAACTAATCCCAAAGAAAGCAGCAGATGCAAGATCATGGAGATGCGAGCAGAAACCCATGGAAGCCCCCTGGCCCCACAGGTGCAGCCTGGGGCTGGGGGCCAGGTGTCCCCCGGCCGGGCACTCGCCCGACCTCTCCAGGCTGGGGCCGATGTCCCCACCTGCTCTGCGGGCCCTCAGCCCCCTGCCCTGGCACCCCCCCCACCCCGGGCCTGGCACGGGGTCAACCAGCAGACAGGGCCACTCCAAAGGCAGCCTGGAGCCCAAGGGCGGGGGCTGTGGGGGCAGCCTCTCTGGTTCCGCATCCTGATGTTACCACAAACTTACTGGGTGGCCTTGGGCAAGTTCTGTAACCTCCCGACCTTCAGCTTCCTCCTTCGCAGAGAAGGACTTAGAATAGCTCTATCCATAGGCATGCCCTGTCAGCTAAATGAGGTAGCCGGTGACATGCTAGGGGAGACAGTGCTGGAACTCTTAACACAATGGCAGGTGCAGCTGTTGCCATCCTGAGCACAGGAGGTAGCATAGTGCCTGGCACACAGCAGGTGTTCAGAAAGCATTCGCTATCTGAGAGGCTCTGGCTCTTAGAACTGGGGCCAGGGGGGCTCACCAGGGGTGCTCCCTCCCCCCAAAAAAGGCAGCTTGGTCTCCCTGGGGCTGACTCTTCTGTTGATTTTCCTTTGAAAACAGGCCCCTACCTAGAACTGCAGAGTCCCAGAAAAGGGGCGATCGGCACCCCTGACTATTTGCATGTGGTTTGCAAATCCTTAGCTCGTCCTGCCCCAGCCCCTCCCTGGCTGCTCCCACTTCCCACGTCTGCCGGCCCCCATCTTCGCAGGAGAGGCCTCGCTGGAGGCTCCCATAGGAGGGCCCACCCGGCCCCCTCCCCACTCCGCCTTGGTGTACCAGGATCCTCTTCAAGGGGAAGTCCCTCAGGCCTCTGTTCCGGGGCGAGTCGAAGACCACTGGGAAGGAATTGTGTGGGGCCTCGATGTAGCCAAACTCCATCTCGTCCTGGGAGGGGAGGGGGAGGGGGAGGGGAAGGGGCACAGGCGCTATCAGACCGGTGGCCCCGGGCAGGGGCACACCTGGGCGGGATGCGGGCGCCGAGGTGGGAGGGGATTCCGGCTGGGCCTAGGGCATTGGGAGGGAGGCCAGGGCCTCTTCCAGGAGCCCGAGGAGGGGCAGGACCCGTGCAGGCTCCCCTGCCCCAGGCCTTGCCCCCTCCCACGCAGCTTCCGCCCGCACCTGGATCCAGCGGTCATTGCGATTCTCCGCCCGCGGGCAGACCACCAGCCTGCAGTCGGCCTTCGACGCCAGGTCGGCCAGGTCGGCCAGAAACTTCTCGTTGGAGCCGTGCGGGTCCACGACGCTGCAAAGACAGGGAGGCAGGAGTGTGGTGAGGGCCTGTGGCCGGGGCCGGGGCTGGGGCCGGCGCCGCCTGAATTCAGCCTGCGCTGGGCTCTGGGTGGCCCCCTGGGGTGCAGAGGTGCAGACATGGTCTCTGCCATGGAGAAGCTCCAGGCTCGTGGGGGACCCAGGGGACGTCCCCAGAGCAGGCGACAGTGAGCATGGCTACACCCAGGCTGCGGAGCCCAGAGGGAGGCACCTAAGCCGGCACAGGTAATCTGAGAGGCCGCCCTGGAGGTGACCTGGGCCTGAATCTCTAGTCCTGGAGCTGTAGGGGGCAGGCGCCCCGGCTCCTCCTGTTCCTTAGCCTGGCCTAAGCCGAGGGCCCGGGCGGGGCTGTGAGCCAACAGGTGGCAGGACGCCCTCTGAGCACCTGCACACACCTGGGCCCAGGTCAGCAGAGCGAATCTGTCCGGCCACCCCCGTCTCGGCCTTGGGACTCGTGCGCAGCCCAGCTGTGGCCCTGACTGTGGATCCGGCCCCTGCACAGAGGCCTGGCGGGGCCTTGTCCCACGCCCTCCCCCCTCCCCCAGCAGGAGCCCGCCCAAGGTTCTGAGAGATGCAGATGGCCCAGGGCCAGGCTGGGCTGGGTTCCCGCGTCCTCAGCAGATGCAGGAGACGAGGCCCCCTAGGGCCGCTACTGCCCAGGCCACACCCAGGGTGCCCCAGGGCTGCAGCCGTGAGACCACTCAGGGGCCAGGAGGTGGGAGCCGCAGCCGGGGACCTGGGCCAGGCCCGAGCTGCAGGGCGGTACCCACGCACATCGGCTCCGGTCCTGGGGGGCCCCGCTCCCTGCCGGTCTGAGTGAGGGGCCAGCCAGCACCCTGTCCCCACCCCTCCACATCCGGGGCCAGGGGGCAGGGGGGGTGGGGCGGCCTCACCTGCACACATACAGCTCCAGGGGGGGCTGGGTGTTGGGGGTCATGATCCAGGGGGCCACGCGGAAGGTCACGGTGTCTGTGAAGATGGGCACCTCGACCAGGGGCTGGGGGGGATAGAGGGAGGACTCAGCGCCCAGCCCCAGCTCGGCCCCCCACAGCCCTCGGCCCAAGCCACACGTACCCTGGTGTCCAGCAGGCTCACGCTGAGGGAGACCACGCCCACGAAGTCGGCGTCAGGGAAGGCAAGCCCCTCCACGTGGAAGCGCACCTCCCGCTCCCCCGGCTGCCGCTCCACTTCGTAGGACAGGAGCCGGGGGCCCAGCACCTGCCTGTAGTCCGAGAGGGACCTCCCGCCTGCGGAGAGCCAGGGTCAGGGGCCAGTGCCTGGCGGGGTCCCAGGATGGGCAGGAGCCCCATGGTGGGAGTCCAGGGGCAGAGCTGCCTCTGGGGTGCCAGCTACTCGGGTTGCTGTCCAGCCGTGCCACGCTCATGTCACGTGGCTGTGGCTCAGTGAGTCAGTTCACGGTGCGTTTCTCAGGAAGCCGTGAGAACTCTCAGCCAGGCAGAGAGATCAAAGCCCCCAACACAAAAGGGGAGCAGAACCCCAGCTGTGGCCGGAAGAGGGGACAGAGTGTGCTGGGAGGTGCACCTGTCATCCCTGAGAGCAACCATGCGCCCGTTCTCGCTAGGCTGGGGAGATCCTGGAGGACTTCCCGCCGCCGTGTGGTGTGTCTTCCAAGCAGGAAAGCCACAGGGACAGAGAGCAGAGGGCGGGGAGGGGCCAGGGAGGTGGCCAGTGACCCAGCAGTGGCCGGGTGTTTTTATTCGGGACAGTGAAGACGCAGGGGACAGTGAAGACGCAGGGGACGAGGAAGCGGCGGCGGCAGGCAGGCGGCGGGTGGGATGTGCTAAATGCCACAGAGCGGTTCACTTAGAAATGTTGCAAACGGGGCGGGCAGCGCGGGGCAGCGGTGACCTTGACCCCATATTCCAGCTGCTCCACTTCCCATCCCTCTCCCCGCTCCTGCTCTGGGGAAGTGACGGAGGACAGCGCAGTGGTCCTCGGGCTCCTGACTCCTGGCCTTGGCCTGGCTCAGCCCGGCTGTTGCGGCCATCTGGGGAGTAGACCGGCCGATGGAGGACTCTCTCTCTCTCTTTCTCTGCCTTTAACTCAGCCTCTCGCTGCGGCTTTGATTAATAAGAACTCTGGGGGACAGAGAGGATGGGGTGGGGCCCGGGCCACAGCCTCCCCTGGGCAGTGCTGGGCAAGCAGAGGAGGGAAGGGGTCCCAGGCCGTGGACAGGAGAGGGGCTTTGGTGCTCAAGGGGCCGGGGCCCAAATGCCTGCTTTGCTCCTGGTTGGTCCTCTGACAGTGAACTCGTGTGTCAGAGCCTCGGTTTTCCTTCCCATACAATGGGTCCAATGTGGACCCTCCTTCAGGGGCACTATGTTGGACACCAGCGGTGTCCAGTTTAGAGAGTGATGAATGGGTGATGGAGACTGTGAGAGATGGGGGGGAACGGGGAGGGGAGGGCGCCCCGCCCACCCTGCCCCCACCCCAGCCACTCACCCCGAGCACAGAAGACCCGCAGTCTCTCGGCATCAGTCGAGGGCACATTCAGGACCAGCCTGTGGCTGTCGAAGACGCTGTCGGGGCCTTCGCAGCTCAGCACCATGGGGGACATGTCCTTCAGGTCTGGGAATAGGGGCGCCTTTACAACCCCCCCACTGGCCAGGCCCTCCCTCCACCAGCTGGGTCCTCTCCCCACCCCCCACACCAGCTGGGTCCCCTCCCCCACACACCAGCCAGTTTCACCCCCCCACCCTGCGATCACTGTCGCTCATCGGCCAGGCCCCCCCCACCGGCCAGGTCTCCCCCAACCCTGACTGGCCAGGTCCTCTCCCCTGACTCCAGCCGGGTCCCCCCTCCCCCAGCAACCGCGTCGCTCACCGGCCAGTGACGTTAGCTGGCCATCATCAAGGTCTGGGTCCCTGGACCTGTCGCTGTCCCGGTCGCAGTTCACCAGCAGGACGGCCCCATGGCCCTCAGGGCCCCAGTGCCAGGTTCTCTGGGGCCAAACAAGAAGATCTGGACATCAGAGGGACTGGGGGCTCGGGAAAGGGGGTTCTGCACGGGGCCCAGGCTGAGCCTCCTAGCAGCCTGCAGACACACACTCTGGGTTTGCTGAAAGACTCACAGAGGGACCGAAGGCTGGGAGCTGGAGCCACCCAGAGTCACCCCGCCCTTGTGCAGTGAACAACGTGTACAACCGCACACACCAGGCACAGGGGCCCCGGAGGGGCAAGGGCACCGCCTCTACACCCAGAAAAGGACCTCGAGAGCCAGCGGTGCTCAGTCAGCCTGGGGCACAGAGGCTGCTCTGCCCGCCCTGGATGGGAGGGGCCGAGAACCCCAGAGAGACCCTTCCTACCCCTGTGGCCTGTCCCACAGACGCCCCTGATGTCCACCCACTGTCCTACAAGCCCTGTATGCTGAGGCCCACGCTGCAGCGGGAAAGATGGCTGGGACCTCGCCCGCCTCGGCAGCCACCGCTCTGCCCTGCTCGCCTCCGCTTCATCTCCAGCCGACTGCGGGGCAGGGCTCAGCCTCGTGGCACCCAGGAGGGAAGAGAACCCGGCCTCGGGGACCACACCGAGCACTGCCAGCCTAATGGCCCTCTCGTCCACCCCCCCCGGGTGGCTGCCATCCTGCACCAGGGCCCAAGTACCCTTGTGCAGTGAGCAGCCTGCACAGCCGTCCACGGCAGCCCTGCACTGCCTTGTCCATAAAGCATTACGGTCCAGGCTGCCTCTCTGGGATCTTTCTCTGCAAACTGCCTTCAGCCTCAGCTACCTCCTGTGGGGGAAGGCCTTGAGCCCCCGCCCGCCTCCTCCTCTTCCCCCCCCCCGCCTCCTCCTCTTCCTCCCCCCGCCTCCTCCTCTTCCCCCCGCCTCCTCCTCTTCCTCCCCCCACCTCCTCTTCCTCCCCCCACCTCCTCTCCCCCCCCCGCCTCCT
>CM027388.1:10160241-10197643 GCA_015711505.1 Sylvilagus bachmani | reverse complement strand
GCTCCGTCAGCGCCGTGTGGGACTCCTAGGTGACCCCACCCCAGCTGCATGTTCTCCAGGGACCCTCAACTTAAGCTGTTGCTGTCACTTCCAAATAAGGGTGTCTCTCCTGCTGTGGTGACAGGGCAGCAGGACGGAGCCCGGCGCCTGCCTGTGGCTGTGAGTCTGTGCCGGCTCCGAGCTGTGGCCGCCCCGAGAGGCCCACGGCCCGGCATCCCTGTGCCTCCGCGCACTTCCTCCTTGTCCGCACCCGAGATGCTTACGCCATTTATTGATTTAAAAGGCAGAGAGAGAGAGAGAGAGAGAGAGAGAGAGAGAGAGAGAGACTCTTCCGTTTTCACTCCCCAAATGCCCACAGCAGTGCCAGGAGCCCCATCCGGGTCTCCCATGCGGGTGCAGGAGTGCAGGCCCTTGGGCCATCTTCGCTGCTTTCCCGGGCCATCAGCAGGGGGCTGGGCTGGATGTGGAGCAGCTGGGACTCGAACCCACATTCCCGTAGGAGGTGCTGAAGTCCCAAGCAGCAACTTAACCCACAGCACCACAACACCCATCCGTGCACCTGAGCTTTGTAACTTGCCTTGGGCATTCTCACTGTGTGAAGTGTGGGGCGCCCAGGGAATGCACTGGCCTGGGCCTCGGCGGGGCTCACCTGAGAGGCCCTGGGGTGACCCTTCTCCCCGAACTCCCTCTTCCACCCCAAAGATCTGGTGTGGCCTTGGCACTGTCGAGCAATGAAGACGGCTGGGAACGTGCAAGTGAGCGGCCCCGTCTCCTGCCTTCCCCGTTCTAAGGAATTAGCTCTCCCCCAGCCTCCACCTGGGGCTCTGCTTCTAGCCGCTGGGCGGACAGGGAGGTGGCCAGGCTGGGCCCTGTGGATTGCCTGCGATGCCCACCTTCTCTTTATTGGCCCCTGTCTAGGGGCCACCTCAAGCTACCCAGCAAGGACAGGGAGAGCCAAGGAGTCAGGGTGGTGAGCTAGCCCACTGGGGTGGGGGGGTCAGTGTGCTGAGCTAGCTCGCTAGGGTGTGGGCATCAGAATGGTGAGCTAGCTCGCTGGAATGCAGGTGGTGAGCTAGCCTGCTGGGGTGAGGGGCTCGGATACAGAGTGAGCCTGCTGAGCACAGGGGTGGGATTTGTAGCTGAGTCAGGGGATTCCTCGGGGTTCCGTCTGGGACACTGCATGGCACACAATTACCCCAAACATAAATATTTCTCCAAATAGGCAGTGCACACAGCCCTCGGGGGAATTCATCACTTCTCATGATGTCACTCTCCACGCCCACGCCCCTGAGGGCCCGACGGCCAGCAGCTCAGGTGACCGGGCACAGTCTCTCCTGGAGGCTTCCCTCTCCACCAGCAAGGCCAAGCAGAGAGCCCTGGCCCAGTCTCGGCAGGTGCCAGGCCCGTAACAACAGGAGTGGAGGAGCCCCAGGTCCGTCGTTCATGGTCAAGTGCCCCAGCCCAGCCCCTGCAGAGAGCTTCTGGCTTCTCTAAAAACCTTGGCAGGTGGACAAGTGCACCTGTCACAGTCCTGGCTGCAGATCAAACATCTCTGCGCGGGCCCAGTGGAGGTCGCCCCCCCCACACACGCTCGGCACCCCGAGGCAGCCAGAGCACGGCAGCTGTGACGCCCCCCACCTCCGCTGCTTCCTCTGAGCCCCTGCTGGGCGGGGCCATGGACGGTGCTAAGGTGCTCAGGGTTCCCAGCCTTGGGGAGCCATAGAAAGGACAGACGCTGGGGGAGACAGAGCCCCAGAGCCATCAGAGCTCCGGCAGCCCCCACACAAGGGGCCCCCTATCTGCATGTCCAGTTGGTCCCCCCCACCACCACCAAGTCTGTTGCGGCCGATTGTCAGATGCAGAAACTCGGGCTCAGTGGCTGCAGGCGCAGCCAGAATGAGGACGCGAGTCTGTCCGACTCCAGGCTGGGGGCACCCACCCTCCACGCCGAGCTCATCTCGCTGGGACTCCAGGGGAAAGAAGCCCAGAGACAGGCAGTAACTTGGCCTGTGCCGCACAGTACATCAGCGGTGGTGTGAGGGCCAGAGCCCCTGGCTCTTGTCGAAGGCATCTGGTCTCAGCTGCACTATGTGGGGCCTGAGGAGCTGACACACCTCCCAGAACCAACCGTGCCCCTGGTGAGAGATTCAACTAGACAGGATTTTTTTTAGGCAGTATGTACCTTGAAGTATATGCAATAAAACTATTTGTTGTTTATCTGAAGTTCAACTGGAATTGGGCATGTTGGTTCCTTTCCCTTGCTAAATGGAGCCAACCCTATGGAAAGGGCAGGAGAAACTGCGTGGGTTCCTCACCAGTCACCCGCATCCGAGACAACCAGCCTCAGGGCCAGCGCCCCCAGCAGCCACTGAGGTCCAGGTCTGGCCTCCCCGGGCTCCCAGCTCCTCCCCCAGCCCCATAGCTGAGCCCCAGGCCACCGCCAGGGACAGGGCCAGGGAGGGCTCCGGGCAAAGGCTCACCAAAGCCAGATGGGCCGCTGGGCCTGACATCCACGGAGCAGCCTGGGCAAGCCCAGGAGCCGAGACCCAGGAGGGCCGTGGCAGCTCAGATCCCACCTGATAAGAGACCCCTGACCTCAGCTCCTCTCCAAGGGAGACCCCTGCTCTAAGCCCCTACCTGCAGAGCGTCTAGCGGCCAGGGAGGGGACCATTGGCTGAGCCAGGTCCCAGGACCCCCTCAGGGGCAGAGTCCACGCAGGGGAGGTTTGGGCCAGGAGGAGCTGATGCTATGGCTGCCCCCTCCGACGTCATCATTGTCACTCTCACTGGCACCATCATCATCCTCATCATCACCAAGTCCCAGGCCTTGCTCCAGGTTCTCCGATCACATGGCCACGCCCTCTTGATCCCATCACCTCGGCTGCCCCCAGATGGTCTCCAGGAACGGGGCTGCCACACACCGTCCTGCCCACCCAGACACAGCAGTTGGCATGAAAGCGCGAGAGACCAGGGGAAGCTCTGTCCTTGTGCCTGTCGTGGGCAGCAAGTCACTCTGACGTGCCACCCAGGTTCCACTCCGACTTCCAAACACAGAGCCCGTGCCCCAAAGCCTGGTTCAGGGTCAGAATCCGGAGGCCAGACCTCACCCAGCGGCTGGAGACCGATGTCCTGACCTTGGTCCCAGGAGCTGGAACCTGGAGTGCACCCGACCAAACCCTGGTCCCTCCCTCCCGGGCTCCACAGCCAACTCCACCTCCTCTGCTGTCAAAACAATCTCCTGCCAGCATCTTCCAACGCGCCCGAGCCGTCCCCCCGGGGCGCCCACCCCGCCGTCTTCCATTGCAGCGCAGCCTCCGGCGGCCAGGCGGGTGCCACCCAGCCCTCACCTGTGAATGTCCACACGCGTCTCCACTCCCACCACACACACAGCATAGGTGGGCTTCTCCAGGGACAGCTGCACCGCTCGCTGCGGGGCCATCCTGGCCCCTGGTTCCCAGGTTTCCAGATGGGCTCGAGCGCCCCGGCGGCTGCGTGCCCGGCAGCCCCGGCTCCTCTCCTGGGCACCTGGGCACTGCCAGGAAGCAGCGTGAAGTCTGAAGGGCTGGTGCTCTCTTCCTCCTTTTTAATTTCACCCTACGACCTGATTAGCCAGCCTGAGCCTGGTCCCCACCTCCTGGCTCTGTGCCCAGTCCGCCTCACGCAGGGCTGTCAATCCAGGAGGCAAGAGGAGGCGGCACCTGCGCCCAAAATGGGAGACGGGGAGTAGGGGCTTCAGCTCACGTGGAGAAGGACCCAATAGCCCCTTCCCTCCCACTCCAGCTTTGCCTCCACCCTCAGACTCTGCGCACCTGCATCCCCACTGTGATGGCATCAGCGTTTTCTGAGGGCTGACTGTGTGCTGGGCGTGAGCAGGTCTCACCCTACGTGCCCGGAGACCAGACGGCACCAAGATCGCGGGGGACTCAGACTGCCGGGTTCAAGTCCCAAAACTGCCTCTCACAACCCTGCGTCTGCACCCAGTTATTTTATCCCCTTGGGGCTCGGTTCCTTCATACGCGGGATGGCAGCTGCATGGGGCAACAAGAGCTCAGAGGCGGCGACGGCCCCCCCAGGGGAGCACCCTCGGGCAGCCCCAGGGGACTTGGAGAGGAGCTTGGAGCCGGGGTTTGCGGGGGACGCTGACCCGGTTCTGGAAATCCTCTCTGAGCTCAGGGCTGCACGTTCTGACTTGAACCTTTCTGTGCGTGCATGGAGACTTTCATTCGCTCACATGACCGCGGTTTGTGGAACGTCTCCTGCGTTAGGTGCTGCCATAGGTGAGGGGTGGTGTCAGCCACAAACTAACTGACCAGGATCCCTGCTCACCGACATGCAGGGCAGGCAGACAAGTCAGTGAAAAGTGGGTGACAGTGGGAGAGAGATGACGGTGGGAGAGAGATGACGGTGGCTCGGTCCCAGGGGTGACAGGGACGGTGGTGAGAGGTGTTTAGATTCTGAATGTGCCTTGCATCAAGAGATGATGTTTGCTGATGGACGTGGATGCAAGAGGAAGTGTGGCCAAGGTCCATGGAGAAGTCCAAACTTCTAGAAAGATGCAGTTCTTCTCAGGGGGCGGGGAAGGCCCCCTCGGACAGGCTAGGTGGGGGCGTGGCCAGTCTGTGTTGCTTGTCATGCGTGGATGTCCACTAGACCTCTGAGCAGAGATGCCGTGTTGCAGGTGACATGTTGCCCGCGTGTTAGGCATCAGGATTTACAAGAAGGGGTGATGCTCTCGATCCACAGGCCACACCTCCTCGGCCGCGCCACCCCCTCGTGCCAGGAGGCCCCTACACAGAGGAGAGCAAAGGGCACACGAACCAGAACCTTCCTGTGCTCAGACCTGGGGTGGGGCGGGCAGCAAAGTCAGAGAGGAGAGCCGGTCCCACGGAGGGGAGGTGGCGCACACAGGGCCCAGCCTGACCTGGGAGACGGGAAGTACCAAAGCGCTATGAACATCTGGTGGTTGCTTTGGATTCTGAACCTCTTTCTGGAATGGTCTTTCCTTTTCCATGTCTTAGTTATTTGTGTGCACCTTATTTCAAAGGCAGAAAGACAGACAGTGAGAGAGGATCCACCTGCTGGTTCACGTCCCAAATGCCAGGCCAAAGTCAGGAGCCTGGAACTCAGTCCAAGTCCCCGTGACCCAGGCCTGCGGGGCGTCACCAGCTGCTTCCCAGGTGCACACTAGTGGGAAGCTGTTAGCAGCCGAGGAGCGGGGCCAGTGGTGTGGCACATGCCTGTGAGCTGGCATCCCCTGCACATGCCAGTTCAAATCCCGGCTGCTCCACTTCTGAGCCAGCTCCCTGCTAATGGCCTGGGAGGGTAGTGGAGGATGGACCAAGTGCTTGGGCCCAGAAGAAGTTCCCAGCTCTGGCTGCTACGGCCATTTGGGGAATGAACCACCGGATAGAAGATCTCTCTTTCTCTTTCTCTTTCTCTCCCCCCACCCTCTGTAACTCTGACTTTCAAATAAATAAATCTTTAAAAGAAGAGGAAGAAAAGGGGGGGGGGAGGAGAAGGAAGAGGAGAAGGAGGGGGAGGATGGAGAGGAGGAGGAGGGAGGACTCGAGCCAGGCACTCTGATGTGGGATGTAGATGTCCCCAGCAGCAACCTCACCGCTGCACCGGGAGTCCACCCCCGAATGATCTTCCTTACGCCCACACACACCCACTTGCAAATGTCACTGATCTACAAAGCTCCTTCCACCTGGAAGCGCCAAGTGCAAGCCTAGGCTCAGTCCGCAGGCACAGAGCGAGCAGCACCACCCTCCAGGGCTGGTTCTCCCTCACCCCCACTCCGGCCTCCTCCCCAGGACCTGTTCCTTTCTGCTTAGTAACATTTACTGCTTAGAAACATGTCCACTTCACATGGAGTGTGCAAACAGGCTTCCAAAGAGCACCCCAGTGCGTTCCCATTAGAGAGGATGCAACCGACGGGTGTGTGGATGGGTGAGGGGAGTGGGTGGGTGGATGGATGGGTGCATGGGTGGGTGGATGGATAGATGGGTGAGGGGAGCGGATGGGTGGATGGATGGATAGACGGATGAGTGAGTGGGAGGGTGGATGAGTGGGAGAAGTGGATGGGAGGTAGGCAGCTGATGGATGGACAGAGAAGAAGGAAGGGAGGAAGAGGAGAAAGACGTGGGTCCATAAAAAGCTGTCCATGAAGGTGACAAAGGTGCTGACCATGACCATGACACTAGCAGACACACACCTAGTCCTGGCCGTGTCCCAGGCACTGTCAGAAGCCCCTCCCACGTACTCATTGGTGTAATCCTCGCAGCAATACCAGGTGGAAGGTGCTAGTCGGGCCTGGAATCCCAAGTTCAAGTAAACCGCAGGATGGGAGTGCGGGAGGCGCCGTGGCCGGCTGTGGTCAGGGCAGGGCCCGGGCAGGCCACAGTTGTCAGAGAAGCCCTCCTCCAGCAGGCGGACAGAGGGGAGGCAGGTGGGGCAGAGGGGACCGGCTCGTCCTTGATTGACAAGCGAAGAAGCCAGGCCTGGAGAAACGGAGGGACCCCCACCCCCAGCCCAGGCCCGAGGCTGGCGCCGGGGGGCTGGTCCAGGCTGTGCGAGCCTGGCAGACTCCTGGAGGTGGGCTCTTCCTCATGCTTGTGGGGATTGTTGGAATAGTTCTCACGAGCAAACAATAGTTTCACTCTTAGGAAAAAAAAGCCAGCCACCCTCATTATGCTGTCTTGGAGGAAAAATAAGAAGAGTTTCCTCCTCTGGGTCTCCCCCTGATTCTTTCCCCTCCCCTCCCCCCTGTTCTGAGAACATTTCTTTGAAGACAGCACGACCTGCCCAGGCCCCTGCCCTGACCACAGCCCGTGACAGGCACATCCTGCACACCCGGGAATCCAGGTGGAGCAGCGAGGGGGAGGGGGCACCGTCACTGCACCCTCTCCCCTTGGGCTGGGCTGCAGACAGCAGGAGGGCCTGCCCTGGCTAGCCCAAGAGGCAGCCCCATGCAGGGGACAGGTCACCAGTGCCTGGTGACTGGCAGGCTCTCAGACGACTCCAGGATGTCCCCGGAGCAGGCCCAAGAAGCGGTAGCAGGGCGGGTATCTGGTACTGGGGCTGTAGCATCCAGCGCCTGGCTTTCTCCTTTCTTCAACAACTTTTTTTCGAGCACCCACCATGTATCAGGCGTTAGTCTGGGCCCTGTGATACCACAGTGAACAAGGCAGACCACACCCCTGCCCCATGGGGCATGCACATGGCGAGAGAGACAGGCTGGAGACGTCACACCGGGAACGAGGAGCACAGACCGAGCCAGGGCCAAGCCAGGGCCAAGCCAGGGCAGAGCAGCTGTTTGGGGCAGGGTGGTCAGGGAAGGCCTGTCCGATGGTGTGATGCTGCCGCTGAGATCGGAACAGGAGAGGCTTGATGGTGCAGCCTCAGACAACCTCGGGGTTGTGCCCCCCAGACTCCCTCTTCACAAAGCTGAATGTGATCAAAGTTTCTGAACTCTGATGTCTTAGGGGTGCGGCAGACAGCATGAACCCTGAAGCTGCCCGGCCGAGATGATGGGGTGGGCGTGGCACCTGCAGCAGAGCGAACAGAGCCGGCTTCGAAGAGTGCATGCTCACTGCTCCCTAGCAATGGAACCCTGAGGGTCACACAGAACCCATCTGCTGGCCAGACCCAGCCCGGGGGCCGACGGGTTGAGAGCCCAGCACGGACCCTTACGGATGGGTGGGTGAGGACAGTGGCCGAGGGGCCACCCTGGCTGCAGAAGTCATTGGATGCACAGAGGAGGAGCCACTGGGTCCCACCAGGGCATGCGACCAGGCAGGTGAGGCACACAGGCCCCTGGACTCTGTCCTCAGGAGAGTTCGCCCCACAGGGCGCAGCTCCGCAGCCTCCCAGCCCCCTCTCTGCCCCTAAAGAGCAGCACCTCTCCCACCCCAGTCACGTAAGCCAGAAACCCGGGCAGCCTCCACGGTGTCCCCTCAGCCTGACCCAGGATCAGGCAGTTGGCACCCCTCCCAGTGTCTCTGGGTTCCTTCCCTTTCCCTAGGCCCCGGCCCGGCCCCCTGCATTGCTCAGGGGCGGAGCTAGTGGTCTGCTTGGAACACGCATCGCACTCATCAAGCCCCTCTGGAAAGCCCTCACCAGCTCTCAGGGTAAAAGGGGGTGGGGGCCGGGGAGCAGGTGGGAAAGCGGAGATTTTGGGTCCCACCCATCTGGAGTTTCAGGCCAGGCCTGGTTGTTTATCTCTCTTTCTCTCTGTCTCTCTCTCTGTCTCTCTCTCTCTCTCTCTCTCTCTCTCTCTCTCTCTCTCTCCCTGCCCCCTTTTAAGATTTATTACTTATTTTGAAAGTCAGTGACAGAGAGAGAGGGACAGAAATCTCCCATCTGCTCATTCACTCCGGAAATGCTAGTGATGGCCGGGGCTGGACCAGGCCAAAGCCAGGAGCCAGGAGCTTCACTTGGGCAGGGACCCAAGCACTTGGGCCATCTTCTGTTACCCTCCCAGGTGCATTAGCAGGGAGCTGGACCGGAAGTGGAGCAGCCGGGTCTCGAACTGGCACCCACATGGGATGCCAGTACTGCGGGCCACGGCTCAACCCACGGCACCGACAGAGGAGCAGGAGCAGGTGGCAGAGCCTGCCTCGCGGGAACGTGGAAGGGTGAACGCGCCGTCACCCGGAAGTGTCATAAGAGAGGTGTGTGCCCAGGGCGGGGACCAAACGGGCAGGGGAAACACCAGAGCGGCGGCGCTTCCCGAGCACCCAGGGCTGCCAGTTCTGTGCATTTTGCAAGTGACATCTCCAACCCTGGCACAAACCCCGGAAGTGAGCACTGCCGTGGCCTCCGCTGTGCAGGGAACACACAGTGGCAGAGTCCAAGCCGCCGCCCACGGTGCCCGGCTACTGCGCTGCAGCCCTGGCCCCTGGGGACTCCAGAGCGGCCTTTGTCGCTCTACCGGCCCCAAGGAGGGTCAAGCCAGGCAGCGCGGGCACCGGCCCCAGCCCCTGCTATGAGGACACGCTGTGCCCCAGCTGCCGCCCGCCGTCCAGGCTGCGGCCCCTGGCAGCCTCCTGTACAGAGGTCCTGGGCCGGCGCTGGGCACAGCGGGCAAAGCTGCCTTCTGGGACGCTGGCATTATTGTGGGCGCTGTAGATCGAGTCCCGCCTGCTCCATTTCCGATCCAGCTCCCTGCAAATGTGCCTGGGACAGTAGAGGAAGATGGCCCAAGTCCTTGAATCCCCGCCACCCATGTGGGAGGCCCCAAGGAAGCCCCTGGCTCCTGGCTTCCGCCTGGCCCAGCCCTGGCTGTTGCAGCCATCTGGGGAGTGACCAGCGGATGGACGATCTCTCTCCTTCTCTCTCTCTCTCTCTCTCTATGTAATTCTGCCTTTCAAATAAATAAATAAATCTTAAAAAAAAGTAGACACCCAACTCTTGCTGAGATCCCTGGGGTGCCGACGACCCAACTCCACCACTGCAGCACCACTGGGGCCCCAGCAGCCCCCCAGGACACGGCCCAGGCCTTCCAGGACTGGGGGACTACCCTGGGGGGCGGGGAAGATGCCCACCTGAGAGGCCCTGATGGCTGGGGTGGGGGTGGGATCCATGCGCTCCCAGAAAATCAGAAGAGGTTTTAGAGCTCACCCGAAGTCCAGGGCATCACGTGGACCAGGACCAAGCAGACTGGGATTCAAAGCCCGCCTCTCACTCCTCCCCCCTGGGGTCCCTGGACTCCTTCTGATGAGGACACCCAGAGAGAGACAGAAGTTGATCCAAGGCCACACAGCCCATCCTCCTTCCCCTCACCTGGGAGGGCAGTGGGGCACCTGGGATGGAGGGCCGATGGTCAGGTGCACCAGCCTTGGACAGAGCGTGGTCCAGGAGCCAGGCCCGTCCCCAGCTGCTCAGCTGGGTGAGCACAGGCAGCCCCTTCACCCCTCTGGGCAGCTTTGGGCTCATCTGCACGTGGGCTCATTTTGTAATGAGCACCTGCTGCGCACCCGGTCCAGGTGCTGAAACTTGGTACCACACCCCCAACATCTCCAGGGAGTCGGCCAAGCGTAGCCCCACTCAGCAGCTGTGTCTAGAGAGCCCTGCACAGGCCAGGCCCTGGTGGGCTCGTGGTGGGTATTACTTCCTCTCCTGATCCCCCATGGTCCACCTCATCCAGGAAGTCCTCCCAGATGGCCCTGGCTCCCAGGGAGCAAACTGGCCTCTGCCCTGTGCTTCAGCCCGTGGCCCTTGTCCCTTGCCAGATGGCACATCCCAGAAGGCCAGGGCCTGCCCAGGCAGTGGCGTGATTCGTCAGCACCCCACCCCAGCCGTCCCTCCACAGGGCTCCTACCCATCATACCCCAGCCCGGCTCCGCGGCTCAGCGAAGCCAAAGGGGCCACCCAAGGGAAGAGAAGAGGAGAGGAGGGACAGAGACAGAGGAAGCCCCAGCAGAGAGCGGAGAGAGGAAGCAGAAGGGAAGGGGAGAGAGAGAAAGGGAGACAGAGCAGCAAGGTGCAGGGTGGAGGCAGGACAAAGGGGGCAGGGGCAGTGCGAGGGAGGCAGGGGTGAGGCCGCCGGGCGAGGCCGAGCAGGACCCTGTGCCCCAGAGGTCCCCCTCCTCAAGCTCCCCGCTGCCTGCACCCAGCCGGGATGCGGGGGGGCGGGGCCACCACCACAGACAGGTCTCGATCAAGCACTTTGCACCTGACACGAGCTCTGAGGCCACGCCCCTCACACCTGCCACAGATGAAGAAACTGAGACCGGCAGCCATCAGGTGACTCAGCCAATGACCCCGGGTGCACCACCACCAGGGCTGCAGGCAGGGAGACTGGAAAGGGAGAAGCAGACTCAGAGAGGGGCAGGACTGGTTCTGGGTCACACAGCAGCCTGCTGAAAGTTCGCGCACCTGCTCTTTGCACGGCTCCAACGAAAACAAGGTCTAATGAAGTCTTTGGTAAGGAGCTCCAGGGCTTATCAGATGGGCCACGGCCAACACCCTCGCAGCCGTCAGCACCTGCGCAGAGCCCCCCACCCCCCACCCCGCGATCTCTTTGCCAGGAAATGCAGCCCCAGCTCGTCCTCTCTCCCGGGAGCCAGGCCCTGGCCGGTGGCATCTCTGCTCCCTCGCTGGACCTTCACGCAGCCCAACCGCGACATCGCCAGAGCGAGCCCTCAGACGCCCCGCAGAGTCCTCGCCCCTGGAGGAAGGGAGGGAGCACCCATGCAGCCTCGCATTGAGTGACAGCTCCTGGTACCCGCCCTGGCTCCCCGGGGTCTCCTGCAGCCCGCAGGTGGGGCAGGTGGATGAAAGCGTGGCTCAGAGAGAAACCGCAAGGCATCCGCCCAGGGTCACGCGGGTCACCCAACCCCAGCCCCGTGCTCCCCAGCTGCCAGGCTCGTGTGCTCACTTCCTGTCCCCGTCCTGGTCCAGGGTGTGGGTCCCCCAGCCCTGCAGCCACTTGCCCTGTGCAAATTATGCCCTGGCCAACATGGCTGGGAAGAGGGGGTGCTTCCTGGCTGTGGGGCTTCGGGTAGGGGAGAGCCCTCCTGGGTCACAGCTTCCTGTCTGCACCGTGTGGATGGAGGCATAGCCTGATGGCCTCTGAGGGCCTGGGCTGGCCCATGCGCCCTGCGGGTCCCCCTTCCCCCTGCAGGTACTGCGAGGCGAGCTGGGCTGATCCTGGGGTCCCATAGCCGCTGGGAGGCAGCGCCTCCGGTTCCCGAGAGCTGGGACATTTGGGCAGGGGTCCTGTGGTTTGCCCAGTGCCCCTGCCCCAGGCTCCTGACTCCAGAAAGCAGAAGGCGGGAGCTAGGAGCAGGCGCAAAGTCCGCCTAAGGGTGCACCCTACACCCCCAGGTCGCTGGCCCCTGGACGGCAGCAGGATGGGGTGCAGCGGGTGCCCTCCCAGAGCTCCCGGACTGGGGCTGGGGGAGTCTGATACACCACAGCTCGTCACAGACTCCCGTGCAGCCCAGAGACGGGCGCCTTCCTGCAGGAGGTGACGCCGGGGCAGCACAGCATGAGGCGGGCTGAGTGGTGCCTGCCCCCACCCCAGCTGCTCACAGCTCTCCTTCCTGGAGAAGCGCCGTGGGGCCGGGGCCTGGGGCCCTGAGCCAGAGAAGAAGGCTGGCGGCCCTGACGAGCTGGACGCTGGCCCTAGGTAGAGCCCAGGGCTCCTGCCCCTGCTTTGCCTTCTGTGCCAGCCCACGGGTGCCCCGGCCCGCCATGGTGCCCGCCATCCAGGCACCGCCTCACCGAGGACTTGGTGGCCCGGCCCAGCTTCCTCACTCGCCCATCCCATCTGGCCCCAGCATGGCCCCTGTGCTCCAACGTGCTGGCTTCCATCCCCCATCCGGAGCCCATTTCGGGATGACAGCCAGGGGTAGGAAGGGGTGTCTGGTTTTGCCCCTCAAAGTTTGTCTGGGATGAGTAAGGACCCCAGTTGGCCCCACCCCCTCCTCACCAAGCCTTCGCCCTCCCTGGCTCCGGCTGAACGCGCTCCTCTAAGCACCAGCAACTGGCTTCCGGGCCAAGAACTCAGCCACGCACGTCCCAGTGAGTCAGGCCTAATGTCCCCCAGGTGGATCAGGGCCAAGATCCCCCAAACCAGGTGGACACCGGGATGCAGGGTGAGGGCAGAGGGGGTGGCTCAGCAGGTGACTCGGGTTCAAGGGGCGGGGCTTGTGGAGCCTGGAACCCAGCTCACAGCCTCCTAGCAGCACCCTCTGCCAGGGGCCTAAAGACCCGGCCCAGAGAGCAAACAGGGAGCTGCTCAGCCCCTTCCCTGCAGAAGCCGCGTCCCTGGTCAGGCAGACGAGTTAGCCCCTCCCCCACCCCAGCTGCTCCTTCTCGCTCCTTCTAAACGCCTGCCTCCCCGCCAGAGGCCGGCACTCTGGAAGACGCGGTTGCATGCACTCCGGGGCCTCCAGTGCACACTTCCAGCTGTGTATTTGTGCACTTGCTCATCTGAGAGGCAGAGACAGAGATGTCCCATCGGCTGGCGCGTTCCCCAAGTGTCAGGGCTGGGGGTGAGGCTGGGCCAGGCCAAAGCCAGGAGCTCCCAACTCTTCCTGGGTCTCCCCGCTGGGTGGCAGGGACTCAGCACCCGAGTCACCTGCTGCCTCCCGGGACACAGTAGCAGGAAGCGGGATAGGAAGTGGAGCCCAGATTTGAACTCAGAGCCTCCGACATGGGATGCAGGCATCCCAAACGGCATCTTGAACACAGTGGCAAATGCACCCAGAAATTTCTTTTTTTTAAAGATTTTTATTTATTTATTTGACAGGCAGAGTTACAGACAGTGAGAGAGAGAGAGAGAGAAAGGTCCTTTTCGGTTGGTTCACCCCCCCCCCCAAATGGCTGCTACGGCCAGCGCTATGCCGATCCGAAGCCAGGAGCCAGGTACTTCCTTCTGGTCTCCCATGCAGGTGCAGGGCCCAATCACCTGGGCCATCCTCCACTGCCTTCCCGGGCCACAGCAGAGGACTGAAAGAGGAGCAACCGGGACTAGAACCCGGCGCCCATATGGGATGCTGATGCCACAGGCAGAGGATTAACCAAGTGAGCCACGGCACCGGCCTCCAGAAATGTCATCTCTTGGAGCATTTGGAGTTTCAAGGAATTTATTTTAAAATATTTGTTGTGTCCCAGGCACGTTGAAGGTACTAGGTATTTTATCAGTGGACAGCACAGACACATCTTAAATCAACAGTCCACACCTCAGTCTCCTCGCCTGTTAAAATGGGCCTAATAGAAAACCCCCATCTTAGCTGCATAACCAGCACTCCTGGGGACGTAAGCCAGCCCCCCAGTGCTCAGCCGCTGCCCCGCTGGCCTCTTTTTTTTTTTCTTTGAAAATTTCTTTATTTTAGATTTATTACTACATAGTCACATAATCCTCAAAATGAGTTTACCGCTAACAACCACATAAGCTCCCTTACCCACGCTCGTTGGAGTGGGAAGGAACTTCTGTACAATATATTAGTAGTTACAGAATCTACAAGCAACAGAGAAACGGGGAACACTGAAGAACTCCCGATGCACTGCGTACAGGATAACCACTCTCCACCTCACGAAGCTAGGCAACAGAGAAAAATCTCCTTCAGGCGCTGGAAAATGCTAAAAGCATTTTAGAAGAGATAAATGCCTTAAGTTAGCACACAACCTGCTAGGCAATTAAAAGTGCCATTTGGGTTGGTACCTTTGCACTTAAAACACTGTAGTAACATACCCACTGAGCGGACATTTAATAATACGTAACGTCTTACGTTCAGGCTCCCAGCTCAGCTGTTCACTGCTGCTACAGCGCGTCTGTTGTACTCCGAGTGTACAGCAGCAGGTTTGTAGCAGGTTAGAACCCATGGGACAAAGTTTCCTGAGCACCTACTGTGTGCCAACGCCCATACGCTTTCCCCAGCTGCTCTCATTTAACTCTCACACAATACTATGAGGCTGAGTCTATTATAATCTGTATTTTATTTTTTATTTAAATTTTTAAAGTGTATCTGGAAGAGAGACGGAGACGGACACATAGAGACAGATCTCGCATCCACT
This sequence comes from Sylvilagus bachmani, assembly GCA_015711505.1. NCBI lineage: Eukaryota > Metazoa > Chordata > Mammalia > Lagomorpha > Leporidae > Sylvilagus > Sylvilagus bachmani. The sequence goes on along the minus strand of CM027388.1, from coordinate 10,183,118 downwards.
GGTTCACTCCCTGTTTGCTCGCAACAGCCAGAGCTGGGCCAGGGCCAAAGCCATGAGTGGAGGACTCGGTCCAGGTCTCCCACGCGGGCGGCAGGTGCTCATCTGAAACCTCAGGGCTGTGTCCAGGGCGCAGAGCAGCAGGGAGCTGGAGTTGGGAGCGGAGCCAGGGTTCAAGCATGGAACTCAGGCGTCCCGAGGGGCAGCTTAGCTGCTGTGCCAAGTGTCTGCCCCTGGTTATTTTAAGGGAGCCTGAAGATTGGACAGGGACTTCATTTCTAAGAGAGAGTAACCCAGGCGAAGATGCTCGACTTCCTTAGTCACCGGAGAAACGCAGCCTCTGCCCGGGACGACGGCAGTTACAAGGCTGACGCCACCGAGCGCCGAGAAGGCTGTGGAGCCGCCAGTGAGCTCAGACGCCGCTCTCGCTGACGGGAATGGGTAGGACCGCTTTGGGAAACTGCCGACGCAAATACTTCCCCCGGACCCCGGGCTACCAGCCCCAGCCGGGTTCGCAGCCCAGACAAGCTTTGCTGCGGGCTGAGCCTGAGCACAGAGACAGCGTGGCGGGAAGCGGTTCTACCAGGTGCTGTCGCTGGGGCGGGAGCCATGGGGCTTCCTCCTCTGCACACAGCGCGTGGATCTGCAGCTGGCCTGGAATTCTGGCCAAACCCTCCCCACCCACAATGCTTCAGTTTGCACCTGGCTAGGTGTTCCGTGCCATGACATCGTTGTGGGTTTTTTGTTTTGTTCTTTTTTTTTTTTTTTTTTTTTTTTTGTGCACACAACACACTCCAAATGGCAGTATTGCCCATCACCGCCACCCCAGGAGGGTCCCACATGGGTCACATTGGGCTATTCTGGGCATACGTGCAGGACAGAGGAGTCCCTAGCAGGGCAGTAGGGGGCTTTTGCGGTTAGAGTCTGGAGGCTCCTTGCGTCTGATTAGGGTGGCGGCGGAGCTGGACGCATAGTCAGGTCAGGACACCTGTCGGGGAGGCAGGGCTTGGCTTCTATGCTGCCTCACCGGAAGTTCTACTCCTGGATGCCCCACGGGAATGGGATCGTTTCCCACAGAAACACACGCACAGGAATGCTCACAGCAGCGGGGTTTAAAATAACTCAAAGGAAACAACCCAAGTGCCCGTGGATGGAGAAGCGGGTACATGAACTGCAATATAGTCACGCCAGGAAATATTACCTGACAAGGAAAAAGAACACAGCCCAGCCCTGTCCAGCAACAGGACTAAATCTCACAGACATAATGAGGCGCCAAAGAGCCCAGGCATAAAAGACGAAATACTGGCGATTCCACCCACGTGGCAGGTAGATTCCACTCAGGAATCTGTGGTGTCGGAGGTGAGAAAAGCCGTTACCTTCAGGGAGAGTTTGGTTGGCAGCAGGGATGAAGAAGCCCTCAGAGTGTTGGGAATGTGCAACTTTTCTGATGTCTAAGGTGTGTTTGAAAGACAGGGAGATGGAGAGAGGCACAGACAGACAGAGACCTCCCATCTGCTGGTTCACTCCCCAGATGCCTGCAATGGTTGGGCCAGGAGCCAGGAACTCAATCCAGGCCTCCCCTGGGGCGGGTAGGAACCCAGTCACTGGAGCCATCACCTCCGTCGGCCAGGGTCCCCCTGAGCAGGGAGCTGGAGCCAGCAGCCGGGTAGCAAACCCAGGCGCTCCGATGTGGGGGTGTCCTGACCGCCCGGCTTCCCGCTCTATGTGTGGCTGCCTTTCTCCCAGACACCCAGCGCTGGTCCCCAGGGGCCAGCCCCACACCCGCAGTCACCCACAGCACAGGCCTCCAGGGTGCTGGCTCTGACAGAGGATGGGAGGGGACAGTCTGATGGCGGAGGCACAGCCCACGCTCACTGAGACCCCAAGACTGTGTAGACAAACTGCTCTGATGGTGGAGACAAAGTCCCTGTGGCCCTCGGGACTCTTCGTCTGAGGGGTGAGGTGCGGCTCTGGTCCTCGGGAAGCCTCCAGTCCAGTGCTAGGACGGGGCCCCTCTCCTTATCTGATGGCGGAGGCAGCACATCAGCAGGGTGTGGTCAGCAACCAGGTCCCACGGCTGTCCCTGCCCACACGTGCAGGGCTAATCTCTTACAGGTAGTTCTGGGCTAGACTCAGAACCCAGATGAGTTGGCTGGGGAGGGGAGTTGGGGGACAGCTGGGGAAGGGGTCATCCAGAGACTGAGGGTCACTGCCCCCTTGTGACAAAGATGTGCTTATGTTACCTCCGTTGAACCTCACCAGCAGGAACCTGCTCCAGGAGCAGGGCCAGCCAGGGAAACTGAGGCCCAGGGCAGAAGCACAGGGCCAAGGCCACACACGGAGGCAGGAGGGAGCCCAGCTTTATCTCCGGGGGAGGAGAGAGGCGGGACGGGGCTGCCGGTGACTCAGGGAGCCGGCTCCCCACGCCCTGGGCTCCCGAAGGTGCGGGCAGCCAGCTGACCTCTGCCCCAGAGACCTGGAAGTGCCCTGGCTCCGGGCTGCCCAGAGCTGGCCTGGCGCAATCCCGATTGGAAAACGCTGTGGCCCGCCAGGGTTTACGAGCCTGGTTTATTGGTCTGGCCCGGGGAGCCTGGGGCGCAGTTTCTGCCTGAGCCAAACTCTGCAGAAGCTACAACTGTTCTGAAAGTCAGGGCTGGGAGGGGACTGGGAATCCCCCAGGGCCTGAGCCAGAAGGAACCCCCGGGGACGAGCTGGCCCATTCCCTGCCTTCTGCAGACCAGAGCAGGGCGGTGACTTGCCCAAGGTCACACAGCGCACCAGCGGCAGAGTGTGGCCCCCTGGGCCCTGTCTGGGACTCTCGCCAGCAGTGGGGCCAAGGGTGGGGGCCGGCCCAGGGTGTCACAGAGACCTTTTGTGATTGGCGGGTAGGGGGGTACCTTTTGTAGGGCTCCCCTCTGGCTCTGCATCTGCCCTCCGCAGACCCCAGGCCAAGATGGGGTTTAGGGGACACAGAGAGCAGCATCCTCCCCTGCCCCTGCCCCCCCCACCCCCAGCCCCTCCCAAGCACCCCCAGCCCGCAGCCCAGGGCACAGCCCTGGGGCACAACACCGCCTCCCTTGATGTTCATGACCGTTGGGAGGCCAGACACCTTTATGAGAGCCAACGGAAGTTCAAAGAAGCTGAGACATCTTGCCTGAGGTCTCCCAGCACCTCACCCGGCAGCCGCAGCCAGCCCAGCGGCTCAGCCCACGCCTGATTTCTCCATGGTGCCGCAGCCTCCTCCAGGGAGCGCCCAGGGCGTCCTGTGACCCCCACCCCTGACCTGGTCCTGGGGGCTCCCAGCTGGACTTGCCCCCAGCAGGAGTCCTGGAGGAGCCGCAGAGGGGCAGACAGAGGCAGACTTGGCCTCTGAGGGGTGGGGCTCGGCCCCCTGAGATCCCCAGCTCAGGGCTGCAGAAGCCTGGGGGCCAGACTCAGGTGTGCACAGGGTGAGGGCTCAGGGGCTTGGGCTCTGGTTGACCCCTGCCCCATTCTGCTGTGTGACCTCAGGCAGGCTACCGGCCCTCTCTGAGCCTCTGTTGTCAGGAGCTGGTCACCGGCGTCCTGTGATGTCTGCAGGGGCCTGATTGATCTGATTGATCAGAAGTTGCACCCAGGACCTCTGCTCAGTGGGGACGGGCCGGCCTGGAGCGGCTGCGACCTCCCGAGATGGGCCTGCCTGGGGTCCTGCAGCAGGGGAGGGGGAGGGGCTGGGTCCTTCTGCAAAAAGGCTGGAGGTGCAGGGGTGGGGGACTGGGCCAGGGGCTCCACTCCCTTTTTGGCTGTGGAGCACAGGGCTCCTCCACTTCCGCTACAACTCAGCGGGGAGCTGAAGGCTGGCCTCGGAGAGCCCGCCCGCGACGCCACCCGCAGTGAGGTCACTGGGGCAGCTCAATGCTGCCTTGGTGGGAACGTGTTCGCCGCGGGCGCGGCGCAGAGGGGCTGAACCTTGTGATGCACCCTGGTGAGCAACCGAAGAAAAAAAAGGCAGAAATTGACCTTTCTCAAAATGAAACATTTTTCGTGCTTCCAAGGACAGGGTGAAAAGAGTGAAAAACGGCTCCAAGGAGAGAAAATGCTTGAAACGGGGTGTCTGATGAGGCCTCGGATTCAGAGTGGGTCAAGATGTCTGATAGAGGGGCCGGCGCCGTGGCGTAGCGGGCAAAGCCGCCACCTGCAGTGCTGGCGTCCCATATGGGCGCCCATTCCAGCCCCCACTACGCCACTTCCGACCCAGCTCTCTGCTGTGGCCCAGGAAAGCAGCAGAAGATGGTCCAAGTCCTTGGGCCCCTGCACCCAGTGGGAGACCTGGAAGAAGCTCCTGGCTCCTGGCTTCAGATCGGCGCAGCTCCAGCCGTTGCGGCCAATTGGGGAGTGAACCAGCGGATGGAAGACTTCTCTCTGTCTCTCTCTCTCTGTAACTCTACCTTTCAAATAAATAAAATAAGTAATACATAAATAATAAAATAATAAAAATAATAAAATAATAAAATAAAAGACAGAGAGAGAAGTCTTCTGTCCGCTGGTTCACTCCCCAGGTGGTTGCAATGGCCAGAGCTGCGCCGATCCGAAGCCAGGAGCTTCTTCCAGGTCTCTCACACGGGTGCAGGGGCCCAAGCACATGGGCCATCTTCTACTGCTTTCCCAGGTCACAGCAGAGAGCTGGATTGGAAGAGGAGCAGCTGGGACTAGAACCGGGGCCCATATGGGATGCCAGCACAGCAGGCGGAAGATTAACCTACTGCACCACACAGCCGGCCCCAAACTATTAATTTTAAAAAGAGATATATCTCTGTGTCTCCTCTGTCACTCTTTCAAATAAATAAATCTTAAAAAAACAAAAGCGGTCTGACAAGTCAATGGTAAAAAGACAGCCCAGCCGCACAACGGACAGGGATCTGAGCAGATGTCTCTCCAAGGGAGGCAGGCCACGGGCCGGCAGGCGCCCAAAAGACCCTCGCCAACCAGAAGTACCCGAGAGCCCCCTCATCCCCACTCCAAGTCCAGGACCGAACAACAGATGAGGACGAGGACAGCAGCAAGGTGGGGAGGCTGGGACCCTCGGCTACGGCTGCCGGGGACGGAAAATGGAGGAGTCCCTGGGACATCAAGGAACAACCTGGAACAGCATGGAACAACATGGAACGGCCGCTCTGGCAGCTTGACAACTCTCTCCTGGCTGGGGGTTGGGCATGAGAGACAAAGGGGCCCCTGCCTGTGGGCTCCTCCCTCTCCTGGGGAGGGCGCAGAGGGTCCTGGGCTCTGAGGGGTTGCAGGGGGGATGGGGAAGCGTCCAGAGGCACAAACATGGACACCCCCTGGGGTCCTGCAGGCACCAGGTGGGCCCCTGCTCCCCCGAGCCTCCCTCCTTGGTTCCGTTGACACCTTCACCGGTCTCCCCAGTGCTTCTCGCCAGAAGGCCACAATTTGATCTCTGAGAACCAATTTCTAGATTTAAAAAAAATTGTTTTGTCCTCCTCTCTCTTTTCTATCCCACCAACTCCCGCCTGGACATCCGTCTGGCCCTGCCTGCGGTGAATCAGGTGTTCTGCTGACTTCTCGGGTGCTGGGTGCTGGGTGCTGGATGCCAGGTGCACGGATCTCCTGCGAACATTCCAGAATGCGCTCTCCCGGCGGCGTGCTGGGCCGCTCGGGCTGCGCCCGCCTCTTCACCATCCCTCAGCTGCCCTCTGATCCATGAACCGCTGAGAAGGCTGCTATTTAAATTCCCAAGGAAGGGAAGGGGGTCCTTCTGGGCCTGGCCGCGTCCCAGGTTGGTTGCGCTGGCGTCAGAGGAAGCCGGCTGGAGGACACAGGCTCCTTTCGGCTGTGTTGAGACGGCTTCTGCCGGTTGCCGCCGGAGCCACTTTTCCAGTGCATTCCAGGAGCCCAAGCAAAACGTCCACTCACCCGGGTGAAGCGGGTTTGCCGGGTATTGATCGGCTGCAGGGCGCTCTCTGCGTTTGTCCGATCTCCCGCTGGCTGCAGCTCCACCTTCTCTGCTGTGTTTAGCCACCATCGAGATGCGGGCAAATCTCCCACTGTACAGGCCCACTTGTTCCGTCCTCAGAACTCGATCCATTTTAGTTGCATTTATTTCTACACTGGAGCTTTGCTGCCTTCATAAAATCACTTGAAAATGACCTCCCGGGGCTGGTGCGGGGGTGCAGCGGGCTAAGCCGCCTCTCCCAGTGCCAGTGTCCCACACATGGGCGCCAGATCCAGCTCCCTGCTACTGCGCCTGGGAAAGCAGGGGAAGGTGGTCCGTGTACCTGGGCCCCTGTACCCACATGGGAGACCCGGAAGACGCTCCTGACTCCTGGCTCCTGATGGGCTCAGCTCCAGCCTTTGCAGCCATCTGGGGAGTGAACCAGCAGATGGAAGGCCTCTCTCTCTCTTCTCTCTCTCTCTCTCTCTCTCTCTCTCTCTCTCTGCCTTTGCCTCTGTGTCTCTGTAACTCTTACTTTCAAATAAATAAATCTTTTTTAAAAATTTTTGTGCCAAAATAAAGTGACGTTTCCATCCCATTTCCCGTGAACTTTTTGGATATCCCACAGACCATTTACATTTAATGAGCTTAGGGCTGCCGATCTACTTTGTTCCTCTGTTCCTTTTGTCTGCCTGCCTCTGGGCTATTGGACTGTTCTGGAATTCCGTCCCGATTTATGTGCAGTGCTTTCAAATGCATCTCTCCATATAAAATGTGTGAGTCACTCCTAGGCTCTGTGTCAGAGGGACAGAACTGACCACAACCTCCGGTGTCGTCATGCTGCCAGTTCCAGCACGGAACAGACACTACCTCTCCTCACATCACTTGGTCCTCCGCATCCGTAAGATGATTGTCTTATTTTATCTGCATGCGTGTAGAATCCCATCAGTGTTACAATTTTTTGCTTCAACCACCAGACACAAGTTCAGAAAACTGAAGTGGAGGGAAGAGGTCGTTTCCCATAATCGCGTCCTTTTTACCACTGTCTTCCGTCCTGCTGTTTCAGGATTTCTTCTTTGTCGTTCTACTTAGCAAATGCCTTCTAGAAGGTCTGCTGGGGACGAGTTCTCTTGGTTTCCTCTCCTTGGATTTGTTCTTTGCTCCTGGAAGATGTGCTTGCTGGGTGTGGAATTCCAGATTCGCAGGTCTTTTCCTGGCGCACCTGGAAAACCAGCCACGTCCTCTGGTGCCCACGGATTTGGGGGACACATCGGCTGTCCTTCCAACCGTCTCACAGACGTGAAAAGTCACGGCGCTCTCTTACCTCTTGCTAATTTTGTTCCTGTCCTAATTTTCCAGAAGTTTAACTCTTTCGTGTCTTGGAATAGTCGTCCTTGCGTTTGTCCTGTTTGGAGTGCACTTGGTTCTTAAATCTTCAGGCTTCTGTCTTTTGTCGAATTTGGGAATCTCTCCCATGATTCTCGGAGTCCTTGCTCTCCCCCACCCCTCCCCCTCCTCCCTCCCTGGGACGTCAGTGACTGAGCAGCAGGACTTGTATTAACAGCCACCAGTTACTGAAGCTCTGCTCGCTTTCTCGGTCTGTTTTCTCTCTGTGTTTGTGTTGCTCTGCCTTCAATTTCCCTGATAGTCCACGTTTCTTCCACGCTGCTGTTGCGCTCATGAGTGAAACCTTTATTCCATGCATCATATCTGAAGTTCTAAAACTTCTCTTTTACGTCTTCTTCTTGCTCACTGAGCCTCTCCACCTTTCCATTGACTTCAAGAGTGTTCACGGTTGCTTGTGGAGGCATCCTTAGGACGCGCACTTAAAACCTGTGCTGGCAATCCTCACGCTGGTGTCACCCCGGTGCTGGTGACAGTTGGTTGTTTTCTCATTCAGGTTGAGGGTTTCTAGTTCCTGCTATGACAAACGATTTTCTATTGAAGTGGAGGCACTTGTGCTGTGGTATGAAGCTCTGGGTCTCACCTAAATCTCACTTAATAGCAGGGTGGGGGCAGGAGCCGGAGCTCTGCCTCCCCACTACGCTGGAGGGGACAGGGGTGCCTTGCACTGCTCCCCTATGACACCTACCTGACCTCTCCTCCGAGGTTTCCCCAAGGAGCTACCGTTACTGTAGGGCAGGGGTATAAAACCTCCCCCCGACACCCATCCACCCCCCATTCAGGGTCAAGGAGACGCCGCATTAGCACCCAGTGGGAACACAGTCCCCCATCCTCAACCTTCTGTGACACCACCGCTGCTGAGGAGTGGGGCGTGCGACGGTGGAGGCCAAGGTTTCCCAGCGCCTGCTCGGCCAGGGAGCAGGTGTCACCTGTGAGTTTCAGTCCTGCTCGGCTGCCCCTTCCTGGTGCCTTGGCCAGAAGAGCCAGCTCCCTCTGCACCCTTCTGTCTGAGCCCCCGGGCATCTCAGTCTGGGAGACGTGAAGCCAGGAGAGAACCCAGGAAGCCCAGCTTTGCCAATTCCGGTCGTGGGGTATCAGCTCGTGCAAGTCCACGGTTGCTCCAGCATTCCAGTGAATTGAATCTCCCAGCATTATGTGGTGACTCCCTCGTTTCTTCATACTGTTTTTGCTTTAAAGTCGGTTTTATCCGAGTTTCATTGAAGCCACACTGGCTCCCTCTGGGCTGCCATTTCTTCTGGTATGTCTCGTTTTCCGCCTCATGTTGCCTGGGGCTTTACGTGGGAGGAGTGTCTTTAACACCACGTTTGCTCTCATCTGACAACATAAGCCCTTCCACTGGATCATCTCCTCCACTTCCGGTTGTCATTGCTGGTTTGCTGATTTTATCCATTCGAATATTTTTTTCAATTTTTAAAAAAAGTTATTTGAGAGACCAGGAGGCAGGCACAGGGCTTCCATCCACTGGTCCACTCCCCAGATGCCCACGACGGCTGGGGCCAAGCCAGGGCCAAAGGTGGGGGTGTGGAGCTCAACCCGGGTCTCCCGTGTGGGTGGCAGGAACCTCTCGGCTTGGGCCAACCCTGCTGCCTCCCCCCAGGGCCACAGTAGCAGGAGGCTGGAACCCAGTCCAGCGGCTCCGATGTGAGATGCGGGCATCCTAGGCAGTACCTTCAGTTCTGGGCTGAACACCTGCCCCACTCCAATACGGAGCGCACCGTCGGCCAGGCGCTCCCGGGTGCTGAGACACGTGCAAGTCCAAGCTCCCAGGAGTCAGAGTCTTGCTGTGGAAAACAGACAATCGAGAAGTGACTAAAATGTACATTGTCAGCGCCAGTGCTGTGGCGTAGTGGGCTAAGCCTCCTCCTGCAGCGCCAGCACCCCATATGGGAGTCCCAGCTGCTCCACTTCTGATCCAGCTCCCTGCTCATGCACCTGGGGAAGCAGCTGCAGAGGGTCCAAGTCCTTGGGCCTCTACACCTGTGCGGGAGACCCAGAAGAAGCTCTGGGCTCCTGGCTTTGGATCGGCTCAGCTCCAGCTGTTACGGTCATTTGGGGAGTGAACCAGTTGATGGAAGACCTCTCTGGCTCTCCCTCTCTATATCTGTGATTCTGCCTCTCAAATATTCTTTAAAAATGTGTTTTGTCTGCGGAGAATTCCAAATAATTTCTGCAGATACCCTGGCCTCAAGCAGCCTCGCTTCGCTCTAACAGGAAGACATGGGAAAGGCGAGGGAGGACTGGATCTGGCTTCAGCATCCGCCGGGGTCTCTATGTGGGGTGTCCAGAGGCTGGAGACCAAATCCCGCCGTGGGGGCCAGAGGTGGGACGTGCCCAGGATTCCATTAGGTCATCGGAGGGCACCTGGTGGCTTCACTAGGAGGAAGCCCCCACGCACGCCCCGCCTCCCACAGGTGGCGCCCTGGGCCACCTAGGGACTCTGCCAGCAACACAGCTGTCCCCACACGCAGCCCCTCCACCCCGGGCCACCATAACAGCGTCTTTTCCCTACAAAGTGCACAGCCTCGGGTGTGGCATTGCAGTAATAAATGCACACGACACATGGGAGGAAGAGGAGCGTTTTCCCCGGGCCCTTTAGGTTCCTGGGGTGGCCGCAGCAAAGGGCGCGGAGCAGCCTGCATGGCAGGCACTGTGCTCCCAGCGCTGACGGCCAGGATGGAGGTGCTGGGTGGCCCCAGGCCCCTCCCTGCTGGCGGTGGACGTCTTCCTGTGGAGGGGGTGCTCTGCGTCCGCCTGTCTGTCTCCCAGCTGCCCCTTCCCACTAGGGACACAGGGAAGACGAGGCCCCCACAGCCTTCTCCTCCTCATGGGGTCACCGCTGTAGGGCTGTGGGGACCCCACTTCCTGCCAAGGTCACATGCAGGTGTGTTGGGGGTTACGATTGTTGTCTATGAATGGAGGGAGGGGGGCGGGGACACAAGTCAGCCCACCAGGAGCAGCCGGGTGGCCAGCTGCCATGGGCATCAGCTCGTAGCGATGCGTACCACAGGGCAGGCGAGGCATCCGGAAGGCGCTCTAGCCACGTGGCCTTCGGGTGACCAGGAGGGGAGGGGACACGTGGCCGGGACAGCTGGTCAACCACATCCCCACCAGCTGGGCTGGCATGAGGGTGCAGGCTCAGGGATCTGGGAGATGAAGTCAGAAAGGTGACAGGTGGAGCCCAGGTGACCCCTGGGCGGGAGGAAGGGTGGGGTGAGCTGTCCCTGGCAGGGCTTAAGCCTGGGAGAGGCAGGAGCTGGCTCAGGTTCTGGCCGAATCCCTCTGGCTGCGGCGCTGACCGCGCGATCAAAGCGAGGCCAGGGCAGAAGCCGAGAGCCCCGGGGACGTTGGAACAAGCTCAACAAGACAGGAGCCGTGGGGCTGGCAGCAGGCAGGAAGCCGCGGAGCGGGCGCAAGTGGTCAGACGGGGCTGATTTTCCGGGCAGATCTGACAGTTCCCTGGGGGACGGAAGCTGGGGTGGGAGCACAACCGTGACGTCAGAGAGGCTCCGAGGTTTCGGTGGAAGCGACTGGAAGCCGCCGTGATGGACTTGGGGGCAGGGCCGTAGGGCTGCAGATCGGGGCGGCGTTGACCCCACTGGCATTCCAGGGGGTGGCTGGGCCACACGGAGGAATGCGGGCGGGGGCGGGCCGAGCTGGAGCCTGGGGGCGGAGCCGGAGCCTGGGGGCGGAGCGTGGGAGGGACCACCAAGGCCGAGGCTGAGCTTGGGGCTTGCCCACGTTCGTTCGCAGCCTGAGACCCAGAGGAGCCTGGGAAGGAGCTGCCTGGAGGAGGGAGGAACGGCGAGAATGAGGCGTCCCGGGGAGGCAATGGGATCAGCCCTGGGCGGTCGCCGAGAGCAGCGGTTAGGACGCCCCCAACCCGCCTGGGCGTGCCAGGGTGTGGGTCCCAGCGTCCTTTCAGATCCAGCTGCCTGCTGACAGGCACCCTGGGAAGCCGCTCAGACACGTGGGTCTCTGCACCCACGTGGGAGACCCGGCTTGAGTTCCCAGTCCTGGATTTGGCCCGGCCCAGGCCTCCTACCTGATCCTTTTTTCATTTTCTGAGTTGCTCACATCCCTAGGACACCCGTTCTAGGCACACATCTGATGCGACTTAACAAGTGCATGCACTCGGTAGCCCTCGCCACGGCCCAGGGGCACAGTCGGCGCTGCCTCGAGCGGTTCCACGCTTGTGCGTCCAACCAGCTGCAGATCAGAACAGCTTCTTTCTCGCTCTTCCAGACAGCACAGTGCGACGACCATCTACACCACGTCTGCCTTGTTGGGTCGGGCGATTACCTAGAGTTGCCTTAAAGCAGACAGAAGCTGGGCGTAGGCTCCATGCAAATTCTAGGCCATTTTATTAAAAAGTTTTTTTTTTTTTTAATTTGCGAGGTAGAGTTACAGACAGAGAAAGGAAGAGGCAGACAGAAAAGTGTCTTCCATCTACTCCCCAAGTGGCTGCAACGGCCAGAGATGAGATGAAGCCAGGAGCCAGGAGCTTCTTCCGGGTCTCCCATGGGGGTGCAGGGGCCCAAGGACTTGGGCCATCCTCCACTGCCCTCCCAGGCCATAGCAGAGAGACAGACAGCGCTCTCATCTGCAAATGCCTGCAACAGCCAGGGCTGAGCTGAGCCGAAGCCTGGGAGCTGGGAACTCTACCCGGCTCTCCCAAGTACGTGGCGGGGCCCGGTCGCCTGAGCCATCACCCCTGCCTACCGTGGAGCCAGCAGCCAGAACTCGGAATCAGAGCCTGACTCATGGGGGGGACACAGGCATCTTAGCCTCTAGGCTGGACACCGCCCCTGTAGAGTGATTCATCATCCCAAAAAGTCCCCTTGTCCCCTTCTCAAGTCACCGCCACCAGCGTCTGTCACTGGAGGCTGGGTTTGTGCCTGACTCCGGTTTGAATGCAAACGGAGCCGTAGATTTCACGTTCGCTTGTTTCCCGTTTCTTTCGCGGAATTGTTGTTGAAAGTGCCTGCGCTCCATGCCTCTATTGCTTCCCCAGTACCCCGTTCTACGTCACAGCTCTGTGTGCACTCACCTCCGGCAGACACCTGCACCGTCTCCAGCGAGCGCCCGGTGGAATATGCCTCTGGCACAGTCTTTGTGTGAATGCGTCTCATTTCTCTTTGGCAGATACCTAGGTGTAGCTGCTCATACGGTAAATGTATGCTGGATTTTATTTTACCTAAAAGCAACTGTGTGTCCAATTTCTTTTTTTTTTTTTAAGATTATTTATTTGAAAGGTGGAGTTACAGAGAGGCAGAGAGAGAGAGAGAGAGAGAGAGAGGTCTTCCATCCATTGGTTCACTCCCCAAAGGGCAACAATGGCCGGAGCTGGGCTGATCTAAAGCCAGGAGCCAGGAGCTTCCTCCGAGTCTCCCACATGGGTGCAGGGGCCCAAGGATTGGGCCGTCTTCTACTGCTTTCCTAGGCCATGGCAGAGAGCTGGATTGGAAGTGGAGCAGCCAAGACTTGAACTGAACCGGCGCACATATGGGATGCCAGCACTGCAGGTGGTGGCTTTACCCGCTACACCACAGCTCCGGCCCTGGCCAGTCCCTTTTAATAGCCTCTTGTTCTATGGTCAGACTTTTGATGTCTTCTTTGTGGATTATTTAGCACCTTCATTCCCCAGTAGGAATATTCTAACTGGTACGTGAGGGTTCGCACGTCTGACTCTCTCTCTCTTGTGGTTTCTACCGAAACTTCCTCATGGGACCTTGTTTCTTTGTGTGATTTTACATGTTTTCACTGTGAGCTCATGGTCATGATGACTTAGTTGTAGGACCTGTGCAAGGTCTGGATTGAGGCGCTTTCCCCTGGAAAGGATTTGGGTTTCGTTCTGTGGCCCCCTGGGATGGTGACTCACCAGGAATTGCTTTGAACAAAATCCAGGCAGAAGCAGAGCCCCCTCTGACGGCTGGCTCGGGGAAGGGTTCTTTTCTTCATTTTATTCTTTTTTTAAAAAATCTATTTAAAGATTTATTTTATTTATTTGAAAAGTAGAGTGACAGAGATAGAGAGAGAGAGAGAGAGAGAGAGAGAGAGAGAGCACGCTTCCGTCTGCTGGCTCATTTCCCCTGAAGGCTGTAACAACCAGATCTGGGCCAAGAGCCAAGACCTCCATCCAGGTCTCCCACCTGGGTGCAGGGACCAAAGCACTCAGGCCATCTTCTGCTGCTTTCCCAGGGGCTTTAGCAGGGAGCTGGATTGGAATCCAAGACTCGACTGGTGCTCAGATGTGGGACGCTCACCCGCTGTGCCACGACACTGGCTTCTGAGCCAAAGTCAAGAGCCACCACCTTCCTTGCCCTCTCCTCCTAGAACACAGGTATTTGGGGGTTACCCAGGGGTGCTGACGTCCCTCCCTCTCTCAGGTTGGCCCTGCTACGTGGTCGGTCTCGGGCTTCGCTTCCTGTCCTGCACGCATATGTTCAAAGCAATGCTCAATAGGGCTGGCGCCATGGCTCACTTGGTTAATCTTCTGCCTGCGGTGCCGGCATCCCATATGGGCACCTGGTTCTAGTCCCGGTTGCTCCTCTTCCAGGCCAGCTCTCTGCTGTGGCCCGGGAAGGCAGTGGAGGATGGCCCAAGTGCTTGGGCCCTGCACCCCATGGGAGACCAGGAGGAAGCACCTGGCTCCTGGCTTCAGATCGGTACAGCGCCAGCCGTAGCGGCCATGTGGGGGGGTGAACCAACGGAAGAAAGACCTTTCTCTCTGTCTCTCTCTCTCACTGTTTTGACTCTACCTGTCAAAAAAAAAGCACTGCTCAATGCTGTCATGAAGGACTTCTGACAGCTTCTGGTCTAGTCAAACCACCCTTCCCACGTGACCCGGCCATCTGTCCACCAGCTGCCGTTTGCCCGCACAACAGCCGTACCCCGTGGCCCAGGTGCCAGACACTCATGGCCTCTTTATTCACTAGAAGCAAAGGCAGAGAACAACCCGGGCATCCGGGCACCAGGAACACAGGTGCACACGCAGCACGGCTGAGCATAAAGGCATCGCCCGAAGTCCGCTCTCCGCGTGACTCCAGCACACGGCGTCCCGAGGAAGGCAACCACGCGGGACCAGGAGAGGGCAGAGGGGCCCGAGGCGAGGGAAGGACGGGCAGCAAAGCCCCCGGGAGACTGCGGGCAGGGAGAGATTCTGCACCTCGGACAGGACTACAGCTGCGCATTTGTCAAAACTCAGCGACTTTCCTACCCGAAATGTTGCTCTGTGTAAATCTGAACACAGTTTAAAATCCACCAAGCTCAGGGCCAGCGCTGTGGCATGGTGGGTAAAGCCACCACCTGCAGTGCCGGCATCCCATATGGGCGCCGGTTCGAGTCCCACCTGCTCCACTTCCGATCCAGCTCTCTGCTGTGGCCTGGGATAGCAGACAATGGCCCACGTCCTTGGGCCCCTGCACCCACGTGGGAGACTCAGAGCAGGCTCCTGGCTTCGGATCGGCGCAGCTCCAACCATTGCAGCCGCTGGCGGAGTGAACCAGCCAAGACCTTTTTTTCTCTCCCTCTCTCTGTAACTCTGCCTCTCAAATAAACAAATAAAACTTTATTAAAAAATCCACCAAGCTCTAATTTACTGGAATCTTTGGGGGCGGCCGCCCGCGCAGGCTGCCTTCGCCCTCGGTCTGTGTCCACCACCTTTATGTTTTAATCTTTGCTTTTCCTTTTGCGTATTCCCTGCGCTTTCCTGCCCGTTCAGCCACAGGTCACGGCCGATGGAGGGAACTCCATCTCTAACCTCCAAGGGGCCCCGTCCAGTGGAGGAGGGTGGGGCGGGCAGCAGGGAGGGGCCTCCTTCCAGACCCCCCCCCGGGGGGGGGGCAGCTGTGCCCCTGGGCTTGGCGGCTTCCGGCTGTGCGGGAGATCACAGAACCTCCGTCATGGGGGTAATGGCTGTAATTAACCGGTGCGAACCTGAACCTGTGTGCAGAGGGCAGCTGCGGGGCTCGCGGTCAGGCGCGTGACTCACCCAGCTCGGGAGGGGAGGGGACCACAGATCTGCAGGTGTGCGCCAGCTCCTGCCGCGGCTTCCAGGCAGGACTCCCGGCAACCACCCGAGTGCTGGACCCCCGCCCTCACCCAGCAGGACAGTCCAGGGGTGGCTGTGAGAACGCAGTGAGCTGAACCACTCGTGCTGAGCACCTCCACCCTGTCTTCCAGCTCCAGCCACCTCCTCCAGGGAGCCCTCCCTGATCCCCCGCCGTCCTGGTCTCAGAGCACACGGTCCCATTCCATTTGCTGGAGGCCTGCCAGAGGCCAAGCCCCCGGGGATGAGGCAGTGAAGGAGACAGACCAGGCCCTGGCCTCGTGCGGCTGGTATTCTAGTGGGGAAAGGGATGATAAACAAGCTTGAAAACAGTGGAGTTACTCACAGATATGGTTGAGAAATCTTCATCAAAGAGCCGTCAATCAAGCCGAAGCCTCAGGGGTGGGGCCTCAGACATTGTCAGGAGAGCTCGTGCAAAGGCCCTGGGGTGGAAGATGGCCTTGGGGGTGTAGGGGAACTACAAGGAAGGGGAGGGGAGGAAGCCGGAGGCAGCACGCAGGGCCACAGAGCCTTGTCCTGCTGCTGGGCTCTTGGGCCGCGGTGCTGACCGAGGCGGAGTCGCTGCAAAGCCCTCGGCCGAGGGCACCAGGCAGGCAGTGGACACTCGGGAAGCAGGACAGCAGGAGGGGGTTGCAGGCTCGAGGCAGGGCTGCTGGGAGCCAGGGCAGGGCAGGTGCAGGGGGTGGCAGGAGGGGCAGGGCGGGCTCCAGGGCGCCCAGGCCTTATTTCCCACCTGTGAACACCTCTTCCAGGAAGCCCTCCCTAGTTTCCCCCTTCCTTCCCCTATCCACACCTCTGGCCATCGGGGAGACTCTCCCAGGGCAGTGCACAGCCTTGTCGCTCACAGCTGTTCCTCGCAACCATGAGATCAACAGCTGATGGGGACAGTCCCCGAGACCAGAGGCCTAGGTTAAACCCAACATGAAATCTCTCTGAACGCCCTCCCGCCCCGATGGAGGCTGCAGCCCCGGACCCCAGGGCCTCAGAATCCCTCTGCTGAGGGTGGAGCTTCCTGGTCCCAGCCGAGCTCGGGTCAGTGCCAGCCTGGAGCCCCCCACCCCCACCCTACCCCAGCCCCAGTCTCAGGGTTCGGGCCTGACAACTCTCCCTTCCGAACCTCACTCACCACATCTCCCCCTCCTCGGCCTCCCCGCCCCCACCCCGGCCGGGGCTCTGCTCCCCCCACTTTCCCAGGAACCATCTGCTGAGCTCCTACTATGCGCCCGCTTCCCAGCAGGTCCCTGGGATGGGAGACGGCCAAGGCACAGCCAGCTCTCGGCGTCACCGTCGGGAGGACCAGGCGGCTCGCTGATGCTGGGGGTGTGGGGGAGGGGCGGGGAGGGTAGCAGTGATGGCGATGGCGATGGGGAGGCGAGAGCCCCCCTGTGTCCCGGCACTTGCCGTCCAGTCCTCATAGCAGCCCCGTGAGGTAAGATAATGACTTTAATAATGGGTGCCACTTGGCATGTGCTAAGCACCCGCATTCCTCCGGACGGGAGCCCGTTCACGGAAGGCACCATGATTGCCCAGTTCGCCGTGATGAAACAGAGGCACAGAGAAGCCTAATGGCTTGCCAAGGTCACACGGCCAGTTAGCAGCACGTGTGCGGAGAGCAGGTGCTGCGGAGTCCCGAGGAGTCCACCCTCCTGGGCAGATCAAGGAAGACATCACGGTGGAGGTGACTTCGAGCCAAGTCCTGAGGGATTGGCAGGGGATTTCAGGGCGAGGGAGGGGCAGATCCAGGCAGGAGGAGCGGGGTGGGGACTCGGGCAGCCGAGGCAGGACGAGGCCAGGTCCCAGTGAGGCCGGGGGTGGGCTGGGGGAGATGGAGCCCCCACGTCTCTCCCTGCTGGGTGCTGAAGGTCCTGACCCTGCCTTAAACTGGGCCCTGCAAGAGCCGTGGACTCCGCCCCCACTCCTTCTTGTCCCACCCCAAGTTGTCCGAGGCGGCCTCCCCTGCCCACCATTCCCAGGTTCTCTCCCGCCACATGCCCCCTGCACCTTGTTCCCTACCCGCATGCCCTCCATGACCCCGACAACCTGCCCACAGCCTGTTCCTCCCCTGGGCTCCGCTCAAGGGCCGCCTCCTCCCGCAAGCCCTCCCTGATCATCTGACCCCACGAGCCTCCTCTCAGCCTGGTGGGAACGAGAGCCTGCAGCCGTCTTCCCCTCGGTCCGGTGTCCCCAGTTGGAGTGGGAGCTCCTTACAGGCCAGGCGTGTACCCTACGATTCAGTGTAAAAGGTGGGTGCTGCTTTCCAAACGCTGAGTCCCGGGCCCAGCATGACCTCCGGCCATAGGCTCTGGAACGTGCTTGGCCATGCTTGGTCCACGTGAGCATCCTGCCGCCCGGCGAAACCAGGCTCTGAGAGGCGAGGGGGTCCTTATCGGAGAGAGGGCTCCCAGCTCTCTGTCAGCAGCTGCTGTAGCCCTGCCCGGGCCAAGGCACACGGCAGGTGCTCAAGAGACCGACCCAGAGCCTGGCCGGCCCCAGGGGTCACCCCCGCGGGGAGCGCCCGCCCACTCGGCTCTTTCCAACAGAATCTCTGCGAGGGCCGCTGGCTGCCCTCCCAGATACTGCTGTGGGCACTGGCCCTCAAGCCCCTGGGGAGCCGGACCCCGAGCACCGTGACAGCTGTGGCCCGGACCCATCCAGAAGCTGCATCGAGACCCAGGAGGACCCTGCAGGACACCGAGGGCAAGCGGCGTCGCTCTGGCCCTTGGAGCAGAGCGCGGTCAGGGAGCAGGCATGCTCCGGGCGCTGTCTGTGCCTGCGCAGGGCTGAGCCACTCCCAGGCCCTCCAGGCTCTCTCCTCAGAAGCCCCGTGACCGCCCCAGAGCACAGAGCAGCCGTGATCCACGAGCCTTCCGCCCCCTGAGTCGGCAAATATCAATCAAACCTCCTGGGAACTGCGCCTGGGAGCCAGCCCCGGGGGACAGGATGTGCAGGCTGGGCTTGTTTGAGGGGTGCCAGGCTGTGGGTCTCAGGCACACCCCAGTCCTTGGAGGGAGACAAAGACCCCACTGAGTACTGGGGCTGAGGAACTGTGCCCGGGGAGGCACCCTCGTGGAGCCCCTCCCCCACACGGACCCCGCAGTGTGGGGGCTCCACAGCAGAGTGGCTGGAGGAGACCCTGGAACCTGCAGAGCCGCCCCGCCAGGGAGGGCGCAGGGCCGGCCTGTGCCTGGGGCGTCAAAGACGCCCCCCACCTG
The DNA here is from genome assembly GCA_015711505.1 of Sylvilagus bachmani. NCBI lineage: Eukaryota > Metazoa > Chordata > Mammalia > Lagomorpha > Leporidae > Sylvilagus > Sylvilagus bachmani. The sequence goes on along the minus strand of CM027388.1, from coordinate 10,164,487 downwards.
GGCTCTCTCCCAGCGGGGCAGGCGCCGTGACAAATGGAGCCACCAGGGCAGGAGCCGGAGTGGGGGCTCCTCGGGACCAAGCAAGGGGCTCCCAGGCGATCTGTGGCTTGAGCTGGCTGAGCCACCGAGGGGCAGACCCTGTCCGGGGCCATTCTGGCCACTTGCAGACAGAGAAACAGAGGCCCTCGGACGAAGAGTGGCCCGGGGCCACCCTGCCCAGGGCACATGTGTGCTGGCGAGGTCCTGAGTCACCAGGCTGGCTTCCTCCTGAGGCCCCGTCATGCCCTCGTGCCGGGCTGCTGAGCCGCCGGGCAGTTACTCACAGGCTGGTCTCAGAGACCAGAGCAGACATATGGAGGGGGCGGGGGAGACTGGCCTTGGCCTTGGCCTTGGCCTTGGCCTCTGGCCCACTCCCTGCCCCAGCCCCCCCTTCTTCGGCCCCCTCTCGCCACTCTTTATTCTTGGCGGGAGCCTCTGCTGGCTCCCAGGCTGTGTGGCGCCTCCCTTGGTAGGGTGGAGTTCCCTCCCCGACGCAGGGCTCCCCCCTCGGACTTGGAGCTCTGCTGGGCAGAAGCTGAGACGCCCCTCAGGGCAGCCCCGGCCGACTGGGGGCGTCTTTGGGGTCTCCCGGATCCCCCACCCCTCAGGGAAGCTTCGCTCTCGCTCCTTCGGGGCCTCGTGCTGGGCAGGGCTCCAAGAGGATCCGGCTCCAGCTCGCCTTGACCAGCCCAAGTGCAGGGCCCATGTCCGCCCGGCTCCGGGCACTTGGACCTCAGGCAATCGGCCGACCTCAGAGCCTCCTGTCCCGCCTTCGCGAAGCCAACGGCAGGGGCCGCAGCCTGCCTGGAGGGTGGCCGAGGAGCAAATGACACGGTGGCCTCCAGCTTCTTAATTCAGGGCCGGCCCCATGAGTGGCCCTCACAGGGGCACTGTCATCGTCGTCATGAAAGGACTCATAGGAGCTTTCCATGCAGCCGAGGGGCCGGTGCACCACACCTTACAAAGCACTCCCCCTTGTGGTGGTGGTGGTGGGGCAGTGAGGGAGGTCCCTGACTCCTGGCCTGCAATCTCGTCGTCCCCCTGGTCTGGCCCCAGAACGCCGACCCACCAGGTGACAGGTGCCTGTGCTGTTGAGTATAATTCACAAGCTGGGTGCCTGGGGCACATTGCTTAACCCGTGTGGGCCTCAGTTTCCTCCTCTGAGAAATGGGGGCTGCTTAGGACCCTGCCCCTAGGAGTCAGTGCTAAGTGTTTGCTGATTTTGTAAAAATATTTATTTATTTTATTTGAAAGGCAGAGTTAGAGAGAGAGAAATGGAGAGAGAGGTCTTCCATCTGCTGGTTCACTCCCCAAATGGCCAGTCCAAAGCCAGGAGCCAGGAGCTTCTTCCAGGTCTCCCACACGGGTGCAGGGACCCAAACACTTGGGCCATCTTCTACTGCTTTTCCAGGCCATAGCAGAGCTGGGTCAGAAGTGGAGCAGCCGGGACTCGAACTGGAACCCATAAAGGATGCCGGCACTCCAGGCAGTGACTTTACCCGCTATGCCTCAGCGCCGGCCCCCAGCACAGCTTTTTTATAAAACATGTTTCCTATGAACCTAACGAAGATTCTGCAGCAAAGTAAACTTGTCTTTTACTCTGATTTTCTCCCGGACTTTCGAGTCCCCCTCCTAGCCGCATGTTCACCTCCCCACGGGGCACCTGCACCTGCCTGGGCAGTGGCTGAGGGCGTGGCACCCAGGTGTGCAGGAAACACGGCTTTCCCGCCACCAAACATGGCTCTGAGTTGCCAGGACAACGAGCAGCCTCAGCCTGGGCCAGACCCATGTCTGTGAACTCGGATTAGTTTGCCTCTGAGCAAATCACGGTGGGCTCTGTCTGCCCGTCTCTCTCCCCTTCCTCCTTCCCGACGGCATGGAAGCTCAGTTCAGACTTACATGCAGCGTCACCACATCCCCAGCCGCAGAATCAGAGGCCACGTCACGGTACGTGGTTTGTGCCCGCCCTCGGCGGAAGCCCCAGCCCGGCCTGGTTCCCGGCTCTGGGGTCTCGGTGGCCTTGGCCCTGTGTCCCCTCGTCAGGACCCCCCGTGCTTCCCTCCCTGCCGTCTGAGATGGGAGAATTCAAACGGGGTGCCGACACGTGGTCTTTTTAAAAGGTCTGGGGTCCGACCGCTGGTGGGACCTCGGCTGCCTCAGCTTTGGTATTCTCCTGGTATTCTCCCCATCTTGCAGATGAGAAAACCGAGGCCCAGAGAAATGGAGCCAAGGCTGTCGTAGATGGCAAGCCGGGGAGCTGGGACTGCAAGAGGAGGAGCGTGGCCTTGTGCCTCCGTGGGTGCCCTGCCTCTTCCAGGTCACCCCCTGTGGTCTTCTCACGAGGAAGATGAGACGCAAGGCATGGAGTCCCGCAGTTTACGGCAGACACAGCGGCCCGGACAGGCGAGATGCTGCGGCCTTAGTGAGCCCGCGAGTCCAGACCACGTCCCCCTGGGGAGTGCCCCGACCCCTCCCACTGCCTGCAGCCCCACCCTCACCTACAGCACCCACCTGTGGTGTATGCACACCTGGCACAGCGCTGACCACCCCTCTTCCCAGAACTCAAAAGTCACAAGCTGGTGTGTGCCCTGCCGCCTTCGCCACCTGGCAGGGAAAGTGGGCGCAGGAAGCCGGGACTGCCTCTCCACCCACAGTCACCGGCGGTGACTTGGGAAGGGCTGGAAGAGCAATCCAGGTGCACCTGAGGGAAGCCAGGCCCAGTAAGTCGGCAGCAGCCACTGTGTGAGGCAGGGCAGGGCAGGGCGGTGGCACGGAGCAGAGACCGGGCAGGTTCTGGATGCAAGCCACGGCTCCACCCCGGACGACCCACTCGTGACCAGATGGGCGGCCCCTCTGGCATTAGCATCATTTAATAATAATAGTCATAATAATGATCACTTCTTTTTAAAGATTGAATTAATTTTAAAGACGTGTTTATTTATTTATTTAGAGGGCAGAGTTAGAGAGGGCGGGATAGACAGAGAGGGCTTCCCTCCTCAGGCTCCCTCCCCAGATGGCCTCAATGGTCAGGGCTGGGCCAGGCCAAAGCCTGGAGCCAGGAACTCCATCCAGGTCTCCCATGTGAGCCCAGGGGCCCAAGCACTCGGGCCATCTTCTGCTGCTTTCCCAGGCGCATTAGCAGGGAGCCAGATCAGAAGCAGAACACCAAGACTCGAACCAGCACCCATATGCGTTGCCGGTGTCACAGACAGTGGCTTATCCCACAACGTCACACACAGGTCCCTATTTATTTTACTTGAAAGGCAGACTGACCAAAAAGGAGACAGAGAGGTCCTCCATCCACTGGCTTATTCCCCCAAAATGGCCACAACAGCCGGGGCTGGGTCAGGCTGAAGCCAGGAGCCCAGACCTCCATCCGGGTCTCCCACGTGGGTGCAGGGCCCAAGCCCTCGGCCATCCTCCACTGCTTTCCCAGGCTGGAGCAGAGAGCCGCTAATCGAAAGGGGAGCAGCCAGGACCTGCAGTGGGGCTCCACCTGGGCTACTGGTGCAGAGGTGGAGGCGTCACACTGCCCTTCCCCCCAACACCAGCCCCAACCACCACTTCCTGCGCTTGGCAACCTCTGCCCCCACAGGAGCGGGGCAAGTCTGCCTTGTTCTGGGTCCCACCCAGAGCACAGGCCCTGGCGAGTGGCAGGCTGCTCAATGAGGCAGTGCCTACTCCTGTCTGCGTACGGACGCCCCCTGCCGGTGGACTTCGCGGTGCTGCAGCTGGTGTTCACGGATAAGAAACTAGCGGTCCAGAGAGTCGGGGACAACAAAGCCTATGACGTCACCATCCAGGTGCTGGCCCTCCCTGCTCCATCCTGGCTGCCCTCATCTCCTCTTCTCCCAGAATTCTTTTTTTTTTAAGATTTATTTATTTGAAAGGCAGAGTGACAGAGAGAGAGGAAGAGATAGCAGAGAGAGAGAGAGAATCTTCCATCTGTGGTTCACTCCCTAAGTGGCCGGGGCTGGACCAAGCTGAACCAGGAGTGTGGAACTCCATCGGGGTCTCCCACATGGGTGCAGGAACCCAAGCACTTGGACCATCTTCCACTGCTTTCCCAGGCCCTTAGCAGGGAGCTGGATCGGAAGTGGAGCAGCTGGGACTCGAACCATTGCTCATTCAGGATTCCAGCATCACCGGGCCCTCCCTAATTTTTTAGTATTTGAAACACACACACACACTTACACATGCACACACA